>OW569324.1:10541742-11741742 GCA_937595015.1 Polyommatus icarus
ATTAGATATTTCACAGACAAATTAGTCCACATAAAATAGCCTATGATCCTTTACGTGTTCGACTTCTTATCTGCGCCACATAATTAACAGATAAACTGTTCCAGTAGTTCGTGAGATAAGCCCTTTCAAATAATTTCCCTCGTTTTTTCCACATTTTCCTCTATTTATTCGCTCTTTTTAGTGGTAGCCTGATTAAATTTAGCCTATAGCCTTTCTAGATAAATGGACTATCTAACACTGAAAGAATCTTTCAAATCGGAGTAGTAGTTACTGAGATTAGTGCGTTCAAATAAACCCTTTCAAATAATTTCTTCCTGTTTTTTCCACATTTTCCTCTATTTCTTCGCTCCTATTAGTCGTCGCGTGATAAAATATAGCCTATAGCCTTCCTCGATAAATGGGCTATCTAACACTGAAAGAATTTTTTAATCGGACCAGTAGTTCCTGAGATTAGCGAGTTCAAACAAACAAACAAACAGACAAACTAACAAACTCTTCCGCTTTATGATATTATAATATATGTACACCGGCAGCTTAACTATAAGGATAATAATTATTAATTATTAATCCAATAGGAATCGTTCTGTGATAAAATTATAATTCAGATTTTGATCGATGATAACAAATCAATGACAAAGAATAATAAATTTTCCTCGTGTTGTTATCTATGGAGTCAATTTAATAATATTATTATGTATTAGTAACGAGTTAAGACGACGAGTTACGAGTTATTGAAATTATTGAAGGATAATTTTTATCTACTTCTTTATGGGCAGACGAGCCACAATTTTTTTTTAGTAGTGCAAATACGATAAAGACTTGGACTTCTCTTCAACCTCTTTATAAGCTTTATTCTACATAACTTAAGGCCCTTACACACCACACTGGACATGAAGGTCATTTTTTTCAATAACCACAAAAATATTACCTACTGAAGGTTTATTAATAACAAGATAAAAAATATCTATGTAATCAATAATAATCATAATTCTCTAGCGCATCTGATGTGATTTGTTTACAAAAACAGTAAATTAATGAAAATATAATAATTTTAATATTTTGTGAACAAATTCTTATATAAGTTTATAGTCAAAATAAATAGGTTTGGAAATGAAAAATAATATAACATTTTGACTCTCTTATTTGTTATGGTAGTAATTTCTTGGCACTACTATTTCAGTCTAGTGCCAAAATTTTAAATAGCACGACAAGCTGCTAGTAATATTATTATGTACTAAAATTCCATAGCATGTATTGTACGAGTATAATAATTATTATTATTACTAAGGTTTAGTCAAAATAACTAAGGCACTAAAGTTTTGTGAAGCGTCCGCGGCCTAATGGGTAGACCTTTGGTTCGAACTCCTAGAGGGTGCAGGTTCGATCCCGGGTGGAGCCATGTAACAATGAGACATTTTCTGATCTCAAGTACATAATACGGACGCTCATACGGTGAAGGAAAACATCGTGACGAAATCCGCTCATAGTTGGTCCCAGACGTATTGACTAGTTCTTTCCTCTGGACTAGGCCGACAATGTTGCGAGAATGCCGTATGCGCTTGGGCAACCGTACGGACATTTAACTCTTGACCCAGGCACTTCAGTATTTGAGGAGTTGTTACTTCGCTCTGAAAATACTGTATAAATCATCCACAACGGATGCAAAGGCCTTGTTTTTTTTTAAGTTTTGTGCCTCAATTCGCCGTATGAAATTTTATATACATATTATTATGTATAATTAGAAATTTATTTTAACACAAACACTTAACGTCAAACGATTTCGTTGTACGTTGAAATATAATTATAAGACGAGCTTATCAGCTGGGCTAGTACAAAAAATTTTAACTAGATTTTTTTTTAACAAATACAAAGTTCATCTAAGTTCATTTGGTATCCATAACTAAGCATAAATCAAATCAAATCAAAATCATTTTATTTGCTTAGGAATATGGTACAATAAGGCGTTAGCTTTTACATTTTCCACATATTCTACTACAATGAGTGTGCAAATATTCCTACAAACTACAAAGTACTAATGTCATATAATTTAAGATTTGTTACATAGAATTTAGAAATAGAAATGTCGATAATTAATTATTGATTTATTACATTACAATAGACAGGTGCGTTGTTACACATTAATTTTGTTTAAATTAACTCATTCAATTCAATTCAATCAGAAATAGAAATGTCGATAATTAATTATTGATTTATTACATTACAATAGACAGGTGCATTGTTACAAATTAATTTTGTTTAAGTTAACTCATTCATAATATTTTTATCATCGAAAAATTCATTTACCGAATAATACATTTTGTTAAGGAGCCAGATGTGTAGTTTATTTTTATATTGTTTTATGGTCAGTTCTTTAAAGCAGAGTAATTTATTATAGATCCGAACTGCCATACAATACGCGTTTTTACTACAAATATTGAGTCTTTGGTCAGGTATAACAAGTTTATGTTTATCTCTACTGCTTTTTGTTGCTAAGTTCATTTTTTTAGTAAAGAAGCGATTTAGATTGTTATGCACAAAAACACAAAAAGTTACAGTGATAAAGATAAGAAGTGTTTTTCATGGATTTATAATTACGGCGATAAAAAATAATAATAAATAAAAAAAAAATTGTAGTCCCCCAGAAATCAATAATCATCAGAAATAATTCTTACTATAATTGATTTAAATAAACAATTTTTAGGGTTCAGTCCTTCAAAGGCAAAATTGGATTACTGAGACTTCACCATACTTCGCTGTCCGTTTAGCGTTAAATCTGTTTCTTACTTATTATTATCGGGAGGATCCTCACTCGTTTTTTTTATTTTTATAATCGTTATACTTAATAGCACAATAAAGTAAAATAAAAAAAAGGTCCCATACAATAATCTTTTTTTCTGATACAATTATTATTATCCGTAGACCGTATTGTACGGAGCTCCTCGTGAGCGAGTACGACTTGCACTTGACCGGTTTTTTATCTCATTATCGTAAAATGACAATTACCTATCTTCCTCGTTTAAAGTTCATAATTATTGTATTTAACTATTTAACCATTTCTTATGAGATTTACATAAAAAGAGTCTTTAATGACATGTAAGTAACGTGGAAAAAATAATGATGTGTCGAATCGATGCTGTACATTGTACAATGAACATCATTAGTTTTTGATTTTCCTCGAAAATGAAAACAATAACGAGACATTATGTTTGACGCACACTATGTGTCTCATTTCCTTGTTAGAACTAGTGTTCAAGAAAAAAAATCTTTAGTACTTTTCTTCGCCGACAGGCGACACGCAAGAAAGACAGCTGTCAAGAGGCCGGGTACCATTGGAATTTCTCATACATACGTAATACCAAAATCATTTCCTCATACGAAAATATTTAACCTGTTTGAGTTTTTTTTCAGTTTAAAATAGTAATTACCTAGGTTCCTACACAAAAATTTTCTTCAAAATATTTAAACAAAAAAAATTTTTTTGTTTAAAATTTTTTTTAGTAAATTTACTACTAAATATTTAAACACTAAAAAATAGAGTAAAACACTAAAAATATATATATAAATAAATAGTAAATTTACTACAAAATATTTAAATACTAAAAAATATTTTTTTAGACTTTAAATATTTTGTAGTAAATTTACTTTTTATTTATATATTTTTAGTGTTTTACTCTATTTTTTAGTGTTTAAATATTTAGTACTAAATTTAGTAAAATAAAGTTTTAAACAAAATTTTTTTTTTAGTGTTTAAATATTTTGAAGTAAATTTTTGTGCAGGAACCTAGATAATTACCATTTTAAGCTGAAAAATAACTCAAACATGTTAAATATTTTCGTATGAGAAAATTATTTTGGTATTACGTATGTATGAGAATTTCAAGGGTACCCGGCCCCTAAAAGAATTTTAATGAGAAAAAGCTATATTTAATTAACAAGAAACACACTTTTTCAATTAAAGTAGGTAGGTAGGTTACAGAACAATATTATAATTTATAGTAGCTATGTAAATTAATACAACACAATAAGTCAAATTCTTGAAGCGGCTACATCCGGCCGCGATAACAATGAAAAAGCTATTAGTCTCGTTTTGCCACGACTGATGGGTTAAAAATAAGCGTACCGCTGAATTGCAATTTAGAAGTAGGTAAATTTAATTTGACTGACTAAATAGTTTAAGTAGTAACTTTCAAATCTTTTTACCAAAATCTAAATAAACATTTTAACTTCACAAAATGAATAATCATTGTATTTCTTTATTTTGCGGTTTTATATGTGACATAATATAGTACAGATAATATTCTAGTACCCAATTTTATAAAAAGCACTAGCACAGATTACTAAACAATAATTAATGTGTAGTTACTACGTAAGCACTAGCTTTATATTGAGAAACTAACTACTAAACTGAAATTGACAAGCTTGAAGCGTCCATAATAATTATTTATAATAATTATTATTAATAATAATTATACATGCGAAAGTGTCAAACCTCTGTTACCTCTTTAGTCTTTACGCCCAAACCGTTGAACCGATTTTGCTAAAATTTGGTATAAAAATACTTTGAGTCCCGAGAAAGGCCACAGGACCCAAAAAAATTAACGGGTCCCGGTTATAGACGAATTTTGGCACATCGAAGTTGTGGGGGTTATCTAGTAGATACAATAAACACGTGCTGTTACAGTACGTATGTACGTATTAGCACGATTGTACCATGTGCTACAAAAATGAGTAAATCTGTTGTTCGAGTGTTATCAGCTGCTTATCGTGAACAGATATTATGTTTGGTACGCAGCTGCTAATCTAATACAAAACACGCAAAATAACGAACACTAAATTGTAGGTACTAGGTAATTAGTTATGAGTTATGATATATTTTGTTAAAAAAAAATATTTCTATTGCGAGATAATACTTTTACGTTGATATACTCGTAGTAATAATTGCGCCACGCCGCGCCGTGTCGATCGAATATTCCAATTAAGAATCGCAGATATTAATCGTATGCTCTCATAGATCTAATTATAGTTTTTGTTAGATAGTAATCTACTCTTTCCTCCACATAACATTTCGAAAAGACTATATTTTGATGGAGTTTTCAGATCACCCCAAAGCACAATTTAGTTTAGTTTTTAATTATTGAAATGAAAAATAAAGTAAAAACTAAATCAAATCTGGGTAATTTAATTTCGTAAATAAAAAAAAAAAACGTATATTATAGTTATTATTACCTAGCTATTAAGCGTTTAACGGAAACAAATTAATGAAGTAGATAAGTATTGACTTTTGATACAATAATATAAATCAAATTCGAGGAAATGCTGACTAGTATCGTATAAGTATTGTGACTAATGTTAAATTATTTCATTTCAAAGTAAATGTGCAGTTTACATATTATTATTTGCTTGCTTTCAAAATAATATACTAGTACAACTTTTTACGCTTATGTGTTACGCTACCCAATACCCATGTCATGTCGTCTCGAAAACCTAATTTTACTAATATGTATTACGTACTAATTATTATTTATTATTACAATTAATGCATGTTACGAGGACAATGCATGTTCTAGGATTAAAAAAATATATATAAATATTAAGGCTTTAGAAGAGATTATTAAAATGGACAGTAATTATGAACAATTATTTAAGTATATTAGTTAATAATGATTTTTATAAAATTTGAGTTACAATACAAAATTAGTACTTAAGTAATTAAGTACGAACGTTTGAGTAGTAGGTAAGTACTTTATTTGTAATGCAAAACGTAAGTTCAAATTATTTTCTTGGACTTGGAATTTAGTTAAATTTTTTGTACTTAGTTATTGACTGCCTATTAAATAAAACGAATAATATTACTATAATATTTTTCTTTTTTTTTCTTTAAAGTTTTAAAATTGTACATTATTTTAAAAAAATGTTAACAATGAACCGAAACAGTGATATTATTATATCTTGTTGCATTTTCGTATATTTTCCTTAGTCTATGAAAATACTCTCAAAAATTTCCTACGTTGAACAAATACTATGAAGTGAGCATAATAATAACAAAAAGTTGAAGCTTTAATGAAGTAATGTTTATTTTTTTAATACTTAATTTAAAAAAACAATGTTAACAAAAACATTTTCAGGACCCAAAATAAACAATAATTATTAATGATTTTGTAGAAATTTTCAGCGATGAACCCTCTGTATTATAAATTTATATTTCGTTACTATAGTTAAAAGTAAAACCGTACTACAATTTCTTATGACAAAAATTTCGGCAATTCACATTTCAGCCGTACACATTAAATTTTCTGGCGTACAAAATTACCGTACCAAACATCATACCACATCGCAAAACGAATTGTCGCACAAGCAATTTAGATATTAACCTTTTACTTTCTACAGTATATCCGGGTACTTTCACACTAGAGTAACTCGCGAGTAATTACCGCGCTTTCCTCGAGCGTCGGAACACGACTGGCGCAATGCCGCAGCTCGCCGGCCGGCGCGGTTATATGGTGCACCCGTAGATTTCTAAACTCGAGATATGGCACAAATATAAATAACAGAAAAATCGCCATACTAGAAAAAGTCTTCCTTAGGGCCGGGACACAAAAACACGGCACGACTTCGTACGGCGCCGTGTCGTGGGAATCCACGACGCGCGTCGTAAAAAACCACGACACGGCATCGTACGGCGTCGTACGACGTCGCGTTGTAGAAACTCACGTAGAAATTCAAGATGAGTTTCTGCGACGCGACGTCGTACGACGCCGTACGGCGCCGTGTCGTGGTTTTTTACGACGCGCGTCGTGGATTCCCACGACACGGCGCCGTACGACATCGTACGAAGTCGTGCCGTGTTTTTGTGTCCCGGCCCTTAGGGTGGGTTGCACTAACTTACTTTAACTTTAACTATAACAAAATATTAAAATATGAACTGTCAAATATCTGATTATCATTAAAGTATTGATTTTAAGCAGAATATTATATATTAAAGCGTCCATTATTGAATGGACGTTATATTTGACGATAACCATAACCTTAACTATAACAACACCTCTGGTGCAACCCAGCCTAAGTACTCGAATCTAAAACGTATCCTGTATCCAGTACTTCCCGACGTTTCAGTTGTATTTCGTCAAATAGCACTGGCTGGCATTGTGTTTCAGTTTTAAAACACGACTGCTAAAGACCAAATGATGAATTATAATGATTCTTTCATGAATAACGATCCTTCTGTGTAAAATAAAGAAATACACCTCAAGTAGCATCAAAAACCTCAAATGTCGAAATGACCATTGAAGTAGATTTCTTTTGCTTACGATTTTTGCCCAGAATATGCCATGTCTATTTTTTATACATCTATGGACGAGTACCATGCAACTCAAACTACAGTTCGATCAAAGTTATTTTACCTTTGACATGACCTCTATGCCAACGATATAAGATTCACACAGAAATTTAAATGTTAAATAACTGAATGGTTACAGTATTTTTTGTCGGTTAATCGATATATTTTGAGTGGTTTTTGCTTTTTGCATTTGGTTGTCACACAAAAAGGTAAAATAGATAAGGTATATTGGAACGGACAGTCATCTATTAGTTTTTTTTGGTCCAACTACAAGATCTGCTTTATTACTTAAATTAGAAGCCTGTGTTTAAGTTTGTAGCTAGATACTGATGCTATCTACCGTTTAAAAATATTACATACTTGAATAAGATAATATTACAGAGTATACAAGCCCGGGACACGTACATTTTGCTCTCCTGAGAATGGCCGAAATATTAAATGTCACAAAAACGGGTCAAGTGCGACGAAGTTCGGTACAAAATACATAGAAAACGCATTATTTTGTATAATAAAATTATTATTTTTTCTCAAAATGTTTTAAAAATTTTAACTATCTAGCCGTCACGATTAAGGATGAACAGACTGATAGTCAGACAGCAACGCTTCAGAAATTAGCATTTTTATAATCTAAAATAACATTTTAATTAACAACCCTAAATTATTAGTGGAGTTTATATTTGAATGAAATTAATTTAACCCTTTTCGCTTCGGCTTTAAATATAAATTGATATGACCTTAAACGAGTTTAGATGCATGACATTAACACATATACGTAATCCGGTCACTGGCACGAGCTACTGGGCTTGGTAAACACAGCACGGGTATCGATCTGTAACGAACAATGCGTAACGGCTATGAACTAATATTTAGCGTTCTTGAACTATTTACTTGTTCTATTTATACGTAACTGTAATAATTTGTTTTTGTAACTAGATTAATAGAGTCGTTAAGTCTACTGATTTTAACTTGAAAGCCATAATATTAAAAACTATTTACAAGGGACGAAACGCTGGATGAAAAATAATTTTAAACATTCGCTAGGAATTTTTCGTCCCACTGGGGCGAACATTTATGGGACCGAGGACTCAACTACTCGATTAGTATAATATTATTTAATTTAAAAATATTCAAATTTCATTATAAGTAGGTTAAGTTAATCACTAGTAGAGTTGCGGTAGGTTCTATCGTACCCGCAACTCTGCCTTAAGCGATGAGTGGAGCACCATGGAGATTCAGTGGGTAGACTACGCAGGAGTCCCACATACCCCGGCCGATATCCCCAATTTGCCTGCGATGCGTAAAGCATTTCCCCATGTAAAAAAAGGTTAAGTTATTCAGGGTAAGTTCGGACACAGGGTAAGACCGGATAATTCAAGTCAACGCTAAATTAAAATACAGTTACGGACTACGGTACGGTATTACAGTTTGCGCTTGCAGTGCAGTATCCAGGCGTATATGTATGCCCGTAGCGCCAGGCAAAAAAAACACTATTTCAGTGGTAAGTATGTTGAATTAACCGGACTTACCCTGTGTCCGAAATTATCCTGATTAACATACACTCCTGGATACGAGGAATTTTTATATGCAGCAACATTCCTACTTGTAAAAAAAACAGATTTTTCATACTAAAACGCTACAGGCTACAGCGATGTGCGGCGATCATTTTAGTAATTTTGTATGAAACAGCTGATTTTGTTTTGAAGTGGAAAGTTTCGGAACACAATAAATATTCAGGATCAGGACCTCTGGTAATTTCGAAAATTATAATATTATTTACGGACAGAAAATATACATCATAAATAATATAATTAGGGATTGCAAAAAACGGATTTTTAAAAAAATCCGGATTTTCGGATTTTGTCAGGCTCAAATCCGGATTATCTGGATAATCCGGATTTTTTGAATTTTTTCTAATATTTTAGATAAATAGCTTTAAATGCGAGTTATTTTCTTATTATATCTTCATTAAACATTCATTTTAAAAGCGCAATATCAGACGTCTTAAAACAAGAAAAATGTTAGTGATTTTCACATGGGCGTAATGAAGTGAGAAATTAAAGTAACAGTATCTGTTAATTAAGACATTATTAATAATTTAAAAACTATCTTTATTTTTTTAATATGTGTTTGAAGTGGAATTTAAATTAAAAATAAAATCTTAAACAATATCCGCTTTATGAACGACTAAGCACTTTTTGCTCCTACAGCCGTGCATAATCAAGTTATGTTCCAAGATCTTAGCACTGCAAGCCTAGAGGTAGGACTTCCAACACTAGGTAGGACTTTAAACAGATAACGAAAATTACTTTATGACAAACGATGACCAATAGCACGAGTTGTAGGGCCGAGGTGAACGTACTTGGGCCAGTTAGTTTCTTTTGATAACAGACAAGGAAATACAAAGAAACTAGTCCATGATGAAGCTGATGAAGGAAGACATACCGATCTCAGTGAAGCGCAGATTCGTCGACATATTGTGTATTTCACTCGTCCTAACCAACAGTGTGCAAACTCGGTCACTGACTAATTAATTTACAAAAAATTCAACTCGGGACCTGCCCAAGAGCAATGGAGCGCAGTAAGTTGGAAGTAAGTATTCGCGACAAAACAAATAAATCCATCCAAACAAGAATCTCAGACGTGGGAGTCAAGACGGCCAAGCTAAAGTAGCATTGGGCTGGTCGTGTTATCCACATGCATCTAGGCTGGATATCGACAGAGTGGGTATCTAGGCTAGGCCTAGGAAAAGAAAGGTCGATGTTCTGGAGGCTTTTTTTCCTTCTGAAGGCAGGTCACTGTAACCCTGACTGACTACTTAATCACCATAAATTGAACGATGTGAATGGAATTGGTGCCACCAATTTGCTCTAAAGTAGAGAATGTGAGTTTTGGCTGCATAGTAAAGTAGTAGAGTCAACGAGGTAAGAACAAAACAAGTTAAAAATGTGTCTCGTCCCTTCAGTCTGTAAGTTGTAATGCTAGTAATACTAGTTATTATGTAAAGTTAATGATTTTAATTCTTACTTTTACAGAATAAGTGTTAATACATAGTTAGTTTTTTAAAAGCCAAGAATTAGTGCCTCAGTATGTTCAAGGCCAGTGGTCTAATTCCATTGCCGTTTTCTTAGTTTGTGACCCATTCCTCGAGCACTTGCTTTGTCGTAATGGAAGATACTCCACAGACCGCTTCTGGACCGTATATGAGATTCTCAGCCCCAAGCCTAACCAGCTCGTCAGCGGTTTCGTTGCCAAAGACCTTACTGTGACCCGGGACCCATACTAGTCGATGTTATTGTTCCCTTCCAGCATGTTTTGCGTATTACCACAATCTAGAACCAATTTGGACGAAATTTCTGCTGCAGTCAGTACTGTCAGAGAAGATGAAAATATTTTTATTAACTATCATGTTTTGGCTCTCTAGTGAGCAAACGATTATTGCAAAGACCTCAGCCCACGGTTGCAAACTCCCCCTTGGAGGCATATCAGCAGTGATGCTGGAGCGAGATAAGTGGAATATCTTAGGGGAACCTTTGCCCAGCATGAAATATTTGCCCCGATAGGCATATTGTACAGAATAAAAAGCTTAAAATAATTCTTTAAACTTTAAATCAACATTTTAGTATTTTAAAAACCCTTATTATTTTGGGCTATTTAATTAGACAAACTTACAAATCAAAAGTTTTATAGAAAACCATTTTGTTAAATGCTGACAATATTCTAAAAGAATAATTGTATATTTCTCATGATTGCAGTCATATTATTAAATAGTAAAATGTATAGTAAAATAAACTGTTAGTAGGTCATAAGATATAAAAAATGACGCTTTTTTTTAAATAAGTTTTAAAAATCTAAATACACAATTTACAGCCGCCAAATAACTAAACAATGCAATGTTGGACATACGAAGTACTGAGATAGTTACCTTAATAGAGCGCGCACTTTGTGATAGCGCCTTTAAACAAACGTGAATTTGTATGTCAGATGATACACAATACATCTCAATTAATTTTATATTACGTAAAAGCTTATTTTTCACAATTTTACCAACTATTCGAAAAAACCGAAAATCCGGATTTTCAAAAATAAAAATCCGGATTTTTCGTAGGCCCCAAAAATCCGGATTATCCGGATTTTTCGGATTTCGAAGTATCCGGATTGCAATCCCTAAATATAATAATAAACATTGTTATTATTTCTTAGAACATTGATAAAAGTATATTCTTATTAGGTCATGTATGGTTTTCTGTTTGAACTATAACTGTACCTATTACGAAAGATTTTCCTCGTGTGGATATAATTTGTAAGAAAATGATAATAAACATTCTGTTTTAAATATTTTATACACTTAACTGATTTATTTATGATAAGTGATTGCATTAATTTAATTGGTTTATGGCATGTGTAACCTGTATTTTTATGATTTAATAACAGTTAACAAACAATTCCAATTTCCAACAATGTTCACTATGTAGCATAAACTGTCTGTTCCTTAGATTCTTTAAGATCTATAAAACTGTGCAACGGATTTAATTCTAAATGAGGGTTTTTATTATAATTTATAATTCTCGCAATCGCAATTATAACGCAAAATAATGTTTGCCGCCGTCAGCTAGTATTTTATTTAATTAATTAATTTTTTTTATTCAGGCATCTTGGACCATATTATAAATTTAATCCTTCGATCGCGGATTCTTGCAAATGCTATTGTACTCGTATTCTATTGTTGCCACGATCACCGATGCTCTTATGGGGTGAAGGATTAAGTTAGTACTTATGTTTTAGTTGCATTATAAACTCAGATGCATATTTTTGTAGCTGTTTTATTTAGTGCCAGCCGTCAGGTTAGGTTGGCAGTCATTTGCACCTGCCAGTAAGAACTAAGAAAGTTCCAGTGAGTGGTGGGAGGTGTTGCATAAGGACTTGCGGTGGGCGAACCGTCTAGAATAATTGCCAATATTTAAGACGCATGGCAAATAAAATACGCCCTTTTGAAGTTTTGACTATTACCTAACTGTCCCGCTTTTAACTTATGTTCGAAATGAAGCTAGAAAAACTCACTAGAAATAATTATTTATATATTATCTTATCCACTGTGTAGTGTTGGTGTGATGTGGATGTTATGGTTATTATGTTTTGTCCTTGTGTGAACGAAAAGACGGACAACTAATTCTTCATATTACTATAAGTACCTACGACATTAAAAATAATATGTACTATCAGAGAAGTTGATTCCTATGCAGATCGGGGACCTACATAGTTTGGTTACGTTACGTCAAACCCAGCCGACAGATCACAATTAACATTGAATTGACATATTCGACCAAATAACGTTGGTCTATCAACTGCTATAGGAATCAATTTCCTCGATGGTACATATTAACCAACAAAATATTTCACATCCATCATAAATCTTTATTCCCTGGCAAAGCGAGGGTTGTTATAGTATGAGGCGTCTGCCTGTCTACCTACGTTGACTGTAACTATATTCTGTCCATCGATTCTGTCCTTGATATTGCAGCTGCCGGTTGAACCGATTTTGATCTAGTTTATCTTTGTTTGATATTTTACCACCATCAGCACCCGTAGCACGGCTACAGTAGTAATACGAAAGTATAGACAAACAGCGGAGATAAACTGAAGGCACCGCTCCGATCTTTACCGCGGCTAGCCGCGATTGACTACTAAGTAGGTACTAGGTATACATTTCTTAATGATTGACATAATTCTCTTAAAAGTACGTTTTTTTGTTATTTATTACTTCGTTGAATCCAGTAATTATAATATTCTGAAGTAAATAACACTGATATAGTTATGACTTCATTTAACTATTTTTGCGCATTGGTTAGTATTCCTTATCTAAACTCTGGAAGCTTCGGATATTACGGCATTTATGAATCATCTGGTTCATACAACAAATAACATGTTACTCATAAATTACCCATGCTTTAGACCAAATTCACACACGTCTGTTAGTGTTAACAGCTTGTTAAAATGACATTTCTTCTCTTTCATTCATATGAAAGACAGAAGAGGTAATGCGATACTAATTCGAGCATTAATTTTAACAGTCGTTGGTGAAATTGGGTCTTAAGCCAAAAATAGAAACTTAATGTCCCATTAAATTTACTTTCGTAGAATTTTGCAGGGCACTTAAAAATGTCCGCTTACTTTCACTTGGCAGCCATTACACTGTTGTAATGAGATTGTAATAAAGCTTTCAAGATGTCATTTGTAAGAAGTAACCTAGTTTTCAAATAATTAGGTAGATTTGTTAGTAACTTAATTGACTTTTAGGCCGTGTTTCCACTGACGCGGAGAGGAGCTTAGCGGTGCCCGAATTGACCAATCGTACTATTCCAGCGGAATGACAGCGAAGTGGAGCGATGATTTCGAGCATGGTGATTGGTCAATTCGGCACCGCTAAGCTCCTCTTCGCACCGCGAGTTTCCACACGGCCTTACTAGGGTAGTGCAGAGTGCAGACACATACACTGCGCGTTTCTCATTTTTAAACGGCGTGGTTTAAATATGGGAAATGTTTAACCCATCAATCGTGGCAAAACGTCATTTATATGATGCTTGGGCTCCCACCGCATTTATATCAAAAAGTGCTAGATCCAATATTAATAAGGTTTAAATTATAACTTCCCTGAACCTAATATAGATTATAAATAGCCTGTGCAAATTTACGCAACTGCGTCTTAAGAAGGGTGAAGGGTCATGTTTTTGAGAATATTATGTATTTTATAGTAATTTACACAATTGTAATGTGTCTCTAGGGCTAGTGTTCAGATCACAAGCTTCAGCTAAGGCGCTATCGTGGTTCTACCACCTAGATTCTAAACTAAAAACATGCGCATTACTACAAAATACATATTCTCGAAAAACATGACCCTCCTTATGACGCAGTTGCCAAAACCATTCCCTTTTGGCGTCATTGTCGAAGGCTATAACGTAATCAGCAGTGGTCACGGTCAGACCTGGTTGCAGGTCGGGAGCCAAACTACCGCAAACAGGGTCACACGCCCTGGCCCCACGCTGTACTAATCTATAACCATTTACATAGTATAAACAATATTATATAGTAGACTATACAACGTCTGGCTGGCTGATAAAAAGCGCACGCGCACTGCACACATTACTCGTAGCGTGACTTTCGAAATTTAGATAATTTAGGGCCTGTTTCACCACTTTCTGATGTGTCAATAGGCTAATCACAACTTTTTTGTCAGATTCTCCATACTTGAGCTGCCAAGTTAAGTAGTGTTTAGCCTATTCGGCACTTATCAGGAAGTGGTGAAACAGGCCCGCAAAGTTGTCTCTGTGTTGAACGAGTATCAATGCAACGGCTGAGTTACACTACTGTTTGATATTTATGATGTGCCATTAATTGCTCATTGGTAACCATTATAATATCGCTACAGCCAGATAACACTCGCGACTTCGCAATATGTGCTCAAAACTTAGGGATTTTACAAAATTCCTATAAATGTGGTTCTGTGTCCAAGCATTAGGAAAATATTATGTTTCACGGGATTCCCGGCACGGGTTCCATGGCATATAAAATGAAAGAAGAAATAAAACAAAAGAAGCTTGTCTGAATAGGTAGGTTGTAAGCAGATCCATCAAACGCAGTCCAGGAAATTTCCTAATATTGACGAACGATGGACAAATCCAAACTTTCTCGTTTATCATAATAAGGATAAGAACTTTGGAAAATTACTGTATCAGTGGGCAAACAAAACTGTCCTATCTGATTAGAGTAGAGGACAGAGGTCCCTTGTTGACCTCACTGATAATAGTTTTAATTGATTATGTCTAGTTCCGCTTTAGAGATTATACTGTTCCGCTTCACATGTCAATTGTTAACTGTTACAGAATTCAATTGAACCTCACCCCGGTCTAGTTTTAGTTTTCTAATAACGCAACTTCTCGCGTGTTTACTACTTACACGTTGTTGATTAATTGATAAATAATAATTCTGATTATTAACTTTAATTGCTGTGTGGCTAGACAAACGATAGAATGAAAATAAATTCCATTTAATCCTTCAAGCTTCATAAGATCACCGGTGATCGCGACAACAATAGATTTCCGGGAATTCGCGACCGAAGGATTAATTCACAAAAAATAATAGTATGCGTATTAAAAGTGTAATAAACAATCGGCCAAGTGCGAGTCGGACTCACGCACGAAGGGTTGCGTACGGTTATAGAGTAAAAAAAATCGGCCAGGTGCGATTGGACTCGCGCACGAAGGGTTCTGTACAATTATAGAGCAAAAATAGGAAAAAAATGTGTTTTTTGTATGTGAGCCCCCCTTAATTTTTTATTTTATTTAAATTTTATTATTAATTGTTAAAGTATAAATACAACTGATTATTTTGTGAACATTTCAAATGCCTACTCACTAAAACCACATGCGGTTCGCCTTCAGCCGTATAAGGAGGGATATCCCGGATCTAACAAGCACGGGACTCCCTCCACGACCGGCCGGTCTACCTAGGACCCGACTTCCACCAAAGGTAAGGGAACGCTTAGGCAAACTAAAGCGTTCCCCTCGGCGCCGGGGCTCGCTAAGCCGGGGAGGTCATTTCAAGTGCCTAACTCTTGCCATTATTGGTATCGAGCAAAAAATAGCAAAAAAATTAAGTTTGTTGTATGGGAGCTCCCCTTAAATATTTAATTTATTTTGTTTTTAGTGTTTGTTGTTATAGCGGCAACAGATACAAACTGTGAAAATGTCAGAAGTCTAGCTATAGTGGTTCTTTAGATACAGCCTGGAGACATACAGACAGACGGACAAACTTCAAAGTCTCTTCGAAGCGGAGCGGAGTGGAGCTTAGCGGTGCCGAATTGACCAATCACCATGCTCGAAATCTTCGCTCCGCTTCGCTGTGATTTCGCTAGAATAGCACGCGATTGGTCAATTCGGGCACCGCTAACTCTAAGCTCCGCTCCGCTTCAGTGGAAACGCAGCCTTACTCTTTGGGTACGGAACCCTAAAATGGTTAAAATGTTAAGAATAAAATAAACTTTAGAAAACTTTGTCAAACTTCGAGTTAAACTCAAAAGTAACTGTTTTACGTTGAATCTCAACGAAGAAAAGAAAAATATATATTCCACAAAATATCCAAGCAACCTCCTTATTGTTAATTCTAAATGTAAATACAAACCTTTTCTCACTATAGTGTCAATGAGCACGAATTTTTACTTTTATTAATCTTTTCTTCTGCTTGGCTTTCTCAATTGAAAGTAGGATTTAGGCCATTTTTTAACCGACTTCCAAAAAACGAGGAGGTTATATTATGTTCGGCTGTGGATATATATATTTTTTTTATTTTTATTTTTGTATGTTCAACGATTACTCCGCCGTTTGTGAACCGATTTTCGAAATTTTTGTTTTGTTGTATTAGGTTTCACTCCAATTTGGTACCATGTTCACAAAAGTGGTGACCTGATGGTGGGATCCATGAGTAATCGAGGGAACTCCTCGAAATTTATATCGAAACATATGGTGATTTTGGTTTTATGTGAAGTGTACTAAGAATATGCTACCAAAAAGTCAAATATTGGGTCAAGGTATACCATGGTTTCGAAGATGCTGAGAGAACTCCTGACTCCTTATAGATACACGTTTGGGAGTTTCTGAGTTGTTTTAAGAACAGAAAGCATATGCTACTATGCAATTCATATTCATAATCATAATCATAATCATCATCATCATCGTCATCATCATCATTAACTCGTCGTGTTAAGGTCACCAATGTCTCATGGCACAGAATAGATAATAGTACAAGGCATCGGTATGGATATACTAATAATAATAATTATGTATTGTATAACAACACCTGTTTGTTTAATACACGGCGGTCGGCGCTGCAGAGGCGACGGTGTCGCCGCGCCGCCGCGCGGCGCGTGACGGCAGACGACTGATCGAATACTTTACTACTTTATATTATACAGATCGAATACTTTACTAAAGTCTTTAAATAGACAAATAGAATTAAAATAAAGTTATTTTAAAAAGAGCATTTTAACTAAACAAAGTCATTAATTGTATTTTTAATTAGTTGTATAACTAATTAAAAAGACACTTTATGACTTTGTTTAGTTTAAATGCTCTTAAAATTAATAAGTATTTATTAATCGATAGATGGCGCACTAAGTATCGATTTGAACTCTTGATTACAAGAACGGCTGTCAATTATTATGATAATATTAATTATTAAATCGCCCATGACTGTTAACAATGTCGGATGTGAAAAACAGCAATTTTACAGGAGAGCGATTCAAAGTCTGAATTGTGAATAACTTTTTACTTATTTCAAGTAGAATCATGAAATTTCAGGGTTGTGCTCTATAAGTTATTTACGTTTAGTATATTATTAGGAGTATCCCGTATTTTATGAATAAATATGAGAAAAGTCACTTCCGACCTTTTTAACGGAGTACGAGTAATGCTAATTTGTCGGAAGTGCCAGAACTGACGTTGTTGCTTGTACAAAATCAATGATTGCTTGTCGGAAGTGGCACTTACGCCATTGTTAAGTGATAACTTTTAATTTAAAAATATGTCGTATGTAGAAATTACTAACAAAAATGACAACAATTTAAAGAAAATATATCTTTTTTATGGACTCCTGTCAAATAAAACGTGAAAACAATGTATGTATGAAAATACAAAACATTTCTTATGACGTAAATAATTCGGAAAATCAAATTTTTGTCCGAAATGTAAATTAACTTAAAACATTGAAATTAAAAATTATTGCCATCACTATTTTGTTGACTTTTTGATTTTATGATATCAATAATCTTAAATTAACTTAACAAAATTAATATTTTTTTTGTATCAATCATAAATTCAGAAAAGTTTGTTTCGTGTTTGGAAATGTCTTTGTATGTTTGTTTGTAATGTATAGGTTCAATAACTACTGAACTAATTTTTAAAATTATTGTTTCCTTGGTAAGCTACGTTGTTCGCAAAGAACATAAGCAGTGTATTATTCAGAAAAATAGTAGGGATCATACCGAAAATCGCAAAAATATAACCCAAAGTGGTAAAAATTTGCAATAAATTACACTATTTCGCTTGCGCTGCGAAAAATACAGCTGATTCACAGAAATAACATTACAAATACTTATAGTGTTAATCATTTTCTACAAAAAAGTCCAGGACACCATATATGTATCTTTTATGGTTAACGAATAATTAACCATTTTCTTCATTAAAAAATTAACTTCAAATCATCTCCTACTAACGTGGCAACGTGACAACTTTTTTTGCATATTAAAAATTGATCCTTACCTAAATAAATATCAAAATATTAATTATGATTCTGTAAAGAATAAAATAGTGTTTTAAATTATTACCATGGGGCAAATATTTTAGAAGTTAGGGCAGTTTGATTAAAGCTCAAAACAAGGCGCCGACGCGGCAACGGCGGTGGCTACCACGAATTTGTAATGGAAAATATTATATTTTCCAAGTCGAACAATTTGCTATAGATCTTATCAACATCTGCCAAATACGCTGGAGCGATGAATTTGCCCAAATATGTGGGAAATACAAAAAATACTGACGAAGGACTGACTGTTTTGCAGGTCCATTAATTTGTCAGCGAAACGAAGTTTACGGAGTCAGGTAGTTCTTAAAAATCTCTACATTTTTAGGGCACTTACGTAAAAACTTAGATTAATATTTATAAGATGAATTATTCAAAAGCAGTGTTCTTCATCCGAGATTCTCTATTTATTCTATGGAAATTTTTGAGAATAATTTCACTTTTACGTAATCAGAGTAAATCTGTATATTTGTTAAGACATATTACAAGCTTTGCATTTACAATATCTATAAGATCAGCAAGGCTAATCAAACTAGGTACTCAACGAATTTGAGAAAATTATAATAATAGTATAGGAAAAAAATGGGGAAAAAATGCTCATGGAAATATTGTGACTGAAGTTACACCTTGTGTGAAAAAAGGTCCTTTTAATACCTTTTTTTTACGATTTTTAACAGTATAGCTTATGTTTTATTACTGTTATGTATTAGAAAAATGTCTAGAAAATCAGCTATTAGACACCAGATCGCCAAAACACGATTATTGAATTTAAAAATTCATTAATTTAAAAAATTCATTCATTTTGTATGTGTGCCAACAAAAACTTAATTTTCGTACTAAAATGACCTATTTTGAAGCCTTCTGAAGTTTGTTTAAAGTCGGTAAGCAACGACAGATATTGTACAAACTACAAGCGCCATTTAATCAATAAGAAAAATAAATGAAATGTTCATGATGTAGTACTACCGACATTTTACCAATCTAAAAATCTGCATAACAATGTCGGAAGTGGTACTACCGACAATTTAACCATTTATAAAACCGATTAAGAATGTCGTATGTGGTACAACCGACATTTCATGCATTTGAAAAACCGTTTAAGAACATTGGATGTGGCACATCCGACAATTTTAAATGACCTACGATAAAATGTTAATGAAGGTAAGTGTTTATCTAAAGCAATAAAACATAAGCTATACTGTTCAAAATCTTTAAAAAATATAATAAAGAATAGTAAATACCATTTTGCGCACTAGTATTAGCTTCGATCATAAATTTCCATCACCATTTTATTCCCTATTATTATATATTTTTTAATTTCGTTGAGTACCTAGTTTGATTAGCCGCGCTGGTCTTGTAGACATTGAAAATGGCGTCGAAAATTAAAAAATATAACTAAGGTTTCAAAAAAAAAACAAATGAGAGCCCGAGGTCCATTCCCTCCGTTAACATAGTCGGAAGTGGCACATCGAGCGCTCTCACTCACCCCCGCGTCCCGTTAACAACGTAGGTAGTGACTATCTGACATTGTTAGCGGACTATCTTAGTAATATACGACATTTTTAATGTAGCTATTTCAGAAACTATGCATAATATAGATTTTTTCTTTTCAGCTAATGATAGCCTTGGTTATAAGGACATGTTTTATGAAATAAAAGAAAATTGACGATTTTGCACATCCGACATTGTTAATAGCCATGGGCGAAATATTATGAGTAGCTACGCTACATAATATGCAAGTTTTTACAATTTTTTATCTGATAGATCCTTCGATCGTGGAAAAACGAGACACAATAGCCTTTCTACTGTTATCGCAATCGCCGGTGACCGCTTGTGGCTTGAAGCATTAAAATTATTAAATTACTGAGCGCAATATGTTCACTTCACTGATAATATATTATTTTGTGAGTGTGAGTTGTGACTCTTAATGTAAAGACGTCATCCGCCTAAAACTGGTCTTATGGTTCTGTAGGGTTACCCTGGGACGTAAACCCCTCTGGCGTGATATCAAATATAACAACCAGTGAGTGTGAGCGAAAAGAAACTATTTAGTGTAGCGAATTACTTATATCAAATGCTGTCGACTAAGCGATACCGCGATGCAGAGGCTTAACAACGACATCTGTTGTTGAATTGCGGAACTAAAATTACTTTACAAATCTCAACACTTAACAAATTGTAATAAGAAACGTAAAATATACGCGAAGGTTTATCTACTAGTGTAACTAAAAAGAGTGAAATTATTATTATTTTTAACAAAAAATTAAAACCGACTTCCAAGGTAAAAACAATAATAACATTAATATGAACTAAAAAGTGTTAAATAATTTTTACTATTTAATAGTGCCTTTTTCCGAATTCGGCTAAACCTCAACTATTTCTGTACTCAATCTTCATAATTTTGAAGTCGGTGCCAGTTCCAAAAGTTTCAAATATTCTGTCAGACAGAGGACTGAAATTTCTTGTAAGATTATGTCTACCAATGTAAACCCATTAAGAATATATTTTGGGTGGACATTTTTTAACTTCTGTTTATTTTTGATAACGTGCATAAAAATAAAACAATAATCGTTTTAAGTCTGCATACAAATTAGGATACGCACAAAACTAAAATTGTTTGTTTTGTGTCATAATAGCGAATCACAATATATTATAAAGAAACCAGCACGTTGAGTCATCAGCGTTTGACCTAGATTGGCCAAATTCTAATAGCATCCATTTTCCTTGTTTATTATACCTACAGAGTAGATATTATGCAATGAATTTATATGGAAAATATTTCCTATGCACCTGTGAATTTGTCGTTTCCACATTTTTCTTTGGTAGTTAACACCTTCACTGCGGCAAGTAAAATCTTAAATCTTCGTCTGGTGCGGCGGCGGGCCAAAGTGTGCCCCCAATCATTTTTCCGCCAGTGTGGGGTAGGCCTTTCTCGACCCACCAGCACAAGGTTAGATTAAATAACTATAACTTTGCGAAAACATAATGTAGGTGTACAGTTTTTGGACTGTTGGAATAACCTTGAACCCGACTACTTTAGATTTGATTCGCCCCGGGATCTGCCAAACAGGAAATGAGAAATAAACCAGGGAAAGTGGCTGGCCGATATCGACCCGAACCGCACTAGAAAGTATTTTTAGTAGAGATGGGAAAGACAAAAATAAGGGGATATCGAAAATATATTTTTTTATTATTATATTTAAATTCTAGTCTTTAAAACAAAAAGCCCGTTTTTGTTTGCACATTCTGCAGTATGTTTTTTTTTTTAATTTCTTTCTTGATTCGACACTCCTCATGGTTTCTCCCAGTTTTTCATATCACCCTGCACAATTTCGCCGTTTAACGCTCATCTCAAGGACATGATTTTTTGTTTCCTGCTATCGTGCGTTGTTAATTTTATAAAATGAATAATTATTTTATTTTAAAAAGATAAAACCGACTTCAAAATCGGACGTAATTGGGAATCAAAATTACCTATTTTAAACACTAATGAACCGATTTTGATGAACAGTATTCCCGAAGTTAAATAGTACCCAGTACAAAAAAAGAATTACTTTAATCGGACTAGTAGTTCCGAAGATGTGCGAACACAAACATAAAAACATACATGAATATGTATGTCACTTTAGAAATTTGTCACATTTGTTCAGATGCTGATAATATCGAGTAAAACATATCAAAACTAGGCAGTTATGAAAATAATACATACAATATACAGGTTGAATTGATAAACTTTTTTTGAAGTCGGTTAAAGTACGTACGTCAGCTACGACTTACGATAGATTGCACATCACTAACTGGCGAGGCGGACGCTCGGTGCAGTATCGGGTCGCCAACCGCCTGCTTGTACGGCGGGCCGCAATAGGCCCACTGCCGCACTGAGTTGATTTTTGACACCTCCAGTGCGTGGTGGGCCGATAACGACCTGCCATAATTTTTTTATAGGAAAGACCATAATTTTAAACACAATCTTAAATATATATTTGACTCTGTCGTACCTTTACAAACACCTGAGATAATCGTTCCGTACCGAGTGAGAGAATAAATAAATAAATAAACGTTTATTCTGCCACCATTAAATCTAGAACTTAGTTTTCTTCGTCCGCACCAGCTGAAATTCCGTGGCGGGCCGATTTCGGCCCGCTCCGCATTGAAGGTGTTAAGCTATAAAAAAAATACAAAACAATTAATTACTGTCCATAATATGAGAAACGCAATTTTAGATTTAATTTTTACTCATAGAAAGATTCCTAATTCTAATTGCAAATCTATTAACATTATATAATTTAACTGGCCATTTTACTTAATTCAAATGCCAAAACAAGGTTTTCGAGCTCTATACATCATATTACCTGACAAGAGCTTCATCTCTGAATAGTTAATTTTGACTCTGAGTAGCCTTCAGAAACCGGGATGTCCCTCGGAAATTTCAATCCGACAAAAATGTGTCTGTTATTTGCATCAGCCCATCAAGTAAACAAGTGCTCAAGAAATAAACAATATTTACCTACATATTTATTTTTTAATAATTTTCCCAAAAATTGTTATGTCAATGAACAACACACGAGTATATTAAGGACTATACCACACAGGAAATAATGGGCCATGTGCGAGTCGCACTCGCGCACGAAGGGTTCCGTAATGTTATAATATTATAGCGAAAATAGGGAAAAATTCTGTTTTTTGTATGGGAGCTCTCCATAATTATTTATTTTATTTTAATTTTATTATTTAATATTAAAGTAAGTACATACTTAATATATTATAATTGAAGATTTTGTGAAAATTTCAAGTGCCTATATTATGTTGCCATTACGGATTATGAGCCAAAAAGACCTAAAAAATAACGTTTGTTGTATAGGAACTATATATATTAACTATATATTTTTGTTTTTAGTGTTTGTTGTTATAGCGGCACCAGAAATACATAATCTGTGAAAATTTCAGAAGTCTAGCTATAGCGGTTTTTGAGTTACAGCCTGGAGACAGACAGACAGACGGACAGACATCGAAGTTTCAGTATTACTGAAACTTCGATGGGTCTTTTAGGGTTCCGTACCCAAAGGGTAAAAACTGGGTCCCGTTTTTACCCTTTGGGTACGGAACCCTAAAAAACAAAACGGCCTCGCAGATATCAGTCGCTGTTACGCAGAATATTTAGATAAGAGTGTTAAAGTTCTAGGTCACAGTGTTTATCATCCGTAATGACTGACAGTCATTTTATGCTTTTATAATAATAATAATAATCATTATGGTAGGTACTGGCGTGTGGATTGTGTATCTATACTAATAATAAAAAGCGGAAGAGTTTGTTTGTTAGTTAGTTTGTGTAAACGCGCTAATCTCAGTATTGTCACTACTGGTTGGTACTACTAATATAAATATTCTGTGCTACTGGTCCTATTTGTGTTAGATAGCTCATTGATTGAGGAAGGCTAGTTAAGAAGTAGAAGGCTACGTTAGTCTCAGCATGTAAATATATAGACTATATATTATCACGCTGAGACTAATAGGAGCGAAGAAACAGAGGAAAATGTGGAAAAAACCAGGGATTTTTTTAAATTGTTTAATAATTAATCTTTAGAACTAATAATGCAATTTTATGTTATTAGGCACACATGAAAAATAGACCACGATAAGGGACATAGGCTATTTTTTGCGGCAAAACGTACGGTTTCCGCGAATTTACTAAATTACGCGGGCGAAGCCGCGCGGGACTTCTAGTAATATTATAAAGTGGAAGAGTTTGTTTGAACGCGCTAATCTCAGGAACTACTAGTCCGATTTGAAAAATTATTTCAGAGTAAGATGGCTCATTTATTGATAAAGACTATAATATATAATTATTTATTATCACGTTAAGACTAATAGGAGCGAAGAAACTGAGGAAAATGTGAAAAAAGGGGGAAATTTTTTTAAAGGGCTTTACATCTTCCGAATCACTGGAGCAATTTTTATGTTATTTGGCACCATGATATCTGTGTTTGGCACAGATAACGAGAGGACCACAAATTCCTAATTTACGCAGGCGAAGCCGCGCGGAACGTCTAGTTAGATATACTTTGAGAAAGTTAATTATCAAAGTATAATAGGTATATCTTTCTATGCTTAAAGCACTGAATCCATTTTGGGCAGCTTGTGTTAAATTCAAGTCTCGGGAACGAACATGGGTCACTTTTTTCTATTGTAGGGTTGGTAGCAACCTATTTTAGTAATGCAGTATGGGAGAAAAGTTGGTGAAAAGAGAAGAAAGGTAATATATTATGGTACTGTTATATTAACTCAATTCGAATTTGAAAAAATGCAAAATATTATGACTAATACGATTTTCCATGGCTAAATCCATGAAGCTTATTTAATCGTTCCTAATAAATTACATCAGCCATTATGTAAGGGTTTATAAGAGAATTCCATATTTCCATGTGTGTCTGGCAAAACTTGTTTGGCCTACAGTTTGACCTGCTACACCAATTTCTCTTTCAAATATCACTATTATGCCCTCATAATAGTGATATTTGAAAGAGAAATTGGTAATTACCGCTTTTTTGAGCTTTAAAACCTTTGATGTTTATAACTCATAATTTGAAAGAGACAAAATTATTTTTAAATTAAAATACACCAATCTTCAGTATACAAACATTCCTGAATACACACAATGAATTTTTGTTGGTATTTGGGATTATAGAATATAGATGCTACGAGATATATTTATGGTAAAAAATTTAAAAAAAATCTTTTGTTGCATTTGAACTGCATAATGTTGGAATTCTTAAAATCAAATTATGTAAATTAATGTTGATAAATAGTCGCAAACGTCATTATTCATATTTAATGTTGGGTTACCTGAGACGTATTTTTCCTTGCCTTGGTATTTTGTGAGTCATTGTGACGTATTTTACAATTCAAATGGGGTCAACTCATATCAAACCCCACAAAAAAGAGATTTATTATTTACTAGCTGTTTCCCGCGACTTCGTCCGCGTTAACATAGTATAATAACAAAGATGGATAGTTTTCCCCTTTTTGTGATTCCTTATACAAAAGGTAAAAACGGGTATTTAAGCAAACGTCAATAAACTTTCATGTTTCTAAATCAAGAAATGACGGACTTTCATTCAAACTTTCTTGGGGGTAGAATTTCCAAAAACGCTTAAATACGTATCCATTCATTTTTAATCAGTAGCACATAAATAAACTTTCATGCTTCTAACTTAAGAAATGACGGACTTTCTTTTAAACTTTCAACCCCCATTTCACCCCCTTGGGGGTAGAATTTCCAAAAACGCTTAAACATGTATCCAATCATTTTTAATCAGTAACCCAAACATAAAATTTCATGTTTCTAACTCAAGAAATGACAGACTTTCATTCAAACTTTCAACCACAATTTCACCCCCTTGGGGGTAGAATTTTCAAAAACGCTTAAATACATATCCATTCATTTTTAATCAGTAACCCAAAAATAAAGTTTCATGTTTTTAACTCAAGAATGCCGGACTTTCATTCAAACTTTCAACCCCTATTTCACCCCCTTCGGGGTAAAATTTTCAAAATTCCTTCCTTAGTGAGTGTCCACTTAATAAAACAACCCTACTCACCAAATTTCGTTGCTGTAACTTTAACAGTTTTTGCTCAGCGATGATGAATCAGTCAGTCAGTCAGGACATGTAATTTTATAAGTATAGATGTAATTTTATGGGTATAGATTAAGTTGTCGTGTTATTAAGTTATGTGTAGATATGATAATATTATTATATGTAGATCCATTCCGGTACATTCTATTTATATCTATACTAATATTATAAATGCTAAAGTGTCTCTGTCTGTCTGTCTGTCTGTCTCGCTTTCACGCCAAAACTACTGAACCGATTGTAATGAAATTTTGTACACAGATAGTCTAAAGCCTGAGAAAGGACATAGGCTACTTTTCAACGGGAAAAAGGGGTAAGGGGGTGAAAATGCGTAAATTTGTTCAAACTTAGTTCCAAAAAATCATAATAGATGGCGCCATGCGTCTCCTACATCGCGTTATCGCTTGCTCATGAGTCATGCATCTTTCTATAAGAGGTGGTACCATGATTCTTGAGAGTGCGCACTCTGTGTTTTTGGGTATTTTGATAGAGGTACCAGGGTTTCAAAAAGCTTTTAAATTTGACACCAATTTTGTTGACACTGCGCGTGTTAAATAATTGTTTTATTAATATAATAAATACATATGTACTAAAACCGTATTTTTGAAACCGTAGGTGGAATAATTTACTTAGAATTAGAAATAGCAATTCAAATGTTAAAAATGTAAATTGTAAAAATAATCATTTTTAATTAGTCTAATATTTGATGTCATAATTAATTAATATTATATCTAATCTAACTATAATATTAAATCTAAAAATGACATTATTTTACTAGGATGCTTTATTATTCTACCAGGTTTTACAAATTGTTAAAATACTTCCGGTATAAATTATTTCCGCTAGTCTGATTAATGTTTTATTAAAGTTAATTATTATTTTAATAACTTATTTAATATACATAAAATTAGATTATTAGTATAGAATATTTTTATATTTTACCGATATATTTAATAGTTTTTATAGTATTGTTTAAAATACTTCCGGAATAAAATATTTCCGGTAATATTCCGGAAATATTTTATTGATTCTGTAATTATTTAATATTAAGACTGTCAACTGTTAATATCCGTTTGGATGGTATAAAAACGAGAGTCAATAGTAAATAAGATTAGTTTGTGTCGAGAGACAGGAGCAACTAGTGAAATAAGATAAGTATTGTACTTTACTGATATTTTCCATTAATTTAGGTACTTGTTGCTATGTTTCAAGTTTATATAATATAATATAAGTAATTTAGTAAACGATTTATTTAAATGTTTGATGTTTGATTATTTAATATTATTTGTGTAAAGAGTTGAAAAGAGTTTAAATTTAATAAAATAATAATTTGGGTAAATCATAACTCACAATGAAATAAATTATGAATTTAGAAATTCAATTGTTTTATTTTCCTATTATTTAGAAAAAAGACAAACTTAACTATTTTTATAATTATATTCTTAATTAACTAATATCAGAAGTGGGATGGAATCTAAATATTATTTTAGACGTTTTTTTAGCAAGTATTTTTTTTATAGTATGAAGTTTTCGATAGCTAATATTTATTTTATGTTGCAGGATGGAAGCTGAAACTGTTGCTAATCTCCTCAAAGCATTCCGCGATGTCGTTTCTGCCACACAGCAGAAATATGATGATATTGCTCTGCCACTAATCGATCCTGAATCAAGCGACATGCAGTGGTGCAAGGAGTTGGTGTGATAGCATCGAGAGTCTTCGGGTGGATTTCAACTGGAGCAGCTTAAGCCGGTAAGGCCCTGAATGGATCTGCCCAGACGTGGTTCTAGTCCTGGAAACCTACGGAAGGCAGGTCTTGGGAGAAATTTCTTACCAACATTAAAGAATAATTAAGCAGAACTGTATCCTAAGAATGTATTAGACATAGTGAGGCAAAAGTAAAGGCTATAATTAATTCGCATATCCCCAGCAATACAAGGGAAGTACGTCGGCAGTTTATGGGCCTCACAAGTTATTTTAGAAAGTATGTTCCAAATTTTGCGTCCCGAACGGCACCAATAACTAAATTGACAAAAAAATACTTAATTAAAGTGGGAGTGGGGCACCGAACAGGATTAAGCTAGAAATAACACAAATCATTTAAAAAATATATTTATTTCCAAATAGTTTAACAAAATTAACACTTTTAGAACGTAGAGTCTACATGAGGACTACCACCGGTTCGGGAACTAACCCGAAATTCAAATCTTCTATCTTCTATAAATATAAAAATGGATTTACAATTGTGTTAGTAACACTATAACTCGATAACGGCTGGACCGATTTGGCTAATTTTAGTCTTAAAATGATCGTGGAAGTCCAGGGAAGGTTTATAAGTAACACGAAGTTCACCGGAACATCTAGTCATTTATAAAAAGGGTTAATATATAAGACATGTTGATCTTCTCAGCCGTAAATCGTAATCCAGTAAATGATTTTAATACTGCTAGTGTTAACATAGAAATATCACCGCACGATTCCCCTGAACTGACATATTCGACAAATCTTATCTATAAGACCCTCAGTCTTGGTTAGAAATTGCCCAACAAAATGATCCTGAAACTCAAAATTTAATAACTAGTGTCGAAGCCGGTGAAATTGATGAAGAACAATGCTATTTACGCAATAATATCTTAAATTCTCGTGACACAATGTTAGTTACCGTACTCCTCCGAAACGGCATTACTGATTTTTACCAAATTTTATATGCATATACCGTATAGTACGTACCGTAGTAGGCCTGAGAATCGGTTACTGGCTACTTTTTATACTGATAAGTGAATTTGTTGAATAAATAATAGTAAATTAGTAAAACTCGAGACTGACGGCGACCATTGTTTGTGCAACGGGATAGCGATGGACGTTGCCATGGTGCCATACTTAATTTGTCACTTCAATAAAACCATATGGGCGAAATACTTTATATTATGGCAAAATATTTACCGGGACAGCTAGTCATTTCATAAACTACAATCTAATGAGCAAAAATTGTATGTACCAAAAAGGTAAGGGTACCAAAAGGTTTACAGTCTGCTAAAATTATTTCATGACGAAAACTGTCATGTGGGGTACAATAAATTAATAAATAAACTTCGTGAACATTTCTGGTTTCCAGAATGTCACACAATATTTAAAACTTTGCCTGATATGTATCGAACGGAAAGGGCATGCTGGTCCTAAAGTAAACAGGGATATTTACAAATAATTAATAAAACTCCAAACCCATTTCACACTATCTTAGACTGTACAGGTCCTTCTTTTTGCAAACAAACGAAGGGTACATAATATTATACAATAATATATTGCTTTTAAATTGATGGGCTGATGGCTTTACTATATTTTCAAATCAAATAGCTTATTCACAGAATGCAGTAAATATACAAATACTGTGTTATCTTATCTAATTGTTGCTTCCATTCTAGAGTTAAAATTGTGTGTGAAACTTATTAATTATACATTACCTACTTTAATTTTATCAACATCGATTCAGTTAAATCTTTTAAATTAAAATATTATTAATAATAAGTCAATAATAACATAATAAATCAAAGCAAATAATTCGTCAAATAAAATAAAAAAATAATTAATATAAAATATAAAAATCTATCAAATAATTATAAGTACCTACATTAGTAATTCATCTAAAATAGAACAACCTTACAATATATTATTACAATTCATCAACATTAAAATAAAATTCATAAAAATAACAATTCATCAATTATATTAATACTAAAAATAGTTCATAATTTTAATTCTTCGATCGCGGATCGAAATTTATTATTATTCTATTGTTGTCGCGATCACCGGTGCTCTTATGGGGCTTGATAGTTTAAATAAGTAAAATAATCAATTTAAATTATAATTAAATTTACTAAGAAGCTATAATTTAAGTGTATATTTAAATTTGTTTAAAGATAACTTTCTGACATTTTTGGTACGCTATTATAAATTTTTATGGACATTAAATATATTTTTTTTTAAACAAAGAACTTTTACCGATTGGCACCGTGAGTCTGGTTGGATCGCTAGACATGTATTTTCTATCCTCGTCATTTGCCGGAAAGAGGTCTGTTTTTTTTTACAAACACACATTTTGCCTGTTGGAACCTCTCAAAAGTCTTAATGTAAATGAATTAGTGCCCATTATAAGAGAAACTGTAACTTTATTTGGAATCCTATCAACGGTCGTAAGCGTAACTGGTACAGGAACCAATTTTAGTTCTGGCCAATTCCGTAACTTATTTAGAGAGCTAGCAACTGAACATCATAATATTATGATAACTTCAGGGACACCAAGGGGAAATGGCCAGGTAGAAAGATACGTTTCCACAATTATTGATATGCTAAATAATACCACTTGTAATGGCTCGTCAGATTGGCCGAACGGATTGTGGAAGGTCCAACAATCAATAAATACCACAATAATTCAATGTTCTACAGAATTTACACCCATAAGTTCACTTATTGGTCGTAATGCTAATATTCCCCAATCTAAGCCCAACTAACCAGGTACGATTAGATTTACCTGAAAAATTGATGTTAGATCTGATCGAATCATCGCGAAATAGCTTACCAGCGTCTTTGTTATGAAGCAAAGAAATTTAAAACTAGATTCGATTTAGTGAGACAGGATATGAAGGTATTTGAAGTAGGCAATGTAGTATATAATATTATGTAAAACAAGATCAGACATGAAAAGCTTTGTCCTAAGTATAGAGGTCCTTATGAAATAACTGCTCTTCTTCCGAATGATATCTACGCCTTACGGGGAACAGGTAGACTAAGAGCGATAACTGTAGCTAAAAATAAATTGAGATTATGGCCGGGAGAATGGACTGATCATGATAATGTGTGAAATAATAAAAAATGACCGCTGTCGATCCTGGCGACACAGGAGATACAGTGGTGGGAATGTGTGGTGGGCCAAAGCCCGTTTTGAAATAATAAAAAATATATTTTATTTGATTATTTTATAAATTATTACTTAAGTATATGATATAAGATTTATTTAGATAGTAAAATTGTAAGTTTTTAAGAATTTTACGATTTCTTTTGTGTGTGTTCTTATGATATAAGACACATAGATTGTAAAATATAAAAGGAATGTATATTATGTATTGCGTTGTACAAGTATTGCGATGTATCAATTGAAAATGAGGGTTAATATGGTTAACATGGTTAACATAATATTAAAGTGTTTGTATAATAATATTGGTTACTGCTGAAAGTCAGTGCTCTGCTTTAGGCTCGTCTCATGTGCAGCAGGTGTGGAGCCAGGAAATTGAAGTTAGATCACTGACCGTTGCTATGTCCACTTGATGTGAAAAGTAGGATAGTAGCAATGTATGATGTACCTACATAATATCATACTTTAGTCTTTAGTTGAATCTGAGTTGAGTAAAAGTTAAAACATAGAATGTAAGTACTTCAGAGAACGAAGTACAAGTCAGTATGGCCGTGTTAAATAATTGTTTTATTAATATAATAAATACATATGTACTAAAACCGTATTTTTGAAACCGTAGGTGGAATAATTTACTTAGAATTAGAAATAGCAATTCAAATGTTAAAAATGTAAATTGTAAAAATAATCATTTTTAATTAGTCTAATATTTGATGTCATAATTAATTAATATTATATCTAATCTAACTATAATATTAAATCTAAAAATGACATTATTTTACTAGGATGCTTTATTATTCTACCAGGTTTTACAAATTGTTAAAATACTTCCGGTATAAATTATTTCCGCTAGTCTGATTAATGTTTTATTAAAGTTAATTATTATTTTAATAACTTATTTAATATACATAAAATTAGATTATTAGTATAGAATATTTTTATATTTTACCGATATATTTAATAGTTTTTATAGTATTGTTTAAAATACTTCCGGAATAAAATATTTCCGGTAATATTCCGGAAATATTTTATTGATTCTGTAATTATTTAATATTAAGACTGTCAACTGTTAATATCCGTTTGGATGGTATAAAAACGAGAGTCAATAGTAAATAAGATTAGTTTGTGTCGAGAGACAGGAGCAACTAGTGAAATAAGATAAGTATTGTACTTTACTGATATTTTCCATTAATTTAGGTACTTGTTGCTATGTTTCAAGTTTATATAATATAATATAAGTAATTTAGTAAACGATTTATTTAAATGTTTGATGTTTGATTATTTAATATTATTTGTGTAAAGAGTTGAAAAGAGTTTAAATTTAATAAAATAATAATTTGGGTAAATCATAACTCACAATGAAATAAATTATGAATTTAGAAATTCAATTGTTTTATTTTCCTATTATTTAGAAAAAAGACAAACTTAACTATTTTTATAATTATATTCTTAATTAACTAATACGCGCTATAAACAGAAGTCCACGCGGACGAAGTCACGGCCCACGGGCAACAGCTAGTAATTTTATAAATGCAAAAGTGTGTCCGACTGTCTTTCACCTCTTCACGTTCAAATCAATTTTGGCGCAACTTTGACAAATATTATAAATATCTGACTGTTGTATGTGGTTGTACTACTACTAGCACCTGAGGTAATTAACCGATTTTGGTCTAGAATTTTAAACTGTGAGTTATGATATAATTAATATCGTCTTAGTTATCTCTCGCACTAATGTATTTTATTTCTGACGGAGCTTCTTAATTTACTTCTATCTTATATATAAAATTCTCGTGTCACAATGTTAGTCCACTAACTCCTCCGAAACGGCTTTGCTGATTTTTACCAAATTTTATATGCATATTCAGTAGGTTCGAGAATCGGCTACTCGGTACTTATTATATTGATAAGTGCATTTGTTGAACAAATAATAGTAAATAATTACAACTCGAGAAAAACGACGACCATGATAGCGATGGACGTTGCCATGGTGACATACTTATTTAGTCATTTCAATAAAATAACACGGGCGATATACTTTATAATATGGCAAAGAAACGTTTGCCGGGACAGCTAGTTTAATATAAGTATCATGGCAATATTCAGCGAGTGCACAATAATAATATTATAATTACTCATAATGAGATACAAAGTTGAGTGACTGAGGAAGGACAGAGGACTTGACTTTGAATTGAATCTGAATCGGTCGACGTATCTTGACCTAAATGCTAAATATACCATTTCAGCTCTACTTATAACCTAGTATAATATGTATTACGAATGTATAGTACTATGTTTATATTAAATACAGACATTATATATTATACAATATGCATATATATATGAGCATAAAATATGTAGGTATGTATACTGTAGCTAACAGTATACATACCTACATATTTTATGCTCGTACGGCCTGCCCACAACCGCACGTCACGACGTCGTCAACGTGGAACGTTGCGTAGCCTAATTCCTAAATGTCAGTAAGAAGACTAACCACTGAACTCAGCAGCAGCCAGCAACGTACTAATAGGTGGATGGAGTGCAGTCATTTAAATTATATTAAAGGAAATCGTTCTCATAATATATTGCAACGTAAAAGTAAATCATTCTAACTGTAGCACTCTAAGGGTGAAGCCAAACGAGCGAAATTTGTGAGTCGCAAAATTTCTGCTGCGTAAATATCTTTTCATACAAATTACGACTCACAAAATTACGTTCGTGTGAATCAAACAGGACTTTTGTATGAAACTGAATGCATCAGAATTCTGCCGACCCGAATTTCTGCGACTCACAACTCACAAATTACCCTCGTTTGGCTTCGCCCGTGCGGCAGGTTGGGTGGACCGGTACAGGAAAGTTTTTTAACCTTTTTTATTATCCTGGCAGTTGTCTGTACCTTTTTTGTACAACAATGGTTGCGCCACTGACTCCTGACACCACCCCTTGGGGAAACCACCGGTTAAAGGTGACATTTTTGAATACTTTTGATGGTAAACAAGTCACTTAAGAAACAATGGAATACAGTTATTCCGCATTGACATTGTTTCGTGGATTTTACGTTCGACATTTTCTTATAGCACCTGAGCATTCTATTTAATTTTGTTGTACCGGAACTCAGTTGCAGCCGTTTAGGTAAAAATGTAACTCTGGGTTGGTACTACTAATATATATTCTGTTCTGGGTTAAATATTATGTTATTTTTTCCATTTTTTGGATTAATGAAATAAAAGAGATAATAATATTTTAACATAGTGTTATCTTTAAATAACATCCCCGGCTTAGCTATAGCTATTCCCGGTGCCGAGGAGAACGAACGCTTCAATATGCCAAAGCGTTCCTTTGGTGGAAGTCCAGTCCCGTTTAAGGTAGATTGGCCGGTCGTGGAGGGAGTCCTGTGTTTGACAGACCCAGAACATCCCTCCGTATATGGCTGATGGCAAATCGCAGGTGGTTTTAGTGGGTAGATTTGGCGCTTTTCCCCGACTAGTCCCACATGCCCCGGGGTGTTTCAGCTAATTGAGGCATACGGGGATCTGCCTCAGTTAACTGAAGCACTTTATACAGCCTTTATGGATTGCCACGAGTTGGGGAACTCGGAGCACCCATAAAGGATTTCCCCTGCGTCATTAAAAATGGAGTTTTTTACGTGCGACAAGTCAAGTATGGTACAATATTATTTTAAGTGCTGGAATTCGCCAGTATATCCATGAATTAATAAAAGAGACTTCCTACAAGTAAATACTTTTAATGAATCTTTGGTAGGTTTTTTCTTGGTACAGAATTGTGCCAAGACTTAGATAGTTATCTATTTATCTTAAGTAGAATTGATCGTGATTGCTAGATCACGATTTCGATCTTGATTAACATAGTCATTGTATTGAACTGTTAACATAACTATTATTATACAAGGAGTCGTAGAATCATCAGCTAAGGTGAGCTAAGCAGCAGATAGCAACCTGTTTAGGGGGATTCTATGAGAAAGTAAACCTTGAAATTTTGGAACGATTTTTTTTCAAGTTGTTTTTATGCTATAAATTATTATATTTCGATACAAAATACTTCGAATATCATGGTAACATAATATTTAGTAGCTTAATTTGATTTTTTTAATTTTTTATATACTCGCAAACATAGACTTAGATCGAACTTTAGGTAAATATACGAAAAATTGTTTCAATTTTATTATTAATTATCAAAGTATAAATACGACTAAGTATTTTGTCAACATTTCAAGTGCCTACCTATTGCCATTATTGATTTTGAGCAAAAAATTGCCAAAAAAAAATATGTTTGTTGTATGGAAGCCCCCTTAAATATTTAATTTATTTTGTTTTTAGTATTTGTTGTTATAGCGGCAACAAATATACACAATCTGTGAAAATTTCAGAAGTCTAGCTATATCCGTTCTTGAGATACAGCTTGGTGATTGGTGATTGTTGATTACAGACGGGCAGACAGACAAACGGACAGACAGAGGGACAGACAGATATGGAAGTCTTAGTAATAGGGTCCCGTTTTTACCCTTTGGGTACGGAACCCTAAAAATCTTATAAGGCGCGTATTTTGCCTAATAAGTCGTACGTGTCCCACCGGTGACATTGTTAGTCCCACCCGTGACCCTCTTTATTTAATTTTTGTAAAATATGTTTTAATAATAGGACATTGTATTTATTGATCAGTTTATTGTTTCAAACAAATATTGTAGTTTGCATTAAAAAGTTTCATAAGAATAATGGTCCATTCCGCTACAGAGAGAATTAACGAGAATTTTTAAAATGTGTTATTAGTTACATTTTTCAATTGGAATATACATAAGAAGATGTGTATTTACTAACAAAACAACTTTTATCGGTAAAAAATGAAATTCCAATAATTTAGAGCGTTTTCAAGCAATATCATCTAAGGAACACGATGTTTTTTCCCACATTCTTAAACAAAAATAGCATAATATATTTCAAATTAATGTTTAGTTGTGGTATAGTTATACAGCAATACGCCGAAATATTTTGTATAAATTACACTATTCGACCGTTTATAGCGATTTAGACGACTAATTTTGTAAGGCCAATAAACAACTGAAAATTAAAAAAAAAAAACTACAATTTGGTGCAGTTTTATTACAAATTACTAGTATAATTATATATTCCATATCGAAAATTTTAAAATTTGTTAGAGAATTACGATTTAATTCACCTTTAAGAGATTTGAAAATTTTGATGTTGCACCCGCGATCGTAGAAATGGTTAATAATTTCTAGTTCTTATTACTACAATTACTTTTATTTTGTTACATAGTTTCTTTGTTTTATGCTCTTTTGAAATATAGGCAAGTTATTTTGTAAAAGTTTCGCAATAATCAGTACTCACATATGAACTAATCACAGTTCTTAATGGGGGTTCAAATTAGTTGCACCCGCGATGGCACTTCAGACTTGTTTGTTGCCCTTCATACATTTGATGAAGGTTTACATTTATAAATCATTGTTAAACTAGTTAAAATGTATCCCTTCACGGGATATTTGATTAATAAATATGCTTCATTTTGCCTGTAGGAAGCTTTAAGTGTGTCAAACTGTTGCACTCGCGATAATGGAATCGCCCTAATACTAACTAAATCCATACTAACCTGGGGCCTTACCATGAGCTCTTATAGCAGTATTACTTTAATATTACTTTTGAATTTCGTTTAAACAAACATGAACTCAATTTAATAAACATAGCTATCTTTTTTGTTTGTGCGAAATCTGAAAGTAATATTAAAGTAATACTGCTATAAGATGTCGTGGTAGGGGGGCTGGTCGTACATAGAAACTGAAAATTAAATTAAAGTGTACAAATAACTCATACATCTTATTAAGACATACTCTACTTCATACACACACATGCACACACACACACACACACACACACACACACACACACACAATTACACCTATACACTTCATTATGATTAATAAACAATAAATAATATAATAATTATTTAATCTAAGAAAAGTATTATTATTATTTTTACTAATTCCCAGAATATTTTTGTTACTTTTAAATTTAAATTTAATTTTCTGTTATTTTTTGCTGTAATTCGTTAAGAATTCCCCCATAGCACAGGCTGCGCCTAGTTTGGGGGACTGCCACTTTTTAAAACATTTTGTTAAAATTAAGTTATGACAATAAAATTTGTATTTATTTGTATTTATTTAGTTTTGTTGAATATGATTCATGTGTAACAAGTATGTCCATTTTTTGTCCCACCCGTGGCAAACATTTACAGTCATTTTGATTTCATTTTACACGGTGTTATCCCCGCCTCCAATATAATTATAAAAGTATATAAAATATTCTGTTATTCTTTATATAAACCAATTTGATATCATTGATACAATTCACACAAATTAGTCACACAAACAGAAATTAAGGAACAAGTGTCCCACCCGTGGCGATAGAATCCACCTTTAGCTTTTTTTCATCTTTATTAAGGACTTGGTTCACAAACAGAGACGACCATGTCGTCTTTGCAAGGCTACAAAATTACAATTTAACAATTTCTTACATCTGAACCAAACGTTATTACAACTGAACCTAACTTGTCTTATCTTTCTTTTTATATATAAAATTCTCGTGTCACAATGTTAGTCCATGAACTCCTCCGAAACGGCTTTACTGATTTTTACCAAATTTTATATGCATATTCAGTAGGTTTGAGAATCGACTACTGGGTACTTTATATATTGATAAGTGCATTTCGACGCCCCCAAGCAATAACCCAGTAATTGCAAAACTCATTTTTTACAGGAGAGCATCCTATGTGTTTTTTAGCTATATCTTTTCAGTAAATTATTATTATGACATGTTAAATACCTCAGATGAAAGGTATTTTTTAATATTTAATAGAACGACCTTGTAGTATTGGGATTACATTATATATACAAATATCTTTATAATTAATAAAAATCAAAGCGCACGGAAGTGCGCAAGCCTAGTTCCAGCAGGCCGAGCGCATGCCGTGCACTATTTACACGAACCGTTTCGACGTACTTTTGACCCCCCTGTAGCTCAGTGTCTATTGCGAGTGCAAAGATAAAATTATACCTACGTAATTATTTACGAGTACTTAAGCAGTATACCCAATTTCATAGATATAGCTTCAGTAGATCCTGAGATATGTCCTTGTAAAAATAGCTTATTTTGGCACTGACTCACTCATTCACTCACTCATTCACTCACTCACTCACTGACCGGTAATCAAAACCTCTAGGCCACTTCCAATTGTCCTAGCGTAATGAAATTTGGCACACAGGTCGTGTGTTATATGCAGATTAACGAAAAATTAAGAAATTGTAGAAAATGGTCAAGCGTGAGTCGGTTCATCTACGAACTTCAGAGGCCACTTCCGATTGTCCTAGCGTTATGAAATTTGGCACACAGGTCGTGTGTTATATGTAGATTAAAAAAAATAAGAAATTTTAGAAATCGGTCAAGTGTGAGTCGGCCTATCTACAGCCCATACAAACTTTAATGTCATAGCGTTATGAAATTTGGCACACAGGTCATGTGTTAAATGTAGATTAACAAAAAATTAAGAAATTTTAGAAATCGGTCAAGCGTGAGTCGGCCGATCTACGAACTTTAGAGGCTACTTCCAAATGTCCTAGCGTTATGAAATTTAGCACACAGGTCGTGTGTTATATTATTATGTATGTGTTACGATAAATTAAGAAATTTAAGAAATCGTCAAGCGTGAGTCAGTTCATCTATGAACTTTAGATAAAAATTCTTATGTACCAGTGATATAATGAGGCATCTATTGAAAGTATTGTTTATATCGGGCGTAGCACAAAAAGAAAACATAGGTATGATTTCTTGAAAAAAAGTATTGAAATCCCACCAAAAACATACCTGTTAAAATAGGGCCTAGTTCCTATAGGCTAACTGTTGGTCTAAAAAAAGAGTTGAAATCCAATCCAATGCCAAGTTCAGATGCACTTCATCGATCATAATCATCTTCATCAACAGCCTGATCCGTAATACTTCTAAATTTGAACTTGGCAGGTTTTTGTGCTATGCGTTACACTTGATTAATTATATAATTAGATAATATTAATAGAATTTAAATAACCTGCCAAGTTCAAATTAGAAGTATTATGGATCAGGCTGTTGAGGAAGATGATTATGATCGATGAAGTGCATCTGAACTTGGCATTGGATTGGATTTCAACTCTTTTTTTAGACCAACAGTTAGCCTATAGGAACTAGGCCCTATTTTAACAGGTATGTTTTTGGTGGGATATATATTACGTAAAATATTTTACATCATTATATCAATAATTATATATTACGGTATAGAATTATAAAAATGCATTCAGCAATGTCAACTTACTATATTATTGCGGTATTTTTTTAAACACTAATATGCAGTAATCATTATTTATTTGGTGGTTTAAGAGAGTTTTTTAATAAAGTGTGTAACAGTAAAGATCTTTTACTAGCTTATTGGCGTGAAATTTAAACCGTCTTTATACAGTAAATACCTAGTACCACAAAATACTTGTATGTATTTGAATTGTAATAATTGTATACTGATATTTCATAAAATATGTTTTTAATAGGATTATGAAAGATAACTACACATTATACCAAAAAAACAAAACTTTTATTACCGAAAAATAAACAACAAAATAAACAGTCTTATACTCTATACTATATCAGTATTTATACAATAAAAAAGAGTTAAATTTATGAAATTAAAAATAATAATCAGTCATCATCTGAGGTTTCTTCATTGACTGTGCTAGTATCAATAATGTTGTCCTGAGAATACGTCAGTGATTCGTAAAAACTATGATAATATCTTGGAATTGCTCCGGTATTGCACAGGAATAGTAAATCTGTGTGAAGTGCCTTGCTTATTGGGATAGCTGATTGAGAGGATGATGATAAGCTGACTCTAGAGTGATATTATCTTCGGACGCTGAGTTCGGCTTAGATTTTCGTCCCCGTCGTCTAATTTGGGTTGAGTGTAAGGTGTCTAACTCCAAATATTGTCCATCAAAATTGTATTTAAAATAAAGCCTCCCTGGTTGTGATGGAGTTACGTGAACATCCGTCAACGTGGGACCAACGGATGACATTCCCGTTTGTATCCCGGCATGTACTGTGACCGCGAGTCAATAAACGTACAATGTGTTTGGAATGTGTAATGTGTTTGCTTTATCTGTTCTATAAATAGAATGCTTCAAGCCCCAAGCGGTCGCATGCGACCGCGACAGCAATACAAATCTATTGTGTCTCGTTTATGCCACGATCGGGGGATTAAAGAACTATATTATGTTTGCTGGATTGGGGGAAACAACTGCAGTTGATTACTGCAATTATTTAACTAACCGGCATGTACTGCGACTGTGAGTCAATAAGTACAGTGTGTTTGGACCGCGAGTCCTTTTATACAATCTTTATTCTCGTTTATGCCACGATCGGGGGATTAAAGAACTATATTATGTTTGCCGGATTGGGGGAAACAACTGCAGTTGATTACTGCAATTATTTAATTAACCGGCATGTACTGCGACTGTGAGTCAATAAGTACAGTGTGTTTGGACCGCCAGTCCTTTTACACAATCTTTATTCTATATGCATCGGAATTGATTGCGGATCTCTGACGATGTTTTACCTATTCTATAAATAAAACTATATTATGTTTGCCCGATTGGAGGAAATAACTGCAAGTTAATTACTACAAGTGTTTAATTATTAAGTTATTTTATAAACCGCCATAATGTGTGGATTGACTGCGAGTCTCTAAACACAATCCTTATGCATCGGAATTGACTGCGGGTCTCTGACGATGTTTTATCTAATAATAAAAGTATAATATGTTGGCTGGTTTGAGGAGATTAACTGCGAGTTAATTATTATTAAAATTTAAAATATATCGATATTTTTTAAATCAACATAATGTATGGATTGACTACGAGTCTCCGACAATATTTAAAATAAAAATTAGCAACTACCGCGCGTTTTCTCGCGCTCTTCTATTTCTATAAACAGAATTACATAATTATTATTATAATATTAATATCTTTGCCGCTTTATAGAGAACAGCTATTTCGAGCTAATAACTAGATTGACTGCGAGTCTCATCAGCTGTTAACAACCAATGCGCGTTTCGCGCGATCTTTTTGTTCTAAATATAGAACTACGATTATAATTTATTATGTCTGCTGGTATATTATAATTATTTTTACTAAATAAATTTTGCACCAATGTTGGGACTCGGGAATCGGGATACACCGCGGGTGTATAACGAAACTTAATATCTACGTAACGTGATAGTTACTACCCTCAATATTTTTGTAACATTTTTATCGACAAATAAGTCGATTATAATGAGCAATTATGCTACCCCAATATTTATTTTTTTAGGTCACTAAGACCAGACAATCACTAGAAGTGACCGATATACGGGTCGATCAGGTTACGAATGAACCCGAAGCTTTCCCAATAATAAACCAGGTGCCAACGGTCGATTCTGAGTACCGGCACCGATAGAACCGGACCAGATCCGGATAGATACAGGGTTCCTACTGACGTTAGGTGAACCCTCGTTGGATTCGCCAGATTATGGTTTTAAATGATCCCAAAAACGATTAAGATAAGCTACTGCTTATAAAACATTTCTGATAATAAGTGTTGCAGATCGATTCTATTTCCATCGATTATTATCATTATAGATTTCACCTGACAAAGTCTCGATATTATCAGACTTATCAACAGTATCTGACTTATCTCGATATTAATTATTATCAGACTTATCAGATAATATATTATCAGACAAGATAACTTCGTAAAGGAAACCTATAACACTCAGACTCGATAAGTCTTGTCTCAATATCAGACCGAGATAATTATTGTTTCGCTGGATAATTACAGTATTTGTTCTCAGAGACAAATTAGTAGCAAGCAAAGAAAGCAATGTAAAAGATATCACGGGGAATACCTATGTCATTTATAGTACTGAATGCGCAATACAGGTCAAAACATGTCTGCGAAGAACAAGTTTACGCCAGTACACACGTTTTATCGTGTATTTCAATTCTTATGAATATTGTTACTAGCCTTTACCGAAAACACTCGCCTAATATTTCACAGCAATAATCTTGTAATGGCAGTAACCAAAACTCGATGTCAATTATTTTACAGTATTACTACAATACCGATTATGAGTCGTAAAATTGAAAAAGTAACAGTTTGATATTTAATTTTTGTCGTATAAAAATCAAACTGAGGTTCCGTGCAATAAAACTTTCCTTCGTCATAGTTTTATAAATAACCGTAGGAAAAATCTGCAAAAAATTACATACATAGATAATGGTCCACGGAATCTAAATTTGCAATAAAAAAAAAATCCAGTAATGTGCTATTACTGGGTTATTGCTTGGGGGCGTCGATTTGTTGAATAAATAATAGTAAAATAATACAAGCTGAGACTGACGGCGACCATTAAGTTTGTGCGACGGGATAGCGATCGACGTTGCCATGGCGACATATTTATTTAGTCACTTCAATAAAATAATACGGGCGAAATACTTTATAATTTATATTATGGCTAAGCAACGTTTGCCGGGACAGCTAGTAATATATAAAATTCTCGTGTCACAATGTTCGTTCCCGTACTCCTCCGAAACGGCTTGACCGATTCTCATGAAATTTTGTGAGCATATTGAGTAAGTCTGAGAATCGGCCAACATCTATTTTTCATATCAAAAATTATTTATATGGCAAAACAACGTTTGCCGGGACAGCTAGTCTTATTTAAAAAATTCTCGTGTCACAATGTTCGTTCCCGTACTCCTCCGAAACGGCTTGACCGATTCTCATGAAATTTTATGAGCATATTGAGTAGGTCTGAGAATCGGCCAACATCTATTTTTCATACCAAAAATTATTTATACTTATGGCAAAACAATGTTTGCCGGGTCAGCTAGTACAAACATATTATAGCATCATTAGAAAAAGGCTCCGAGAGTGCAACATTAACGCCCGCGCCTACGCTATGAAACATAAACTTATTGGATAAGTCATAAACTATATTATGTTTATTAGTAACATAAAATCTATTAATCCACCAATAGGGAATATTAGGATCGGATTCATCAGGACGTTGGAGCAGAGGGCGCTACTAGCACATACAGTGAACAATCCGAGTTCCGACCAACATATTATATATTCTGACACGTTGCACAGTGCACACGTCATATCAAAATATTGACAGCAACGTAGTCAGTCAACGTCGAAGAAAACTTCTTGTTTACTGCCTTTGCTGGTGCTGCCTCAAGCGTAAATATATTGGAGCGATGTATCTAAAATATTAATATTCTCTTGCAGAAATAATGGCGATAATGTGAACATAAAACTGTTATAATTTTGTTATTTCAAGCTATTACATTATGTATTTCTCTATTCTGTATATTCTGTATTCTGACTTGGCCGATTTTTTAAATATTTTTTACTCGGTATCAGTGATGACAATTTTGGCACTTGGCTGATTTTTTGGTGTTAAGTATCTTTTTTTGGTAAACAAGTTTAGGGTATCAGAACATTTTTTGGTGGTCATTATATTTATTCCCATTAATTTTAGGGCTTTTGCTAAAATCGGAAGAGTTATGTACTACTACTTAATGATGAGACCATTAAACCGAATTTTTAAATAATGGGACGTGTGTAGTTGGACTTTAAAATCCTTCGATCGCGATCTTGGAAATCTATTGTTCTCGCGGCCAGATGTGGCCGCTTGGGAGTTGAAGCGTTTAGCTACCCCTTTGATTAAATACCTAGCTATATAAAGTAGTAATATAATAATTAACTTCTTGAAACTCCATTAATTATTAAGAACTTTATGGTCAGACATAAACATCAAGGTAAACAGTGAGACTCGCTATAAAACCTTAGTTTTGCTTGACATTAATTGCTGAATCTTGGACAGAAAATATTAGGGGTTATAAAATAATAAATATGTTAGGCTTGAAATAGTGGATAGTATAACTTTAACGCTACCTCCTAATATGTATTACTTTTATAATGCTTAGGTTCTATACTGTACTCGACGAAACATGGCGGTAGCAGTCATTGACTCCCTGTCAAAAACTTGTCATTTTCTGTATAAACCGCCATTGACAATAAAGTGTCAGATGTTGTCAATCGTGGCTTTGTCTAGACAAAAGAAGGTAGTATTTAATTTACGTTGAAACAAAGGAACCATACTTACTTTTTCAGAACGAGGATTTTTGATAATAATCTGGAAATATTTCACGGTTTGCAAAAAACTACAACTTCGATTTTGTTCAAATATGGCAGTGATTTTAAACCTTTTTTATGATGCGACCAATGAAAAAAAATATATTTACTAATGTAATTGCCGGCTGCATAAAAATCGCAATGACATGCATCCTACTAGTGTGATCAGGATGTGGTACTGTTTTAACAATTAATATTAATGTATGACCCATTTCATTAATATTGCAAAGGCTAAACCTTTCAGTTCTATTCCAGTTGTCTAGCCTGTTCAGTTGTTGTCTAAATCCGAGGACAAAATAGTTGGAAGTAATTTTCATTGGTAATTTGTTAATTTCCGAAGATGCAACTTCACCACATCATGTTTTTATTTTACTTCTGTACATCAGGTAATTTTATTATTTTATTTTAATTTAATATTTTATTTCATTTCTTCAGTCCTGTGTTATTTTTTAATTAGCATTATTCAATTGTTTTCTATATAAAGTTTATTATTGAGAGTATAAATAGTATTTACCCTTGATTTTAGGTTTTGCTTTTCTGTAATAATATGATTAATGATTACGATTATGCTTTTACAACCATAATATAACCTACTGCAACCGTGCAGTATAATACAAATGTAAATTATGTTTTTAGCTTATTCTTGCAAAATTGTAATTATTTCGCCATTGTATGAACGATACTAATTCTAAAACGGCTCATAAACCACTCTAAATGACTTTATCTGAGGATCTGTGACGCAATTGGTAGAAACGCTTTCTAAAGGTAAAGTAGGGTATAGTTGCGAAACCAAAATGATCTTTCGTTTATCCAAAATTATGTATAATGTAGAGCAGTTTCAACCTGTGGGTCGTGATCCCTAGAGGGTCGGAAGCTTCTGTAATTGGTCGCCAAAGGTTGAGACAAATTAGGAATTTTGCAGATAAATTATTAGACCATAAAAAATAACTAGCCTATGATCCTTCACCTTTTTATCTGCGCCAAATAACATAAAAATTGCTCCAGTATATCGTGAAATATAAGCATTTCAAATAATTTTCCCCGTTTTTTTACATTTTCCTCTATAATTTATAATAGATAGATAGAATATAGTAGATAGATAGATAATATAATATAGTCTTCCTCGATAAATGAGCTGTCTAACACTGAACGATTTTTTCAAATCAGACCAGTTATAGTTCCTGAGATTAGGGCGTACAAATTAAACTCTTCAGTTTTATAATATTAGTATAGACTAGTTAGGAGATCCTAGGACTTCTATATCTTTGCTTAGGTCTCAAAGCATTTTCATTCCTTTATCAAAATCATTCCAGCTGATTTAGCGTGAAGACGCAACAAACAAACTCTCGCAAATTAACTTTTAAATAATAGTACTGATTACACATTTTTTACACGCTGATATAGACTAACTGCTAACATATAAGAAAACTGAGCAGCTCAGGAAATATTACGTACTTATACGGGTGGAATTGATTCCTTTTTTGAAGTCGGTAAAAATGTATTTTGTCTAGTTATTGTGGAGTCTTCAAAGGACCACGATGTGATGATAGAGCCAATAGACTACGGCTCCGTGAGCTACTACACCACGGGGGTAAGGAAGTCGATCATCTGCAGAGGAGTCAACAAAAATCAAAAAGTAAGTCATTCTCTATCCATAATAATATTATTTAATCCTTGGATCGTGGAAAAACGAGACACTATAGCATTTCAATTGTTATCGCGGCCCACTTGGGCCTTACGGGAGTTGAAGCGTTAATGCGAAAGTGCGCAGACTGTCTGTCCTTCTGTCTGTCTGTATGTTACCTTTTCACAGTACTTTTTATCCCGAAATAATGTAGGTTCCCGCGCGATAAACTATTTTCGGCGCAAGTCGCAATGGAGTTGCGGGCTTCATCTAGTATACAAGGTCACAGAATACATAACATTAGTACCATAGATTAATCATTGGTCTTCGCGTGCGGCGCTAAGACCGCGAAGACCAATGATTAATCTATGATTAGTACAAACAAGGTGTAACGAAACGAAGTGATAATACTTTATACTGTATACTCTGCTAAACATGGCGTAGCGGTCATTGATTCCCTGTCAAAAACTTGTTATTTTCAATATAAACCGCGATTGACAATGACGTGTCAGATGTTGTCAATCGCGGCTTTGTATAGAAAATGACAAGTTTTTGACAGGGAGTCAATGACCGCTACCGCCATGTTTCGCCGAGTACAGTATATTTACTTGTACAATGTGTCCCTTATATAGAGTCCACTGTGAAAGTAGCAGCTCTGAAATATCGTATTGTATGTAGTTAAGATAATTTTATGCAATTCCATCTGCCTAAACTAAAGGAAGGAATTTTAAGGTATCCATATGCCTAAAGGAATAAAATATCTATTTTAGTTACTTTGTTTTCCCTTCCTTCAGTTACAAACTCAAACTCAAACTCAAAATTTTTTATTCAGAAAAAATTTTTGCAAATATTTTCCGAAAGTCTACACGATGCCTACCACCGGTTCGGGAACTAACCCGGTGAGAAGAACCGGCGTAAGAAACTCTCACTACAATATACTCAGGAAAATATAATAATTCATGTTCATGTAAAGCGATTATTATTACGTACAAGTATGTTATTTCTTTTGAGTGTGTTGAGATTTTTTGCTTACTGATCCTTATTATTTTGATTGACAATAATAGGTATTACATAAGCCTGTCTGTCACACACGGTAATCATAACATATTATTATGTATTCTCAATTGTTATATTTTGTTCATTATATTTTCATGTCTTATAATAACAACAAAAACAATTGGCGTATGTTTTTATCCCACCAAAAACATACCTGTTAAAATAGGGCCTAGTTCCTATAGGCTAACTGTTGGTCTAAAAAAAGAGTTGAAATCCAATCCAATGCCAAGTTCAGATGCACTTCATCGATCATAATCATCTTCATCAACAGCCTGATCCATAATACTTCTAATTTGAACTTGGCAGGTTATTTTAATTCTATTAATATTATCTAATTATATAATTAATCAAGTGTAACGCATAGCACAAAAACCTGCCAAATTTAGAAGTATTATGGATCAGGCTGTTGATGAAGATGATTATGATCGATGAAGTGCATCTGAACTTGGCATTGGATTGGATTTCAACTCTTTTTTTAGACCAACAGTTAGCCTATAGGAACTAGGCCCTATTTTAACAGGTATGTTTTTGGTGGGATTTCAATACTTTTTTTCAAGAAATCCTATCTATATTTTCTTTTTGTGCTACGCCCGATATAAACAATACTTTCAATAGATGCCTCATTATATCTTGACAATTTCTTAAATTTCTTAATTTATCGTAAGACATACATAATAATGTAACACACGACCTGTGTGCTAAATTTCATAATGCTAGGACATTTGGAAGTAGCCTCTAAAGTTCGTAGATCGGCTGACTCACGCTTGACCGATTTCTAAAATTTCTTAATTTTTTGTTAATCTACATTTAACACATGACCTGTGTGCCAAATTTCATAACGCTATGACATTAAAGTTTGTATGGGCTGTAGATAGGCCGACTTACGCTTGACCGATTTCTAAAATTTCTTATTTTTTTTTAATCTACATGTAACACACGACCTGTGTGCCAAATTTCATAACGCTAGGACAATTGGAAGTGGCCTCTGAAGTTCGTAGATGAACCGACTCACGCTTGACCATTTTCTACAATTTCTTAATTTTTCGTTAATCTACATATAACACACGACCTGTGTGCCAAATTTCATAACGCTAGGACAATTGGAAGTGGCCTAGAGGTTTTGATTACCGGTCAGTGAGTGAGTGAGTGAATGAGTGAGTGAATGAGTGAGTCAGTGCCAAAATAAGCTATTTTTACAAGGACATATCTCAGGATCTACTGAAGCTATATCTATGAAATTGGGTATACTGCTTAAGTACTCGTAAATAATTACGTAGGTATAATTTTATCTTTGCACTCGCAACAGACACTGAGCTACAGGGGGGTCAAAAGTACGTCGAAACGGTTCGTGTAAATAGTGCACGGCATGCGCGCGGCCTGCTGGAACTAGGCTTGCGCACTTCCGTGCGCTTTGATTCTTATCGATGACTGTAAAGATATACATACGGATACGCTTGAAATATAAAAAAAGCTACGATAAGATAAAATATTATATAACATGTAGAAACGAATAGAAAGAGCAAGGTACCTATACCATAAAAGGTTATTTGATATAGTTTTTTAATTAAACCGCGTAACTTTCTGCCGCGCACTGTAAAACTCTGGAACAAACTGTCACCAGCAGTATTTCCGTACCTATACGACCTGTAAACCTTCAAGAAGAGAGCGTATTCCTTCTTAAAAAGCCGGCAACGCACCTGCAGCTCTTCTGATGTTGCGAGTGTCCATGGGCGACGGTAGTTGTTCGTTTTCCCGCTTATTTAAAAAAAAAAAATCGGCCAAGTGCGTGTCGGGCCACGCGCAATATAGGGTTCCGTAGTACCGCTAGTTTTTGACAATTTTTTATGGTCAATGAACGTACATTTATAGCTTGTTCTACACTACTAACAACATCATCTCAGTTACTTTCAAAGGAATTTGAACGAAAAGTTCCTTTATACTTCGGCGAATACACTTTTTTAGTTGATCGACTATTACTCAATAACTTATGATGTGTTCTTAGCCGTGATAGTTTTCCTTTTAAATTCAGCATATTTCCTACTCTCGTGAATTTTTTCACATTTCCAGAACCAACCATTTAGCTGGTAGAAGGGGGGACACTGGACTCTAACGATTTTTTCCACTTTAAAACTTAATATTTCACCAACGGATCCCTAAATCGGAAAATGATCTACAAATACTCGCAATACTTTTAAAAAACCTATTCAACGACACCCCACACAATGGGGTGGGTGCGAAAAAAAATATTCATCCCCGCTTGATGTGTAGGGGAGGTACCATAAAAAAAATATTTTTTTACGATTTCACGTACCATTTTGTTGCCATCATTAATATGTGTATTCATGCCAAATTACAGCTTTGTAGGTCTTATAGTCTCTGAGTAAAACCGCGGACAGACAGACAGACGGACGGACAGACCAAAACTATAAGGGTTCCTTGTTGACTACGGAACCCTAAAAACGGTGATAGGCATCTCGTAGGACATTCTGAGAGTTAGTCAGTTGCTAACCAATTTGGTAATGGAACATTTTTAGGGTTCCGTATCTAAAGGGTGAAAACGGGACCCTATTACTGAGACTTCGATGTCTGTCCGTCTGTCCATCTGTCCGTTCGTCCGTCTGTCTCCAGGCTGTAACTCAAGAACCGCTATAGCTAGACTTCTGAAATTTTCACAGATTGTGTATTTCTGTTGCCGCTATAACAACAAATACTAAAAACAAAATAAAATAAATATTTGAGGGGGGCTCCCATACAACAAACGTAATTTTTTTGGCCTTTTTGGCTCTATATCAATAATGGCAACAGGTAGGTATTTGAATTTTACTCAAGGTCCTTATTTTTATGTGCACTTTAATATTTAATAATAATATTAAAATAAATTAAAAATTAAGGGGGGCTCCCATACAAAAACACAATTTTTGGGCTAATTTTGCGCCATAATGGCACGGAACCCTTAGTGCGCGAGTCCGACTCGCACCTGGCCGATTTCATTACTATCTTTTTCATTGAGTACTTTATAGGTAGAATGGGTGGACCCCTCCGGGAAGGTAGTACCTCGTCAGGGTACAAAGCGGGTGTACTCCCAGGAGCACTTCGTCCCCTCACTGAAGTCACGGGTCCCGGCGCTGGTCCTCACTTTGTCAAGGACAACGGTGTCTGACACTGGTATCTGGACCTGCCGCTCTGGGAATGTACACCGTGAAGTCTCCCTATGCGTTATTGGTATGTTTAGTTTTAGCTATTCTTCATTTCGAACAACATCTAATGATAAAATATAGTACGTTCGTCGACATCTGTGGCTCAATTGGTTGGGTGTGTGGCACAGGCAGCACAAGCCGGGGGTCGCGGGTTCGAATCCGGCCGACGGAACAAAAAGTTTTCAATGTTCCCGGGTCTGGATGTGTATTAAATATGTGTATGACATAATAAAAATCTTAAATGTATACTTAGTATAAGAGCATTAAATATATTTTCCGTTGTCTGGTACCTGTAACACAATCCTCCAGGTACTTACCAAGGGGCCAGAGTGACGTGGTGTGAAGCGTCTATAGAAATCTATAGATATTATTATATACTTGTCTTGTCTACCTGTATCGTGTATTTATTGCGTCAACGTGTCACGTGGTTTTTCAGTGGAGATTGTAAGTAATGGCTGGTTTACACGTATTAAGTAGATAAGTAGTAACTAAATTTTAACTTAATTTGAAGTGCCTGCCGGAAATTTGTCAAGTGACAAGCCCCGCCTGCCAACTTAACAGAAAATAGTCAAAATTCTAATTTCCTCGTATAGTACTTAACTAAATTTTAACTTACTACTTGCTACTAAATTTTGTGTTTACATGCAATAAGTAACTTAAAATTAAGTTAAAATTTAGTTAACTACTTATCTACTTAATACGTGTAAACCAGCCCTTAGCGACAATCTAAACTTCAGAATTCAGAAGAATAGTAAAGAGTATGGACTATGAAGTCACAAAAATAACATTTAATTAAGATCTGTAACAGAAATGAATGCCGATTATAAAGTTGTCTTTGTTTTCTTTATCAATAAACATTAAACCCTTAGTTTAGGTAAACGTCAACCGGGGGGTCCCCTCCAAGACAAACATTGGGTAAAATAGTCCCTCATAACTAAAAGGTTAAGAGCCACTGATCGAAAAGTTTGATTCGTAACACGCAATTTTCTACGGTTTAAATCAAACTGATAAATTGGAAAGTCCACCGGCCCTTTTTTCACGTTTTTGGTCGACACATTTGCCTAACTGCATGTTTATTTAATCCTTCGTCAGAAGCAGTTGCGAGCTGCAAAACAGTCTCAAGAATAAATTATTAATTATTATACTCGTGTTTGCACTGACTCGTTAATGTCATTTACGATTTATGTATTAGTTAATAGTTTGAAGCTATGATATTATTGTAGCAAAAGCAGTTCATAATATCATAGCAAATAAATAATTAATAAATGATATTGCCACAAATGCTAATCTAATTGTATCTAGCTAATATTAAGCAGCTGCAAAATAATTATCTTAAAATTTTTTTGGTCTTGGTAAAGAAATAGGTACATCTAAGAATATTTTCTAACGCCAAAATATTATTAGGTTCTCGCACATACTAATTGACAGAGAAACAGGTATTATAACCATAACATACAATTTTTAATGCATTATTAAATCTAGCAATATGCTGTGAAAATTATAATACAAACTTTTAGTACCTTAGCATACAGTCTATTCTAAAACAACGTCAAAGCTCAAACTTAAGTTATAATATTAATGTAATTATTATAAGAACAAATTATAAATAATAATTATGATAATTACTTACAAGTAAAACTAATTACTTACCATATTTTATGCACATAACACAATGCAATGATGCCACTTGGCTGCATTTAAAACGAAAAAATTCTTAACGTAGAGACTACTGACTAGAGATATATTTTCAAAACCATTTAAGTACCTCTTATGTTATTAATTGTACCCAAGTGTGTGCGCAGTACACAAGAGCACCCTCTATTCCTTTACTCTCATAAGTCATAACTCATAACCCAGTAGGACGAACGACCGACACCACTGGCGAAAGATCAGGCGCAGGACCGACTTTTTACATGCCCATCCGATGCATGGATCATCTTACTTGTCAGACAATCAGGTAATCAGCCTGCACTGTCCTAACCAAACTTGGAAATAACATGTTTCCAACGCGGGAATTGAACCCACAACCTCCGAGTCAAGAACCGCGCTCTAAACCACTGGTGGTCCAGTCTGGACCAACTGGCCCACGGAGGCGTCATAATTATACTAGGGCAGCGAAAGTTAATCACAAATTTAGCATCTCGCGTTAATCCCGCTATAATTCCTTTGTTCAGATCCTGCGGAGTTTGTTAGCACGGCAACCGAGATAACCGCCGACCGGGGCCGGTCCATCACACTCTCGTGTCAGGCCAAAGGTGACCCGGAACCGAGAATCGTCTGGTACAGGAATGGAGATATTATAACCGGTAAGTTGGCAGAAGTGACAAGCTCCTAGACGAGTACTGCGGGGCCTAGGCCAGGGCTCCGCAAAGGTATGCCGCGGCACACAGGTGTACTGTGACCAGCAGTTGGTGTTGCTACAGCTACATAATATTCCTAGTTTGTAAAAACTCAAAACAGGCAACATTTCAGAACGTTAGACGAAAGGAATACTGAATTGCATTGAAACTGGACACGCCCGTACACGCTGAATAATTTGTGGTGTAAGTACATCCAAAAAAAAAAACATTTTTCTAGCTGTACCCTGAGCACAAAAAGTTTGCGGGACACTGCTCTGGGCTTAAGCTACGTCCGCACGTTTGGCGTTTGCTACAAGCTCCAAATCGGCCCAAATTGTCACAAACGTTTCGCTTGATTTGGAAACCCATCCACACGCTTGCGAGTGAGTTAGTTTGTTCTGACGCGGCAAGCATGACGGACGTCGAAGTTGCTATATGGTGTATCAGCTATAAACATTTGGCAGTTATTTTTATCTATACATATAAATTATTATTTTTAACAAAAAATTAAAACCGACTTCCAAGGTAAAAACAATATTAACATTAATATGAACTAAAAAGTATTAAATAATTTTTGCTATCTAATAGTGCCTTTTTCCGAATTCGGCTAAACCTTGACTATTTCTGTACTCAATCTTCATTATTTTGAAGTCGGTACCAGATAGCTGAATCTTCAGTTCTCTGACAGAATATTTGAAACTTTTGGAACTGGCACCGACTTCAAAATTATGAAGATTGAGTACAGAAATAGTCAAGGTTTAGCCGAATTCGGAAAAAGGCACTATTAGATAGCAAAAATTATTTAATACTTTTTAGTTCATATTAATGTTAATATTGTTTTTACCTTGGAAGTCGGTTTTAATTTTTTGTTAAAAATAATAATAATTTCACTCTTTTTAGTTACACTAGTAGGTAAACCTTCGCGTATATTTTACGTATCTTATTACACAGTTCACACTCACAAAATAATATATTATCAGTGAAGTGAACATATTGTGCTAAGTAATTTAACAATTTTAATACTTCAAACCCCAAGCGGTCACCGGCGATTGCGATAACAATAGAAAGGCTATTGTGTCTCGTTTTTCCACGATCCAAGGATCTATCAGATAAAAAATTGTATAAACTTGCATAGGATGTAGCATAGCTACTCATCTAATATATAAAATTCTCGTGTCACAGTTTTCGTTGCCATACTCCTCGGAAACGGCTTGACCGATTCTCATGAAATTATGTGAGCATATTGTGAGGATATTGGTCTGAGAATCGGCCAACATCTATTTTTCATACCAAAAATTATTTATATGGCAAAATAACGTTTGCCGGGACAGCTAGTAATATAATATAATATTATCATAATTATTGACAGCTGTTCTTGTAATCAAGAATTCAATTTCAAATCCAGTCAAATCGATACTTAGTGCGCCATCTATCGATTAATAAGTATAACTAATTAAAAAGACACTTATTGACTTTGTTTTGTTTAAATGCTCTTTTTTTAAAATAACTTTATTTTAATTCTATATTTTGTCTATTAAAATTTTATAAACTAGTTAGTATAGTATTCGATCTGTATATAAAGCAGTAAAGTATATTCGGCGGCGCCGCGATACCGTCGCCTCCGTGGCGCTGACCGCCGTGTATATTTAAACAAAGTGTTGTTATACAGTATAAAATTATTATTATTATTAGTATATCCACACCTATGCCTTGTACTATTATCTATTCTGTGCCATGAGACATTGGTGACCTTAACACGACGTGGTAATGATGAAGACGATGATAATGATGATGATGATGATTATGATGATGAATATGAGTTGCATAGTAGCATATGCTTTCTGTTCTTAAAACAACGCCGAAACTCCCAAACGTGTATCTATAAGGAGTCAGGAGTTCTCTCAGCATCTTCGAAACCATGGTATACCTTGGCCCAATATTTGACTTTTTGGTAGCATATTCTTAGTACACTTCACATAAAACCAAAATCACCATATGTTTCCATATAAATTTCGAGGAGTTCCCTCGATTACTCCTGGATCCCATCATCAGGTCACCACTTTGTGAACATGGTACCAAATTGGAGTAAAACCAAATACAACAAAGCAAAAATTTCGAAAATCGGTTCACAAACGGCGGAGTAATTGTTGAACATACAAAAGAAAAAAAAAAAAAAAAAAAAAAAAAAAAAAAAAAAAAAAAAAATCCACAGCCGAACATATAACCTCCTCGTTTTTTGGAAGTCGGTTAATAAAATTAGAGTGTCTGTTTGTAATATTGAAAGAATATATTAAGTATATTATACTCTACATACACCAAAACAACATTTTTTTAAATTTTTATCTGTATGTCTCTCTGTCTGTCTGTCTGTTTGTTCCGGCTAATGTCTAAAACAGCTGGAACTATTTTGACGGGACTTTTTTTGGTAGATATCTTATGTAGTAAGGACTAAGGAGTAACTTAGGCTACTTTTCAACCGACTTCCAAAAAGAAGGAGGATATATTTTACTTTGACGCGGGCGAAGTCGCGGGCAACAGCTAGTGATAAATATAAGAAAACTATATAATTAATAATACCTAATATAATTTAATACGTTTTCATTTGACCACCAGTCATTCATTTTCGAAAGCACACACAGACATACTACGACGTATAGCACGTCTGTTCGTTTACAGAGCATCGACAAGAATGAACGCGCACAAACGTGTGGACGGGTGGCAAACGCTTGCGGCAAATTCCCTTTGATTTGGTTAAAAACCGACACTGAGTCGGAGCGGCTACAAGTCTTTGCAAGCCTAAACAAACCAAGCCAAACTCCCTATCCACACGTTTGTTTTTGTGACCGTTTGTGTTGAGGTTTGGCAAACGTGCGGACGGGCCTTTACGTTCTAGCGTGAAATTACATAATATTTTTATTCTCAGCTGCCTTTAGATGCCTGTGGACTGTGGTAGCTATGGCCACCTTGAATACTATTAGGACATAATAGCAACAGCGTAATATAATAGTTAAACTGCGTAAGCAGTTTTGCAGGAAAAGTGTATTTGTTAAGTATACTTACTATAAGATTAAAATAAATAAATAAATAAATAAATAATAATCTGGAAGACAAATGAACTATTAGCTCAAAAACGTGCAGTAGATCGTATCTTAAGATAAAAGATCGATCTAGGTTTATTGCTCAAAATCCCCGCAACCTACATACAAAATTTCAGTGATAATATATTTGCAGTTCTTGCCTAGAAGCAGGACAGTCTAATTCAAAATAAATGAACAAGATTATCCCGCTTAAATCTCTGCTGTAGCTTAAACAAGATACAACAGCAATAACTCTTTTTCGGCAACGGTTATGAAGTTTTCGTTTAATAATTTCAGACCAAACGAACCCGACGAAATACAAGATAATGCGAAAGTACTCCCATGAAGGATTTGAAGGTCTATTAACAATCGTTGCTTTGAACAGCCAGGATAGTGGCGTATATACGTGTGGTTCTATACAGGAGAACCCCATACTGCCGGAGTGTGCCCTCAATAAAAACTTGAATGTTACTCTTCATGTGAATTGTAAGTACTCTTGTGTTTAAGAAGAATCCTATAGAATTATAATTCTTATAATATAACTAGCTGTTGCCCGCGACTTCGTCCGCGTTAACATAGTACCTATAATAACAAAGATGGATAGTTTTCCCCTTTTTGTGGTTCCTTATACAAAGGGTAAAAACGGGACCCTATTTAAGCAAACGTCAATAAACTTTCATGTTTCTAACTCAAGAAATGACGGACTTTCATTTAAACTTTCAACCTCTATTTCACCACCTTGGGGGTAGAATTTCCAAAAACGCCTAAATACGTATCCATTTATTTTTAATCAGTAACCCAAAAATAAAGTTTCATGTTTCTAACTCAAGAAATGATGAACTTTCATTCAAACTTTCAACCCCTATTTCACCCCCTTCGGGATAAAATTTTCAAAATTCCTTCCTTAGTGGGTGTCTCAACCCTACTCACCAAATTTCGTGGCTGTAACTTTAACAGTTTTTGCTCAGCGATGATGAATCAGTGAGTCAGGACATGTAATTTTATAAGTATAGATATTTCTATGGCAAAAGTGTGTATGGATAGAAAATTACGGATATCCAGACATCCGTACCTACAACAAAACACATTCATGCAATGAGTACATAGTTACTAAACGAAATTTTAAAGGTAAGTAATAAGTATATTTTACAACATTAGACAATTACTTGTCTATAATAGTCCCTCTTACTTAGGTATTATATCACGGCAAACGAACGGCAAAATGTACGATTTCATGCGGTTCTTTTGCTCGAACGAAAAAGAACGAAAGACACGGTTGACATTTAGAGATATTATATTATCTGTATAATGTATGTTGTAAGATTGTAAGGTGTTACAATAATATTATTGTAACACCATAATATAAATAAATATTTGTCTCACTTTAGAATGCATAAGTAACAATAGTTCTATTAGAGCGTGTGAGCACAAAAGTGACTAAAACTAATCAATAGTTGGGAAGTACTGGCCTTGGCTTCATGGTCCATGATCATGGTCAAACGGTGTAAATGACCGCTTCGCTGTATTAAACTACTCGTGCCTAAACGTTCAAGGGTTTCGTAAGGGTCATTTCAGACCGCAACACGACGCGTAGATGCATTTCTAAATTTGTATGGATTTGACAGATTTGCAAGACGTCTCACGCAATTGAAGTCTGTCAATTCAATATTTTAGATTTGCATCTACCCGTCGCGTTGCGGTCTGATTTAACCCTAAGATTTTGGGCGCTACGTAGCGCCGCGCGCGAAGACCAATGATTAATCTAAGGATTTTTCGTTTTTTGAATGAAAGTTTTGTATCAACTGTGCAAGTGCAACAACAATGCAAGTACTATCGGAGAAATTTATTCAGCGCAGATGGTGGACCTAATTTGGTTGGGCCAGATAGAGCTTTCAAAATCGACTGACAGATCAAGATTGACTTGATAATATAAATCGAACAAAAAAGGCCCGCCATCTGCCTATGAATCATTATCTCTAATGGTACATAATATTTTTTCATATTTATTACCATTAGACAATAACACTTCTTTGTTAAGAATCGCTTATTGTATGCAAATATTGTTGTTAATTGTTTAAAAAATGTAATTTTATTCCCAAAACAAAAACATTGCAGATCCGCCATTATTCGAAGTTGAAAATGAAACCGCTTTGGTACCTGGAATGGAAAACAAAAGGTATTTGAACCCTAAAATCTTAAAAATTTTTGAACTGGCTTCAGTCCATTGTTAACATTAATTGTTTGCTTATTTTCTTCAAATAAAAAAAGAATGCGTAATATTTTGACAAACGATTAACAATGACGCTAGACTAGCGCAAAAAGGACTTTATTATTATACCCCTCGATTACGCAGTACGCTAATCTATATTGCTGTCTATTCCTACTTTAAAAGGCTTTTATTACGTAACAGCCAAAGACAGAGACATAAATTAGCGTAAACGCAGAATATACAGTTATTTGTGAATCCTAAAAACAAACAATTAACTATTTCAGTGTCGACCTAGTCTGTTCAGCAAATGGTTATCCAGCACCAAAGTACAGGTGGTTCAAAGACATCGGGAACATGCTAAGCGAGTACCCTAAAAACGACACGCAGAACGAGGACAAATCTGTCTTAACCGTAACCGCAACCGAATCTACTTTCGGCCAACGATACATTTGCCGAGCCTCGAATATGTTCGGAACGGTAGAAAAAACATTCGAAATCTACAAAATGGGTCCGCCGGAAAAACCGACCGATGTAAGTACATTTACGTTAGCATAATCAATATTGTTCCGCCTATTCTGAATATTGTTAACGTTCTTTACAAACTGTCAAATGTCAATTTATGATAATATGAAGGCAGTAGTTAAACGAGAAAAGAAGGAAAATTAAAACGAATGGCAAAAATGTAAAATTTTATGAGGGAAAATAGACACTCCTTAAATTTTGACAGACATCTATTTAAATACCACCTTAATTTTTACTTTTTCCAAAGAACCTAGAAACATTATTTCTTTTCTTTTTAGGTGATTATTGAAAATGCAGCCGATGATAATTTGGGAATAAAAATTACATGGAACGATCTAGTAAAATTTCCGATCGATGGTAAGCTTAGAACATTGCTAAAAATATTTATGTATGAGTGGAAAATAATAGTAAAGTGCATAGATTAATCATTGGTCTTCGCGCACGGTGCTCCGCGCGCGAAGACCAATGATTAATCTATGAGTAAAGTGATTAGTTCGGAAGTACTTTAGTAAAATATGCATAAATACTTACAGAAATAAACATACAATACAGGGAGTGTGTGGAGGGTGATGAACCGAAAGGAAGTGAATTTGATTTTAGTGACGCAGAAACTATGACAATACGAGTAAACGATGTTATTTTCGACAAAGTTCCACAAAGTTTTGACTCCGGTAAGTGCAATTATAGTAGGTAGCTGTTAGACAATATTATTATGTTTTACTGGATTAGGTTAACTTTAACTTAACTAGTCTGCTTTTTGCTTAACTGTTCCATGGTGTAAGTTATAGTTAAAACCACGAGGCTTAGCTATAGATAATAATATCGACAGATGAGGTTGAAACTAGCAATTTGGTTCAAACCATGAACCTAATCGCGAAACTTCATAATAAAATAACCTCATCTGTCGAGTGCCGACATCTCTTGTTAGTTGTTACCCACTTCCTTTGTTGTTAATTATGAATAATATTCTAATAACGAAAACGCGACGTTGTAACAGTGAGAACATTGCTATTGTTAGCAAGTAGTATAGCGAAGCCTTCCTCTACTAGACCTGCCTCGTAGATCCTTAGGCTCAATTTACATTACCTAGAAAAGCGTTGCGAAGAATGGAACAGGCAGCCCGACACAATGAGCGGCAATTTTGTCAATTCAATGTTTATCTTCTAGTGTTAATAAAGTTTAATTTTGAATGCATCGCATTTATCGACGCGTTCCGTTGCAATTGAACTGTCCCTTCCAGGCCATTAATTATAATAATCATTGGTCTTTTGAATAAAAGGTTTGTTTTGTGTTCAATTGCGTCACTTAGAGTGAAAGATGCCGAACAAAAGAAAAACGAACAAAAATTTAACTGTCTGACAGCACCTTTATAATAAGGTTCATTATTAACAATAATTTATTAATGACAAAGCAGGAACTAAGGGTTATTATTATAACAATGTCAGTAACGACCGTCATGATCATCAGTGTTAAGCTGTTAAGAAAAGGACCTATTGTTGAACAATGTATAGAACGATACACTTTTTGCGCTTACTTTAGCTTACGCAACACTTTTTTTATTAATGCTATAAAATGGTTACCACTTATCATACATAATACATAATATTATTATGCTTAATATAAGATAAAAAACCGGCCAAGTGCGAGTCGGACTCGCGCACCGAGGGTTCCGTACAAACCTGCAAGGTTTACAAAGTTCGTTTGATATGAATTTCAACTTGATAGCTCTACGCGTTCATGAGGAAAAAAGTAATAAGTTTATATTTATTAAAAAATATATATTTTGTAATGTAACTAAAAATTTAAGGTTTTCGGAATTTTTCCTTTATGTGTGCTATAAAACGTTGCTTCATGCCAAATTTCAAGATTCTAGGTCGACTGGAAGTACCCTTTAGGTTTTGATTCCCTTGCGAGTACTTGCGAGTTTCAAAATATGCAGCTTAAATTGCTGTTTCTTTTGATTGCGTTGACATAGAAGTTTGATTTTGTTACAGCTTAAAGGTATTATAGACCTGAGTATTTGGTATGAATTTCAATTTAATACCTCTACGCGTTTATGAGGAAATGGGTAGTAAGTTTAAAATTATAAAAAAAAAAATATATTATGTGATGTAACTAAAAATTTATGGTTTTCGTAATTTTTCCTTTATCTATGCTATAAGACGTTGCTTCGTACCAAATTTCAAGATTCTGAGTTCACGGGAAGCACCCTGTAGGTTTTGATTCCCTTGCAAGTGTCGAAAATTTGCGGCATAAACGGCTGTATCTTTTGATTGCGTTGGTTTAGAAGTTTGATTTTTTCACAGCTTCAAGGGACAGTAGACTTGAGTAATTGATATAAATTTCAGCTTCATACCTCCACGCGTTCCTGAGAAAAAGGGTCTTGACAGACGGACAGACGGACAACAAAGTGATCCTATAAGGGTTCCGTTTTTTCCATTTGAGGTACGGAACCCTAAAAATCATTGCTCTAAATTGTCAAGGAAGGGGACCTAATATTGGAAAATCGAAACAAGCAGGCCTATTACCAGATGGTAAGCGATACCCTACTCCATAAAATGCTAAGGCCTCCCTCCCTTTAGTTAGGCCTCCTATAACGCACTTATTAGCCGGCGAAGCACAACATAATATTATTAGCGCTGTTTGTCGACTGTTTTCTATAAGGCTGAGCAGTTCAGTCCATTCCGACAATGGTTGTTATAAAGTTTAAAGACTTTTCCAAACACGAAATAAACCTTTTCTCTTAATCATTGATAAAAAAAAGTTTTGATTTTGTTAAGTTAATTTAAGTTATGGTATCAAAAAATTAACAAAATAGTGATGGCAATAATTTTTAATTTCAATGTTTTAAGTTAATTTACAGTTAATTTACATTTCGGATGAAAATTTGATTTTCTGAATTATTTACCTACGTCATAAGAAATATTTTGTATTCTCATACATACATTGTTTTTACGTTTTATTTGATAGAAGTCCTTAAAAATATATATTTTCTTTAAATTGTTGTCATTTTGTTGGTAGTTTCTACATGCGACATATTTTAAATATAAATTTATCACTTAGCGTAATAGCGTAAGTGTCACTTCCGACAAGCAATCATTGATTTAGTACAAGCAACAATGTCGGTTCTGGCACTTCCGACAAATCAGCATTACTTGTACTCCGTTAAAAAGGTCACAAGTGACTTTTCTCATATTCATTCATAAAATACGGGATACTCCTAATCTTATATATATATATAAAAGAAAGTGGTGTTAGTTACACTACTTATAACTCAAGAACGGATAAACCGATTTGGCTGAAAATTGGTGGACATGTAGCTTAGTACCAGGAAAAGGACATAGGATACATTTTGTCCCGGAAAAATGTACGGTTACTGCACAATATACATTTATGATTTGCGCGTAAAATATTCAATCGATTTTTATGAATTTTGGTATGGAGATACTTTGAGTCTCGGGAAAGGACATGGGATACTTTTGGTCCCGGAAAATGTACGGTTCCCGCACAATAATCTTTTATCTCAAGAACGGATAAACCGATTTGGCTGAAAATTAGTGGAGATATAGCTTAGAACTAGGAAAAGGACATAGGATACATTTTATCTCGGAAAAATGTACGGTTACTGCATAATATACTTTTATGATTTGCGCGTAAACTATTCAATCGATTTTGATGAATTTTGGTATGGAGATACTTTGAGTCTCGGGAAAGGACAAGGGATACTTTTGGTCCCGGAAAATGTACGGTTCCCGCACAATAAACTTTTATGATTTTCGCCTAAACTATTCAGTCTGTTTTTATGAAATTCGGTATGGAGATACCTTGAGTCTCGGGAAAGGGCAAGGGATACTTTTTGTCTCGGAAAATGTACGGTTCCAGCACAATAAACTTTTATGATTTTAGCTTAAACTATTTAATCTATTTTGATGAAATTTGGCATGAAGATACTAATTTTAATCTATTGTTTTCTTAATTATACCAATTCGAATTATATAATCATCGTTAAGACAGGACAACGTCTGTCGGGCCAGCTAGTAATATACTAAACGTAAATAACTTATAGAGCACAACCCTGAAATTTCATGATTCTACTTGAAATAAGTAAAAAGTTATTCACAATTTAGACTTTGAATCACTCTCCTGTAAAGTTGCTGTTTTTCACATCCGACATTGTTAATAGTCATGGGCGAGTTGTTTCAGCAGTTCTGAAAGATTTACACGAAGATACCGCTTACTGCATGAGAGTTCGCGCATCAAACGAAGTTGGCGTATCTCCCTGGTCTGAGGTAGCGGTAGCTTCGACTACGAAGGCAGAATCTCTCGAAGACCATAAAAGTGAACCAGTAGTGTCTGTACAGTCTAACACGTTTTTCTACGGTATATTTTTTGGCTGTGGCATAGGCATAGTTGCTGTGGCCTACATGTTTGCTATACGTCTTGTGTGAATAATATTTTTATACAATAACTACGTTTACTTTTATGTGCATTAATAATTATATTAAAACAGTTTGTTATATGATATTAGCAAGTACCTATAATATAAAATTATTTTATCTGCTGCTGGAAGAATACAAGTGAATATTTTCAATGTAAAAATCATAAATTAGATAGTTGCATGGTACTTGCTGTCATGTTGAATAATATAAAGTATTATATTTTATTTATCTTATTGCTTTTTTTCTATTTTTCCTTGTATGTATTATTTTAATATATTTTGTGCAAAGTGCAAACTTTTTGTTTTACTGCCTCATCTAATTAGTAATTTCATTAAACTCTACTTGTAAAATATAAATCAGTAACTCTACTTGTATCGGTCATCTACGTTACAATTAGCAATGAGTTCAGAGTTCAGACCAAAGACATTCAGACTATAATAATGATAATAATATCTATGGACGCTTCACACCACGTCAATCTGGCCCCGTGCTAAGTACCTGAAGGACTTGTGTTACAGGTACCAGACAACGGAAATATATTTAATACTTTTATACTATACATGTATTTAAGATTTTTATTATATCATACACATATGTAATACACATCCATGACCCAGGAACATTGAAAAACTTTTTGTTCCGTCGGCGGGACTCGAACCCGCGACCTCCGGCTTGAGCTGCTACACACTCTACCCACTGAGCCACAGAGGTCGTCAAAGACTTTACATCTTTGTCCCCTGTGAAACTTCTATTAAGTGTCCGGGTGCCATCGCTATTCTCATACAAATGTGATACTAAGATCATTTCCCATACGAGTTTTGCAGTGAATCTTTGTAGAGGAACCTAGGTAATTACTATCATAAGCTGAATAATAACTCAAATATTATGGTAAATGTTGTCGTATGGGAAATGATCTTGTATTACGTTTGTATGAGAATTGCGATGACACCCGGACTCTTATGGCTGGTTTACACGTATTAAATAGATAAGTAGTAACTAAATTCTAATTGTCATCTAGTTTAGTAATTACTTAATTTTAAATTGCTACTAAATTTTGTGTTTACATGCAATTTACAAGTAACAACTTAAAATTAAGTTTAAATTTAGTTAACTTCTTAAACTACGTATCAAATTAATAAATAATACGTGTAAACCAGCCAATAAGCAGTTCATATTTCAAATAGTTTATGTGGGCCGATCCCGGCGGCACTGCAATGCCGGGCCAACCCGTGACGGGAGTGGAGCGAGCCCCGAACATCCCGTCGTGGTACAAAAATCAGTTTAATATACTGGTCCCGCAGTGCGGGAACTTTCAGATATTAAGCTGAAAAGAACAGATACTACACTTTGATCTTAGCCAAAAGGCCGAGAAGCGATACCGAGCATTTGTGTACTGGGGATGTCTTTACCAGAAAAATGTTTTCGATAGCGCGATGTAGGAATTGTTACAACGATGACGGTGACATCTAACAGAACCTGACTGTACTAAAATGATGTTGTGAAGCGCCATCTATATTATATGGACTTCGAAACAACAAAGAACTCTACATTTTACAAATTGACTGCTAGTAGAACTGCTAGTTATTATATTATTTTAAAAGCTTTACCGGCTTAATATTATAAATAACACTTTCAAAAGTATAAAAATTGCGACCAGAAAGAACTCTACATTTTTCAAATTGACAGCTGCTAAAGAGTAGAGTTATTAATAATTATTTAAAAGCTCTATACTGGCTAATGTTATAATGCCACTTTCAAAAGTTCTTGTGTCTAAAGCCTAAACACACCATGCCGAAGTTCCTCGGCGGAATTTCAGCATGATTCCGCCTGCAATGTAATAGGTATTTTAATTAATTACCGATGACGCACCATGCCGAAATAATTTGGCATTATATTGTACTAGCGACCCGCCCCGGCGTCGCACGGGTATAAAATAATAAAAAAAACATGATTAATATCGATAGCCAATGATCCTTCACGTGGTCTATTTCTTATCTGTGCCAAATAACATAAAATTGCTCCCGTAGTTCGCGAGATAAGCCCTTTCAAATAATTTCCCTCGTTTTTTCCACATTTTTCTTTTTTTTCTTCGCTCCTATTAGTCTTAGCGTGATAAATTAATATAGCCTATAGCCTTCCTCGATAAATGGGCTATCTAACACTCAAAGAATCATCAAAATCCGTTGCTTAGTTTTAAAGATTAAAGGGAACAAAGGGACATGAGGGAAAAAAGTGACTTTGTTTTATTATAAGTATATGCAGTATAGATGCGTCTGACATTGCTGACGTAACCATGCCGAACTTCCGCCGCGGAACTTTGGCATTGTGTGTTTAGACACTAAAAGTTGCGAGCCCATCTCTATCACCTATGCATAGAGGAAAATAATACATGCACCTATTTATTATGCTAAGTACTGACATACGGTTTTGCTCGATAGTTTTACTCCAAATCGAGCAATAGCCAACAACCTGTGGACCGCAAAATTGACTTCCTTCGATTTGGAGTAGAACTATCGAGCAAAACCGTATATTATGAGTACTTGGCATTAAACTTTTATTAAGAAGTTCTTAACTTCTTATATTTTATTTCAAATAATTTATGTGGGCCGATCCCGGCGGCACTGCAATGCCGGGCCAACCCGTGACGGGAGTGGAGCGAGCCCCGAACATCCCGTCGTGGTACAAAAATCAGTTTAATATACTGGTCCCGCAGTGCGGGAACTTTCAGATATTAAGCTGAAAAGAACAGATACTACACTTTGATCTTAGCCAAAAGGCCGAGAAGCGATACCGAACATTTGTGTACTGGGGATGTCTTTACCAGGAAAATATTTTCGATAGCGCGATGTAGGAATTGTTACAACGATGACGGTGACATCTAACAGAACCTGACTGTACTAAAATGATGTTGTGAAGCGCCATCTATGTATGTACTTTAAAGCAACAAAGAACAGCTCTACATTTTACAAATTGAAAATTGATAAGAGTAGAGTTCTTATTTAAAAGCTCTTAATATTATAATGCCACTTTCAAAGGTATAAAAATAGCGTCAAGAATGAACTCTACATTTTACAATTTATTGACAGCTGCTAAGAGTAGAGTTATTAGTAAAAGCTCTACCGGGTTAATAATATTATAATAATGCCACTTTCAAAAGTATAAAAATTGTGACGACAAAGAACTCTACATTTTACTAATTGACAGTTGCTAAGAGTAGAGTTATAATAATTATAATGCCGTGCTTTCAAAAGTAAAAAAATTGCGATTCTATTGAGGTAAATAAAGTTCCTAAAATAAAAATAAAACTTAAACTTTCCTACGCTATTGCTATTATAAAAGCCAATAAACATTATTGCATTTTGTTGTTATTGATCCCAATATTATGTACTTTAGTGTCCCAGCCCCCAGAGTACAAAATTTTAATAGAATGTAATAGAATTCATTATGCTTTAATAAAAATGAAACTTCTAGGATAGGCGGAAAAAGCTCCACATGTGGAATAAAATTCTTTTATTATGTAGAGCTCATCGTAGTTTCAAGGTTTACCCAAAGATGTCGCTTCACAACATCATTTTAGTACAGTCAGGTTCTGTTAGATGTCACCGTCATCGTTGTAACAATTCCTACATCGCGCTATCGAAAACATTTTTCTGGTAAAGACCTCCCCAGTACACAAATGTCCGGTATCGCTTCTCGGCCTTTTGGCTAAGATCAAAGTGTAGTATCTGTTCTTTTCAGCTTAATATCTGAAAGTTCCCGCACTGCGGGACCAGTATATTAAACTGATTTTTGTACCACGACGGGATGTTCGGGGCTCGCTCCACTCCCGTCACGGGTTGGCCCGGCATTGCAGTGCCGCCGGGATCGGCCCACATAAACTACTTTAAACCACAGAGTACAAAGCGTACTATTATAATACTGGCGCGCGTAACAAATTCTTCAGATCGCTAATCGGATGGAAGAAAGGTAGACAGTAGAAGTGAAATCTGATAAACGAGTGTGAATTATTGAAACACTGATGATATTGATGATTGAAAGATTTACTGTAATTATAAAACTTATAAACAAGCAGAGAAAGGATTTCCATTACAAAACATGAACATCGAAGCTTTCTTTCCATACGGTACAGAATTTACAAAAAAATCTTCTAAATAATTATTTAGAGGTCTACTGAACTGGCTACTTTACCAGAAAGTAGAGCTACATCTCAGCTTAATTAGACTGAGCACCAAATATTTTGCTCAAAATGCTGTATAATAGAAATTAAATTAAAATATATTTTGATACTCATGGTATAACTTGATACCATACAACTCGATACCACAGGGCACCCTCCTTTATAAACTGAACTGAAGGCGAACCGCAGGTGGTTTTAGTGGGTAAGACTCCCACATACCTCCGGGGTGCTTCAGCTAACTGAGGCACATGCCACATCCCCAACCCGGGGGACTCATGACGAGTTTTTCCTGCGCATCAAAAAAAAATCGGCCAAGTGCGAGTCGGACTCGCGCACGAAAGGTTCCGTACCGTTATAGAGCAAAAATAGGTACACATATAATTAAGGCTTTTGTGAAAATTTCAAGTGCCTACTTGTTGTCATCGTTGATACTGAGCAAAAATGTTAGAAAAATTACGTTTGTTGTATGGGATAAATATTATTTATTTTGTTAATTAAATTAACTACCCTTAAATATTTAATTTATTTTGTTTTTAGTATTTGTTGTTATAGCGGCAACAGAAATACATAATCTGTGAAAATTTCACCTCTCTAGCTATTACCGTTCTTGACAGACAGACAGACAGACAGACAGACAGACAGACAGACGGACAGACGGACAGACATCGAAGTCTCAGTAATAGGGTCCCATTTTTACCCTTTGGGCACGGAAACCTAAAAAAGGGGACGGACGAGCAAAAAATAAATCTTATTGAAGCTCCGTTTAACTTTTTATTTTATGGACCTTGTTATCATAAAAAAAGTATAATAAATAATAATATGACCGCTTATGACAAGTACAAGTTGATTTAAAACAACTGTAATTAAATTAAAGGTAAAAGTGAAGCAATATTCAATGAAACATAGAAATAAATTATAAATCACCTTTATTGGTAGAGTCAGTAATCGGTATGCAACGGTGACATTTGGAGTAACTTCTAACTTAAAGTAACTAGAAAATAATACAGAGAATTATTTACAAAACTTTTCATCTAATTTACATAATATTGTGTATATTATTTAGGTACAGGTATTTTTGTCGATTTAAAACACAGTAATAGTCTCTACAGGATAAATGTTCAATATACTACTCTCCATAATAGTGACTTAACATTAGTTTAACTATTGAATTACCAATGACGTAGATTTATCTTTTGGCTGTCTTGTTTTAGCTATATTATGAACGACTATTATAATTATTATCATGAACCATATTGAATACACAGGAATGTTAAGAAGCAAAGTAAAATATGATCGTTACAATATTTTATAATTAAAAATTAAAGGCACAGTGGAACATAATAGTGTACAAACTACCTTAAATTATTATCAACTTGACCGCAAAAATATCAATTTTTCCTGATATTGTGTTAGCAACATAGCTAAATATGTTTACAGTAAAGTATTATTGGAATGAACTAATTTTATAAGCAATAAAAGCATTTCAAAATCTTTTTATATTTAAGTAACAAAAGCTTTAATATACTTAATATTATAATATAAATTGGATGTTTAGTCGAAAACCTGGCCCGAAAGTGAACAAAAAACATTCGGGATTGACATTATACACAGATTTCATAAATAATAAACTACATATTATTTTAAAAACTTAAATGAATTTGCCAAGTCATGTGGATGTTAAGTTACTGAAATACATAATAAATTGTGTTCAGTCTTACTGCGAATTTCGAAAATAACAATAAAATGTAAAAAAATGTATACTTACTTATGATCTTGTCACGATCATAACAATTTTATGGTACTAAAATTCTTGCCTGTTACAAAATGAAAATATAATTTTTGTTTAAAGATGGTTGCACATGAATTTTCATCAAAATCTATAATTAAAACGAAACAAATCTTTTATGTTATGTGCTGTTAATTATAATATAGATCGTTATTATAAAACTAGAATCTAGGTAAAAGTGCAAAATATCAAAGTTTAGTAGAATATTTCATCAATCAACGTAAAATATAATAATGTTTTATAGAAAATTTATTGTCAGTATCCAATATAATAGTAAGTAGGGGTTTACAAAAAATCACTGGTCTAATATTTAGTTGTAAATATATTAAAAGTATGTCGATGGTATTATTAAGAATTGGCGAAAAAAATAATATTTTTAACAATAGAACTGTCCTATTTTCTTGGCATGTGGCAGAGTTTCATAACAGCTATGTTTTATAAGTCTTTGTGAAATATTTTCAAATCCTTTTGATGTATTTCTGATTTTTATTCCGTAACATTTAAAAGCTCGACATAATATAAATTTATAATTTGTAATAAATATTTCTCGTGCGTAATATGTAATAACATATTTATAATAATTTATGAATAAACCTACACAATATTTATTTGTAAGTCTGTTTAAATTGATAGACATCTGTATTTTTATACGAGTAAGTATTATATTAAAAGCTTAATATTTTATATCGAAATAAATTCGACGAATATTTTATGATATTTTTTTAAAACATGATTATTACAATATACAATTAAATAATAACATTATGTAAATAAATGACTAAGATCCACGACATGAACGTATAAACAGCCTAGCTGAATGTGAAGAGGCCTTCAAAGCGTACGGTCTTACCACAAAAGATTTAAACATCTGTTGAACAGTTGTTTTGAGATAATTTTGTATGGAATTTTTCTCTAATCAACCGTTCAACGGGTGTTTAAATCTTTTGTAGTAAGACCATTATTGTCTAAAATCTTAAATTAAGTCATCGACATATATTCAAATAATCACTAATCAGAGTAAAAGAGGAATTTCATAATTTGCTTTGTAATTTATATACGATTCCAGACAAATCATTCGTTTCCGTTACCATTACGTTGGTTCAGAAGTTTCTAAAAATATTAGAATGGTTTACTTTAGGTAAACTAAGTGATAATCCATACTTTAGGGTTTGTATGAGTTTAGAGTTCACTGTAAAAGTAGCAGCGCTGAAATAGTTTTTTTTTTTCTTTTGTATTTTAACTAAGAAAACTCGTGACGCTCGGGCAGATGCCCACACAAATCACGAAAAAAATACTGCTCTTTCAGGGTTGCGACTCTCAGTGTACTCTATATTATAAGGGACACATACACACCCTAAAGTATTATCACATAGTTTTGATACACCATATATTTGATATTATGTATAATAAATAATTAACTGTCGTAATAAGTAGGTACTCGAATTATATCAGAATGTTGTAATATATTTTTAGAATAGCTTTTGGCAGTTACAAGACGTTCAAAGGCGATTTTTATACCAAAAAATGAAATTTAGTTTCGCTCTATCTAATTCTAGATATAATTACACATTTTATACATCTTAAATTAATTATTTAATACTAAATTAAAAACAAACATAAATGACATAAATATTAGACCTATTTGTTGGGGCAAGTTCGGCTATGTTTATTGACAAGAAAGATATTAATCTTTCTTGTCAGGTGAAGAGGAACAATATTTCCATCTTACCAGAACCGGTTTTACCCCAACTGACAATAATTAATTTTCATAACCTTTTAACTGACAAAATTTTGAAGTTTGCAGTCTTTTGAAAGATTACGATGTCTAAAAATTAACTGCAACGAGAATATCATAATATAACATTGAAGCAATTCATGAATTTCTTATATTTTAAAATATTATAGACACTATGTGCTAAAACAAACGTATCACAATAATTTACACTAATTTAAATAATAAAGAAGTAAATAAAATAAATAGAAATTTCCAAATTCGGCCGCGTAATTCAAGTTCAGGAGAATTCTCATATTCTTCTTAAGCTTAAGCTTTTCCTAACAAGCAAGTCATTTGGGAGCCTCTTCTTTGAGTAGTGTTTAAGTATTTTGGTACTAGCTAGAGTCACCAAGGGTTGATTATTTGCCGGAGTCGATCAATCACCACAAACTTCGCCCAAAGCCGAAACCTTAATAATATCTATAGAAACGTAAATTTGAGAATACATTATAATTTATAAAGCCAACGACTGACTGAAAGTCATGGTTTGACATTCCTATTTTAGCAGAATTTTAATCCAGGAAGTTTTGGTCGGACATTAGCTGACTTTTTTCATTGCTCACCTCAAAACTCACTTCAAAACAGCAGAATTGTAACCAAAATTTTTGGCGACCGAATTTCAACAAAACAAACCACAGCAGTCTAATGGAAATTGACAAAAATAGCCACGACTAGTAGTAAGATGGAGGCGACAATTTTGATGGCGTTAGCCGCAGTGGTGGGGTCGGGAGTGACCATCAACCACTCGGAGAAACCCGCTGCGTTTCTGGAGCGGACCCGCGCGTGGTAAGTCGTGTCGTTGACGAGCGGGCCCACAGTGTACAGGGTGTCTGGAAAATAAAATACAAGGAATAAGTACCTACCAAGGAATAATAGATGCCAGAGTTATTTTTACTTCTGTACCAGCGACATAACGCTCACTAGGGGTAAGATAGCGCTTCTATAGACCCACTTGCGTAGATCTGGGTAAAAGTTAATCATGGGTTGTTCGTCATGTTGCCACGCTTATTTTTTGTAATTTTTAAAGTTTTAACATGTTGATTAGCCCACAATAAATTTTAACATCACATTGTGAGTAAGTGTACTATATTATGAGTAATGTGGGCTAAAATGGCTTAACAGAATAGACGTATTAGTAGCATAACGAATTGCAGATTCTTCGAGGAGAAGGACAACACATATTTCCACCTTCTCCTTGACTGACCTGCTCTTCAATAGAGGAAGAAAACCAACCCCAAACACGTCATCCAATTTATGAGCAGTATTTGGTTGGGGGTACACTAAAGCGAAGGAGTCACGACAGATCCTCAAGGATCGTAGTGACGTAAGGCCCACTCCCACTCACGGCCCAATCACTTGCCTTCGGTTGAAAAAAAGAAAAAAAAACTCCTTCCGGAAAAATAACTAGGAATAACACAAACCGTTGTGCCCTTCAATGTCCACCAGAAACTCCGACGCCGCGTCCCAGTCGGGCTCGTACCCTTTGTGTACCTTCACCAAGGCGAACGAATATCCTGAAAATAATACAAAAAAATATTGAATATTTCAGAATTTTTCAATTGTAGTCTTAATTATTATATACGACTAGATATTGCCCATAACTGTACAGCAAGTCGAAAAACTCTTCTATGTGCCTGAGGCTCAAAGTAGGTACATACTAACTTTCAGCAAAATTACTTAATCAGAACTCGGGCGTGAAAGACATTCAGATACAGTTTCGCATATAATATTATATAGATGCAAACACTTCACTTCAGCGGTTTTCCATCAGTTGATTCGAATACTTATATTTTTCAGAGAAACAAAACTTTCGCTTCCAGTTTTAACACACCACTTTGTTATCTGTTTCTGAAATTCACATCACGCTCGCATAAGGTGTGGCGGGATTTCTTTCTAGTGGATATTTCTGTTCTCGCATTTAGACAGTAAAAACTTTTTTTTTTATTGAAGCTACAGCGCTGCGTGAGGTGTGACGAGAAAATTGTGATCGCGCAGTCGTGGAAATTTAATTCAGAAGTATAGTTATTAGTTACAGTTTGTATTCTGTTTCTATAATTATTCTTATCTGTTTTAATCTTATATATAAAATTCTCGTGTCACAATGTTAGTCCACGAACTCCTCCGAAACGGCTTTACTGATTTTTACCAAAATTTATATGCATATTCAGTAGGTCTGAGAATCGGCTACTGGGTAATTTATATATTGATAATATATTTGTTGAATAAATAATAGTAAATTATTAGAAGCTGAGACTGACGGCGACTATTAAGTTTGTGCGACGGGATAGCGATCGACGTTGCCATGGCGACATACTTATTTAGTCACTTCAATAAAATAATATGGGCGACATACTTACTTTATATTATGGCAAAGCAACGTTTGCCGGGACAGCTAGTATTATATAAATATTGTTCTGTACTACTTCGTATTATTAGTAAGTTTGTTTCATTGTTTTTCATTGATTGGGTTTTAAAAATATTAGACAGATTTTGTTATTGGCACATACATATTATACACAGTTCATAGACTATTTCGGTATACCGTATATTATACAGTTCCACGAGATTTTCTTTTGTACGAAGATGAGGAAAACATCTAGCTGCTTTCATAAGACCCAAGAAATAAATAGCAGGAATATCTAGACTAGACGGAGCCGCAGGGTGTTGTATAAAATGTAAATCCGTAATTAGCAAGTGGTGGTGCGCCAGCTGCGCAGCAATTGATCTCTGTGCTAATTCACAACTATGGATTAATCTCGAAGCTACGAATTTATCCGCTACTATTTGCAAAATTATTCTTTAAAGAACTGTGAAAAGTAGAAAGAGCTAATTCCTATTTAAATAACCCCTGCTATATCCTAACTAGATGACGCCCGCAACTTCGTTGCGCAAAAACTCGTTTATCGCGTGGGAACCGTACATTTTACCGGGACAAAAAGTATCTTCATGCCAAATTTCAGCTAAATCGGTTCAGCGGATTGAGCGTGAAGAGGTTACAGACAGACAGACAGACAGACAGACAGACACACTTTCGCATTTATAATATTAGTATGGATATGCCGGGTTGCCGAAGGACAACGCGACTGTATTTGCTTTACATTCTTTCCTTTTATTAAAAACACAAGATTTGAAATCAATAATCTAAAATATTCAGTAGGAATACCATACCTGCATTATTCTTGGAAAAGTCGTCACCTTACCGACGAACCTTTCTATGAAAATCCATACACGAAAACCTACTGCTCTGGCAAAGATAAACATATAAATCATAATTCATAAGTCGTAACTATCTTGGATACTTATGCAAATAATTTCAGGTCGCTCAAGTTAACTCTGCACTCGCATATTACCCAATCAAAAGGAAATTCCACGTAGTTCGAAACACGAGGCCACTACACTAAAATTTTGACTTATCTTCAGTAATATATGGCTTTGAAACCTTTGACGTTAAAGACTTGAGTGGTTGGTACACTGTTCGTTTCAAAGAACATAATAAATTATTGTCTGTGTATAATTATTCATCTCCTAGAAAAATAGATGTGGTCGAAACACCCAAATTAAACAAAATCTCGAGTACTAAAATCGTCGTACTCTTTAAAGTAGTCCCCATTTCTTTAAAAATCCACAAATAATATTATCAAAGGCCATATTGGTAGTCATATTGTTAAAAATAACACAGATAGAATTAATACTTTCATTACATTAATAGTTGTCTTGACTATTTAACGACCTGTTAAATATTTAACGGACCTCTAGAGCAGGAACTAAATTTAATACTATGTTAAATTATTTGACAAGACATTAGAGCGTGGTGGAAAGCTCGATAGCTCTTACAGACCGTCAAATGATTTAACAGGCCATTATTTATTTATCATTACTTGATGAAACTGGGTCTGAACCTCTTTAAATCGGGTGTATATTTTATTAGTAAAGAAGTGTTTTACCCAGAATTGGTAAGTTCCTGGGGTCCTGGGCCATCTCGTCTGACTCATCATCCCCCATGTTACAGGTGGAACAGGTCACGTTGAAGGTCAGATCATAAGGCGACGCGGAGACCAGGCTTATCTAAATAAAATAATATTATAATTTAATTCATATTTAATAACAGTAAATTTTTAAACTCCTGGCCGCAAGTTCGGTAATCGCCACAATACATTGAGAATGACAATTATTCTTGTACCTCGAATTTCCATTAGATTTCTAGGATGCTTTACTTTTTAGGTGAATTAGATGTACCCAAATATCGTACGGAGTCGTACGATACGACAATTTTTACCGTATCTTGAAAATCTAACCGATTCTCTGAGAATTGATAGTTTCCTCTATTTTGCATTGCTTACTAAATCTCTAGCCACCTGGGACACTTTTTACAAAGGGGATAACTCACAAAATCCGGCGGGGTCGGCTTGTTCCCGACGGAGACGTGGAACACAATAGACACATGCCCCTTTGTGTTGTTCGCTGAGCATTTGTACTCGCCCAGATAGCTCTCATTGTACAGCCTCAGGACCAGCACGGAGCTGGTGCCGTCTGCCGAGTGAAGAACCTGAAAGGATAAAAGTAGGTCTCACAAAAAAATAAAAATGAGCCAATGGGAGCTCTAATCTGCATTTTTATATACTTAGAGCTTGATCTAATTGCACTTGAGTTGAATTTTATAGTGTATAATTTTATATTATAAAACTAATAAAATGGTATTTGCATCATTAGGCATATTAAGCGTAATAAATAGGAGGGGGACCACAGCAAGTGTTGCAGCCTTTAAAAGTCTATTAAATGAAATGAAATTTGTTTTATGTGGGCAGGTCATTTATTTAGGTAAAAGAGACTCAAACTAAGTTTGAATTTCTACAACTGTAGGTGTAGGTATAGCAAAAACAACCAGATAGAAAAAAAAAGAAATAAAAATTTATTTTCAATACACACAAGACACAATTATAATACAAACAGAACAAGAGCAGACAAACGAGTATATAGTTATTTGACAAATTGTGCCTAGAACTTGAGCATATAAATAAATTAACATATTTTCATTGGGCTTTGTTCGTGAAGTGCATTATTAATTTATTAATAGACGAAAATTCACTAAGAAACATTTCTGTATTTCTCCTCGCTTCTAGTTTATTGTGTAGGAAATATATACCAATACTTAATACACGAGAAGCATAATATTGAATTCCAACTGGTATTAAAATATAATCGAACGTAAGTCTTTTTTGTACTATTAAGGGGAAGAAATAACAAGGTACTCAGTAAAATAATAAATATAAAGCGGGCTCTGTAATAGTCGGGGCAATGTTGGGTAAAATTTACTTCGTTTAAGAATCGAGTACAATACGAATACAACCCAGGTATGCTTGTATTGTGTTTGTATGCCCACTTGATACAGAAAATAATAAGAAATTCTATTTAAATAAATGTCTTGCCTATCATACTTTGATGAACCTTTAATTACAAAAAAAATAAATACAGAAGTTATTAACTTTAATCAAAGTACTTTACCCTTATTAAAAATTATTCTAATTTTTGACCTTGGAAACACCCCTATTGTAAAGGTATATTCTATAACGTCTGGATACATTGTGGTTCATTTAATAAACTAAGAGGTTAATTCTATAAAGGATGCTCAATGTTCAAGCTAATTGAGTCTCCCATTATATTGCTTTCTAGTTGAATAATAATTAAAAGGTTGACAACGTCTTACAATTTATAATTATTTTCATCATATAATTTAAAAGCAAATATTTGAATTCCATTTTCAAGAAACTTAACTGACAGGTAAGAATTATATTATAAATAATATAACACATTTATCAGCAAAAAAAGTGGGACGAATAAAGTTCTACAATCTACAATCTGCATTGTCTCAGTTCTTATACTGCAGTTTACTCTAGTGGAAAAAGGTTTTTGCCCGCAAATTGTAAAAATGAGAATTTTCTTTCCAAACAGACATTATCCGGATTTTGTTCGTGCAGTGGTGGACCAAGAGAGGCGATAACGCAAAAACTTCTATGACAAAAGTTAGCATATTTTTTATGTATGTATTTTCTACGTAGATTTTTTAACTTCCAGTATGCTATTTTTTTAATTTTGTTGTTTTTGCATACAATATAAGTAGGCCTACTGAAATAAAACAGTAATTTATTATTAATAAGATAATTGCTGTTTCAATGTTGACTGGTCACCACAGCTGCAATAAGCAGATTATCGGTACAAAAAATAGGAAAAGCGCTCTATTATAGATAATTTACCGAATCAGGAAAACTTTTATTTAGGTTTTCGAGGGTGACTTCAATTATTAGGGTTGTATGGCACTATGGAGCCGTCAGGTCTATCGAGTCAAATGTCGTGTCAGACTGCAGACATGAGACAGCTATGTTGTGACCATAAAGTTAATATACCTATCGGAATAGAGCAACAATCTCGAGCTGTCAAACGTAACCAAAATTGGTTTTCATCTGTGTGAAAAATATGTGTACGTATACACTTACACAAGCATGATTGAACATGAATTCTATGAGATTATATTGGCAACGTGCGGCACGTGCCGACTGGACGTCAAAAAAAGAGTGCTGCTGTCATGTATCACACGTCTCTTTTTACCACGCGGTGTTACTGATAGTGGCATCTCGCTTGCTCAGGCCTTTGTTTCTCTATTCCGCTAGGTATATTAACTTTATGGTTGTGACATGTGGAAGCTTTTTCGTGATATATGACAGCTATTTCGTGACATATGACAGCTGTTTGACACGACAATTGACACGATAGACCTGACCTAAACCGTTAAAAATGATATATCAAGTTATGTCCACATTCATGGACGTATAAAAAAAGGCGGACGGAGTCCCACCATACTCAAAACTGTGTCGTTCAGAGTCGGCCAGCTGGCTGTATGTACACGGTCCGCACGCACACATTCTTGCGCTAGTCCATACCATTTGACAGGCGTCAGAACGTGTGCGTGGCCGACTCAGAAGAAAAGTGAAGACACAGTTTTATATATGACAAGACTCCGTCCGCCTTTTTTTCTACGTTCATGTCCACATTATGCAATTTCATCTTCAATTTTCGTCATCTTTTTATTCAACTTTCGTTTGGCATATTATTCAATAATTGAATGCATCAAAATCCGCCCGCGTTGAAAGAAAAGTGTTATAGCGAGCGCTACGATTTCAACGCGCAATACGGGCATGCCCTTGATGAACAAAAAAAGGCCCAGTGTGGACAAAGCTATAGGTTATCATTATAAAGTTAGCCAATCAAAAGCGCTATTTCATACCTCGATCGTGGGAATCACAGACACAATAGATTTTCAATTGTTATGCGACAGCCGGCTGCCGCTTGGGGCTTGATGGGTTAACACGGTTAACATAATATAAACTCCTGTCAGAAAGTTCAGGAACCAAGCATTAGTAATTCTTACCGTATCCTCGTCTTCAATGGGTACCTCCGTGAGGCCGTTGTCGTACCGCCTGAACCAGTGGTACGTTGGCGGTGGGTGAGCTATGGCGCTGCACGTGATGTTTTTCCTGTTCAATATTAAAATATATTAAAACGCCATCATTCTGTGCTACTAGTCAGCAGATAGTTAGATAAGATGCAGTCGAAGGTTCAGAGCATAAAGGCCGGTTCAGAGAATAAACGCACCTGCAGCTCTTCTAATATTGCGAGTGTACATGGGCGACGGTAGTTGCTTTCCATTAGGTGACCCGTATGCTCGTATGTCCTCTTATTTTATAAAAAAATATGAGGATACAGGTTATTACGCTTTAAACTCCGTCTTGTCTAACTGTCGTTAAATGAAACTCGTAGAAAAAATTAGCTTATTCAAGCATAATCTACCACTTTGGGCTGCATGGACATTCGACCGTGAGGCCTTAAGCGTATTTCTTGGAAGAAAAACTCATCTCAGAAGTTGAGGATAATACCGCAATATAATACACACAAAATTAGCAAGTTAATTAATGCCGCCGACCCACGAACCAGAATTAATGAACTTGGCCTTTTAATAATATCTGTATAGCTTTTTAAACATTAAAATAATAATTATTATCTGAGTCGTAAGACTCAGACATAACGTCTAGTCGACAATTATTTGTAATCTATGAAATTCTATCCTAGTTGACATACATAACTTTAACAAAGTCACACAAAGTTGTTGAGAAGAGAACAACAAAACAAGCCAAAAACTATTGATTCAGGTTTCTGAGTGTTAATATATAGAAATAAATAAAAAATAAAACAATGTAATTCATGTATTCAATATTCACTACGGTTTCTTAAAAGTAATTCTAAAAATATTTGCTTACGTTTCATTCAAGATGGCGTAGACTTCTTCGGTCTTGTACCTTGTATAATAAACTTCATTTGTTACATCGTTAACGATCAGGGGCTTGTCTGAAACATAGCAGTCTTTGTTTAAAAACAACCTATCATTTTTCAACTAACGAGCAATGTATACCTGCGGCTGCTTAAAAAGTTTTAGGGATCAAACACAGGCTGGCCACGGTAGCCATTTTTTAAAAAGTTGGACAATTATGTATACTATACGATTTCTAGGTTATGTTAGTGTTAAATCAGTGTTTAAGGAACTAGCACTTACTCTGTGTATTTATTACAAAAAAGTATAGTTATCTAAGTAACAAGAAACTGCTAGAACTCGGAAAAACAGAAGTGCAGTTAAGCACTCGAATAAAATAAAGTTGTTCGAAACCGTAGACAGCTAACTACTTTTTATATCGATTAAGCTGCTAATCCCCTGCGGCCACAGCTAGTATTGGGCCCGCGGCACACGTGCAAATGAGTTAAATAAAAGTCTTACTAATTTGTAGATGAACAAAATATTAATAATATTGCTATGAAATTAAGATAATTATTATCTATCTCATTATTCTATGAAACCATTTTTATATATTATAGATAAATGTAAACATTAATTTAAGAATTAACGCATAGTAAATTCGTAAATCCAACATTTCAATAGTTATCTGTCTAAAGTTTTAAACTACCTGTTCAACGATTAAGTCACTGCATCATAATACGAGTATGATACGGTGTACAGAGAAGTTGATTCCGTTTGGTCGCGTTACGGCAAACCCAGCCGACAGATCATAATAATTAACATTGAATTGACATGATCCATCCTAATGTCGTTGGTCTTTCAATTGCCTAGGAATCAATTTCCTCGATAACACTACCAAATATTGGCACAAATGTTTGTGCGTGTGTGATATCAGCTATAACTTACGTTGCACGGTGAGCTGCACCCGTTTGTACGTGTAGTAGGACAGGACCTTCTGAGTCACTTTACACATGTACTCGCCCGTATCTGTGTGCGTGAGGTTTTTAATCTCCAGCTGGTAATTATCCTCTCTTTTCCTCACAATATACTTCCTCCGGTCATCTAGAAATAATAATAATAATATAATATCTATGGACGCTTCACACTACGTCAATCTGGCCCTGTGCTAAGTACCTGAAGGACTTGTGTTACGGGTGTTACGGAAATATATTTAATACTTTTATACTATACATATATTTAAGATTTTTATTATATCACTAGCTGTCCCGGCAAACGTTGTTTTGCCATATAAAGTATTTCTATTTCATCAGTTGATACAAAATCTTACCCTCTCTTTAGTCCCCTAAGAGGGGTGGGGGGAAAATGTTATACACCAAATGTTAAGTTGAAAAACACAGTAAATAATATGAAGTAAGTCCATTAAAGAAAAAAGTTTGATACAAAATCGGGCCACCCTCAGAGGGGTGGGGAGGATTTTTTTTGTATCAGATGTTGAGTTCGAAGAAGACAAATATATCTGCGAAAACCGTTTGCAAATCAGATCAGTAGTTTTCATGTTAAAGAAAAAAGTTTGATACAAAATCTGACCCCCTCTTTTGTATCCTTAGAGGGGTGGGGGGGAAAAATTTATACACCAGATGTTAAGTTGGAAGAAGACAAATATATCTGCGAAAACCGCATTCAAATCGGATCAGTGATGCTGGAACAAACATACACACAGACAGACAGACAGACAAAAATCTAACCACATTTTTGGCTTCTATAGCGATGTAGTGACACCCCCCCACTTATTATTTTTTGATTGTCTTTAATGTACAGAATTCTCATTTCTACAGTTTTATTATATGTATAGATATACATATTTAATACACATCCCTAAGGCATGACTCATGACCCAAGAACATTGAAAACTTTTTTGTTCCGTCGGCGGGATTCGAACCCGCGACCCCCGGCTTGAGCTGCCACACACTCTACCCATTAGATTTGTCCACATTGTGCCTTTTTACTGTTCAACAAGGGCATGCCTTATAGCGCTGTCAACTGTGAACGCGTGGCATACCCGTGACGCGCGTCAAAATCCACCCGCGTTGAAAGAAAAGTGTCATATCGCGCGCTACGATTTCAACGCGCGTTACGGGCATGCCTCACATTTGACGTTGACAGCGCTATAAGGCATGCCCTTGATGAACAGAAAAAGGCACAATGTGGACAAAGCTATTGAGCCACAGAGGTCGTTTAGCACTCGAGGACTGCGGCGGTAAATCTATTGCATAGCATTTTAATTTTATCAACACAAAGACCGTGCCGCTCTGGCAACGCCGCAGAGGTCAGAGTGGGGATGTTAGGTTTTTTCGTCACAGAATTTCTTGATTCGGTCGCCGCGCTCAAAGCCCGGGTAAAAGTTGTGCAAAAGCTTAAAAATCCGATTACACAACATTTTAAAGACTAGCTGCGAAGCTTTTAAACATAATTTTGCACGGACGTGTCTCAGCTCCGCGCCGCGCCGGTAGATATGGTTAGAATAATACGTTTTCCGTTATAATAATGTACGCAAAACCTTCCTAATTTCCATTGCAAAATGGTACTTAAAACTCTTTTTGTTCATGTTCTAATTTTACATAATGAATATGCAAGTTGGTTTATAGACATTAGACATGGAATTTGAATATAACTTTTAATCTGTATAAGTGTCTAAACACACTATACCGAACTTCCGCCGCGTAAATTCAGCATACACTTAGACTACCGTTGATGGTAGACTTTAGTAAATTTTACCTCCACGGTTTTTATCTCAGATGCCATGAAAGATAAGCGTTGGAGAGCCATATTTTGGAATTTTTTTCTTTAAAACAAAGGCTTCAAAGAAAAGCGGCGTGATACAATGTTTGATATTATGTTTCAGCAAGTGAATAAGGTAATTAATAATAGTCGTAACTCGTATTTAATCCTTCGATCGCGGATTCTTGGAAATGCTATTTGTATTCTATTGTTGTCGCGATCACCGGTGCTCTTATGGGGCTTGAAGTAATAGGTCTTTATCTAACAGCGATTACTGCTTACCATTATGGCGTTTGCGTTTTTCTTGATTAATTTAATTAAAAAAATAGTATCAACTCAAAAGTTATGTGAAATAATATATTATATAAACTTTCATGTGTGAAAAAAAATTACAAACAGTATTTCTTACAAACCATCTTTGAAGTATCCTCGTTCCAACAAAATAAGAATAAAAAAAATCAGTCCATAAACATTAAAGTTATCCGTGGACAAACATAAAAAAAATATTTTGTACACGGTCGGGATAAGAAACCACGTGCCTTCTTGAAGTCGATAGTCGGTTAAAATATGATGGGACTCGTACTCGTACTCGACGGGTTCCGTACCGTTAAGAGCAAAATTAGGTCAAAAATTGTTTTTTTTTTTGTATGGAAGCCCCCCTTAATTATATATTTTAAATTTTAATTTTAATATGATCAAATTACTAAAGTACACATAATAAAGTTGAGGATTCTGTGAAAGTTTCAATTGTTTACATGTTGCCATTAGCCACAAGCCGAAAAGGCCAGAAAATCACGTTTGTTGTATGGGATATTATAATTAAATATTAATTTTATTTTGTTTTTAGTATTTGTTGTTATAGCGGCACAAGAAATACATAATCTGTCAACTCTCTAGCTATTACCGTTCTTGAGTTACAGCCTGGAGACAGGCAGACGGACAGACATCGAAGTCTCAGTAATAGGGTTCCGTTAACCTTTAAGTACGGAACCCTAAAAAGAATATAATATTGTATACGGTCGAATTAAGAAAAGATTGAGAAAAGATATTAAGTCGGTTAAGAATAGGGTCGTTCTTACCATCAATAAGGACACTATCCTTGTACCATTGCACGGCGGGGGCGGGGTGGCCCTTAGCAACACAGTCCAGTTTGATGTTCTTGCCCTCCTCTCCTTCTGTTGCCTCCTGAGTTACACCTAGATTCACTTTTTCTGAAAAAACATACATTTAGTTAAAACTTACCAAAAGTTATGAGTACGGGAATGTAACAAAATAATCTAAATATTACGCAAAGGTCGGAGCAGAGGGCTGGTTGCACAATATAAAAACAATTTATGTAATATGTATAATTAAGTAATTTCTAACCAAAATCTGACATGTTACTCACTTCAAGTCAGAATATTGATAGACCTTTTATATTTTACTGTCTTTTCTAGTGGTGCCCTCTAGCGGGAAAACATTGCAGTATGTCCTATTGGTAGAATAATAAATTATTATTATCAAAACAATAATTATAATATATAATAACTAGCTGTCCCGGCAAACGTTGCTTTGCCATAATATAAAGTGTTTCGCCCATATTATTTTAATGAAATAAGTAATATGTCGCCATGGCAACGTCGATCGCTATCTCGTCGCACAAACTTAGTGGTCGCCGTCAGTCTCGAGTTGTAACAATTTACTATTGTTTATTCAACAAATGCACTTATCAATATATAAAGTACCCAGTAGCCGATTCTCAGACCTACTGAATATGCATATAAAATTTGGTAAAAATCAGTAAAGTCGTTTCGGAGGAGTTCGTGGACTAACATTGTGACACGAGAATTTTATATATAATATGATCCTTTGAAAAAGTACTCAATATTTGTTTTCTTCTTGTGTAAAACACTTTCTAAAATATATTAGGAGTTGGATGTTTTATGATCATATTTTAAAAAAAAGTAATTTGGTATCATCTTGTGTAAAATATACACCGCGGTCTTATTACAAAAGATTTAAACACATGTTGAACAGTTGATTAGAGAAAAAATGGTGTCAAAACAACTGTTCAACATATGTTTAGTTTTTTGTGGTAAGATCGTAAATTTCTAAAAAGCATTAGGAATCGGGAAAAGTAGGTAATGTTGGTGGCTTTTAGGGTATTAATTACATCTTTGCCGTAATCTTCCGACCGAAGTCGGTAGAGCTTGTCTAATTTGAAATGACGCGCCCCACCACTTCAAAGTTGATATAAATGAAACATTTTTGTACTGTGAATACGAGGGAGGGGCGCGTCATTTCAAGTTAGACAAGCTCTAAACGGATTTGCTAGTGGTTAACGGTCGAAGTTACTACAGCCAGCAGAAAAGTTTCTGACGCTAGTTAGTCTCATTTTTGCTTTATGATAATGATCTTTTTTTGCTGATTGTGCAATTTTTTCTTATCAATATAAAGAGTGTCACACGTCACGTTATAGTTGTGTAATGTTTTATCCTGGGCGTGCGACTTTTATGACATGACACACAGGGACAATACATTGTCTGTAACGTCCATCCGACTATCTTCTTAGAAGCTATAGTATGATCAAAATAACGAGGCTCAGTTTCATACAAAAGTTACACATACTTTTTTATCTCGATTCACTGTTTGAACTTTGAACTCTATACTCTGACCACTAACATCGTGACTCTCGTAGCATACTCGTAGCATAGGTTTATTGCTACGAAGGTGACACTTAAACTGGTCGCACTATAGTATGGTTTATTCTATACTCTATAGCAAGGGTCACCAAATGGCGGACCGCGGTTCGCATCCGGACCGTCCGCGCATTTTGTGCGGAGTGCGGACCAAGCATGTTCGAAGATGAACTTCGTTAAAAAATAATTTCGGTCTCTACGTACTGATGGACTAGTAGCATGCTAGCAGTGCTTCGTACGAAATTCTTTTGTACTACATAATAAAAGATAAATAAATTCTCTACAACTTTGTTCTTTACAATTTGCATCTATCTCTAATCATTGCCTCGCTATGAGCTTCTGAAATTGGCCGAGTGTGTTTTTTAGGGTTTCGTACCCAAAGGGTAAAAACGGGACCCTATACTGAGACTTTAATGTCTGTCCGTCTTCCTGACCGTCTGTCTGTCTATCTGTCTGTCCGTCTATTTGTCCGTCTGTCTGTCTATCCTTCTGTTTGTCCATCTGTCTGTCTCCGGCTATAACTCAAGAACGATAATAGCTATAGAGTTGAAATTTTCAGAGATTATGTATTTCTGTTGCCACTATAACAATAAACACTAAAAACAAAAGAAATTAAATATTTTAGAGGGGCTCTCATACAACAAACTTTATTTTTTTTTGCAATTTTTTGCTCGATATCTATCATGGCATAAGGTAGGCTGAAATGTTCACAAAATACTTAGTTATATTTTATACTTTTTTAAATAAAACAAAATATAATTAATAATTAATTTTTAAAGAAGGACCTGGGCATATCGTCCAAACTAATGTATCACTTTGAGACATGCGCCAAAAGAAAAGGCTTGAAAAGTTGAACATTTTATTGTATGACGAAAAATCTCTAAACCATGGGAAAAAAGTTAATGAGGGGTAAGAAAAAATCACATAAAAACACCCTATATTATTGCATCAATTTATAGTGTTGCTGGTAAGGAATGACTTCTGGAAAGTAATCGTATATGGCAAACTTGAGGAAAGTGTTGTATTTTAGTATATTGTTTCATATTTTTAAGAAATGTATGGGAAAAAATAAAACGTTAAAAATCTAACCTTTCCTGGATTTAACCGTACTTATATCATTACCTTGGAGAATTTGTTTATAATAAGCAATACTAGCGAATGGTGAAATAATACAGGGTGTTTTATTTTTCCTAAGAAATAAAAAAACATCCTTTATTATTGCACCATGCGCTAGTTTTTTGCTAATTATAAACAATTTCTCCAAAGTGATATTAAACGAAAAAATCAGGCAAAGGTTCGATATTCAACATTTTATTGTTTATTGTATGAGAAAAATCAAGTTTGTTGTATGAGAGCCCCCCGTAAATATTTAATTTATTTTGTTTTTAGTACTTTTTGTTATAGCGTCAACAGAAATAGATATTCTCTGAAAATTTCAACTCTCTAGCTATTATCGTTCTTAAGTTACAGCCTAGAGACAGACAGACGGACATACAGAAGGACAGACAGACGGACAGACAGACGGACAGACAGACGGACAAACAGACGGTCAGATAGATGGACAGACAGACGGTCAGGAAGACTGACAGACATCAAAGTCTCAGTAATAGGGTCCCGTTTTTACCCTTTGGGTACGAAACCCTAAAAACACACTTTTGAAAATCGGCCAATTTTAGAAGCTCATAGCGAGGCAATGATTGGAGATAGATGCAAAATGTTAAGGACGAAGTTGTAGAGAATTTAATTAGCTTTTATTATGTAATAGAAGAGAATTTCGTGCGAAGCACCGTTTTTGATGAGTAAGCAAAAAACCAAAAAACGGGACGGGACCCCCTCGGAGGGGTCAGGACTTTTAGTATGTTTATCTCCTAACTACTCTTAACAAAGTACCAAATTAAAAATATCTGCTGTCGACTTTTCCAAGCCCCCCATTTTGAGCATTCGTTTACTAGGCTACTTTGTAATTTTCGTAATTACATTTGTTTATTTTTTTTACCGTGCGGGCCGCGAAGATAATTTTATTTCTTAAAACGGACCCCGAGCGAAACTACCTAATTGGTGACCCCTGCTCTATAGCTTTTCTTACCTCCAACAAGAACGTCAATAGTTTCGCTAAGTGCTCCAGATTTGCAGGTCCAGTTGCCGCTGTCCTTGATCTTGGTGCTGTGTATGATGAGGAGCAGTAGACTATTGGTCAACGACTCGTTCTTCTGTCTCTCCACGTACACTCTAGTGTTCTTGTTAGACCGTGTTTCTACTACTTCTCCTGTATTCGAGTACCACTCTAACCTCTGAAAAAAAAAATAAAAAAATCGTAAGGTGAAGTCCACACTTTTACAGTAAAACGAATATTAGAACTTCACATTACAAGAATCAAGTATCAATTAAAAAGTATTTTTATTAATGAAAAATTATGAGTGCTATTTAAATAAATTATAAAACTCATCAAAAACGGTTGAAATTACTTATGAAAAATGTTTTTTTTTTACCGAGGGCCTTGGCTTCATCGCCCGGGCCAAGAGGTAGAAAGCCTCAATAAAAATTCACTCTAATCCTACGGTGAGTCACGCGCTAATAGGATGCATGGCTGGCGGAAGGTTCAGTTTCTAGCGGACAACCTCGGTGGACCTGGCAAACACCGTTGAGTAGCCTTCTAGGGGGAATGGGCGTCACCCATCTAGCGACCTTTTATATCGACCCAAGTCGTGGGAACCAAAATGAATGACAATTTAACAAAAACAAAAACTACAGAACAAAACGCATCAGAAAATCAAAACAAACCATTGATACAGCAAGCATTCCACAAAGGACTATTTCATAGCACACCAAGATCCAACTCATTAAATGACGAATCTCTGTTGTCAGAAAACAAAAGATCAAGAAGTCCAAAGTCCAAACAATATTAATATCGATCTCACACAAGAAGCATCAGATTCATGGAAAGAAGTATGTGGAAGAAAGCGCCCTAGAGAAAGTCCAGAAAGTAGACATAACCAAGCACAAAAACAATCAAAACTCAGCACTTACTGGTTGAGCCAACCCGTCAAAACTTCAAATAGATTTGATACACTAGAATTGGGAACCGATACAAACAACTCAGAAAACAAATCAACGAAAACTGCAAACGATCCAAAACCTCCTCCAATATTCGTGGACAAAGTAGAAAATCTAAAACCCTTACAAGCATTACTCGACGAACATGCTCCAGGAAAGTATGAAATTAAAGTACTAAATGGTGATAAAGTTAAAATTCAAACAAAAACACCCGAAACCTTTAAAGAGGTAGTCAAACAATTAGAAGCTAAAGCTACTGAATTCTATACGTATAGACTGAAACAAGAACGTTTATTCAAAGTGATCTTAAAAAACCTACACCCGTCAACCGATACAGAAGATATTCGAACAGCCCTAATAGAAATTGGACGCGACACTGTAAATATATGGAATATTAAGCAAAGAGTTACCAAAAAACCACTGCACATGTTTATTGACGAGCTGATCTCAAAAAGCAACAATAAGGAAATATAATATGATATCCGAAATATCCTTAACTGTCGAATTAAAGTCGAACCACCAAGACCCGTCCGCAGCATTCCACAATGTGCTAACTGCCAGCAATATGGCCATACTGAAGCCTATTGTCGCAGAACACCAAAGTCTATAAAATGCGCCGGGAATCACACATCTGCAAACTGAACAAGAAAAGAAAGATCTTCATTAGTGAAATGTATACTGTGCATAGGAAATCACCCAGCAAACTACAAGGGTTGCAGTGTATACAAAGAACTTCAGAGTAAAAAGTTCCCACCACTACGAAATAAGACTTCTAAACACAATGAAAATATACAAACTAAGACAGTCACACAAATGCCAATTAATGCAAACACACAACAACACGACAAAACTTATGCAGATGCTACGAAACCAAGACATAAAGAGGAAAATACCTTTGCCACACAAAGTACTTCAAATAATTCTAGCGATATGAAAGAACTGTTAGAAATGTTCAAACAAATCATGAACCAAATGCATATAATGACAAATCTTCTAACAAATTTAATGACAGTAATGTCGAAACATTCCATCAGCTCAAATTAGCACTCTGGAATGCCAACGGCTTGACAAAACACTTCCTAGAAGTGAAAATGTTCCTAACAATGAATGACATCGATATACTGCTAGTCTCAGAAACCCATTTTACTACAAAGACATATTTTAACATTCCACGATACAAAATGTATCATACGATGCACCCAGATGGCACAGCTCATGGCGGATCAGCTATATTGATCAATGAAAAACTTAAACACTATGTTACCGAACCTCACTGCACAGAAAAAATACAAGCCACTAACATAGTTATTGAGGATGATATTGGAGAATTGGCTATATCAGCCATATACATCCCCCCAAAACATAACATGAAAACTGAGGATTATGCAAGCTTCCTTAAGACCTTAGGCCCACGCTTCCTTGCCGGAGGAGATTACAATTCCAAGCACATCGAATGGGGATCGAGAGTTACTACAGTAAAGGGACGAGAACTTTTAAAATGTGTCAAAAACTTACATCTAGATGTATTCTCTACTGGGGAGCCAACCTACTGGCCCACGGACAGTAATAAAAGGCCAGATCTCGTAGACTTTGCTATTGGGAAAGGCCTCACTCGCAGTTCAATACACTGTACGTCCTGCTTAGAATTAACCTCAGACCACTCACCAGTTATAATCCAAATTAGCTGTGATGCCAACATTACCAACAAATGTAAGCTGCATTCAAGAAATACAGACTGGATGCGCTTTCGAGACCAAGTAACAGAGTCATTAGATTGTCAAATACCACTAAAATCTGACGAGGACATAATAGAGGCCGTTGAAAAATTTAACTTGACAATTAAACAAGCTGCTTGGAACGCCACACCAGACCAAACAATACAAAAGTCTGAACCGTACTTCCCAAAAGATATACTAAATCTAGTGGACGCAAAACGAAAGGCTCGAAAATTGTGGCTAACAACAAAGTACCCAAGATACAATACGACTTATAACAACCTTACAAAAGAACTAAAAAATAAACTAGCTACCCATAGAAATCATGGTGTGGAAAAGTATCTTAAAAGCTTAGATGCTACAGCGGCTACCGATTATTCTTTGTGGAAGGCCACTAAAAAAACTTAAAAGGCCAATAGCACACTGTCCACCTATTAAAAAACCTGATGGAACTTGGGCAAGAACCGACGAGGACAAAGCAAAGACCTTTGCTGAACACCTGAAAGGAGTATTTACTGCAAATGAAGACCAGGGATCTACAAAAACGGAGGAAATTGCCTCCTTACTTAGTCAACCTTACCAGCTAGATATTCCGCTAAAAAAAATTACAAAAAACGAGGTACGAGATGCTATTAAAAAACTTAATATCCACAAGGCACCAGGCTATGATCTTATTACGCCAAAAATACTAAAAGAGCTACCAGAAAATGGAATCAAATATCTCACACAAATCTTTAACGCGTGTATTTTAAAAAACTTTGTCCCCCCGCAATGGAAAGTAGCAGAGATTATATTAATCCCCAAACCCGGAAAAGATCCATCGGATGTAAAATCTCACCGGCCTGTAAGTCTCCTGCCAGTGCCCTCCAAGGTCTTAGAAATACTCTTTCTGAAACGCATGATGCCAGAAATCAGAGCTAGTAAACTGTTACCCGAACACCAATTCGGTTTTCGCCAAGCGCATGGGACTATTGAGCAGGTACACAGACTAGTAGAAGAAATTCAAAAAGCTTTTGAAAGCAAATCTTACTGTTCAGCCGCATTCCTGGATATATCACAGGCTTTCGATCGAGTATGGCATCATGGTCTGTTGTATAAAGTACGTAAAAAGCTACCCTTAAACTTCTATCTCTTTATAAAGGCATACCTCAGCAATAGATATTTCTATGTTAAGTACGGAGATAGTGTCACATGTCTCCACGAAATCGAAGCGGTAGTGCCGCAAGGCAGTATATTGGGCCCTAATCTCTACCTTTTAAACACATTTGAACTTCCAAGTACTGATGAAACTCTGACAGGCACATACGTAGATGATACAGCAATCCTCGCAGTAGACCAAAGTCCAAACAGCCCATGGAGCATCGGCAAAATTGCAAAGAACCTTAAACGAAATATCAAAGTGGTTAAAAGATTGGAGGATAAAAGCCAACGAGAATAAATCTGTCCACGTAACTTTCACATTAAGACACGACACCTGTCCAGAAGTAGAACTTAACCGGATAAGAATACCACAATCAAACGATGTTAAATACCTAGGAATTTATCTCGACAGGCGTTTAACATGGAGAACACATATATGGAACAAAAGAAAGGCTTTAGACACGCAGCTACGAAAGCTTTACTGGCTGATAGGCCGCAAATCACAACTTTCACTAGAAAATAAACTTCTTTTGTATAAAAGCATACTCAAACCCATCTGGACCTATGGGATGCAGTTGTGGGGCACATCGTCCACATCAAACATAGAAATTCTACAATGATTCCAATCTAAAACTCTGCGTTTAATAACTGGAGCCCCATATTATGTTACGAATAGCCAAATCCACAAAGATCTGAAAGTCAAGAATATAAAAGAGGAAATTAAAAACTCCCTCCAAAACTACTGCAAAAGGATAAAATCACATCCCAATATATTGGCAAAAAAATTAATGACAACTCTACCAAATCAAACATTCAAAAGATTAAAAAGACGTGCCCCACAAGATCTTCTGAAAGATAAATAGCAAATACATGGACGCATCAATGGATGCGTGCCATACATGCCTATAAAGAAGACATTCAAAACGACTAGTTCAATGTCTAAGACAGATCGCTAGCAGAATGTGAAGTTTTAAAAAAAAATTAAACTTTTTTAAACTTTGTGAAAATTACGTCGACGATTTTTAAGCTTTGTTAATAAAATTTTAATAAGCTCTTTCGGTGTCGGACTGAACTTGTCTAAATATTTTATAAATAGTTTAAAACATTTTATTGGTTATTTAATATTAAACCATTATTTACGTAATTTCTTATGTAATGTTCATAACGCTATGGAAGAAAATTTGTTTGCTGTGCTAAAATGTTGTCTTTTCTTGTTTGATCCGTGATCAGGCACATTGTTTATCCAATCGCGATTTAAATTTGTAAATTACTGCCTATAAAAGCCTGAAAAGCTCTAGGCAATGTAATTTTTTGAGCTTAATCTATTGCCTTACGCTGTTTGAATTTGATTATTATTCGCTAAATCTATGCTTATAAGAAATATTTCTTCTACTTTCCTATGCTTATCTTTCTTAAATATAAAAATTGATTTTCAAATGTGTTAGTCGCGCTAAAATTCCAAAACGGCTGAACGAATTGGGCTGATTTTAGTCATAAAATATTTGTCCAAGTCCAGGGAAGATTTTAAAGTGACACGAAGTTCACCGGGACAGCTAGTAAGTTGTAAATAAATATTTCCATTTATTAACCTACATATTGGATGTTGGTAGCTAAAGTCAGTTACACTCGAGAGTTTAGACGTTAGATACCCATAATATTGTCAGGGACGTCCGAATACTGGTTTATTGGAAAATTTATTGCCCTCCAGACCAGCTAGTAATTTATTACCCAGCTCCAGAGATTCTAATATTTGATTAAATTAAGTGCTCTAATTTAGAGCTTACTAAAAGCCCCATTTAAATGTTATTGATTAACACTTTTGGTAAGAAAGCAAAATCAAAATGGTAATTTATATCAGCATTCCGAAAATTCGGATGAAGATTTTCGATACGCAGCTCAACAAAATTTATGTAGGAAGACGCAAACAGTTGCAGCAGTGGGTATTTATAGGAATTATCAAAACTGTTCTTAGCTCCAATTCATAATGTGCAAGTCTCTAACTTACTTCAAGTAGATTCGTTCCTTTGCAGTAGATGGCTTTTTTCTCCCCGACATTGTAGACTGACGACTTGGTGATGACGTGAAGGTACGGCGCCGCTTCGTCAGATTCCGCTGAAACAACTGAAAAAATTACAATATTAGTAATGAATTCATGCGCGCTTTTCTTTTCTCGAGTTATTTCAGCTATTTGTAAATAGTTATGTGCATTGTGTGTATTTCTATGGTATTGTCGGTATTATTTTCCTGCTAGTAATTACTTTAATATTTATGAAAGAAAGAGATGATGAGTTCTATGTTATCAGATAAAATCGATGTAAAAGCGCCCGAGTTTTGTTTTGCTGCGAGAGAGAGTTATGCATCCATACGTAGAAGTTAAACTTCTGTTAAAAATTCTATGTTCTTCCTCACTTGTATTCACTAGATCTAATTTCCTACCTCAAATTTGACTACGATTTTAAAGCTGTTCAGCAATTTGAATTTGAGATCAGAAGAGTAGAAATCGGGAACCCTAACAGAGCGCAATTCGAAACGGATTTCAAAATTCCATGCAAGACAACCAATAAGCTACTGCGCTATAAGCGTTGACCACGCGGTATGTTACCGAAACCGAGTCAAACAGGAAATTTGAATACCTAATGTCCTTATGATCCTCAAACCTGGTTAGGAATTCGTCGCTTCTCATAGAGGATGGACCAAAGGAAATCGCTTAGTGCTAGGCATTATTAATTAAACCAAGATTTATAACCCGTAGGTGTTTTTTAGTGGGTGACACGACGCCCCTTGCAATCCTACCTAATGTATATCTCCAAAATGGGTGAGACAAAAAATAGTCCTGCTGCCCACCTCACATATTTCACTACGCACATTATGTGTTTTTTACCAGGTCTGAAATATCTTTATACAAATGCCACTAAGCTTTGGTTTTGGTTTCAGAAGAGGTATCAGATAGGCAGACACAAATATATATATATATATATATATATATATATATATATATATATATATATATATATATATATATATATATATATATATATATATATATAGGCATTACAGGCAGTACCAAACTAAAATCTATAATCTAAATAATAATATTATATTTATCAGTATAATAATGTAATATACGACCAACCGGAGGTCCATAGGGATGTAAAGTTAAAATGAGTTCTAAACATGAACCCGTTAAAAACTTGCACAATGTAACTCCGAGTGTCATACTAAATTAACGTGAGCATTTTTCATACGTTTTTGCTCTCTAGTATAATCAGTGTTAAAATATGTAAGCTTTATATAATTTGTAACTTTATATAACTAGCTGTGCCCCGCGGTGTTACGCGCGGTTTATTAGGGAAAATAAATTGTGATATTTTCCCACAGTAAAAACTTCATAACTTTATTGCATTAAAAACTAAGGTAAGGTAAGGTAATAAATAATAGCATAGACTAAGGAAAATACTATATCATAATAGTATTTTTTAATGCTTGTGTGGTGGTGCTTTAAGTGGATCATTAGGGTAGATAAGAGTAAAACGTAACACGCAATATTGAACACACTATAACAAAATAATTAAGTTTAACAATTGTTTAAACAGGTGTTACGTTTTATTATAATGAATGGGTTGAGGAAAAATCTTTTGTTGTTTAGATGTTTTTCTCCCTACTGACAAATAATTATGTTTACTTGGCTACTAACATGGCAGGGTTTTTGATATACGTAACGCTTGATTAATTAGAGGTTCTATAATAAATTTACAGAATTTAATTACCTGCCAAGTTCAAATTAGAAGTATTATGGATTGATGGAGTCGATGAAGATGGTTATGGTCGATGAAGTGCATCTGAACTTGGCATTGGATTTCAACTCTTTTTTAGGCCAAAAATTGGCCGATAGGATCTAGGTCCCATTTTAACAGGTATGTTTTTGGTGGGATAATAAAATAATAAAGTTACAAAATTATTTTCCCTGAACATCTTTACTTCAATACCCGTAGCGGTCCACGCTATTACTTTGCTAAGATCTACCAAACTTTATAACTACAACTAATATTAATATTAATTCAGTCACAAATAACGAAGTTGTATAAGCAGTGAGCCATTAACTAAACTTGGCCGGGCTAATGGATGTCCTCAAAAGTTAACATCAACTTGTAGACTTATGGCAAGTCTGACCTGCAACTTGCGTTTAATATTTTAACAATAATTAAGTACGTAAGACAGCGTGAAGTTTTGATTTTTCCCTTTACAAATAAAAAGATCCATACAGTCTACGCAGACGTAAGAAAAAGTGAATTCTTCCTTCCCCCCTTGTCACAGGTGGTCGCATTGGTGAGACCTCCTAGTGTGACGTCAAAAATTTACAATTTTACTTAAAAAAATTAAAACCAACTCAATATTTCAAGATGCCACGCCTCCCCCTTACACAATGTCATACTTCATCAGGGTCCAAGTGGTTCAAGTTGGAGTAAAAAATTTATAAAAGCTACAAAAAAAAAACAATACTTATTCAGTTTTTCTATTGAAATAATTACGATCATAAAAGCGCCAATCTACCGCGGCGCACGGAGAGACCCAACTACGCTAAAAGATTTCTACGAATTTTCATATTTTGTCCGCTGCATCTGTTGCAAGTTCTCAAAACGTCCGGACCAAATGCACGGGATTGCTTACCACAACGGCAATAATCCTTACTAATATTATAAATGCGAAAGTGTGTCTGTCTGTCTATCTGTATGTCTGTCTGTCTGTTACCTCTTCACGCTCAAACCGCTGAACCGATTTTGTTGAAATTTGGTATGGGGATACTTTGAGACCCGAGAAAGGACATAGGATACTTTTTATCCCGGAAAAATGTGCGGTTCCGCCGCGATAAACGAATTTTGGCGCAACGGAGTTGCGGGCATCATCTAGTCTTTTATAAGTCACAGTTGAATAAAATGAATAAATGAATGAATCACAAAATGTAAACGCATTGCTTATTTTTTAATTAATAAATAAATAAAAATAAAGTCTAATAAGGGTAAAAGTCTAATAAGGGATAATATACATAAATTAAAGTATGTTGCACCTTGATACTTTTATAATACGTCATGTCCATACTGAGTAGAGTTTGCGCGTATCGTATCACATCCGGGACAAACAATATGATAGCAAAATAATAACGACGGGAAACACCCTAAAATAATTAAAGATTAATTACAATCCTAATGAGTTAATTAAGCCAAAATTTAATTGGTGAGCTTTAAGGGATCCGGACGAGAGTTTAGCCCTTAATCAGTATTGTGCGTTATTAGTATCGTATTTTGTTGAATATTGGTGGAAATTGGTTCGTTGGCATCCTACGGGAGTGGCATCGTATATTTTATGGTATCGAATGGTATCGACGACAATTCCGTTAATTATTGCATATTCGCCCATCGGGAATTGACAATTACTGTTTTAATTATGTGGTTTTATACAATGCTGCCCAATAATGATGGATTTATGTGTTTACTAATTTTGATAATAGACCGCATTTAGAGTAGAAGATTAAAAAACTAATTAATTAAAGCATGCTTAAATTAGATATTTGCATTATACCCAAAATTTATTCTAAATTATTTATATAGCAGAGCTGTTTAATTTAATAATAAATGACCTTCAATCGGTTTAAATTACAGATATTTTCTTGCACTCTGGAGTCAAAAGTCTATACTGTTATATGTTATAGTCAAATCTTTAAAATTACATAATAATATTATTATGTTGATTGTGAAAGCAAATGTGAAAAGATGTGCTGTATTAGGATATAGTTCTGAAAATATTATATAATTTATAAATTAGGTATTAGACCTTTTTGAAATCTTTGACAAGTACTTTTAAATGTTTGTTGAGTCTACTTAATAGCTTATAGGAACATAGTGCTTCTTACAGAAAAAACCTATCTTAATCTGCGGTATAATACAAATGACATTGGTATGACTTGATGCAAGGATTCATTAAATCCGTGATCTGTTTGAGAAGAATTAAAATGGTTGGTGAGTGATTCACCAAGAAACACTAATGGCTTAATAACGTTAGAATGAGTAAGCTCGTGAAGAAAAACTATTGGCTAACTACTAAACTGGATTTGTACTAATTCTGTTTGAACTAGTGTAGTAGTTGCATATTATACCTATTTATCTATGTAATGTTATACTCCAATAACACTATTAGGGAGTTTTAATGTTTATTGCAAAACCATCGAAACGAATCGAACGAATCGACGACCTCCGTGGCGCAGTGGTGAGCGCGTTGGTAGCTCAAGCCGGGGGTCGCGGGTTCTAGTCCCGCCGACGGAACAAAAAGTTTATAAAGTTCCTGGGTCATGGGTGTATATTAAATATGTGTATTATATAATAAAAATCTTATATATATGTATAGTATAAAAAGTATTAAATATATTTCCGTTGTCTGGTACCTGTAACACAAGTCCTTCAGGTACTTAGCACGGGGCCAGACTGACGTGGTGTGAAGCGTCCATAGATATTATTATTATTATTATTATTAATAATAATTTTAAGCAAATTAGGCTTTGTTTGTGGTATACAAACAAAGCCTAATTTGCTTAAAATTTTTGCTTAAAAATGCAGTTAAGCAATGTCGTGAGTAAGCTAGTAATTGTAAATTACAAAAAATGTACAGCATTTTGTACCATTTGAATTGTTCGTTAATTCATAATGCTTAGAACATTAAATTTTACGACAAGCTTTTACCAAGCTTCATTTGTCCACTCGAGCGCGACGGGAAAACTTAAAATCTAAATTAACAAAGTATTTATGTAACAAAGCAGAAATGCACATGAAGTTACCAAAATAATTTCAACATGTCACAAGCCATTTGATATTTAATGTTACATCCTTTGTGTGTCTCTATATAACTTGTTGTTTGGTGGAAGAAACCCTTTTCGTTCAATATGGAAAAAGCCTGAACTTTTTTCCAGAAAACATGAAAACTTCATTACGATATAATTTATTCATGTTATTTTGACTATGACCAAAACGAGCAAAATATTTTATGAAATTATGAAGCTAAATATAGCTAAAATTCTAATGTTTATTCCGTTAAAATTGGTTACATAAAGAATGTTGAGGGCGGCGGCTGCGGAAGACGAAATTTGTTTTAGACGACGCAACACATATCTGTGGTCCTTTAACAAGAAATTGAGAAAACCTCTAGTGCCAGAGAAAAAGCTTTGAGGATACATTTATAATAATATTAAATACTCTTTTTGAAATATTTTAAATTCTTTGGGTTAGTTGTAATTTAGAAATTAGAGCGAATAGTTCATATTTTCTGTAAGATCTGCTTTTTACAGTCATAGTATATGATATGTTTATGACAGTCATAGCATATGATAATGTATTCTTACTGTAATTTCTGCAAGCTGTGAGTTTTCCGAATAAAATAAAATAAAAAATAAATGAATAAATAAAATAGGTTTGATTAGGCAAGGTAGAAATATTAGAGTAGATAGGTTAGGATGAATACTAGAACAAATACAAGTTGAGACTTAAGACAAATAATTTATTAGCTCAATTAATTACGAACCACACTTTATCCTTTTATTGTTTATTGTTTTATTGTTAAATCGAACAATATCCACTGTTATAACAAAGATCCTTCAAAAGTACTATAAGTAAGCACACTCCCAAAGAATGAAGGCCAAAAATTTAAGATGAAAATGTTTGTGATGTAATTATGAGAACGCTTAAGGTGCAGAGTAATACCTGTCAAGATGATATATTAACACCGTCTTATTGGTTCAAGGGTGGCAGTGAAATTTTGCGTTTTTCGAGCACCTTAGTAAAGACATCTTGTCAACGTTAATGAAGATGGAAAACTCGTGGAATGTGTAAATACCAAATTATAATTATATTTTACATTATTTAAATATTTTCTATTTATTTAATTATTTATAGTTGTTAACTGTAATTCGTGTGTCATAAAATGAAAAACAATAGCATGTCTAGCTATCGCGGTTCTTGAGATACACAGCTCGGAGACAGACAAATGGACAGACATCGAAGTTCTATGGGGTACCTTTTTACCCTTTGGGTACGAGACCCTAATGGGTATTGTCCAAAAAAATCACATGTACTTTTTATATTTTTTTTTCGTTAAAATAGGGTATTTTAAGAATATGAATTAAATAATTTTGAAATTCATTGGCTAGTTTTTTCTCAATAAATTTTTAAAGTTTCGCTCTGACGTCATCATCGGAGGGCAATTGACCTCTGTAGTATTTTTTTTCCTTTCAATCTTATTTATAATGGCTGGTTCGTCAAATGCAAGTTATCATTATGTGAAAGCTGATACGAGAAACTTACCAAAAGTTCGAAACGTAATGTTGGTCGAATTTATTGCTAATTTAACGCCATTGAAGGTCAAACTAAGGTTAAACATATTTGTTCAAAAATATAAGTAAGTAATGGGTATTTTTTTCGTTTATATACAGAAAAACGATCACTGACCTTATTCCTCAAAATGTTTTTGTAATGAGCAAAATTAAAAAAAAATGGACAATCCCCATTATTGCCTCTAGTGGCCAAAATATTGTAGAGCTTATTCAATACATTCACTTAAGAGACCCACTACTCACTGATCTATCAAAAAGCATCCTCTTAACTCTTAAGAAGTAATTTAAGCAGGTAGAAGCGCCCCAACAGAGCACAAGACAGTAACAAAGTGATATCGGAGTGAAGATCGGCGGCTTTAGAAATTCCTCCAGCTTTATACGCTACTTTTAATCGATGGTTAGTATCAACTGATACGACGTGGGAGTTTTCTCATCTAATATATAAAATTCTCGTGTCACAGTGTTTGTGCGCGATATCTTCTGAAACGACTCAACCGATTTTAATGTGTAGATGTACATTTGTTAGGACTGAGAATAGGCTTTTATCTACTTTTTGTATGGATAAGTACTAGAAATTATTTATATGGCAAAACAACGTTTGCCAGGTCAGATATAATTACCTATAAATTAGTATTTTTTCGAGTGGTTTTATTAACTTATCAGACACAGATAGCACGCACTCGGATTGCGTACGCAGAGTGTATTTTTTCACAGGTGGTTTCTGAATAAAAATATACGGTATTGGATGAGTTTAGTTAAGGCTGTTCTCTCGAAAAAAGCGTGCAGATGAAACAACTTTTCATCGGCATTAGCAGAGAAATTATATCTGAAAAAAATAATTAGTAATCTACATGATATGATACGTAATTTGGTTTTGCCATATTTTTTCTATCGGTATCACATAATAAAGAAATAAAAAATCAAATCACCTCCAAATCGTTGAATGAAACCACTTTACTCCTTCATTATTTATCAAAAGAATATATAAAAATATCTACTGCTTTGCAATACATAAGTTAATAATTTGGTTTGGTTACTTTTTTAAAATATGTATTATATCAAGCCTTAAAAAGGTTTTTTCTCCTATTTCGCCCTATCATGGACGCGGCGAGCGTCGTAACCGCCACCGTACAAGGCGCGCTGTTATGAATGTTATTTTAATGTTATTTACGTCGATATTCGCACTGACAGACAATCGACCTGCTAATTTAGGAAGAGAGGGCCCTTAAACATAATATATAAAAGTAATTTTTCAAAATAGCTTATTTACATATTCCGTTTAATGTTTGTCTGGTATTATTTGTTTCCGGGAAAATGGAAATGATATTGCTATACTTTAAATAATATTATGGAGTTAAAATATTATTTTTTTGCGAGCTTTATATTATATTTTATAAAAATAACATTTTCCCCTAACTACAACTTGTATATAATATATCTGAACTACAATAATTGAAATATTTTGAACTTCAATTTTAGTTCAGCAAAAACCTGAACATAATTTTCGAATTTATAATGCTTTTATGGGTTTTATAATATTCCGGTGTCCTAATTATAGTGATCTTAAATGATAATATTTATGCTAATTAGTTGTATCTACAGATCAATGAGTTCTACAAATCGCCTGTATCCATTATGGCGGCTCGAATTTAACTCGTGAAGATTAATATTGGTTTAATTTGTCTTGAACGCCCGATCGTACTGACATTGAGCTGGTGCCGAACTCGGAAGTTCGCCGCAAACTTCCATCCAGGGTTCCTACCGCTTGTTTGACTTGTGAGGTGTTTGAATGTAATATCGATTATATTTACTTATTATGTATGGTATATTCTTATGTATGGTAAATGGTAATATACTTCTTATGAATTTAGGTTTCTTAAAGTTGAGCTGTCAAGGGACACCCGGATGGAACGAAGTTATAATAAAACGCCATCTCTTGACGCCCAGGAATACTCACAACGACACTTTTGTGGAATTGTAATAAAATGTATTTAAACGCCCGGTAGATGTCGCTGTTTATTCTCAAAAATGCTATCTAGTTGATGCACGGGAATACTATCAATGCCCTCTAGCCCTACTAGGCAGGTGCTAATAAAAAAGTGTCGAGGTCAAGTATCGTTCCGACTAGCCTCCTTTCGCAACGCCGAACGCGCCATATGGAACATCGTTCCAAAAAGCGACACTCCTATGCATAAAAGTAGTACCAAATTATGACGTGAAATAGCGTGATGCCTCGTCACAACTCACAAATTAATCGCATTTTGTCGTTGAGGTCCTTGCGCAACGTAAGTAATTTTTTGGATATTTTGTCACTTTGCCGGCATTCGCTCGAAAATTGGATGACGCATCGTTTTAGCCAATTAGGACACGTATCGGCCAAAAAACCTCGTAGAATATCTGAGTAATAGTACCCATTAAAAATTTTGCAATTGTTTTCTCTCTAAAAAGTTTTTTTTTACCTACGTGGTGTTAGAACTCTAACTAGGAGTTTAATCTCGTTTCGATTCCTCGAGACCAAAATATATTGGACCGTCATGTCCTATGATTCAATTTCTCTGATAGTACAATGTACCTGATACTTTCTTACGTAAGTCGATACATCGATAGTTAGAATCGCGGGTATATGCTGATCCCAGCTACTTAATTTTGCATTATTTTTCGTATCGTGAGCTCGCGTCGTCGTAATATTATGCACATAAGCAATAGGTTGTCCTGAGCACGAGTTCTCTGAGGACTAATATCGCGTTGCCATTATTGTTGATTGTATCGATAAACTTTTACCCTCGGATAAGCTGAAGAATAAAACTAGTTTTATTGCACTTGTAGTGTCGACCGATATTATGGCGATCGCTAGACTCAACTGCTTTAAGAAAATACAATCCAAATTCTAAACTACATCCTCGATCAATTTCAATGATATTCTGAGATCTAGGAAAGGACCATTAGACGTGGGAGAGCCATGCTTCGGCACGAATGGGCCGGCTCGACCGGAGAAATACCACGTCCTCATAGAAAACCGGCGTGAAACAGCGCTTGCGCTGTGTTTCGCCGAGTGAGTGAGTTTACCGGAGGCCCAATCCCCTACCTTTTTCCCTTCCCTACCCTTCCCTATTTCCTTCCCTACCCTCCCCTATTATCAGGCCTGTCTCACTTCCATACAAACGGCGCGGAATCGCCGAGATATTTACCTACTATTCTGGAAAACAACCTAATTTGTTTTTGCATAGCGTTTAGCGTTCATAGTACAATAACTGTCTGCCGTCTCGCTCCAATCTGCCAGGGCTGTCAAGCGAGCAGCGCGGCGGCGCGGGGCCGGATACTATTACTCTTGTTTCGTGGATGCGTGCGCTGCGTATGCGACAAGTCGAGCGAGTGCCAGCCTATTGAGACTAGTCCGGTGACCGGACGCTTGCGTTTATCATACCTAAACTCAGGAGTGAGACTTCTGTACCGTAAGGTACTATTATGTATTCTGTGCTATTATCCCTTAAAAGGCCGGCAACACACCTGCAGCTCTTCTGATGCTGCGAGTGTCCATGGGCGATGGAAGTTGCTTTCCATCAGGTGACCCGTTTGCTCGTTTGCCCCCTTATTGCATAAAAAAAAGATCAAGGATAGTTTTTGTCCCGGAAAAACGTACGGTTACCACGCATAAACGAATATCGTCATGAACAAAGTTGCGTCCTGTAAGGTTTGATGTTCTCTACAATATCATTTTAAACCCAATTTTTATTGTTTATTTTGGTTTTCCCACGTAATAAGTACCTTGTTTTAGCACAAAATATTTTGTTTTCATCCTATTAAAACAACAAATGTGGTAAAAGCTAAAATATTTTATAGAATACGCTGAATTTAGAATCTGGTTTAAAATGAAAACAAAATTAAAATGAGTAGCGAAATAATCCTCCGCAGATTAAAATCTGAAATGTGTTTCTGCTTTTATATTTTACCCACACAATAATTAATGTAAAACAGATAAAGTAGGTATCTTACGTTTTAGCTCCCTATATCAAAGTAAAAAAAATATTCGGGCGAAACAAAGCCAGTGTAAGATAGCAACATAATATCCGTCCTCAATATTAAATTCCATGCAAACGTCACCCGTAGGGGACGCAGCTAAGCAGCAAGCAGTTGCAACATACCACAAAACGTACTTACCAAATGGAATTCGATTACGAGTCGGGGACAAAAGAGGAAAAATTGTTTGCCGGGGTTCAGCGGGAAACAGAATAAAAATGGTGATCCAACTGACACGAGAGCTAATCGATAGGCGATAGGAGGCTCTACATGGCTCTAGAACTTGATAACGCAAAGAAAATACTGTTTGTTACTTAAATTCTGTTTCATATTTTTTAAGTGCGTTCTGTGTTTTATGTCACAATCTTAATATATATTATATTTCTTGTGTGCGTGTGTATGTGACTGAACTCCTCCTAAACGACTGGACCAATTTTGATGAAATTTTTTGTGTGTGTTCAAGGGGATCTGGGAATGGTTTAGATTCACAATTTTGTCCGCTGGATAATGTTTTTTTAATTAATTTTTAATTTATTAGTAGTTGTTGATTTTGGAATGTTTTACATTGGATCCGACATGTGTCAAATTTTAAATAATATTCGAATTCGAATTTTAATTTTAGTCTGTCCCGACAGTTAGCGCTGCAATCAAATTAAAAAAAAATACTTTATATACTTAATATGGCAAAGAAACGTTTGCCGGGACAGCTAGTATATTTATATATTTTAATATATAGATGAATAATATGATAAGGTTACTTCCAAAAGAATGAAAAACATTCTTTAAAGCAGTCCTTATAATTTGGCTTCGGCTTTCGTCAAATTTGTGATTAAAACATTTCCGTCGAAAACCAAATATTTACGTCAATCTTTTTTCAGGGTTCCATCATCAAAGGGTAAAAACCGGACACTATTTCTAAGACTTCTTTGTATGTACGTCTGTCTGTCTGTCTGACTCCAAGCTGTATCTCAGGAACCGCTATAGCTAGAATTCTAAAATTTTCACAGATTGTGTAATTTTTTTTTCGGCCCCGTGTATGGAACCTCTAGTTCCCCTTCAACGAGAAGGGACAATTAGTTGCGTGTATTTTCTTTTTACATTTGTATTAATTTCTAGGTTTTATTTACTATGTTATTAAATGTGCAATTTAATGCCGCTATTACAACAAATACTAAAAATAAAACTAATATTAAAGATTATTCCCTGACAACTAATGTAATTATTTTGTCCTTTTTTGCTCGATATCGATAATGCCAAAGGGGGCTCCCATACAATCAAACACTATTTTTGCTTCAAGAACCCTACGTACTGTTATAACCCTGAAGTGTTAGCGAATATGCTTACACCTATTTTTCCCAAAGTCAGCAAAACTAAGAGAGCCGCTGCCCGAGCGAGTCTCGGTTCAATCTCCAAACCAGTAGGTCATATTATTTAATCAACCGATACTTTCTATTTCCAATTTCTATTTCCTTATAATTAATGTATTGTAATTTTAGCTAATAAAAGTGTTTTTTTTAAAGGCTTTTGCTAAGTCTCCTATAATAGTACGTATCGTACGTAAAATTACGGCACCCTTCGTGCTTGAGTCCGACTCGCACTTGGTCGATTTTTTATTCTGTCAACATTGCATCGTAACAAAGCATTCAACATAACAATACAGAGTGAAAGTTGATAGACTCCGTGAATAAAATAGACAGGATCGCGGATTACGTCATCGCAAAAAATTCACGATGAGCCTTCGACAGAATCTCCAACGTAAATAACGTACAATTTTACAAGAACAGCAGACGTGCCGTAAGCTCCAACAGGATAATTAATATTCTGTTGTTCCTGATTTTACGTGTTTTGTTGGTAAAAGGACGCCGTCTAGCTAGGTTACAATAGCTGCCCCCAGTAAAGGCTGACGTTTGCTCGATAAAAATTAATGAAAATAATACTAAACAGAATACTGAACGTAGACTTTTGAATAGTTTGTCTTAGACTAGAGATTATAATTTCTTTGCATTATATGGGAGACATTTTTGTTGTGTGATGAATAGTTAATTCTAGATATAATGACAGATCTACGACTACAATGATATTCTATGTTACTAATTATACGACTATTACTATGACAGATTCATTATTATATTAGCTGACCCGGAAGATATCCTGGGTCAGCTAATAGACAGTGACTAAGTACCAAAAGTATTATTGATTCTGTATTAACATTACATTAAATCAACCACTCCGAAACATATTAGTTATAATGAGGTCATTTGAATAAAAACCCAACGTATTTTCAATTTGTATTTAGCGGTGTATATCGGTCGAGAAATCTGTTTTCGGCCAGTACAGGTGAGGCAGAATTTATTAGCCCGAGTGTCACTTCATTATTAATGGTTGCTATCGTTTTCATTCCTATTATTCATCAGGGATTGGACCCGGTTAATACCAATTTTAAATCTCCAAGATTTATTCACCGCAAAGAAAGCAATACATTTATCACACACTTTTGAAGCCCCGGTTTTGTTTTCGTGTTATGAATTATGTGCCCCGAATTTCTAAGATGAATGTTTATTTCAGTACACGAATTATTTTGTCCAAAATTACCAAATATCGTAGGAAGGACGGATGTCCAAAATAATCTGGAAAATATAATTAATCTTTGTCTTTTGGAATGCGGCGAGTAATTTTGTGAGTCCAGTTAAATCCAATTTCCACTTCTGGTATTCCATTAATTAATCTACAATGGTGACTTGATTTTAAGGAATCAGGAGACAAGAGCCATTGCGAGGCGAAATTGAATCTTTTTGAACCGACACTCTACACCTTCAAATTATTAAAAGGTCTTAATGAAATATTTAAATGGTTAGTAGTCCATACTATAATATTATAAATGCAAAATGGTGTCTGTCTGTCTGTCTTACTGTCAGACAGACAGACACACTTTACGCTCAAACTGCTGAACTAATTATGCTCGGCAAGAGCTATAGAGATACCTTTAGCCACAGGAATGGACATAAGATATTTTTTTACCCGGAAAAATTGACGATTCCCGCGCGATAAACGAATTTTGACGCAACGGAGTCGCGCGCGTCTTTGTTACTATGGCAGGTTACAAAGAAAGACGATCCACACGAAGACTGTGTGCAATAAATTGAGATATTGAAGTGTGTACCTTATTCTACCACAATTATATTGTAACTTATTATACCGCATGCTTCGATCACTAATATACAAGATACACAATCCGCGGCAAAAAACGACCTCACCAAAAGAGCACCAAACTCAATATTCTGGTGCACTTTTGATTTAGTAGTGCTCGAACGCTCCGCCGGGAAACATGCCTCGGTGCGCGTTTAATAATTGTAGAAATCATACGTCTAAAACCAAAAAAAAGGTAGGAATTTCATATTTCCGGTAAGTATTAATTTTATCCTAATATATTTCTTACAATTGTATTGTAAATATTGGTATTTCTTTAAGAAATCACCAAAAGACAGTTTTAAAATTAAGTTGTAAATAAATCAACACCAGTTATAAACCATCTCAATTGCGAATACTCATACTAAAGGTACTTATCGTAGTTTATCATGCCCACTTGAAATGTTTGGGTTATAAGCTATGTTTCTGTTCCATTTGATGGAGTCGCTATTACTATTATTTTTTTATTGAGGATTTTTTTCAGGTTTCCTCGAGATCCAGTTAGATGTGGTAATAATATTATGTTCCCATCTTCGATCAAATATAGTTCCCATTAACGATTTTTTAAGTAGGTTAAAAAGTATGGGCGTTGGGTGATGTGAGTTGTCCTTTGTGGCCTATCGGAAAATGTATGTAAACTTATGTATATTTTGGTTAATGATAAAATTAGACATAACATTAGAACAACTTATGTTGTTATTAATATTATTATTACAAGTAAAAAATAATTACTCCTCACTTTATACATTAAACTTCGGAAAAATAAAAAAATGGACTATTAAAATTATTACAAATTACAATCAACAAAAAAAATTTGAACAGTTCGACTCCACTCATACTTCACTTCGCCCTGTTCCAGCGGCGAATTTCGGTCGTAAAATTGGATTTTTTTTTTGGCACTATACAAATTTGAACTTAAATCATATACGCGGATGGTTGAATTTAGTATGAAGCGTGCATCGGACGTAAAAATTTTATTGCTTTGTAAACACAAATGTTCATTGGTTTATAAAAAGATCTTTAATAATTACTATAATTAAGGTTGATTTTAGATAAATGTATACTTCAATAAACTCTATTACTCGGGGACAGATTTTCGAGAGGTTTTGTATGAGACTGTGTATCTTGTATATTAGTGATCGAAGACCGCATGCGATAATTTCCACGTCGGCCTAACAAACAGTCGGCTCGGTATTGAGCACCAAACACCAACTAATCGGTCACTTGACCTCCCCCGAGTGATCCTGCACTACATCTGTAATCTAAAGCAATTACTTACCCGCTGGAATGATAATGGGTCACTTACAGTACTTGCTACGTGCATTTGTATGAGGTGACATAAGACAAGTAAATTTAAAGCCACATAATATGATAGTATATTGATACTACAAATAGAGAGCTTGGATAACGCAATACTCCGGCACTTTTTTATAGAATCTTCGATTAAAATAATATATGAGTCGAATGTCGACTTCGTATTATCAAATGCTTATGTCAATTCCCCAGTTTTTTGGTCGTCGATTCTATAAAGAAAACGTGTTGGCTAGGGGCTCAGACATAATGAATAACATTTTTGGACTCCACAACACATATAACTTTTTCAAGGGTTGTCAAATGTTTTAAATTAAGTTCCAAGTTATAATCCCTCAAGCCCCGTAAGGCTCATATGGGCCGCGACAACAAAAGATTTCCTGGAATTGGTGATCGAGGGAATAATATTATGTTTGTTATTAATCCTTCGATCGCTAATTCTTGGAAATCTTTTGTTATCGCAGCCCACTTGGGCCTTACGGGGATTGATAGGTTAAATCTTGTTAATTAATTTAAAAAAATTACGATGCGATACAATATTACGATAATTTTTATAATTATTATTTTTAACAAAAAATTAAAACCGACTTCCAAGGTAAAAACAATAATAACATTAATATGAACTAAAAAGTATTAAATAATTTTTACTATCTAATAGTGCCTTTTTCCGAATTCGGCTAAACCTCAACTATTTCTGTACTCAATCTTCATTATTTTGAAGTCGGTACCAGATAGCTGAATCTTCAGTCCTCTGACAGAATATTTAAAATTTTTGGAACTGGCACCGACTTCAAAATTATGAAGATTGAGTACAGAAATAGTTGAGGTTTAGCCGAATTCGGAAAAAGGCACTATTAGATAGTAAAAATTATTTAATACTTTTTAGTTCATATTAATGTTATTATTGTTTTTACCTTGGAAGTCGGTTTTAATTTTTTGTTAAAAATAATAATAATTTCACTCTTTTTAGTTACACTAGTAGATAAATCTTCGCGTATATTTTACGTATCTTATTACAATTTGTTAAGAGTCACAACTCACACTCACAAAATAATATAATATTATCAGTGAAGTGAACATATTGTGCTAAGTAATTTAACAATTTTAATACTTCAAGCCCGAAGCGGTCACCGGCAATTGCGATAACAATAGAAAGGTTATTGTGTCTCGTTTTTCCACGATCGAAGGATCTATCAGATAAAAAATTGTACAAACTTGCATAGAATGTAGCGTAGCATAATATTTAATATTATCATAATTATTGACAGCTGTTCTTGTTATCAAGAATTGAAATCGATAGGTACTTAGTTAAAAAGACACTTAATGACTTTGTTTTGTTTAAATGCTCTTTTTAAAATAACTTTATTTTAATTCTATTTGTCTTTTAAAATTTTATAAAGTGTTAAAGTATTCGATCTGTATATAAAGTAGTTAGTAAAGTATTCGATATTCTGTCTTCTGCCGCCACGCGGCAGAAGACGGAACTGAACGGACGGACTGGGCGGCGACGCCGACCGCCGTGTATTAAAAACAAACAGGTGTTGTTAATTGTTATACAGTACATAATTATTATTATTAGTATATCCATACCTATGCCTTGTACTATTATCTATTCTGTGCCATGAGACATTGGTGGCCTTAACACGACGTGGTAATGATGATGATGACGATGATGATGATGATGATTATGATGATGAATATGAATTGCATATTAGTTTATGCTTTCTGTTCTTAAAACAACGCCGAAACTCCCAAACGTGTATCTATAAGGAATCAGGAGTTCTCTCAGCATCATCGATACCATGGTATATCTTGACCCAATATTTGACTTTTTGGTAGCGTATTCTTAGTACACTTCACATAAAACCAAAATCACCATATGTTTCCATATAAATTTTGAGGAGTTCCCTCGATTACTCATGGATCCCATCATCAGGTCACCACCTTTGTGAAAATGGGACCAAATTGGAGTGAAACCTACTACAACAAAACAAAAATTTCGAAAATCGGTTCACAAACGGCGGAGTAATCGTTGAACATACAAAAATAAAAAAAAAAAAAAAAATAAAAAAAAATATCCACAGCCGAACATATAACCTCCTCGTTTTTTGGAAGTCGGAAGACGGAACTGAACGGACGGACTGGGCGGCGACGCCGACCGCCGTGTATTAAAAACAAACAGGTGTTGTTAATTGTTATACAGTACATAATTATTATTATTAGTATATCCATACCTATGCCTTGTACTATTATCTATTCTGTGCCATGAGACATTGGTGGCCTTAACACGACGTGGTAATGATGATGATGACGATGATGATGATGATGATTATGATGATGAATATGAATTGCATATTAGTTTATGCTTTCTGTTCTTAAAACAACGCCGAAACTCCCAAACGTGTATCTATAAGGAATCAGGAGTTCTCTCAGCATCATCGATACCATGGTATATCTTGACCCAATATTTGACTTTTTGGTAGCGTATTCTTAGTACACTTCACATAAAACCAAAATCACCATATGTTTCCATATAAATTTTGAGGAGTTCCCTCGATTACTCATGGATCCCATCATCAGGTCACCACCTTTGTGAAAATGGGACCAAATTGGAGTGAAACCTACTACAACAAAACAAAAATTTCGAAAATCGGTTCACAAACGGCGGAGTAATCGTTGAACATACAAAAAAAAAAAAAAAAAAAAAAAAAAAAAATATCCACAGCCGAACATATAACCTCCTCGTTTTTTGGAAGTCGGTTAAAAACAAGTTGCTCATACTAAAATGAAGAAAAACAGATAAAATATAAGAATTTTTTGCTATTTCATTTTTAAACGCATACACAATAACAATTAGCTTGATTGATCTAATGTAATTTTATTAATTACTTAATCAATATAATGTGATTAGTATTATTAATACACCACCCCGCCCATTGTAACGGCAATATTAATATATCGCACGCAGATGGTGCGATCGTGAATTTAATTTATTAATCTAATAACTAAATAACGTTATAGCTCTCCGGCTGAATAATGTTCTACTACAATCATCCCTTACATAGTTCAACTATGTAATGCTTCGGCAGGAATGGGGCGACCACAATATGCACTTTTGCTATACTGCAAGGGCTCTGTTTGCTTGTTTGCCAAAATAAGATATTAGAAATGATTTTTTTCTATGTAGGCACTTATGAAAAAATAATTTCTAATATATCTTTCATAGGATAGGTTACATCAGAAGTATAGCACATATTAGTATAAAAGCCCATAGATTTTAGAAGTAAGTTGCACCAGAGATGTTGTTATAGTTAAGGTTATCGTCAAATGTGGCATCCATTATTGACTTTTACTAGGTATTTGACAGATCATTAATTGACATTTTGTTATAGTTATGTAACTTACTTGCAACCCACCCTAGAAAGAAAAAATGGCTGCCAATTTCCACGTGCCAATAAACCGTGAGAGAGATAAAAATTGTGAGAGCCAATTTATCGATAAAATATGTTATACATCATATCATTAAAGGCTTGGACACTGGTGTCGGGGCACATTGTATATTTCTTTTTTTGTACAAAATAAACCTTTTTACAAAAATTGTTTAAACTGAGCTTTAAATAAAGCATGTATGGAGTAACTTGGAAAGTAAAGTTGTGTACTGGTTCAATAGGTACCAGCTGCTGGTGTGTCGGATCAGATAGTTAACAATAAAACTTATTATTTTGTTCGCTGTGATTGTACGAAATCGCTTCACAAATTGAGTACACGTGTTTCAGAGGAATTGTGCAGAATCCATATTATTATGATATGCTCGATGATATTATTGAGTATTGTACGTTTCTAAGAATTTTGTCTCGATATTATTTTGTTATCCAATATTTTGAGTACGTTTCTATGTCAAAGTATATTACCTACCCTATTTGTTATTTGTTCAATCATCTGATATCAGTCAAACAATCACAGATATAGTATAGTTTTGCCTGTTGCATTGCTGTCGCAAGTGCCTCTGTGGTCCGGTAGTTAAGAGCGTGGCTCTTGACTTGGAGGTCGTGGATTCGATTCCCGCGTTGGAAAATTTTTATTTCCAAGTTTGGTTAGGACAATGCAGGCTGATCACCTGATTGTCTGACAAGGTAGATGATCCATGCGTCGGATGGGCATGTAAAAAGTCGGTCCTGCGCCTGATCTCTCGCCAGTCGTGTCGGTATTCCGTCCCACTGGGTTATGAGAGTAAAAGGAATAGAGAGAGAGCTCTTGTGTACTGCGCACACACTTGGGCACTATAATATTACTCCCGCGTAAGGCTTTGTCCACATCTGTATCATTTACCGTTTTATGTGAAACCGGCCACCGTCACCGAAACCGGCGTGGGAGTTATTATTATTATTATTGATGTCGCAAGATAAAAACCGCCCCGTTGGCCATTCATTGTTTACGTTGCTATTTAGTTCAACATCCCTTGCCAAAAATGATATTACTCCAATGTTCTGACCCTTGAGTGCAGCACTAGCGTACTCGTAGACAGTATACAAAAGGTTTTGTTTAACGTTTCACATCGTTTGTTTCAATATTTTGATAATGTGAAGTATACAGCATATCGAATTATTTGCTGTATGCGCTATTAGCGCCCTCTGCTCCGATTTTTATAGGTAACTAGCGACCCGCCCCGGCGTCGCACGGGTATAAAATATGTAGCCACTGAAAAAATGATTAAAATCGATAGCCTATGGACTGCGTGAAGGATCACGTAGCCTACTGCTTATCTGTGCCAAATAATATAATAATCGGCCAAGTGCGAGTCGGACTCGCGCTCGAAGGGTTCCGTAGCGTTATAGAGCAAAATAGGCTAAAAATTGTGTTTTTTGTATGGGGAAAAATTAAATTATTATTAATTATTAAAGTACAATTATACTTAAGGCCTTCGTAAAAGTTTCAAGTGCCTATACCTCTTATCATTATTGATTACGAGCAAAAAAGGCCAAAAAATCACGTTTGTTGTATGGGAATTGTAGTATTTGTTGTTATAGTGGCACCGAAAATACACAATCTGTGAAAATTTCAGAACTCTAGCTATAGCGGTTCTTGAGATACAGCCTGGAGACAGACAGACGGACAGACAGACATCGAAGTCTCATGAATAGGGTCCCGTTTTTACCCTTTGGGTACGGAACCCTAAAAATTGCTCCAGTAGTTCGCGAGATAAGCCCTTTCAAATAATTTCCCCCGTTTTTTCCACACTCTCCTATTAGTCTTAGCGTGATACAATATATGGTATCACGCTAAGACTAATTGGAGCGAAGAAATAGAGGAAAATGTGGAATTATTTTATCGGATAAACATTTCTCGATGAAGGCTTATAGGCATATAAATGGGCTATCTAACACTAAAAGAATAATCAAAATCCGTTGCGTAGTTTTAAAGATTAGAAGGAACAAAGGGACATGAGGGGAAAAAAGCGACTTTGTTTTATAATAAGTATAGATATTCCGTATTATTGGCCTTGTAAAATTAATAAGGATGTAATTGAAAGTACCAGGGAATAGACACAGAAACCCATTACAAAGTTACCGCTTTTAATAAATACTCGAAATTAATTTTGTAATTCAAACGGCCGAGTCAGCTAAAATTAGTTTCGCTTTCAGAGATTTTACGTGTTTATCGTTAATAGCCTACGAATCATGAATATTTCGAAGTCCTTTCGTCTAACAATATTTATTTAAATTGATTCCCAAATTTTATGATGCCGCGCCGCTCTGTTCTAATATGAGACAGGAATAATAAATTTATTTATCATAAATTAGACGACGCCCGTAACTCCGTTTCAGCAAAATTAGTTTATCGCGCGGGAACCGTACATTCACCGGGTTAACAAGTATCCTATGTCCTTTCTCGAGGCTCGAACTATCTCCATACAAAATTTCAGCAAAATCGTTTCAGTGGTTTGGGCGTGAAGAGGTAATAGACACATGTTCGCATTTGTAATATTACGTACTACTCGTACATGATGCCCGCAACTCCATTGCGCCAAAATTAGTTTATCGCGCGGGAACCGTACATTTTTACATCATCACAACAAATCCTATGTCCTTTACATAACTTTAAACTTTAAAAGGGAATTAAAAGAGAACACTTTAAAAGGGAACAAAAAGTATCCTATGTCCTCTCCCGGGTTGCAAGGTATCTCCATGCCAAATTTCATCAAAATCGGTTCAGCGGTTTGGGCGTGAAGAGGTAACAGACAGACAGACAGACAGACACACTTTCGCATTTATAATATTAGTATGGATGGATAATAGTATGGCTAACTAGAGTTAACAAAATTGTATGCTTTAATAAGCTATAATTTTATTTCAAATGCAAATTGTTTTATATTTAAACTTGAAATATTTAGTTCTCAACAATATTTTTTTCATTATCACATCAAGTAAGCTGGTAGCTAGGCACGTCTTGTGTGTACAATTTGTAGCATTTGATCTAATTATGTTCCTCCTTACGTTCGTCTCAATATCTGATAGGAACGATCGCGAACCCTTTGAAGGAACTAATGACAAGAAAGTCACAGCTCGAGTCGGAAGTCATTTGAAAAGATACCACATACTTTGCACGGGTCTTATTTGCACATAACATTCCGCCCATCACTATTAACAATATCGGATGTGAAAAACAGCAACTTTACAGGAGAGCGATTCAAATTCTAAATTGTGAATAACTTTTTACTTATTTCAAGTAGAATCATGAAATTTCAGGGTTGTGCTCTATAAGTTATTTACGTTTAGTATATTATTAGGAGTATCCCGTATTTTATGAATAAATATGAGAAAAAAAAAAATATCCACAGCCGAACATATAACCTCCTCGTTTTTTGGAAGTCGGTTAAAAAGTCACTTCTGACCTTTTTAACGGAGTACGAGTAATGCTGATTTGTCGGAAGTGCCAGAACCTACATTGTTGCTTGTACAAAATCAATGATTGCTTGTCGGAAGTGACACTTACGCCATTGTTAAGTGATAAATTTATATTTAAAATATGTCGCATGTAGAAATTACCAACAAAAAGACAAAAATTTAAAGAAAATATATATTTTTTAAGGACTTCTGTCAAATAAAACGTAAAAACAATGTATGTATGAGAATACAAAATATTTCTTATGACGTAAATAATTCAGAAAATCAAATTTTCATCCGAAATGTAAAATAACTGAAATCATTGAAATTAAAAATTATTGCAATCACTATTTTGTTAAATTTTTGATACCATAACTTAAATTAACTTTTAACAAAATTAATATTTTTTTTTATCAATGATTAAGAGGAAAACTTTGTTTCGAGTTTGGAAAAGTCTTTATGTTATTGTTTATATTGAATAGGTTCAATAACTACGGATACTAATTTTAAAAATTATTTTACCCTTGGTAAGCTACATTGTCTGCAAATAACACAGATAGTGTATTTATTCAGAAAAATATTAGGGATCATACCGAAAATCGCAAAAATATAACCCAAAGTGGTAAAAATTTGCAATAAATTACATTATTTCACTTGCGCTGCGAAAAATACAGCCGATTCATAGAAATAATATTAAAAATACTTATAGTATTCATCATTATCTACAAAAAAACTCAGGAGAGCATATATGTATATTTTATGGTTAACGAATAATAACCATTTCCTTCATTAAAAAATTAACTTCAAATCATCTCCTACTAGCGTGGCTTGTTTTGCATATTAACAATTGATCCTTACCTAAATAAATATCAAATTATTAATTGTGATTCTGTAAAGAATAGAATTGTCTTTGAAATTATTATCATGGGAAAAATATTTTAGTAGTTAGGGCAGTTTGATTAAAGCTCAAAACAAGGCGCTGACGCGGCAATGGCGGTGGCTACCGTGAATTTGTAATGCAAAATATTATATTTTAGAAGTGGAACAACTTGCTATAGATCTTATCGACATCTTCCAAATACGCTGGAGAAATGTATTTGCCCAAATATGTGGGAAATACAGAAAATACTGACGAAGGACTGACTTTTTTGCAGGCCCATTAATTTGTCAGCGAAACGAAGTTTGAGTAATCAGGTAGTTCTTAAAAATCTCTACATTTTTAGGGCATTTACGTACTACCGCAGCCTTAATTTTCATGAAAAACATATTAATATTTATTAGATAAATTAATCAAAAGCAGTCTTCTTCATCCGAGATTCTCTATTTATTCTATGGTAAAAAATACCATGGAATAAATGTAGAGATTTTTAAGAATAATTTCACTTTTACATAATCTGAGTAAATCTTTATGTTTGTTAAGACAAATTGCAAGCTCTGCATTTACAATGTCTACAAGATCAACAAGGATAATCAAACCAGCTACTCAACGAATTTGAGAAAATTATAATAATAGTATAGGAAAAAAATGCTCATGGAAATCTTGTGACTGAAGTTAAACCTAGTGTGAAAAAAGGCCCTTTTAATACCTTTTTTATGATTTTTAACAGTATAGCTTATGTTTTATTGCTATTATGTATTTAAAAAATGTCGAGAAAATCAGTTATTAGATACCAGATCGTCAAAACACGATTATTTAACTAAAAAATTATATTCATTCATTGTGTATGTGTGCCAATAAAAACTTAATTTTCGTACAAAAATTACCTATTTTGAAGCCTTCTGAATTTTTTTAAAATCAGTAAGCACCGACATAATATATGACACAAACTCCAAATGGCATTGAACCAATTAGAAAAATAAATGAAATGATTAAGATGTAATACTACCGACATTTTGCCAATTTATAAATCCCTATATCAATGTCGGAAGTGGTACTACCGACAGTTTAACCATTTATAATACCGATTTAAAATGTCGTATGTGGTACAACCGACATTCAACACATTTGAAATACTGGTTAAGAACGTTGGATGTGGCATATCCGACAATTTTAAATGACCTACGATAAAATGTTATTGAAGATATTTTTTTTCTTATAATCAAATCTAAAGCAATAAAACATAAGCTGTACTGTTCAAAATCTTTAAAGAATTTAATAAAGAATAGTAAGTACCATTTTTCCGCACTAGTATTAGCTTCGATCACAATATTTCCATCAGATTTTTTTCCCTATTACTATATTTTTCTTAATTTCGTTGAGTACCTAGTTTGATTAGTCGTGCTGATCTTCTAGACATTAAAAATGGCGTTGAAAATTAAAAAAATATAACTAAGGTTGCAAAAAAAACAAATGACAGCGCGACGCCCATTTTCTTCGTTAACATAGTCGGGAGTCTCAGGACTCTCATTCGCCCCCGCGTCCCGTTAACAACGTAGGTAGTGACTATCCGACATTGTTAGCGGTCTATCTTAGTAATATACGACATTTTTAATGTAGCTATTTCAGAAACTATGCATAATATAGATATTATCTTTTCAGCTAATGATAGCCTTGGTTATAAGGACATGTTTCATGGAATAAAATAAAAATGTCGATTTTGCACATCCGACATTGTTAATAGTCATGGGCGATACTATGTGTGACAACACAACATTTAATATACCTATAAACATAAAAATCTACAATATTCAGATATACACATTACAATACGGGGACTTTAACTAGAGTTTTATTACAATAATGACTTCTTTTCACTTCCAAAAGGCGAAAAGATAAATTGAGTAGTTGAAAAATGTTTGATACTAAACAAATCAAACATAGTTTTCAGCTACGATACAGAAGAGTAACTTTTAAATTGGTGCATGTTTTATCTTGTTACGCTATGCTGCAGTCGAGAAGTAGAACTATTAATATTAGTTGAAGGGTTGAAGTTTTCGATAGAGTCTATATAATATTATAATAAGAGAGCGAAGTGTTTTAAACTTAAACTTACTACTAAATCAATAATAATATCTATGGACGCATCACACCACGTCAGTCTAGCCCCGTGCTAAGTACCTGAAGGACTTGTGTTACAGGTACCAGACAACGGAAATATATTTAATACTTTTATACTTTACATAATATACTTAAGATTTTTATTATAATAAGATATTGATGATATTCAAAAGATGATATTCAATACACAATACACATCCATGATCCAGGAACTTTGAAAACTTTTTGTTCCGTCGGCGGGATTCGAACCCACGACCCCCGGCTTGAGCTACCAACAGCTCACCAACTGAGCCAAAGAAGTCGTCAATGATACTAGAGCCTAAATCCCAAGAGAACGAAAATAAAGTTGCGTTAATTTGAAGCGACGAGATTAACAAACCACGTAATAAAATATTTGTAATTAGGAATTTTAAACAATCGTTGTAATTAGAAATCGTTAACAACTTGACTGAATACTTTTATATGAATCAAAGAAGCTCAACCAAATTAATATCAATTTCCCGCGAAGATAGGCCAGCTAGTGGTAATTTCAAATAAATTGGCTCCATCTTGCCTAAATTGCTCATTTTGCAGCACCTGGAGCGATAATTATAGTGTAGCTCTTAGCACGAGTAACTCCTATTTGATTTATTTTCACATCTTGTTTCATTTAAATTATGAACAGGAATCAGTTTTCTTTGATATTTTCATTTTAAAACAATACAGTCCACCCAAAAACATGAAATGTAAAAAGGAAGGAGCCAAGCAAGATAATGCATAGCTATGCAATTTAATATCTATCGTAAAAAGTTATCAGATCACATTCAAGAATTCATTTTAGAATTATTATACTGACTCGGCAATGAGCACAAGAGAAACAAAATATATTTAGGCAAGCGTAAAGTGTTTTTTAGTACTTATAATGTAACGACACATACTATGGTCGATGGTACCCAATAAATCCAATTAGTTGCTCATACTTGTAGTACTTGTAGTAGCTTGTACTTGTATTAATATCATGTTAATCAGAAAATCTATTATACTTCGTACTTTTAACTAGTCAACCTTCAAAAGAACTATACGATTCACCTTATTCAAATATAAGTCCAGGAAAGTCTAGGTTTATTACGCAATGTAAGTGTTCTCTAGACGAGGTCAGTATTATGTAAGATTTTTCTGGCGAGACACCGCGTCGCCTTGTGACCTACAAATTTGACAGCTGAAATGTTTTGTGCCTGTTTTATATTAGTTTTAATGTCCTCATCGGACCTATAAATGTTAAGGAATTGTTGGCGTGAAAATCAAATGCTTATTGGGTTTACGATCTGGACATAGGAATAAAAAGCAGCCGTTTTAAGAGTCTAGGAGATTTATGAGCACAATGCAATCCACGCAACGGATAGACAGATTCTGCTTGTATGTGTTTATTATGATTTATGACGTACCAACAATATTTCTTTCCGGATAAAACATGTCGTTTACTTATGAACACAATGCAATCCACGCAACGGATAGACAGATTCTGCTTGTATGTGTTTATTATGATTTATGACGTACCAACAATATTTCTTTCCAGATAAAACATGTCGTTTACTTATGAACACAATGCAATCCACGCAACGGATAGACAGATTCTTCTTGTATGTGTTTATTACGATTTATGACGTACCAACAATATTTCTTCCCGGATAAAACATGTCGTTTACTTATGAACACAATGCAGTCCACGCAACGGATAGACAGGTTCTGCTTGTATGTGTTTATTATGATTTATGACGTACCAACAATATTTCTTCCAGGATAAAACATGTCGTTTACTTACTGATTTAGCTAGCTAGGCGCTTTTGATTTACATCAAAAGCGCTAGTGAAGAGACAAAACTTCAGTCGAAGCATCTTCTAAAACTGGGCACAAGCCATAAAGTTGGCATAGTACAAATCATATACACCTTTTCGTTAAAAAGCCCCGTGCAAGTTTAGACGTTCAAAACGTGTGTGCTTAACTTTAAGTTTTAACCAAAAAATACGTGTGACACTCGGGGACTGACGCTGTAAAATTATTTTTTATCAACTTATGCAATAATAATTCGAATACGTCTAGTCGCACGCACACAAACACTGTGCCAAAGTCTGCCGAACTGAAACGACGTTAGGCGATGCAGGGCAACGCCGCACCGAGTGGCACCGCCACACGCCGTCGGAGTAGGGGGGTGTTCGATTTTTTTCGTTACGGAATTTCTTAATTCGGTGGCTGCACTCAAATCCCACGATAAAAGCTATGCAATAGCTTAAAATTATTGATTTGATTTCCACAAACCAATGCATCGATTAACCTAATCTCTGTTTACTAAGACAGATTCATTAAGCACTTGTATGTCATCACTTGCGGATAAATTAAATTGGATAACCTGACGAGCGACTAGTCTGCTACACGACATGGAAAACGATAGCTTGTCTTAGTATAGTGAAGTTGCTGTAAACAACCACGTATATGATTACAAAGCTAACCACATGATCACGTTTAGTTGAATATTTATACTTACTTTAATAATAATTAATAATAAAATTTAAATGAAACTAAAAATAATTAAGAGATATCCCATATAAAAAGTCAATTTTTTTCCTATTTTTGCTCCCAGGTACAGAACCCTCCGTGCGCGATTCCAACTCGCACTCGGCCGATTTTTTTAATGCAGAATTTGTAACATTTTTAATGTTACAGATTCCGCTTTCGAAACTCAAGCGTCCCTTGAGTTGCTTCAGAAAATATAAAAAGTACCGTGAGCCCATTAAGCCTCATTCACTTCTACAAAATTAGACTCTACGAGTATTCAAGTTTTGCCAAAAAGTATTTTTATCTATTAAAAGTGTACAAATAACACATAAAATAATATTTTGTTCACAGTTCACACACACACACACACACACACACACACACACACACACACACACACACACACACACACACACACACACACACACACACACACACACACACACACGCAGCACCATATACACATACATTTCATTCATCTATATTTTGTTAAGAATATAAGAATTGTTTTCTTTATGTTAATTGTTTATTTTTGTTTCTGTTGTTGTAAGCCGCCATTCTTACAACTAGTACTCTTTCAAACTCCCCCATAGGACAGCCCTTGTCTAGCTTGGGAGACCGTTACTTGTAAAATACTCCGATCAATTTAGACATCTAAGGTTAAATTAATTCCGACAAGGCTGAATATTGGTAGGATTGTTCAATAAACTATAATAAAGGAAATGTGAAAAGTCCTCATCGATCCGGCACGGGCAAAAAAATTTACTCGGGGTCAAATGTCACAAAAACGGGTTTTTGCGATTTTCAGCAAAACGGTAAGTTTTGTCATAAAATCAGCTCAGACAAAATTTATAGATCAGATAATTATCTATAAAAATGTCTGAATACTTTTTTGCCTAAGAGCCACCATTTTTTAGATATAACGATTCAAAAAGTTGAAAGAGTTTGAGGTATAAGTGCACTTTTATAAACTTATACCTCAAACTCTTTTGACTAGGTACACCACTAGTCAGTTTTGTCGTTGATGTATACTTAAAAGGCTATACTTGAAAAAAAAACGCGCTAAGTACACTTATACCTCAAACTCTTTCAACTTTTTGAATCGTTATATATCTCAAAAATGGTGGCTCTTAGGAAAAAAAGTATTAAAACATTTTTATATATAATTATCTGATCTACAAATTTTGTCTGAACTGATTTTATGATAAAACTTACTGTTTTGCTGAAAATCGCGAAAAACAAGTTTTTGTAACCTTTGACTTTGATTTTTTTGCACGTGCCGGATCGATGAGGACTTTCGACATTTCCTTTATTATAGTATATTGAACAATCCTACCAATATTCAGCCTGGTCGGAATTAATGGAACCTCACCCCTATTTTTTGGTCTAATTTCATCGGACTAAAAATGCTTGCAGACTTATTTATGGTCAATAAACTATTTGTATATTTTATATATTACTCGCCCGCCCGAAACTCCGTTGCACTAAAATTCGTTTATCGTATGGGACTACTGTTTTCTGGCATAAAAAGTACCTTATGTCTTTTCTCGGAGCTCAAAGTATCTAGCCACATAAAATTTCAGCAAAATCGGTTCAGCGGTTTGGGCGTGAAAAGGTAACAGACATATTGACAGACAGACACACTTTCACATTTATATTAGTATGGATATTTCTACGACCTACACTATCTAACATACTCATTACTAGCAGTACTAAGCGAACTAGTAATGGGTATTTAGAGATAAACTACGAAAACATGGCGCGCCCTTTCAAAATTCAAAACGTTTGATGTGCGTTGTCTTGCGCGGTTGGTTAGTTATGATTAGTTGATCAACAAATCTTGGTAATAAGTGACAGTTTGATTGGTTGAATACTTACTACATACAAACTCTTTCATAAAGATGTGACTACACACATTGAAACAGTAATTTGGAGGGGCGCGACATGTTATCGTAGTTTATCTCTACTATTTAGGTTTTACACTGTTTCGTATCATAATAAAAGTAAAAACTTAATTTTATGATGTTTTCACCTTATGAACTAAGACCAATTTAGCCAAAAAAATGTAACAATCGATTTTTTAATATTTTGCAAAAAATTGGTAAAATTTGCCATGCTAAAAGCTAAAAATAAAACAAATGTATGAAATTCATCAGGGAATATCTGAAATTTTTATTGGAACTTTTATAGTCGAGCATTTTTTCCTCGTTTGCACGTATAGCGAATTACAAACTACACGAGCGCGATTCAACCAAATTGAACTGAAGCAGTTCGGTCGGTACACAGTAAATCATACAGTAGGCAAACTTAGTACCTATTTTAAAAATTCATTCAATATGTGTTTTGGGTACCGCTGTTTTTGGCAGGCATGGGAGAGGCTAATTATAAGCCACTGGACGTTCCGCGCGGCTTCGCCCGCGTAAATTAGACATTTCACAGACAAATTAGTCCACAAAAAATAGCCTATGATCCTTCACGTGCTTTACTTTCTATCTGACCCAAATAACAGAAAAATTGCTCTAGTAGTCCATCTCACGAGCCCTTTCAAATAATTTCCCCCGTTTTTCCACATTTTCCTCTATTTCTTCGCTCCTATTAGAATTAGCGTGATAAAATATAGCCTATAGCCTATCTCGATAAATGGGCTATCTAACACTGAAAAAATTTTTCAAATCGGACCAGTAGTTCCTGAGATTAGCGCGTTCAAACAAACAAACAAACTCTTCCCAATTATAATATTATATAGTATAGAATATAGATATTAACTGGATAAAACTGTATATTTGAATACTTACATAAAAGAGTTCAGAAACCCATGTTTTAGGGATGCCTAAAACATGGTCATCATAGACTACAGTCTACACATTATAGTACAATGCGTTCGCCTATTTCTGGCCGTAAATTTAAGAATGTTCTACTGTTTGTCATCCGCATTGGGGTACATCGAGAGACGTCAAGTAGCTATCGACTGTACGATTTGTGTTGGAGGTTGTTTGAATTTTAAACGTTGCTAGTTGGAAGTAAATTCGGACTAGTGACTTGCAGTTTGTTCGAATGGTTTATTGTTGTTTATGTTGCGAATTCTATAGAAATTATTACTACGAGTATGTACCAATTATAACAATGTTTTGATATTTTATGCTATTTGTAAAATTCCATTGAAATGCAGATATAGGTAATTATTTTATCTTTATTCCAGTTTGCTTAAAGAATAAGGCAGTTCATGCGTTAAGTGGACTTATGAAATGCCTAAAATCTAGCTAGTTGTTATAGATCATCTGTCCCAGAGGTCCAAGAGAGAGGCGAGCGCACATGTGTTTTCCGCGTACTATCAAACTCTAAGCTATTAAAAAACTTCTTCGTAGCGGCCTCGTAGCGCTCTCGTAGCGGCATGCTACGCCGTAGCAGTTAAAAACCAACGGTCTTACCACAAAAGATTTAAACATCTGTTGAACAGTTGTTTTGAGACATTTTTGTATGGAATTTTTCTCTAATCAACTGTTCAACGGGTGTTTAAATCTTTTGTAGTAAGACCGCAAGACTTTTTTGTTTATTTTAACAACTTTTTTACGATTTCTTTTATAATATTAACAGTACCTGGATCAATAAGCATTTTTAGTATCGTAACTCACGATACTAATACAACAAAGAATAAAAAACAAAGAAAGATTTCGAAATTGTGCTACATCCTTAGGAAATACCTAGCTAGTAGAGAAATGAAAATTATGTATTATTTTTCCCTTATAACCAACATAAAAAGCCTTACAGATGTTTCCAAAAATTTTTTTGTTTACAACCTTGAAAAATTATACAATAATAAAAGTGAATATAAATTTTCAACCAGTTTTAGGCCTTTTAGGCCGGAAAGGCCCAGGCCAGTAAGGTAGTTACGTAGAAAAAAACCTATCTAATATACATACAAGAGTTGATACAAGCTCAGAAGATGTTTCTGTCATCTAGTAAAACGGAAATTAAGTTCCGCCGCCATCGATACCATTGCTGTCGCCGATCAACTTTTCTGAAGAAATATTCATCGAGTTACCTTTAATCATTTTATAAACTACTTTAAAGCTTGATGATATTATAGTTTTAAGTTACAAGAGAGATGTCATAATAATTTTGTGTTGAAATGTGCTAGATCGTATAAGGAAAAAAGCATATTATTATTGCATTAAAATTGTTTGCCACAATCATTATTTTTGTACCTGCTGTCTTTAGGTAAATGGTAAGTAGTACACACAAACAAAAATATCTGTAGCTCATTTTTTTACTCATAACAAATTATTTACTCATAACTGTTAATCATTATTATTAAACAATACAACCCCCGCTAATACCCATTAGCTACAAACTCATCCGTATCATTCACATTCGTGATTCCATTATCACACACTCGTGCCTTCCTTCAAACAAATTAATTACGGTTAAGCCACGAGGAAACGGGGCATTGAAGCCTCAAAATGGTCGAATAGAATCGTCAAATTTATCTTTATAGTTTATCTATAGCTATTACTTATTAGCTACTCTAACATATAAATTCAAGTAGAGAACTAAAGACTACAACGTCTTAGCATATAGTAGTACTCCCATTAAGTTTAAGCAAAGGGAAGTTGAAAGACCTTTGTGGGGTGTTAGAGACCAGGAATAAATTAGAGAACATTCTGAGTTGTGTAACACGGTATTATGTAAAATAGATTTTCCGTCTGAATTACACAAATGTTGCGATTCGATTTGTGTCACTGAAAATCATAAAAATATTATAAACTCTATGTCATTGTACATTCACATTAAGTCCATATTAATCAAAGCATCGGAGGCTACCAAAAGTGCTAAGAAGGTTAAAAAAAGGGATACATAGTGGGTTGGAACAGACATATACGGGACGCTCACAGGAATGCTCGCCTTAGTTACCTCACTTGGGTTTCACACGGTAGACCTAGAACAGGACATTTATATCTGAATATGTGTAAACCACGTAAAACTTTTAAAAAGTGGTGTCAAGATCACTCTGATCAAATTAAAATGGACATACTGGCAGAAAACACCAGGCCAAAGATTTTAAGGGTTTTTGGAAGCAAACGAGCTACTTAAATTCTAGGCCGAGCATTCCTGTAAGTGTGGGAAATGTAGTAGGTGAATTTAACATTGCAAATATGTTTAAAGATATGTTTACGATTACACCTTTAGCATGTAAAACAGATTATTTGTCTAAGCCTGTATCGCAGCCAGGTAAAACTTATTATCGTTTCACTGCGAGTGATGTAAGAGGTGTGATAAAAAAGATGAGAAGTGGTAAGTCACCTGGCTACGATGGGTTAACAATTGAGCATCTGCGTTACGCTGGTGTGCACTTGTCCAGGGTTGTGAGCATGTTCTTCAATTTTTGTATCGGTCATTCCTATCTACCGAATGACATGACAAGAACAGTAGTCATACCTATAATTAAGAATAAAAATGGGGACCCCTCTGACAAGAACAACTATAGGCCAATATCACTAGCCACTATAATGGCGAGGGTCCTGGATGGTCTTTTAAACGCGTGCCTGGAGAAACATCTTCACATTAATGACTCACAATTTGGTTTCAGACCCAACTTGTCAACGGAATCGGCTGTTCTGTGCCTAAAGCAAACAGTCAGATACTACACAGACCGGAAGACTGCTGTATACGCGTGTTTTCTAGACCTATCCAGGGCATTCGACCTAATTTCCTATGATGTTCTGTGGCATAAGCTCATAACGGAGACTGATTTGCCGTCTGAGCTTATCTCTCTTATGAAGTACTGGTACGATACTCAGGTCAACACAGTCAGATGGGTCAACGCTCACAGTCACGGCTATTATTTAAAGTGTGGGGTGAGACATTGCGGGGTCACCTCTCCAGGTCTCTTCAATTTATTCGTCAACCAGCTGATCGGGGAGCTGAACGGAGCCATGGTCGGATGCTCAATTGACGGAAGAATAATTAACAATATTAGTTATACAGACGACATGGTACTGTTGAGCCCGTCGGTAGCTGCGCTGAGGAAACTGGTCGGAATTTGTGAAAGGTACACGCTGACCTATGGGCTGAAGTATAATGCTGCTAAAAGTGTTGTCATGCTGTGTAAAGCCGGCACTAAAGCCCGTGCAAGCATTCCGCCCATCAGTCTGTGTGGATAATCACTTTCTAGAGTGTATAAGTTTAAATACCTCGGTCACATACTGACAGACGAATTGCGGGATGATGATGATTTGGAGAGGGAAAGAAGGGCGTTGGCAGTCCGCTGCAATATGCTGGCCCGTAGATTTGCACGCTGTACAAAGGACGTAGAATTGCTCCTATTTAAGAGTTTCTGTCAATCATTTCACACGTGCAGTCTATGTATCAGTTTTACGCGGCGGGCTTACAACACTCTCCGAATCCAGTACAATGACGCGCTGAGGATACTGCTGGGAAAGCCGCGGTACTGTAGCGCATCCACGATGTTTGCATAGGCTGGAGTTGATGATTTCTTTGCCATAATTCGTAAAAGAACGGCATCAACAATGGTAAGACTTAGAAATAGTACCAACAGTATCCTCAGAACGTTGGCTGGAAAAATTGACAGCCCGTTCCAAAAATACTGGACAAAGTGTACACCTCAGTAGGAATAAGAAATAGGTTAAAGTAACTTACTAACAAATACTAACTCTTAATTATTATTATTGTATAAGTACTAACCAAGCTACTAACACAGTTGTTGTTATTTTTAGTTTTTTATGTGTAACTGTTAGGCTACAATATGGGCTATTAGGCCTGAAATAAAGATATTATTATTATTATTATTATTATATTATTACCTATTACTTTACCATAGTCTATCCATACTGTACACTAGGGCTGCCAACCGTCCTGTTTTCCCAGGACATGTCCTAGTTTTATTACGTTCTGGATACTTTTAGATAAAGTCCTGGGTTCACTACAAATTATCCAAGTTTAAAATTTTGTTGTAAGCAAACTTGTTTGTTTTATATTATGATAAATAGTTTTAACTAAGTATATTGTTTATTGATAAAAAGACATTATTATTTTGATTTCCTAAGTCTTAGTGTTTTTTGTCACTAGACAATTCTACTTTTCTACTATTGCAAGTCTTGTGTTCTGTTTTTGGGCGAAATTGTCCTGGTTTTTGTAACTCCAGACCTGGTCTTTTAAATTTTAGGTTGGCAACCTCGTCAATAATTCATACTGTAAACTGTTCACGAAAGTTTACAGTATGAATTATTGTCGAGGTACAGGGATTATTTAATCTCTGAAAAAACGAAGGTTTCCTTTTGCGTAAATATAACCTTTTATTTAAAAAACTAAGGAGACAAACGAGCAAATGGGTCACTTGATTGAAAGCAACTACCGTCGCCCATGGACACTCGCAACATTAGAAGAGCTGCAGGTAAGTTATGGCCTTAAACCGGTAAAGCACTTGCAGCACCTTAATTATCTTAGACTAATATTATAAAGAGAAAAGTTTGTTTGTTTGTTTAATTGTAATGAATAGGCTCAAAAACTAACCTTAGTGTAAGCGGTCGTTTTTTGCATCCTATCCCTGGGGGCACGTGTGCTTCTTGCCGGATGATCCCGACACTGCCAACTCTGTTGCCGATGTGGTGATGCAGGGGATGGAACTTTTCATTCCGTCCACTGTAGTGCCAACTGGCGGCAGATTTCGTCCCTTCATCCCCGTTTCGTTTCCTCTTCATTTCGTTCATCCCGCAAAAAAGCTTCTCGTCGGAAGCAGGAGGCTTACCAATCCTGGGCCAACGCGGTGTCTGCTCGGGATTTAAATACCAGCACATATAAGAAGGAGTACAACCTTGCCTCTAGGTCCCTCAAGAAAGACATTACTCAGGCAAAGCAACAGCACGTCAATAGAATTGGCAAGAGACTTGAGCGCCTTCCCTCGGGAACCCGTGCATTCTGGTCTCTGGCCAAAGCTATTGAAGGAAATTTCTGCAAGCCAACCCTACCACCCCTACACGTAGGAAATGGGTCGTCTTGATCTTCTGGGCAAGCTCTTTGCGTCAAACTGAACCCTGGATGACGGGGGGCAAAAACCGCCGACGATACCGCGATGCACGAGCATCATGTCGGATATTCGGTTTCATCAGCGCTCAGTGCGAAAAGCCCGCCGTTCCCTTGATATCCAAAAGTCGAGTAGGCCTGACGGAATCCCGCCTATTGTGTTAAAAAAGTGTGCTCTAGAGTTGGCTCCGGTCTTGACGCGTCTTTTTCGGCTCTCCTATTCTACTGGCATCGTCCCGGCTTCCTGGAAGACAGGCTCAAATTCTTCCAACTACAGACCAATCGCTATAACCTCTCTCTTCTCAAGATAATGGAATCCATTACCAATAGCCAGCTTCTTCGTTACTTGGACGGACAGGGATTGCTAAGCGACAAACAATACGGGTTCCGTATGGGGTCGCTCGGCTGGTGATCTCTTGGCGTACCTGACTCATCGTTGGGCTCAGGCAATTGAGTCGAAGGGAGAGGCATTGGCTGTTAGTTTGGACATTGCGAAGGCCTTTGATCGGGTTTGGCATAAAGCGCTGCTATCAAAGCTTCCATCATACGGACTGCCCGAGAAATTATGTAAGTGGGTCACTGGTTTCTTAGCAGACAGAAGCATAAAGGTCGTAGTTGACGGAGAATGCTCGGAGACTCACTCTGTTGATGCTGGTGTCCCTCAGGGCTGTGTGCTATCGCCTACTCTATTCTTACTGCATATCAATGACATGTTGCAGACTAGCGGTATTCATTGCTATGCAGATGACAGTAAAGGTGATGCTGTATATACCGGCTCCCCCAATATTTCTCGGCAAAATGTCACTGAGAGTCGAAACGAACTTGTGTCTAAGGTGGAGAATTCATTGGAGAAGGTCTCTGAATGGGGTAGACGTAACTTGGTCCAATTCAACCCCGCCAAGACACAAGTCTGCGCGTTCACCACTAAAAAGCCACCAATGGTCGTATATCCTCGTTTCGAGGGCACTTCTTTAACCATCTCCCCTAGCATTGAGATACTTGGCGTCAACATATCGAGCGAAGTCCAGTTCCGATACCATCTAGAGGGTAAGGCCAAATTAGCCTCGAAGAAGCTTGGTGTTCTTAACAGAGCGAGATAGTACTTCAGTCCGGACCGACGCCTACAACTCTACAAGGCGCAGGTTCGGCCTCATATAGAATATTGTTCTCATCTCTGGGCAGGGGCGCCAAAATACCAACTGCTGCCTCTGGATCGTATCCAACGAAGGGCCGCTCGAATTGTTGACTGCCATAGTGTCTCAAACAGCTTGGACCCCTTGTAATTACGCCGAGATGTAGCTTCACTCTGCATCCTCTATCGGTTGTATCACGGGGAGTGCTCTGAGGAATTGTTCGGAATCATATCACCTGCAACTTTTCGCCATCGACCCACGCGAAAAACATACCACTGCCACTCATCACCTTGATGAGTGGCAGTCTTCCACAGTGCGTTTTTCGCGTAACTTTCTGCCGCGCACTGTAACGAACTGTCACCAGTAGTTTTTCCGGACCTATACGACCTGCAAACTTTCAAAAAAAGAGCGTATTCCCTCTTAAAAGGCCGGCAACGCACCTGCAGCTCTTCTGATGTTGCGAGTGTCCATGGGCGACGGTTCTTGCTTACCATCAGGTAAACCGTTTGCTCGTTTGCCCCCTTATTCAATAAAAAAAAAGAAAAAAAAAGGTACTCACATACGGTTTTGCTCGATCGAGCAATCACGTAGAGTAAAAACCACGGCTCGGACTTTTGTCCACACATTCAGCATTGCTCGATAGTAGAATTAGACGAGTAGATAGCTACGAATAATAAAAACTAGTGTCAAAAAAATTCAAAAGTCAAGGTGGCTCGATTCGAGCCTTCAAACTGGCTCGATGCGAGCCTTCGAACTGTGAGTTTTGCGGTCCACACGGTGGTTTTTGCTCGATTTCGAGTAAAACTATCGAGCAAAACCGTATGTGAGTACTTAGCATTATAAAATAAAAGTGAAATTTCATATTTATTGATAACAGTAATGCTAAGAACCTACTTACAAACGGTTTTGCTCGATAGTTTTACTCCGAATCGAAGGAAATGACATATTTGACATATTTAATTCCACCGAACCGGCTCGAAGCTAGCCTTCGAGCTATCAGCGGTCCACGCGGTGGTTATTGCTCGATTTGGAGTAAAACTATCAAGCCAAACTGTATGTGAGTACTTAGCATAATAGGTTTAAAAAAAAATAATTGATACTCCTAAAATATGTCGAGTTAAGTGAGTGAGAACATAAGCCTTTGAAGAGCACTAATCTATCGTTAAAATTAGATCTGGTGCATATCGGCACTGGCAAAGGATATAATCTCGTAAGTACCAGTAAGTACGTTCTAATATCTGTTCCAGATGGATTACCATCATGTTACTGACGAGTATGACTATAAATCGGATCCTTGAAGTTAAATGTCACCGCGAAATGGCTGCAATGAAAACCGTTCTACATGACAAGATTGATAGCCATGATTGTGAAGTTGGTTACAGCTTGCAAATAACGTTTGATAATCATATAGTAAGATTTTTACATTCGTAGTAGCTTCTATTGATTTATTTTGGGCCAATGTGGAGAGGACGTATCGAGAGTAAAATATAAATTGTCAACAAATTAAACAAGTGCGTGTCGGGTCACGCGCAATATAGGGTTCCGTAGTACCACTAGTTTTTGATAATATTATGTATTTGTATGGTCAATGAATGTACATTTAATAATGTTTTTAATTCCTTGTTGACTACCGAACCCTAAAAATGAAGTACCTATCTGAATAATACAATAATAATAATAGCCTTTATCCGGAAGATATCGTTTTTTACATGAACGAGGGTAAAATATTTTATGCTCGCATACGAGGTCGGAACAGTTTTGGTCTTAAATTATAGATATTTTAATAAAAGGGCACGCTTCAACGAAACCCACATTTTTAATTAACGAAATTTTTCAGAAGTGGTCCTTTTAATAAAATTTGTTTCGCAATTTTAAATTAAAGGGTGGAAGGAAAGGCTTTGTGCGAAGAAATTGAGGAAGTAATGTTATAATTTGTAGAGAAACATCCGTAGTAAATTAAACTGCGAAGTGCTTGTGACACAAATAAACAGACTCAGGCGGAGGGAAATAAAACACACGAAACTACTTAAAAACTAGATCCACGAGAGGAAGAGGGTGCTCTCAACTTATTCTCACGTTTTTCGTGACAAACACATAAATTAGCCTCGTACACGTTATGAACGTAATCAAGATTTCTCGGTTATAATATTTTGTTGAGGTATTTTTAAGCTATTGCATAGCTTTTATCGCGGGTTTTGTGTGCGGGGACCGAATCTAGAACTAACCTTACCTAACACCCCCCGGTGTAAGGTTTATTTTACTTACGGAATGCTGCACCAATGTGCCGGTCGGTATGGCGTTGCCAGGCATCGTCTAACGTCGTTTCAGTTCGGCAGACTTCAGTACGATGTTCGTGTGCGTGCGACTAGACGAATGCAAATTATATTGCATAAGTTGTTAAAAAATGCTATGCTTTACCGCAGCAGTCCCATAGTGCCACAAGTATTTTTTACAATATTAAAATATTTTGTAATTTGAAAAAAATACTCCAAAACTTTGAGTTGAGTATAGAATAAAAGTTTACATAATATTGTATTTCGGTTCAAAAATTTGATTTCAAATGAAAAGAATATTACTATTGTACGCGCTATCATATTTTTATTCCTTATGTTGACGTATTGTTCCTCTAGTCATTGAACCCAAAAATTGCAAGAGTCGGAACCCGTCGAGAGTTCCAGACTGTCCATATAAATAGAAAATACGCCTCTGCGAAGATTTTAAAGAGATTTATTCGTGCATTTGGTATTTGTTTCGACATAACTCAAACGCTTTATTGCGGAAGCGGGAAATTTCAAATTCGGATCTTAGATTTATACATTTTAAACGAACCGAAGCGGCGAAAACTGCTGAAGATGGGTCAGCGACGGATCCCGCTGTAAATTTTAAAATATAAGTTGCACATCTTATCTTCTTATATATAAAAATCGGCCAAGTGCGAGTCGGACTCGCTCACGAAGGGGTCCGTACCACTACAGAGCAAAAAATATAGGATAAAAATTGTATTTTTTGTATGGGATTATGGTCCCCCTTAATTATTCAATTTATTTAAATTTTTACCCGCCTGCCGGGAGGGTTATATTATTAATTATTAAAGTACACATACAATTAAGTATTTTGTGAATATTGCCAGTTGCCTATGTTTTGCCGTTATTGATTAAGTGCAAAAAATAGCATAATTTTGTTTTTAATATTTGTTGTTATAGCGGCAACAGATATACACAATCTGTGAAAATTTCAGAAGTCTAGCTATAGCGGTTCTTGAGTTACAGCCTGGTGACAGATAGACGGACAGACGGACAGACATCGAAGTCTTAGTAATAGGGCCCGTTTTTACCCTTTGGTTACGAAACCCTAAAAATGGATTTTCAAATATGTTAGTCGCGCTAAAACTCGAAAACGGCTGAACGGATTGGGCTGATTTTAGTCTTAAAATATTCGTAGAAGTCCAGGGAAGGTTTTAAAGTGACACGAAGTTCACCGGGACAGCTAGTAGGAAATAAAACGGTGGTACCCAGATGTAACGCAATAAATAGAGAGGTTCCCCCTACACCGATAGTACATTTTTAACCCAGTTAGGAAGAGAAATAAATCGCTACTAAAAATCTAAAAGTTTTCGTCCAGCAACATAATTGCGATAGTTTACAACAGAAATGTACAACTAAAAGACATAAATCTAGATGCAGTCCAATGCTGGCCGGCCATAGAGCGTTACATTAAACATAGCTGTGACGCAGCAATGAATGTCGTGCATAAATTACCGAAGCCTGTGATATGTGGCGGACGTTGTGTACTCACTGTTTTAATCACGTTATAATCAAGTGAGCTACTCGATTGGAACGATCAAGTTCAATATGCAGAAACAACTATTCAATTATAATAATAATAATACTCCCCATACCGGTATCTTTAACGATGGCCAGTTTCATTGGAACCAAGCCTATTACGCAGGAGTAGTTTTATAGTGCCCAAGTGTGTGCGCAGTACACAAGAGCACTCTCTATTCCTTTACTCTCATACCCAGTGGGACGGAAGACCGACACGGCTGGCGAGAGATCAGGCGCAGGACCGACTTTTTTCATGCCCATCCGACCCATGGATCATCTTACTTGTCAGACAATCAAGTGATCAGGGTGCATTGTCCTAACCAAATCGGAAATAACAATATGTTTCCGACGCGGGATTCGAACCCACGACCTCCAGATTCGAGAGCCATGCTCTAACCACTAGACCATGGAGGCGTTCAATTCGATAATTATAGTTCTATCGCAGGTAAGTAATGTATTTTACCAAGATTCCTACACTACGCACGAGCTGCCAAGGATTCGGGGGCGGAATGCCGCGTTTGACTGTGACCAATTATCCCGCACCTCATAATAACATGATTAATGATTAATCAACAGCTATAGGGATTATTTGTGTCTCGAAGACAGGATAGTTTTCATCTCGTAAATATACATATACAGTTCTTTGGTTCCCAAATATAATTTCAGCACAACGGACTTGCGTATCTACTTCGGGTTTCTTAAAATTTCTCAGAGCTCGCGCGCGGAGCCACCTCTGTTTATTGTTCGCTTTTAAAATCTTCTAAACTTATCTAATCTTCAAAACTTGGAACACTGGCATCGGGTGGAGTAAGTTTTATGTATTAAACTTTAACTTTTTTCTAGCCCAACAAGCAGTCAAGTTTATTTTATTTCATCGATGTGTAAGAACTGTATTGTACAAAGTTTCTCACTAAAGGACTTCTCGACAACAATATGCTGATTGCCTTTGAGTTTCGACTCTTATAGTCGAAAAGGAGTTTTTAATTATGTCACTCGAGTACCTTTTGCTATTTTCGTATCTGCGTCTAAATGAAGAATAGAGCTACGGAAACAATAGTTAGTAACTGTAATAGACTTAATGTAAATGTGTTGTGGTTTTTGTTTCGTTAAGGCATGTATTTGCATGTTGTAAAGGACAATATTGTATTGTTTAGAACTTATATTAACACGGAATAAAAATTTTGTTCGCACAAAGCAACTGGGAAAATTTAATTTTCTTCCACCTTTGCGTGTAACAATTTTAATTTTCTCTAGTTTTGTGATGAATGTTGAGGAAAATTTACTTTAGTCGCCACAAGAACTATTGTGGCGACTAAAGTAACTTAACGATTAAATTTTAATTAACTAATTAAAATTTAATCGTTTATTAAATTTTAATTAACTAATTAAAATTTAATCACTCTGTGTATAACAATCGTTTGTTTTACAACATATTATTATTTTATGTGAACCAGTAAATATTATAATAATAATATGTTGCAATTAAAAAAAAAGGTTTAAATCTCATATTTTTCTTTTTTTACTTACCTACTTGACACTTAGTATCAAATAAGTGGAAAATGTGTTTTTAATTACTTGATACTAATATTGTAATGTTAATACAAAAGCATTAAATACTTTTCCTAAGATTGACAGTGCAGTTGCAGGTAAGTACATATTGTTATTTTGAGATAACATTTTGAATTGTTAATAGAATCAGGCGTTACTTTGCGGAAATCCATTGCTTAAAACTTAGTAACTTGTGATGTGATGTCATGATGTCATACTTCTACTAACATACAACTTTATTCTCATTAAATTGAAATTTAAAAGTTTTCTCTATAGTCATTAAAAATTACCTTGATATTATAAAGGAAGATGATACTTACATACGAGTAACATAATGTAATCTCGACGTAATATGTAAGTGGGCGGACTAGCACGTAATTTTGTCGAGTTAATTTACATTCTTATTTAAAGCTCCCTACATTAATTTACGCTCGCTTTAGCAAAAATATAATTATAAATTAAAGACATTTAACCTAATATGAACAATTTCATATTACATCGTGTTGCTTAATTATTTTGAATGAAGATTCTCGCTCGTTCATTAAAATTTGAATTGTTGTATGAAAACTTTATTTTATGAACCTAAATAGTTAATTCTTGTTAGTCCTTAATCCTCATACAATTTCTAAATCTTTAAAACCAAGGGAGAGAGTGATAAAAACTTTTTAAAAATTTTGCGAGAGTCGTAAAGTTGGAGCTCGAACGCGGTGGTTTTTTCAAAGTTTCTTAGAAAATAATATAGAAGTAAAGTAATATTCTTTAGCATGTAGGACAAGAGGCTTACTGGGGCTCACAAATATGAAGGAAGTAGGTTGACGTGGCACTTGAAATAATCCGCCAAGTGCGAGTCTAACTAGCGCACGAAGGGTTCCGTGCCATTATAGAACAAAAATAGGTAAAAAATGGGTTTTTTTTTGTATGGGAGCGATTATTATTAGTTATTAAATTATACAACTGAGTATTTTGTGAATATTTCAAGTGCCTACCTGTTGCCATTATTGATATCGAGCAAAAAATAGCAAAAAAAAATTACGTTTATTGTATGAGAGCCCCCTTAAATATTTCATTTATTTTGTTTTGAGTATTTGTTGTTATAGCGGCAACAGATACACACAATCTGTGAAAATTTCAGAAATCTAGCTATAGCCGTTATTGAGATACAGCCTGGAGACAGACAGACGGACAGACAGAGAGACGGACGGACAGACGGACAGACAGACGGACAGATAGACATCGAAGTCTTAGTAATAGGGTCCCGTTTTTACCCTTTGGGTACGGAACCCTAAAAAATGAGCGAAAATTGATTAAATTGTATCAGGCGTTTTAGGAAATAGGAGCGAAGATGCAGATAACGTCTCGTCTATCTATATATTTTACTCATACTAGCTGTCCCGGCAAACGTTGCTTCGCTATAATATAATATTCTGGAATCTTTTGGAGTTAACAGATAATTGTGACTGTCAATTAATTATAGACAAATAATTTGCAATAAAATAAAATTGCGACTATAATTAAAGATCTAAGCTATCCTATCTCTCAAGTTGAAAAAAAAGCACACATTTAAAAAAAAGAAACATTAAAATCGGTTAAGTAGTTTAGGAATCCATCGCGGACAAACATCGTGACAGGAGATTTATATATATTAGATTATTATATAAAAATGAATCCACATTCGCGTGGTCGCGACATCAGGCGTAAACGGCTGGACCGATTTTGCTGAAATTTGGCATAGAGATACTTTGAGTCCCGAAGACGAGCATAGGATTCATTTAGTCCCGGAAAAATGTACGGTTACTGCACAATATACTTTTATAATTTGCGCGTAAACTATTCAATCGATTTTGTATACTTTGAGTCTCGGGAAAGAACAAGGGATACTTTTCGCCCGGAAAAAGTACGATTTCCGCACAATAAACTTTTATGATTTTCGCCTAAACTATCTATTTTGATTAAATTTGGCATGGGATACTTTGACTCTCGGGAATTAATCATAGTTAGGACAGGACAACGTCTATCGGGTGAGCTAGTACTTAATTATTATAAAGTTTATTTGTTGAAATCGAGTAGGCCCGGACAGCTAGGTCAATTAATTTGGCATTGACATACTCGTAGATTAGACCATAGCGAAGGAAAAAACATACGTTACCACAGGCGCAACTCCGTGCTTACAGGACATAATATTTTACCGATAGATGTATCTCGATTTTTTTATCTTTATTTAAAGGCAAGTCGGCCAAGATCGAGACTTTACTGTTAAAGTCCCATGAAGAAGGAATATTCGGTTACTAATAATTATACATACCTACATAATAATCTCATATATTATGTATGTAGGATATATAGTATAATATACAGTATACTATATTATGTAGGCATAATATAGCTTCTTCATATTAAATGAAAATAATATTTTTTTACGAAATTGTGTGTTTCATATTTTTAACCGACTTCCAAAAAACGAGGAGGTTATATGTTCGGCTTTGGATATTTTATTTTTATTTTTTATTTTTGTATGTTCAACGATTACTCCGCCGTTTGTGAACCGATTTTCGAAATTTTTGTTTTGTTGTATTTGGTTTCACAATTAGGTACCATGTTCACAAAAGTAGTGACCTGATGATGGGATCCAGGAGTAATCGAGGGAACTCCTCGAAATTTGTATGGAAACATAATATGGTGATTTTGTGTTTATGTGAAGTGTACTAAGAATATGCTACCAAAAAGTCAAACATTGGGTCAAGGTATACCATTGTTTTGAAGATGCTGAGAGAACTCCTGACTCCTTATAGATACACGTTTGGGAGTTTCGGCGTTGTTTTAAGAACAGAAAGCATATGCTACTATGCAATTCATATTCATCATCATAATCATCATCATCATCATCATCATCGTCATCATCATTACCACGTCGTGTTAAGGTCACCAATGTCTCATGGCACAGAAAAGATAATAGTACAAGGCATAGGTATGGATATACTTATAATAATATTTAGGTACTGTATAACAACACCTGTTTGTTTAATACACGGCGGTCAGCGCCGTGGAGGCGACGGCATCGCCGCGCGTCGCGTGGCGGCAGACGACAGATCGAATACTTTACTACTTTATATATAGTGGCCCGAGTGTGAGTTTTTATTTCACATTCGATCGTGAACGCGTTTGGCGTTTACTAAGATTTTCTATGGGATTTGTACAGCGCCACCTTGCGATGCTCACGGGAGTGAGCCCAGCTCCCATACAAAATGTTAGTAAACGCCAAACGCGTTCACGATCGAATGTCAAACAAACAAAAAACTCACACTCGGGCCTTAGGTCGAATACTTTACTAACTACTTTATAAAATTTTAATAGACAAATAGAATTAAAATAAAGTTATTTAAAAAAAGCATCTACGCTACATCCTATGCAAGTTTATACAATTTTTTATCTGATAGACCCTTCGATCGTGGAAAAACGAGACAAAATAGCCTTTCTATTGTTATCGCAATCGCCGGTGACCGCTTGGGGCTTGAAGCATTAAAATTGTTAAATTACTTAGCACAATATGTTCACTTCACTGATAATATATTACTTTGTGAGTGTGAAATGTGACTCTTAACAAATTGTAATAAGATACGTAAAATATATGCGAAGGTTTACCTACCAGTGTAACTAAAAAGAGTGAAATGATTATTATTTTTAACAAAAAATTAAAACCGACTTCCAAGGTAAAAACAATAATAACATTAATATGAACTAAAAAGTATTAAATAATTTTTACTATCTAATAGTGCCTTTTTCCGAATTCGGCTAAACCTCAACTATTTCTGTACTCAATCTTCATAATTTTGAAGTCGGTGCCAATTCCAAAAGTTTCAAATATTTTGTCAGGGGACTGAAGATTCAGCTATCTGGTACCGACTTCAAAATAATGAAGATTGAGTACAGAAATAGTTGAGGTTTAGCCGAATTCGGAAAAAGGCACTATTAGATAGTAAAAATTATTTAATACTTTTTAGTTCATATTAATGTTATTATTGTTTTTACCTTGGAAGTCGGTTTTAATTTTTTGTTAAAAATAATAATTAAAACTGTAGTACCTATACCTATCGTTCCCAAAAGCGTACATCAAAGACAAGGGTAACAATAACTCACAATGTTCTGCTCCAGATAACACGCTGTAAGATCTAATGGATATTTAATTTAATGCATTACCAGATAGCAAACGCGGAAACAATTCCCGTGATGTATGAGAGAGCTAAATGTCTAACAAGCTGGTACAATATTTAATGACAGAACACATTTCTTGATATGAAGATTACGTTTAGTTATTAACCTGAAACATTTTGACGTTTCTACATGCGATTGTTATAGTATTCCATGGAAGCACTGTACCTTCGGGATAATAAATGTAGCTTTTGTGTCAAAATAATTCAGAGCCTCACAGTATGAGAAATTTGATTCGAAAATCAAAGGGTTTAAAAAGAAGTCAAAAATTCACTCACAAACTTTGATCTGAGTTGTTCTATCGATCAAAGAGCGTTACATTTTTAACCGACAACCTACACTTAACCGACAAAAACGAGGATGTTCGGCTATGGATTTTTTTTATACAGATAAGATTATAGAAGACAACATATTCAATACATGTCAAGATGAAGATGGAAACGATCAGTTATCATTGTGATACAAAACGTTTATGTTCGATAGCAACTATTGTCGAATACGCAATATCCTAACATTGTCTAGCCGTCACAATGTCCAACGGGAACAATATCGAACATCCTGTATAATTGATTTCAGGTACACCGTACAAGCGAATGAAAAATCAAAGTACAGTTGAATGAAAAATGACGAAATGCAATAATTTTCTATGCCATATTCAGTAGAACATGCATCCATCATATTGTTATATCATAATACTAGCGACCCGCCCTGGCGTCGCACGGGTAAAAAAATATATAGCCACTGAAAAAATTATTAAAATCGATTGCCTATGATTCTTCAGGTGGTCTACTTCTTATCTGTGCCAAATAACATAAAAATTGCTCCAGTAGTTCGCGAGATAAGCCCTTTCAAATAATTTCCCCCGTTGTTTCCACATTCTCCTAATAGTCTTAGAGTGATAAATATAGCCTATAGCCTTCCTCAATAAATGGGCTATCTGACACTGAAAGAATTTTTCTTTTCAAATCGGACCAGTAGTTCCTAAGATTAGCGCCTTCAAGTTAGCCCTTTCAAATGATTTTCCCCGTTTTTTCCACATCTTCCTCTATTTCTTCGCTCCTTTCGCTCTTAGCGTGATAAAATATAGCCTAAAACCTTCCTCGATAAATGGGCTATCTAACACTGAATGAATTATCAAAATCCGTTGCGTAGTTTTAAAGATTAAAGGGAACAAAGGGATATGAGGGAAAAAAAGCGACTTTGTTTTATAATAAGTATAGATTATATTCTATTTATTAATATATTATCTTTAAATACTTCTTTGAAGTCAAAGAATAATTATTATTATTCAAGTTGTTATACATATAAATAACGTTTAAAGTCTTCAGGTACAAAGCAATACTCATGCTATGGTGACTATTATAGTACTTACTACTTAGCTGAGGCTTCTGAGTGCGTCTGGTTAGTAATAATTAAATATATCTGAAGAAAATTTTGATAATACCAAACATAATAATGAAGGGGAGCTAGTTCAAGAAACGGGCGATTTTTAAGATTTAAACGGGACAGGATGCATAAAAATATAGTAATTTAAATTCTGAATAAATATATGTGTTAGTTAATAAGGATCAAACATATTAGAATTCATATTCCACTACACAATATCATAAACTTCACTCGATAGAAAAAAATCCTAAAGTTACCTCTTCTTTTAACTAAATTGCCATACTATGTCCAAATTATTTGGAATTTTTAGATATTTTTTGTACTGATTTAAAGACAAAGAATATATCTAACGAGTATTGTTTATTTGACTCGATTTAATTGATGTACAAAAGATCAAAAAACTACAAAATTGGAGGCGCAAAGGCTCGGCTGGTGCTTTCACTCAACGCACTTTGCGCCTGCAATTTTATATTGTTTTGATCGTCGTTATTATACAGAATTCAGTACAAAAATTATCTAAAAATTCCAAATAATTTGGACATAGTGTGGCAATTTTGTTAAAAGAAGAAGTAACTTTGGGATTTTTTTTCTATTGAGTGAAGTTCGTGATGTTGTGTAATAGAGTATGAATTCCAACGTGTTAGTTCCTTAACTAACACATATATTTTTTTCAGAATTTAAATAATTATATTCTTATGTCTCCTGTCCCGTTTAAATCTTGAAAAACGTCCGTTTCTTGAACTAGCTCCCCTAATGAAAGGTTTGTCAGAAAAGTGGAAATCTTCCTAAAGTTAAAACGTTTAGTAATTTTTAGAATTATTACATATCTGCAAACTGTCTTTTTGATGGGAAAATGAAATAAAGAGTGATTTTGTTATTTTAATTAAATGCTCATACAAGTGATAATTGTAATCTAATTATTCTTCTTCTTTAATAACATAACAAATTATTTCTACAAGGATTTTGACTCAGATGCCGACTTTGTTACAGTTTTTTTATTATTATTTATTTATTTACCAAATAAGACATATAACAATTTTACATTTTAATTATAACAGCATTTAAAACCAATGACGTTTGTGCAATGCTGAGATACAGCTATTCACAGAATATGTGGTTATAAGTTAAACAAACTACAAAATATTATATATGCCAGTTGGTACTATAAAGGCGTTATTTTATACGTTAATAATAGCACATAGTACTTAGGAACAAGATATATAATATTAGATAGAATTAGGTACTTAAATGCAACGATGTCAATACTTTTTAAATGTTTAATTGAAGAAAATAGGTTTTTAGTTTATGTTTGATGTTATTCTCAGTTAAGTTATTTATTATAATATATGTTACGCTCAAAGACCGAAATCGCTCAGTGAGCGAAAAAATAGCTCACAACGCGTTGTGGTCACAGTGAAACAGCCACGACGCGAAATTCGCGTTGTGGCTCTAATGAAAACGGCCACGACGCGTTCTGGCAATAACGCGAAATTCGTGTCGTGGCTGATATGCTATTCGTTTTTCTTGATTTGTTCTTGATTCATTAATCGTTTTATCGGTTCGATTGTAATATTTGAATTACCACGCGTACTACAAAATATTTAATTAAATCACTGCATAACGTGTAAATTGTCATTATTATTTATAAAATATCCATAGTTTCTTAATATAACAGCTATCCGTACAAATATTATTATTGTCTATCTGGCTGGCGTAATGAAGTTGCGGGCATCAACTAGTAGTAAGTATTTTATTTAAATTATATAAATTAAAAAAAAAACTATATTTTTATTATTTATTGAGATCAGAATATATGAAAAAAACAACAACACGTTGCGACAGACAAACAGACAGACAGACAGACAGTAATAATATTAGTACCTACGGATAGTATGGAACTATGGATATTAATTTATTTATAAATAATAATGATAAACACGTTATGCAGTGATTTAGAAAAAATATTTTGTAGTACACGGTGGTAATTCAAATTTGATATTCCATAGCTATAGACGATTAATAAATCAAGAACAAATTAAAAAAAAAACGAATAGCATATCGACCACGACACGAATTTCGCGTTGTGGTCTTTTTGTGATTGCCAGAACGCGTCGTGGCCGTTTTCATTAGAGCCACGACGCGAATTTCGCGTCGTGGCTGTTTCACTGTAACCACAACGCGTTGTGAGCTATTTTTTCGCTCACTGAGCAATTTCGGTCTTTGAGCGTAACATATATAATTAGTAATTACTAAAACATTACTACTTGCAAAAGAAATAGAAATCGTAATATTCTACAATCTAAATTCGATAAAGTATCTGTATTATTCTTTATTTTCCCTCATCGGCGTAAAGGGAAATTGTTAAAAGTTTGTTTCATAATTCATTGCGAATTCTTTGCTCACGACAAAATATTCTTAGAAGTATTTAGCATAATGAAGTTATTTAAAATTAAGAAACCTTTGTGCTTGTAATTTTGATACTTTTATTCACTGGATCAGAAGTTATAATTTTTGCAAAGAATTTTTGGTTCGTTTGTTTTGGCAATCGGTAAAACGCTTCTGATATGAAAATATCAGGTAAGTGATAAAACGCGGATACTGCAAAAAACTACAAATTGTTTTTACGATTTCAAAACTCAAAATTATTCCATAAAATAAAGTCTAAACCTGTTAGGTCTACAGATTTTTTTTTACCTTTTGTACAATGGAATAAAATAATATGACAATATCTTAATAACTTCGAACGCGATTTGATTTGAATATTTTGAAATAAGTGAAAATCCCAAGCAATTTGGAATACAAACATAATATTATAATTTATTTCCTCTCGTCTAAATTGGAATGACATTATGTATAGGCACGAGCTGTGCTATTTTCAGTTAATACAACGGATTTCAGTTTTCAATACCTAGATATTTTATTTTAATATTCAGAACCATTTTACACTCCTCCCGGCACCATAAAAGTGACTAAAAGCCTTATGTTCTATAAAGAGCCTTCAAATGGATTCAACATTTTAAGTTTGCTTACATTTTCCGTGGCATTATTTCACCTGGCACTGTATGATGGATGTAATATTTCGACCTTCCAATTCCGTTTTAAAACCAACGACGGACGTTAATACTTGATAGTATGAGTGTTTTTGTGATGTATCTTTAAAAATGATAATAAATAAGACATGAATTTCAAGAAATAAAATATGAATACGAATGAACGAATAAAATATTGGGCTAATCTTATTTTACTTCTATTTTGGTCCTTTGTCTTTTTGAAATGTTCATAACAAAGTTACGATTGGGTTTAAGTATCAAACAAAAGGAAAGAATATTTATTTTATGAAGGTTATCCCAATGTTACTGGATGTTATTTGTAACAAGCTTAAAAGAATTCATATTGTACGTGTTCACTATTCGTATTAAAACACTCTACATCAGATAGTAAGGATATGTACTTATACACAATATTATGTTCAAATTTCGATCGTGCTTCTTTGTTTCCCGTAAAATGTTCAGTCATACTGAACATCTTACGGCAAACAAAGAAACTTAAGTTCGGTAATTTTTATTACATGAGTGGTTGGTTACAAGCATACAAACTCAGAAACTCTTGTCCTACTATACAACTACTTGTACTACTAAGAGTGTGATAATTATAGAGATTATCATCACCTAGCTTTGTTACACCTTGTATAATATCGCAGTAACACTTAACGATTATAGCGTTATAATTATATTAAACGTTAGGGTAAGACGACGCCACATCTCATTTGGTTGCCTGCACAAAGTGACAGAGAGATAGCTACGCGTAATTATTAAGCGCAATCAACTCAATGTTGATCGAGATTAGGTTACCTAAGCAAAACTAACCGAGCTTACAACATTCGTCAGCTTAGGTACAGATCTAGTTACTAAGGTAATCGAGTTGAAAATTGTACTAACTGAATTTCAAAGTCGTGTCTCAAATAGACTTTGAAACATATTTTTCCTAGTCTTTTTTATAGTTTATTTATATTAAAATTTTAATACAAAAACCTCTGTTTAAATAAAAAGGTTTTTTCCATTCGTTTGTTTAGTGGCTAGCAGTGGCTAGTATATCCACGCATTGACTACTTTTTTCATAGGCAATCAGGGTAATTATACTATTTCATAAGCAGACCCAAAATAATTTATCGCCATTTCGACGTGGTTATTGAACTCCAAAGTAGATAAACGAGCTCTAAGGAAAGAATATATTATACACTATATGCTCTAAGCCACTGCACCTGCCACGGGGGCATCAAGCACAGGTCTATAACAGTCTACACTCTGCACTATACGTATTACGTAGTAACTTTAATAACAAATATAGAGGCCGGTAGATTTAAATCTCATACAATACTATAAATATGTCAGCAATGTGATAAATAACTAACATTTTACGGAATACCAGCTATAGTATTTCAATTCTTTCTTACATTTTATTCGATACTGGTTCGGGAAATTTCTTTTCATGACTATCGATACGACGCGACGCCGAAGTAAATACTACGCTACAGGCGGCACTTCCATAAAATATAATTTTTAATGGTGGAGCTGTGGATGGGAAAGGAGAAGTGAGAGTTACTTTCGTATGTAAGGGGCCCTGTTAATACTTCGTCATTTAAAATGAATTTTATGACTACGAATTTTAAATGTTATTCTTATTTAAGGCGACGCGACGCCTTGATAATTTGGCTGTAGCGAAACCGATTTTTCTCAGCAATGACTTAAGCTAAGAAATTAAAGTTCATTGTCAGTATTCATCATGTCTTTGTCTTTCAATTAACACGATTGGTCAACTTTTATAACACTGAATAATCAATCAAAAAGATCTCTGTAAAAAAGGGATTCCTATTTTGCCAACAGAGGAGAGTGATTTAAGCGTCCACATAGATTGGTTCAAGCAAACCCTTTATTTTGCCCATAGTTTTTAAATTACGCGACAAAAACCATTTTGTCGCTACGCCCTTTCCATTTTTTGCCGTGTTGGATATGTTTTAGATTGCTTGTTTTTTTAAATATATAGAAAATAAGCAATGGAACACCATTGCTTATTTTCCACGGTTTTTTACTTTAACGCGGCGTCACCGTAAAGATTTGTTTGTACGGATAAAATAATGTCTTATATATTTTATAGCATGCAGTCATTCATAGTGATTATTGTCCTCAAATTTTGTGTACATAAAAATTAATTTTAATTTTGTTTGTCCCGCTAAAACTCGGAAACAGCGCTGGACCGATTTGGTTGAAATATTCGTGGAAGTCCAGGGAAGTTTAACGTTAGGATGGAAATGATACAAAGTTCACCGGGTGGATAAAATATCGGAAATCGAGTAGACGCTGAAAGAAAATTTTCTTGGTAAAACATTAAAAAATAATGAGCAAACTTATTAAATATACGTAGAATGTTTTGTAAGCGTAAGAACCGATTATTGCTTTTCTTGGCTTTTAAAATAATGACGTTGTAAGTTACTTTCAATACAGTACCCTAATATTATTTTCCCGAAGTAGCGTTAAAAATAACCTTACGCTTTTGTGGAAGACATGCTACTTTTATCTTTATACTAGCTGACCCGACAGACGTTGTCCTGTCTTAACGATGATTATTTAATCCGAATTGGTATAATTAAGAAAACAATAGATTAAAATTAGTACCTTCATGCCAAATTTCATCAAAATAGATTAATAAATAGTTTAAGCGAAAATTATAAAAGTTTATTGTGCAGGAAGCGTACATTTTCCGGGACAAAAAGTATTGTCCTTATTATACCTTGTCCTTTCCCGAGACACAAAGTATCTCCATACCGAATTTCATAAAAATAGACTGAATAGTTTAGGCGAAAATCATAAAAGCTTATTGTGCGGGAACCATACTTTTTCCGGGATTAAAAGTATCCCTTGTCCTTTCCCGAGACTCAAAGTATCTCCATACCAAAATTCATCAAAATTGATTGAATAGTTTACGCGCAAATCATAAAAGTATATTGTGCAGTAACCGTACATTTTTCCTGGACAAAATGTATCCTATGTCCTTTTCCTGGTTCTAAGCTACCTCTCCACCAATTTTCAGCCAAATCGGTTCATCCGTTCTTGAGATAAAAGTTTATTGGGCGGGAACCGTACATTTTCCGGGACAAAAAGTATCCCTTGTCCTTTCCCGAGACTCAAAGTATATCCATACCAAAATTCATCAAAATCGATTAAATAGTTTACGCGCAAATAATAAAAGTATATTGTGCAGTAACCGTACATTTTTCCGGGACAAAATGTATCCTATGTCCTATTCCTGGTTCCATGCTACCTCTCCACCAATTTTCAGCCAAATCGGTTCATCCGTTCTTGAGATAAAAGTTTATTGGGCGGGAACCGTACATTTTCCGGGACAAAAAGTATCCCTTGTCCTTTCCCGAGACTCAAAATATCTCCATACCAAAATTCATCAAAATCGATTGAATAGTTTACGCGCAAATCATAAAAGTATATTGTGCAGTAACCGTACATTTTTCCGAAACAAAATGTATCCTATGTCCTTCTCCTGGCTCTAAACTACCTCCCTGCCAATTTTCAGCTAAATCGGTTCAGCCGTTCTTGAGTTATAAGTGAAGTAACTAACACGACTTTCTTTTATATATATAGACTTTAGTAGGTCAAAGTTCTGAGTACGGCTTGTTACGTCCGCGTCTGAGGAACAAGATGCTTGTACACCGCACCGCTAACAAGATGTGGAGCCGATTTAAAAAATGCGTATTTTAGATAGAAATCTGTGGTATTTTGTTTCAATTACAAGGATCTTTCTGAGGCATCTCTTTATGAAAAGGCGGTTCATCTCGTAAGTAGTATCTAAAAATGTACACCATTTATTTCCAACACTAACTTATTTGCTCGATTGATTATTTAAAGCTTGGTATTCATTATAATTTATTAACAGACTTCCAAAAAACGAGGAGGTTATATGTTCGGCTGTGGATATTTTATAACGAACAAGGAATACAAAATGTTGTGGAAAATCTATATAATTAACTAGCTGTCCCAGCAAACGTTTCTTTGCCATATTATCGCCCGTATTATTTTATTGAATTAGTGACTAAATAAGTATGTCACCATGGCAACGTCCATCGCTATCCCATGACCCGCGTCGCATAAGCAATGGTCGCTCTTTATAGACAAATAATTTGCAATAAAATAAAATTGCGACTATAATTAAAGATTTAAGCTATCCTTACTCTCAAGTTGGAAAAAAGCACACATTTAAAAAAAAGAAACATTAAAATCGGTTAGGTAGTTTAGGAATCCATCGCGGACAAACATCGTGACAGGAGATTTATATATATTAGATTATTTGTTATGTACAGTCAATCTCCTCGTCGAGAACGCCTCCGTGGTCCAGTGGCTTAGGGCATAGCTCTTGACTCGAAGGTCGTTGGTTCGATCCCCGCGTTAGAAACATATTGTTATTTCCATGTTTGGTTAGGACGATGCACGCTGATCACCTGATTGTCTGACAAGTGACAAATAAGATGACCCCTACCTCGGATGGGCATGTAAAAAGTCGGTCCTGCGCCTGATCTCTCGCCAGTCGTGTCGGTCTTCTCTCGCACTGGGTTATGAGAGTAAAAAGCAATAGAGAGTGCTCTTGTGTATTGCACACATAGTAATTGGGCACTATAAATATACTCCTGCGTAACTGGCCTTCCCCCTTAGACAACTGGCAAAACGCTACGCTAACGTCAACGCTAGCGCTACAAAATGTATGCGATTTGACATAAGCCATCGCTTCGCTAGCGAATACTAATGTTAAATCCATACATTTTGTAGCGTTAGCGTTAGCGTTTTGCCAGTTGTCTAAGGGGGCTGGTTTGAAACCGGCCACCGTCACCGAAAGTTATTATTATATATTATTGGGGTGACGATCTCCAAAATGTGAATAGCGGAATTGATGTGAAAAAAATATAGCAGCTAAAATTACTATTTTTAGTTGAAAAACAACGCCATTAAAATGTTTAATAATTAGTTCAAACAACTAACTTCAATTAAACAATTAAAAATGTTCCACTAACAAATTACTTTTCGTGAAGTGCAGTGAAGAGAGATGTCTTCTAATTTATAAAATACAAGATAGCTGTTAATTATACTTTAAATAAAGAGCGCCGAGAAAATCTAAGCATCTGGGGCTTAATTAGTAATTAAAAATCTTCTCATATTGTTTTAACGGAGATGTTATTCATAAAATATTAATAGATCAAATATTATAGAATGCGAGTTCTGTGAATTTTTTAAGAATCCTTGATCCTGCCTGAACAGTGAATACATAACAATTGAGATTATAATATCGAAACGCCGTTATATTTAAGTTAATTAATGTCGCCATTCTGTTTCTTTTAGTAAAATAATTTAACAGATTCTTAGCCAATTCTAGTAACCTGGGTTCGTTCGTGAGTCGAGTACTCAGGTTCTTTAGCTTTTGAAAGAGAATTGAACCCAGTTTCTTTTATACTAAATTTTATAATCCAGCGTTAGTTCGGCATGGTGTGTCCTGTCCATGCCGAACTTCGGCCGCGTTTTTTCAGCCACTATTTAGACACTTACGACTAGACGTACTCTGTCTGCGAAAAGTCTCCATAAAGTCGTGGGCATATACATTTTTATAGAATTGTGGTATAAAATTTCATGAAATGTTATATTCCATCTTTATTCCTTCAATCTTATTTCATCTTTAGAAATTTCGATGCAATACTTGTGGCGTTCCATTCCTATAGGAGTCAGTTAAGCTTAATACAAGGTACTTCCTCTGGCATACTTTTAAAAAGATACGCTGGATAAAATTATAGATTTCAATTGTCAACCGAATGTACGAATTTTGAAGTGAGTAATATTATGTAAAATGTAAATCAGAGCTTCATAATATTGTGTATTTATAATGATCACTTCCATATTTTACTTTTAATATTGAAATAATGATGTGGATTTCAGAAACTATAATTATAATACAGATGTATTTAATTTAATTATGCACAGATTAAAGCTTCAATGTTTTGGAGTCAGCTGATAAAAATTATGAGCTGTGATCTATTTGTCACACAAATCCACCGAAATAAAGAAAACGTAGAGAATTACCACTTCTTTCCCCAGCTACGACACTTCATAAAATACAAATCCAAGTTGTGACGAGTGACGAGATTGCGAAACAGAATATTACTGTAGTATTTATTTTACCTTTGCGGCTCCAAATGACATTATCTCTTTATTACATTTGTGCGAGAACACCTGGTACACGAATTACAGAGAAATAAAGTGAAGAAATAGACACGTAATGTTTATCAAGCTTTATTAAGGCTGGCCGCATACACACGTTTTCCGTATTCGATTTCCTAATGTGGAATTTCGATTCGGAATTCAGTAAGACTAGCGTAAACGTCCGTTTTTATTCACGCGCGAACGTCCCGGCTTGCACTCGAAACGTCAGTGCGAAATTCGTTCCGTTCGGAGAAACGAACGTACTTCCACGTAATTCCATGTATTCGTGTGTTATCCGGAAAACGTGCGTATGCGGCCAACCTTACCTCACACAATGTAAAGGTGAGAGACCTTTACACAATGTAAATGTCTCTCTTCACTTCGAGGCGTTATGGCATAGCTACATTGAGAGAAATTGACATCGACCATGGTTAAACATTTGTCTGCAGTAGTATATTATATTTAAATATATATTTTTTGCGGTTTGTATGCGTAAGCGTCGCATGTGTATGCGTTTGCCTCTATAAAAGTAAAAAAAGTTGCTCTTTCAGAGCTGCCACTTTTACAGTGAAATCGGACAACGGACAGATACACCACGGACAGACACACCATAAAGTATTATATTGTCACTTAGTTTTGTTACACCTTGTATAATATGTATTAACAATTACTTTTTAAGACGAAAAAGTTTAAAAGTTCATTATTATTTATTGCCCATAATAATAATAAGTTAATTAAGTACATCTAAAAATTAAGTCAAAATTTATTGAATAAATAAACTTTTAAAAGTATTCCATTTATATATTTAATTCAAAATATTCGAGTGTATTTTTTGCCACAAACGTGATTAAAACCGAAATTGCAAGACTTTTTTTTTTCAAATATTAAGTGTACGTGTGCTGAAACCGCGAAGCTATTTTTAAAACGGTCGCTGTTTCGGACAAAATTAATATTGCTGTTAATTACTTTCAGGTTCTTTTAAAGGTAATCGAAAATAGTTAGTAGATACAGACATCCTTCAAAAATTCTTTCTTAACGAACTGTCCGAAATACCTTACATTACTTATACCCTATAATACTTATTATACATACAGTTAAGTTAAACATTTTCCGACCTAGCACGTTTAACACGTCATATAGAAAATATCATTATTTTTACCCATTTCAACCAAACATAATATATGCTAAAACACTGTAAGTCTAGAAGAACCTCAGTTCTACTTCTAGTCTTCGAGTGCTTCAAATTCACTAAGGTGTAATAAAAATATAATTTCTTACTGGAAAGTTCAGGAAGCCTTATAGAATATTCATACAGCAGTCTTGAGTGAGAATAAACCGTTTTATCTCAATTCCATCTAGCCCGTATCACGTTTCCTATTAAGCGCTCGGTAAACGGTAATTCTGCATTACATGCATTACGTGCTGTAGTTCATGAATTATCGTGTATTGTAGTGAATGATGCGAATTACATGCAAACTACGTGCTGTACAACGTGCTGTACTTTGAATTACAACTTCTTTAATTTTTCAGCACGACATGCGTTACGTGCTGTAATGCACGCATGATCGTTTATTGTAGTGAATGATGCGAATGACATGCAAACTACGTGCTGTACATTGATTGACAAGTTGTTTAATTTTTCGTCATGCAATAATATGATTGTTTCGCCAGAGTAGACAGAATGTCTATTGTGGTTTCGCCATCGACATAATATTATCATGCAACAACTCAGTTCCAGGGTTGTGGTGGTGTAGATTTTATATTAATATTTAAAAAGCAAACTCTTCTTTTTTTCTACTTTATTGTTTACTAGCTGTTGTCCGCGACTTCGTCCGCGTCAACGTATAATAACAAAGATGGACTAGATAGAGTTTTCCCCTTTTAAGGGTTCCTTACCCAAAAATAAAAACGAGACCCTCTTACAATGATTTCACTGTTTAAACCAAATTCGAGCTACATCTCATACAAAAACAACCAAAATGTATAAAAAATCGGCCAAGTGCGAGTCGGACTCACGAATCGATTTTGATGAATTTTGGTATGGAGATACTTTTATCTCCATACCAAAATTCATCAAAATCGATTGAATATTTTACGCACAAATCATAAAAGTATATTGTGCAGTAATCGTACATTTTCCGGGACAACTTTGGTCTTCGGGACTCAAAGTATCTCTATGCCAAATTTCAGCGAAATCGGTCCAGCCGTTCAGGCGTGATATTGTGACCACGCGAATACGGATCCATAAAGAGATTAAAGTACACACATACAACAAAAGAATGTGTGAAAAATTCAAGTGCCTATTGCCATTATTGATATAGAGCAAAAAAGGCCAAAAAAATCATGTTTGATGTATGGGATAAATATTAATATTTAAATATTAATTTTATTTTGTTTTTAGTATTTGTTGTTATAGCGGCAACAGATATACATAACCTGTGAAAATTTCAACTGTCTAGCTATTACCGTTCTTGAGTTACAGCCTGGAGACAGACAGACAGATGAACGGACAGACGGACAGACATCGAAGTCTCAGTAATAGGGTCCCGTTTTGACCCTTTGGGTACGGAACCCTAAAAACTAAGGAAGAGTAACTGTGTCAAAAAAATTGTCCGCGACTCGCGAGTCTACAAAATGTGACCCGAATACATGCATGCATGAATGTATTCGGTACAAAATTTTGTGTTTTTATACAAGTGACAATTATTGTCAACGGCTTTTTTTCCTAAAGAATGTAAGGGTGTATTCAGACCGCAACGCGACGCGTAGATGCATTTCTAAATTTGTACTGAATTAACAGATCGCGCAATTGAAACCTGTCAAATCCATACAAATTGATGCCGCGCCTCGCCTCGCCTCGTCACGTTGCGGTCTGAATTGGCCCTTACTGTTTCGTAGCTATTATCATATTTGTGCGAAAAAGAACCAAATTCAAAACGGTTGAAGTATGGGAGTTACGTTTCCATAGTTTTTATTATTCGTAGAAGAAAAAAATAATTTCATTATCATAGAATTAAGTTTATACTTAATTCTATGATAATGAAATTATTTTTTTCTGAATTTTCTGAGTTTCTAGACAATTGACGATGTCAATTCGATATTATTATCGAATTGACATCGTTGTTTATTATAACACGTTTATTATTACAATGGTTGCAAATAAATCCTGGCTACATACTTTTTATGAGCGAACGATTAAAAATTGCAACTTTCCATGTAGAGCAGCACGAGTCGGCGCATGAGTACCGGTAACTATTCCACCTCAATTTTTTTATGCGATCCTCTTCAAATGATATAAATGCATGTTGCCATGGTGCAACCCGGTGCCATATTGTTAAAGCGTCTCCCAGACAGAAGCGGCCTGCGGTGGCGGTGGCGGTGGCGGTCAGTTGGATGACTTGAGAGTTCTAGGAACGACACAGACACACGCGGCCACGCGGCCAAGTCATTCAACTGACCGCCACCGCCACCGCCACCGCAGGCCGCGTCTGTCTGGGAAACGCTTTAAACAAACATTGTTTAAACAATTACAAGGAATTGTTATTTTTTAACCAGACAATTTTTTTTATATTCTTTATTGAAATACCAATAAAAAAGGTCCTATGACTTTTCACGATAAAGTTAATATTTTTAAAGATATGAATTTTTAAAGGTTCGAAAAATCTCAAATTTGGGTACTTTTGACCCAATAAAAATATATTAAAAAAGATAATAATGTCTAAGTTATATATATTTTTAAATTCTCTATACAATAGTTAATAATACCGTTAGTAGAGATTAAAAAAAATCATAGCTTATATCTTTTTTATCTTAGCAAAAGTAGACAAAAAATTGTGTTTTTTTGTATGGGAGCCCCCCTTAAATATTAACTTTATTTTTTTATAGTATTTGTTCATATAGCGGCAACAGATATACACAATCTGTGAAAAATTCAGAAGTAGCTAGCTATAGCGGTTTTTGAGATACAGCCTGGAGACATACAGACAAACGGACAGACAGTATCTCAAAAACCGCTATAGCTAGACTTCTGAATTTTTCACAGATTGTGTTTATCTGTTGCCGCTATAACAACCAATACTAAAAATAAAATAAAGTATAATATTTAAGGGGGGCGCTCCCATACAAGAAACGTGATTTTTTTGGCCTTTTTTGCTCGTAATCAATAATAGTAACAGCTAGGCTCTTAAAAATTTTACAAAATCCTTAATTATATTTGTATTTTAATAATTAATAATAAAATTAAAATAAAGTAAATGTTTAAGGCGGGCTCCCATACAAAAAAACAATTTTTTGTCTACTTTTGCTAAGATAAAAAAAAACCGGCCAAGTGCGAGTCGGACTCGCGCACCGAGGGTTCCGTACAAACCAAAATATGCAGCTTAAATTGCTGTTTCTTTTGATTGCGTTGTCATAGAAGTTTGATTTTGTTACAGCTTAAAGGTATTATAGACTTGAGTATTTGGTATGAATTTCAATTTAATACCTCTACGCGTTTATGAGGAAATGGGTAGTAAGTTTAAAATTATTAAAAAAAATATATATTATGTGATGTAACTAAAAATTTATGGTTTTCGTAATTTTTCCTTTATCTATGCTATAAGACGTTGCTTCGTACCAAATTTCAAGATTCTGAGTTCACGGGAAGCACCCTGTAGGTTTTGATTCCCTTGCAAGTGTCGAAAATTTGCGGCATAAACGGCTGTATCTTTTGATTGCGTTGGCTTAGAAGTTTGATTTTTTCACAACTTCAAGGGACAGTAGACCTGAGTAATTGATATAAATTTCAGCTTCATACCTCCACGCGTTCCTGAGAAAAAGGGTCTTGACAGACGGACGGACGGACAGACGGACAACAAAGTGATCCTATAAGGGTTCCGTTTTTTCCTTTTGAGGTACGGAACCCTAAAAAGATATAAACAATTATTTTTTTTGTAAATCTCTACTAACGATATTATTAACTAATGTATAGAGAATTTAAAAATATATATAACTTAGATATTATTATTTATCTAAATATATTTTTCATGGGTCAAAAGTACCCAAATTTGAAATTTTTCGAACCTTTAAAAATGCATATCTTTAAAAATATTAACTTTATCGTGAAAAGTCATAGGACCTTTTTTATTGGTAAGTATTTCAATAAAGAATATAAAAAAATTGTCCATTTAAAAAGTAACAATTCCTAGCAATTGTTTAAACAATGTTTGTTTAAACAATATGGCACCGGGATGCACCATGGCAACATGCATTTATATCATCAGGAGAGCAATTTGAAAAAATTGAGGTGGAATAGTTTCCGGTACTCATGCGCCGACTCGTGCTGCTCTAATGTCATTCAGGTTTTAATATAATGATGATAATATAGGTCTACCATCATCTTATTCTTTTTTCTTCATCTTTTTACGCTGCATAACAGCTGTCATCACAAGAAAAAATGAATCGGTCTTTGACAAAATATATACTAATCCATAGCGACAAAGATGACCTTCTCACCGTAGACCATATTATACTTTACTGATATAGAGATCTTTGACTGATATACTTAAAATTGAAATGAATTATCATGCTGCATGATGAAAAATGAGCGTTCATCATGCAGCATGTAATTCACGTAAATGAATGGTCATGCTGAATTACCGTCTACAGGGTACTTTAGTCTCCTAGTGGCTGGCCATGTCTGCATTAATGCGTACTCTCGCCTCTTGGTCTAGCCTAGTGATGAAATGGGTGTAGACGTGGCTTAAGTTTTAATATGAAGGGGTGAACACTGGCTATACATGCAAACCAAATTCTATCTAAATTTTAGCGTCAACGTAACAAACAGGCAGACATGTACATATTTTCGCATTTATAATTTTATTATGAATATTATACATTTAAGTTTGTAAGCATGAAAGTCTTAAGGCCTGTAGGTGCCTTTGTAAGGCAGTAAGTAGTGCAAGGTAAGAAATTAGATAAATTGTTATATTTGTAAAAGAAATTTTTTTTTTTTTATTTCGGCACTTATCCAAATATTTAAAGAAATCTACGAAATATTTGAATTGCTGAATGCGTATTCCTTACTTACTACTTTACTTGAAACGGGCAAATACAATATTTTAAAATAAATCCATGTCTAGTCGTTACTTAATAGATCTTGGATTTTATGTTGTCAAGTGTTTCAGCAGTTAGTTTAAGAGGTTTTTAATTTAATAGAGATAGCCACGCCTACATTACATTATGAAGTGAGAGTAGAGACTAAGGTAAGTGTGATCAAATTTCAAGGTAAGGTTATTAAAATAATGAGGAATGCTACGAATAATAAAAACTAAGGAAGAGTAACTCCGTCGAAAAACATGCTCCAAAATACTTGTCAAAAAAGTGTACCTTAGGTTCACTTTTCATACATTTGCAATATTTAGGTGACCTTGAGCGGTATAAAGGTTGACGTTACATGACAGTTCGAATGGAACCAAATTTAAAACTGTATTAGTATGGGAGTTACGTTTCCTTGGGTTTTATTATTCGTAGGAGGAATGAATTCATATTTTGACATTTTAAATTATGAAGTTTTGAGCTTCGATTCGCCGTTTGAACTTCAATTGTTTTAGTGAAGATAAAGACTCTGATAAAGTGTTGCAGGTTTTAGCATGTCATATATTATTTGTTTGTTTGGTAGTTTAATACACTATCTTATCAAAGCAGCATGCAATTTTAAACTTAAACGACACGATTTTCATGAACTGTAACAGCTCAAATAACAATGATATTAAACTATAAAAAAAAATCTTATAAACCATTTTTACCATAGGCATTTGGAACAGCCATAATAATATTATAACCTCCTTCGAAGTCGGTTAAACTGACGATGCGCGGTATGACAAATGATATGAATTAATAAAAGTTCGGAGGTCAGGTCAACGTTTCATTATACCATCACGCAACGCTCCTCATGCTACTTTCATTACTTAGCTAATTCACTATTTGCGCACAAAATGGAATGAATAGTAAAACGACAATAACACTTTTCGCGGTAAAAATGTGGTAAATAGCCCTTAGGTGCTCATGCTAAGTAATTGTGTCTACACAGTGCAGTCTCTAGCTCTACGTCTCGCTTATTAGTCTCATTAGTCGCTTTTAGATACTTAAGAGTTGAGAGGCCACACTCAGAGATTTAATAGTTACCTAATTTGAGGAAAATTTTCACACAACTCCCACATATTTTCTGACGGATAAGATCCTAAGCCACTGGATCAACTTTGACGCAATTAAGCAAAGATTTTACTAAAATTTTATTTACCTATATTAGTATATTAGTAATTATTAGTAATTACTAAGGACGTACGGTGTTGTCATTAAAGATCCAATTTTGCGCGTACGTAATGGTCTGTTTATAACCCCTATTATGCTAAAAATATATTATTTTAATCATGTTTTGTGAAAAAAACCACAAACCACTTATGTATCGTATAAGTGTGCTTTAGAAACACGTATCTGCTGAGCTCTATGTAAGTTGATATCGCTTTCCCCTTACTCAATTTGTAGAATGTTTGCTCGTCTTGACGCCACTCCTGACTTACGCAATTCAGATTTCTAGAGAGCATGGTGAAAGAGAGTTCATTTGACGAGGATCATCGAAATTTGACACTTTTTCCAAGAAAATTGAATGGTAGGCAAGACAAACTTGTGATTTACGTAGGTTTTACACATGCTTGCGGACGGAAGCCACGGAAGACATGTAATAGACCCTCGTGTCTCCGTCCTGCGCGGTAGTAGGAACACGGTCGGGTTTTAGTGGGTACAGCTGCGGCCACTTACCATCTCTTCGGCCGTAGCAAGTCCCACATACCCCGGTGGTCCTTCCCCAATGCTGCCGGGGATGCGTAATTGCATTTCCCGACCAAAAACAAAAAAAAAAAAAAAAAAGGTTTTACACATGCTCAAGGACTAATCGTTTGAAGTGAAATAATACTTAGTACTTACCTCTTTCATACCGCTGAACTGATTTAGATGATATTTGGTGAAGACATATTCAACCCAGGATAAGACGTAGGAAAGTTAAATCCTAGGAGGATAGACTATAGGAGAGAGCCTTATATCGTTGTATAAGCGTCAAGTTGCGTCCGACCTACTCGGCCATAACAAAGGAGCCGATCTGCATATTTCATGTAATAAAAGTGTTAATAAAGGTTTTTAGGGAACATTATATGCTAGGTATCGTTGAGTTTTGTGGTTCCGCTAAATAATAAACCATAAGAACGGCCAAATAATGCCTCAAACACGTAGATTTAACGTTAAATACGTACGTTTTGAACAACGTTTTTTGGGCTTTTTAACCGGTATTTTTGTAAGCTGAAAAGATAATTTACAAGTTTAAAAATCCCTTAATCGTGCCATATAAGGCGTTAGTGGTAAAATCTCACATCAAGTAATAATTTGTCTACAAAAATTGCAAAGCTTTTTACGTGTGTTTAGGAATGCACATTACCTGAACTATAATTTATCGATATCATGAACTAAGTGACTTTCTTTTCAGGGTTATAATATGCTTCGAAATTATCGACACAGAAATATTCAAGAAAATACACACACACTACTTGTATGAAAACAAGCACAAAATGGCCACGCGATCGCGGCCTAAGACGGCATCTATGTTATAATACTTAATCTGTGGTTAAATCACTGAAACATTTTCAGTTGCGCAGTAAACGATTTTTTGCACGAAATTGCAGACAACCATAGGTGCAGTTGATAAACAATTTAAACTACAAATAATAATAATTGAAATTCGCAGATTTTAGTACTTCTTTGAATGGTTTTCATAACAATATACAGGCGACATATTATATTATATTTACACGAATAAACATTCCGCACCATTGCACATTCGATGCAGCCTTTTGCACTTAGCCACAGACGAGGCGGGGCAAGTCGTATTTCATAATTGCTTTTCGCTGAACAACTTATTAATCTTACATTTAATTTATTAAAATATCTCGGGAGTTTTTCTATTACCCGTAAAGAAAGTTAATATTAAAAGATAACCTTGAAAGAGTTTTTACGACAGGCACCTGAAGTATCTCATACTTTTTGTTATTTTTCAATTAGGAAGCCATTAAATAGAATAATTAAAAGCACATGAACATATTAAATATAAACAAAGCTGAAACGATTAGTAATAAGTAGGTATAATATAATATTATTATTATCTATCATTATTTTAACATTTTCTATTATAAGACTTACTATAAATATTTGGTCCATGAAAACATAAAGCATATTTTAATATAGTTTTGTGGCCGCACTCTTACTCGTACTTAACTTTACATAAAGGAAGATTTGGACACAAATTCCATACATTTTCTGAGAAACTCTTCATTTAATTAAAGTTAAGTGTAAATTAAATGTGAGCTGAGTGCCGACGTTAGAGCATTACTTCACACATGAACACTATTTGACCAAGATCTTGAAACAACAGTGGACACTGGTGTAATCCATTTACTGTAACTACCCTTCAGCTCGGTAAGCTACCAATTATCGTCAAATGACCGTCATCTGTAATTTCAGACTTCATTTAGCTACGTTTCAATTTCCTGTCACTATTTATCTTGACCTCAAGATGACCTTCGAACCTTCAGACTTCTGAAGTCATCGTATTAACGAAAAAAAGAACGGGTTGTGCTCTAAGCGAACATGAAACGGGAGAAAGGTATAATTTTTGTTTAGAAAGAGAGGGAGATATTGTACTTATCCTCCATCTTACGAATTTTCGTGCAGGTCACGTGTTTTGCTCCTGAACTCCAGAACCTTGACGCTATTTTAACCTTTTTTAACGATCTCTAAAAAGCGGACAACGTAGATCAAAAATTTCATATAATTACATAGAATGAAATACCTTGGTAACTAGAACACCGACAAACATTTCTAGCAGCACTAGTAATATAATGTCTCAGAAAATAATTTTACACACAAAAATAATTAAAATTTTTCAGAGACCGCAATAATATTTACAATTATTATGACTTTCATCTTCTTATTTATAACTCAGTATATATAAGAATTTGCTATAATAATAGTAAGAAAAATAAATATGATTGGCGAAAATATTGAAGAGTATATTCCAATATTGTATTTAAAATATTCACGAACACTTTAATATCTTGTGACACCTGGTCTATTCCAGATTTAATAACGGCGATGTAAAAACTCCTACCTCGCTTCAAGCAGTAGTATTCCTACCTGCATTTATACAGTTTTATGAACTTAATTATTTCTATATTTTAAATAACTGCGTTTAATATAACTAGAAGTTTCGCTCACCTTCGCTCAGCCATTTGTTTATTAACCGGGAACCGTACATTTATACGTAACAAAAGCTATGCTTCTTTCCAAAGTTCATCTACATCTGTTCACTGCCTTAATGAAGAGACTGAAGAGAGAAAGAAGAGACCACTTATAACTCAGTAGTTATAGATAAACAGCTGATACACTTTCGTATTTAAAACAAGCTGTCCCGGTGAACTTCGTGTCACTTTAAAACCTTCCCTGGACTTCTACGAATATTTTAAGACTAAAATCATCCCAATCGGTTCAGCCGTTTTCAAGCTTTAGCGCGACTAGCACATTTGAAAATCCATTTTTATATTTAAGAGAAGATAATAGAATTTGGCTTTCATATTTCAGAACAGATGTAGTACCTATAGTAATAGATAACTTTAAATCTACTCGAACATGTGTTGGGTCACTAGTTCCGAACTTCAATTCTTTTTCCGAAGTCAGTTAGAACACGATTCACTTCAGTAAACATAAATTACGCGCGCTGCCGTAAGCTCTGCCTCAGCTCTATATTTTACACAGATAAAAGAAAATAGAATGCCTCTCCACGTATTCATATTTCTCTCTAGAGTATGGTGTAGTTTCGTCTGCCGAAAAACCATTGACTCCACACTCCGCCTCACGTTCCAAGTTAATTGACACGACTTTTATTTTCTGTTCGACTCTGAAATTATCGTTCACGTGATTCACCAAGTTTCGCCCAAATCGTTTCGGTTAGATACGATTTTCTTTGGAATTTTGATTTCCTTTTGGGTTTAATGTGTATTATTACGTGAACTGTATCGTAAGTTATAAGGTAACAAATGTTTTCAAAGTCATGACTCATGAGTTTTTTGAGTCTTTGTTTCCTAAACTCCTCAGAAACTATGATGTTAATTGAGTCTTTGTTTCGTAAACTCCTCAGAAACTAAGCTACTCGAATGGAATAGTTGAAATCGGAAAAAAGGGACATTAACCAACAGTCGGCACAAAACGCCATCTGCTTAAGTCGTTATGGGGGTTATTACTTCTGGCCGAGTGAGAATCTAACAAAGATTCTTCGTAGCGTATTATGGACGTTAAATTTAAAATATGACTCGTGTAATTTAGCTTGAGTATAATTTTATTCCCGTATTAAACATCGGCGGGGCGACCGCTCCTGTTGTTTGTTCCCCCGGTCGCGTTCTATTTGCGCGGTACATCATAAATTTTTAGCCCGACTTTTATAAACTCGTGCACCTACTAAATATTTACCGAAACTACGAGCCGAGTTCGCCAAGACTCCTCGCGTCATTTTTATGTAACTCTGTTTGCGAGTACGAGTGCCTTTGTAACGGAGTCGTTATATAAAATAACGTACGACGCAAAATGCATTAGACTCGCGCCGGTGACGTCACAGTAATCGGATGAAGCAGTACGAATGCTTAAAACTATTAGCAACGGGTTGTCTGTATGGAAATTCCAAGAAAAAACATTGCTTCTACTTAGGCGTTGCAGGAATGTGAATGCTTGCATTAAGGCGCTATAATTATGCACGCCCAAGCGCCTCCTACCAGTTATTAGCTGGAAGCATTCATTTTAGTATTAAAATGTACGTTTCTTTTTATACTAGGTCCAAAGCTAAGTACTATATGAAACAGAGTAGGTACTACGAATACTTAAAAAAAAGCTGTTTTATACAAAACACGTACGTGCCTTAGCGTTTTAATATTATAAAACAGCAGCTTTATAATATACACAATTGCATTTGTTTATATAAACCAACTAAAATAAAACAATGTTAGTACGTTTTTACATAACCACTAATGACATTTTAATCTTATTTGAATCGCTGTAATTGTTGACAGGCTTAACAATTGGCACTAAAGTTTTACAGTCAAATTGTTACAATGTGCGTATGTAGTGTGTTTGTGTTAATTAATTGCGTTTACTATTTTTTTTTTCCATGTATAATAAACTCCTTACTAATGGGAAACCAACTTTCTAATCATTCTTATAACCCGATACTGTCCAGCGACGAATGTATAATTTATCAAATAAAGCACTTTAACTGGTTTAAAAAGTATCTCAAGACTAACTATCCCTTTCAAGACGATTCTTTCAAAAGGAAAATAAAAAGTGCGAAGAATAATTTGAGCGTGCACCCTTTTTACTCCGACGCGTGAATACAAAGCGATTTCACTCCTTAGAATTGAAGTTACTTAGCACTGTTTTATATAGAAAAAAAAGGGTTACACCCCGGGAGTGCCAGCAGAAGTGTAAACTTGATTATTAACGTTGTGCATTTTTTTCACCCATTTTTTATGAAAAAAGATTTAAAAAAAAAATCGTAGTAGTGTTACTCTCCAACTGTCTTACGTTTTTTCCTTGGTTTTTCGATCAGCACGAGAATCTGACGCGAGTTTCACAGTTTTTACCCATCCCACAAAAGTGCTCAACGCCGCTAAAGAAGTTTTCACTTCAAAAACATTTCTCTATATCGTATTGTATTAACTTTAAAAGGCCGCCGTTTTTTCTATGAACCGGACATTATTTAAAACAAAAGATTTAGAAATAGTCCACCTCGTCTAAGTGTTGATTTAGGAGTTAAATAACTTATCTCAATTGATAATAAATCTTGCTTAGGTAAAATAAATAACTCGCACAAAATGCTACATTAGTATTTGGCTACCTGGTAACGCAAAATTCCAATAACTTGAAGTATTTCAGGTTTTGGTCAAACAACTTGAAATTTTCTAACCCACTTCAAATATATGGCGAAGTTTGGCGAAGGAGGTTTTAATTAAAGGTCCTTTGTCAAGTCGTTCCTGACCGGTGACAGCTGCGGGGAAATTACCTGGAGCCAGCTCGCGCCGTTTGACGAATGCTACCCATTCCTTACTAACGCTCAACTACATTTTTTCTAGGATTTAGCGTGAACTTATGAACGTAGTTTTAATATCGATCGATAAAAATCAAGTTCTGATATTTAAAAAGTTGTCATTCGGACAGAAAGTTTAACGTATATTTTTACACGAGAACGAACTAACCCCAATCGTTTTCGGAATTCAAACTATTTCCATTTAAATCAGTTTAGCGGTTTGAAAGCGAAGAAGTAACATACCAATATAAAAGTTGACTACTTAAACTAATAAATGAGTTTATTTTAACGACGATAGTAAACAGATAAAATAAAAAGTTTATAAACTCTTCAGAAAATATAAATATTTTCTACTTTGTGATATTATAAAATATAAGTATTGACATACTGATGACGGACTCAGTACGACAGGATCCAAATCAAAGTGGCGCGTATTGGGACAGACAGATATTTAATAGCTTGTCGATTCGTTTTTGTAGCAGGCTTCGTATTCATTTCGATTGCGAAATATACGTGGGATGAAAATGTTACTTCAATTAAAAAGCTGAATAAATATAAATATTTATAATAATGTCGATTACATGCACTCTTTTATATGAAATGGTTATTAAATACGTGTATATAGGAAAAAGTAAAATAAATGAAATAAAATTCGAAAGTTCGAGTTATTCGCAGCTTAGGAATCAAGCACGGATTTTCCGAAATTTTAGTTTTGTGACAGACCGCAATAACTTTGAATCAATATAGTTGTTCGTTTCACTAATGATGGATTCATGTCGGGCACATAAATAGAACTATCCGTGATTCGGCAGTTTGAGGTTATCACAAACTGTGAAAGGGTACATGATGTGTACATTTCCGCTCGAATATTATATTGGTACGTTCAACGTTGTACCTTTGATTTACAAACTGTTTGGACGAAATGATCATTTTCCATATACAGAATATTTTAGTCACTGAACCGAAATCACTAAACTATTTATTACTGTTTTAAGTGATCACTATGTGAACTCAAAAATTAAAAAAAAAACATACGGCACTTCTCACATTTTTTAAACATAAACAGCCTTACCTCTAAATCATCTATTTTTAGAACTTGAAAATTATTTTTATTTTCGTATATTCAACTGAATTAAGCTGGTTATAAAGCATCTGTTTTGATACAACAACGTAATAAATGGAACAAACAAGCAATCAACCGCTGACGACTATTTACAAAGTGATCAAAATTGTCAATTTCTAATCTCAAAGGGCCGATACCTTTCAATCAACAGGGTACATTAAGGTTTAATTTAGTCCGGCCAATACAAATTTGTGTCAGTGAGTTTGAAAATTAATGATTAATGCCGGCTCCGAGCTCGTGAATAACCGAGGTATCGAGCGTCAGCATACACTGACGCATCAGCACGTCCTGACAGTAATGCTGTCGAATATCGTCAGCATAACTGCTGTATGACCCCGGCTCGGCATCTGCGCCCGCCGCCCGCCGCTCCGTCGCCATACACGCTCAAACGCGCTGCAATTTCGACGAGACATGAATACGATTAAGACTTGATTGAAATATGATAATCATACGTATTATATATAAACTACATGAATATTGTGCAGTGAGAAAATTAATTTTTCAGATCAAGCGTGTTTTCAGTTTTCATAAAACGTCGCGAAAAGCTATCAAGCTTATCAAGAAATTATAATAAATTAACAACTTTGTTTCATAGTCAATATTAATTAGCCCTGTATTTCACTTTAACTACAGCTTAAGTAAGCTAAATTGTAAAAGTTGAGCGTCGTTCGCGTCGTTATTGGTTGAATATATCATTCGATTTCGTGGCTGGTCACATTTGCGCTCAGCGACGAGCTGTATGTGCTTTGACAGCGAGCTCCGACGATTAAGCTTCGATTAAAATTTGAATTGCACATTTTGTCGAATTTTAGGATTAAATAAAAGCTGCGTTTTAGCTTCAAAATTGTCGGGTCAATTTCGTTTGTACTAAATACGGATAGAGTTTTGTGTAATGTTTGTATATATTATGCGTATTTTAACTGAATAATTTAAAACCGACTATTAATACTGTACAAAATATAGGTTAAAAATTAAAAAGTATAAAATAATACTCCCCACATCGGTTTCGGTGACGGTGGCCAGTTTCATTGAAACCAGGCCAGGTATGCAGGAGTAATTTTATAGTGCCCAGGTGTGTGCGCAGTACACAAGAGCTGCACTCTCTATTCCTTTACTCTCATAACCCAGTGGGACGGAAGACCGACACGACTGGCGAGAGATCAGGCGCAGGGCCGGCTTTTTAAGCCCGTCACAGACCTAGCTATAATATATATTAATATATTTATAGCTAGGCATATTACTATATATTTTCTATACTAATTTTCGCGTGACCGCACACTCAGCTATAATATATATTTCTGTGACATGCGGATTTAGTATAGAAAATATGCCTAGCAGCTATAATATATATTAATATATAAATATATTAATATATATTATAGCTAAGTCTGTAACGGGCTTTACATGCCCATCCGACGCATGGATCATCTTACTTGTCAGACAATCAGGTGATCAGCCTGCATTGTCCTAACCAAACTTGGAAATAACACGTGTCCAACGCGGGAATCGAACTCACGACCTCCGAGTCAAGAGCCGACCTCTAGACCACTGGAACACGGAGGCGTTAAAATAATTTAATCATCAAAATGTTACCCTTTATTATTGGGAAAATGTATTATTTCTCTCCAATCATTATGTGAATTTTGTCTTAGCGCTGTGATCGGCTAGAATAAATGAATTAATAGCTTCTATCAATTTAGAGATAGGGATTTTGCAATAAATTGAACTAATACCAACTTCAAAATTCTTTCTTATTTAAACGTTCTTTCACATTAAAAATATTACTATTAAATATTATTTTATAACCACGTCTTTTTCTTAATAGCTCGCATGGCTCAACTTACCATTATTGCACTATAATAAATAAAGTTTTAAAGCAAAACTATCCCACATGATCTAGGTTGTAAAATATACTTCCCAGTAACAAGAATAGGAGCTAGATGTTTGATTTTACAATCCACTTTTACGATAATGGAATTTTCATTTCAATGAACTTGGATATTCCATTTTGCATGAAGTCAGAAGTTGAAATTATCGCAAAGAAATCTGCAATAAATTTTACAATCATGAAAAGATTAATTATGTACAGAATATTCTGATCTCTATTGATGTAAAATTGGTAAAAAATGTTTTATGCATTCGCACTATTTACGAAAGTAGTAAGGAATAGTAACTTGAACAAAGTATGTTTTATTAGGTACTAAATGACGCCCGCAACTCTGTTGCGTATCGCGCGGTAACCGTACATTTTTACGGGACAAAAAGTATCCTATGTCCTTTCCGGGGACTCTAAGTAATGCCAAATTTCAGCAAAATCGGTTCAGCGGTTAGAGCGTGAAGAGGTAACAGACAGATAGACAGACACACTTTCGCATTTATATTATTAGTATGGATTTTGATACAAGATTTCCGTGAAGAGTTTGTTCTTTCTCGGTTTCAGGTAGCATTCTAGTATAATATATAGCAAGGAGATCCATTTTTCACTTTATAACTATAATAATTAAGGTTCAAAATATAGTTGATGTTTTATTATTAACGTCCTTTGAGACCCTTGGGTATATTTTGTCGGAAATATCGGGGTAAAGAAACACTACTGCTTTGGGAATACAAAATGTTTTGGAAGGTCGTTTAAATAAACAACTTACGGCAGTTGTAGTAACTATAATTTTCACTTTATAATATTCTTTTATTTTTATAAACTACTAACGACCCTCCCCGGCGTCGCACGCGTATAAAATATGTAATAACCACTGAAAAAAATATTAAAATCTTCTTATCTGTAACAAATAACATATAACATAAAATTGCTCCAGTAGTTCGCGAGATAAGCCCTTTCAAATAATTTCCCACGTTTTTTCCACATTCTTCTATTAGTCTTAACGTGATAAAATATAGCGTATAGCCTTCCTAAAAAATTGACAATCTAAAACTGAAAGAATTTTTCAAATCGGACCAGAGTTCCTGAGATTAGCGCGTTCAAGTTTGCCCTTTCAAATAATTTTCACCGCTTTTTCCACATTTTCCTCTATTTTTTCGCTCCTATTAGTCTTAGCGTGATAAAAAATAGCCTATAGACTTCCTCGATAAACGGGCTATCTAACAGTGAAAGAATCATCAAAATTCGTTCATCATCATCATCATGATCAGCCTATTGCCGTCCACTGCTGAACGTAGGCCTCCCCCAATGAGCGCCAACCATCCCGATTTGGGGAGCCCTCATCCAGTTTCATCATCATCAGTCCACTTTCTTTAAATCGTCGGTCCACCGTGCGTACAACGTAACAAAGGAAACAAAGGGACAAGAGGGAACGAAGCGACTTAGTTTTATAATATGTATTTAGATAGTATGACTCAAGCATATTATTAGCATTAATCGCTAGAAGCATGCATAGAACAGAAGGTTACGAATACTACACCTATATTTAGGAGTATAGTATGGTCTTACGAGTACTGATCATTACTATTCCAAGTACTCCTATTAGTACTACTAAATATAACGAATGCCACATTTAAGCGCTCATATCTGTACTAAATTCTCCACCATATAAACTGCTATAAAATTGAAAAATAGACAAAAGACTCTCAAAGCTTTAAAGTCCTAAACACGAAAATATCTGGAACACCCGAAACTTGCAAACCGATGCCGAGTCTCGCCCCTGGATAAATCTTTTGACTTTCCTTTGACACTCCAAAACTGTTGCATATGATAATGGTATTCGAGCACTTATGTACGGAGACTTTAAGCTGAGGCCACTTGAATAAATAGCAGAATATCACGGATATATATTTTTGAAACTGTTCCTTTTGGTATGAATAGTATCAGATACTAACGTTACATTACAAGCGAGTTCTCCCTCACTGGGAGCATTCGCTTGTAATGTAACGTTACAGAGTCGAGCATTAAATTACGTCAGTGAGGGAGAAGAACCGAGGGTTACAATGCGCACCTTGTAATGATGCAATGTGTAATATCTTGATACAACTTGTAACATCAAAATATATATAGAATAATCCGGTGAGTGGAGCACATTTCCGGATGTTGATGACGCAAGCGGTTTTGATTTAATCCCTCGATCGTGGATTCTTGGAAATGCTATTGTATTCTATTGTTGTCGCGATCACCGGTGCTATTATGGGGCTTGTAGGATTAAATAGAACATAAGCAGCAATTGATTTCATAATATAATATATTTAACTATACGCGTATCTTGTTCATCAACAAAAATATTAAACAAGACATTTATTGACTACGTACAATATAAATAAACACTTAGAAACTTTATTTTAACGAAATTTTATTCATAGTTAATGGAATCAGGCGTTACTTTGCGGAAATCCATAGCTTAAAATTTAGTTTGTTATTATTTTTAGCAATATTAAAAATATTAATATATTAAAATATTAATATTCAATTACGACCACCATATTATTATATCAATTAAAATTACTTGTAACTAAACATAAACTAAACACACCGGCAAAATTAGAGGAACATAACAAAATTAATTTTTTTTTTAATTGTTCACTGTTTTTTATATATTTATTTACTAATTGACTATTAAAAAATATATTTTATATAAATTTAGGGTATAAAAACGTGAAAAATAGAAAAAAATCAGCAAAAATCAAAAATTAAGAAAATCTTTGATATTTCAGTACTAAGTTTTTAAGTTAACTTCTCTATTTTTATTAAAGAAAGGCCATGTTAAAAGCGTGTAATGCCTTCTTCAGATCTCAAGAGGGCCTGGATACGCCATTCCATGCTTGCATTTTAATTGTCAATCATTTCCTGTGGGATAATCTCCTACTCCTCCAGTAGCGCCAACTCGAGCTCCTGACACATTTTGGAGCTGGAGTTTTAACTCGTACCGTTCACCCATTGATGTGCCACACGTCTTCAGTCGGATCCACATCCGTAGACCACGCTGGCCTCTCCACCTGGGCTACGCCAGCATCGTTTAGTTAATAATGTCCGATTTTCTTACACTATGGACGCACATAAAATGGAAATTACTACCTAAAACTGTGCAAAAGGCACACCATGCAGTTCCAGGATGTCTGTGCTATAGCCCTGTACTGTCAAAGTACCATCATCAATAATCATCAGCTCCATACGGGCTCCAAATCATATGCCACTCCAAACCATTACGAAGCCTGCATCATAGGCCACTATTTCCGTTAAGTGTGATGGCCTGTAGCTTTCCTTATGATATATCCACATTCTTTATCGCCTGTTAACAAAATGTACACAGAATTTTCTCCCATCACTGTACAGCACAAGATTTTACTCACTTGTCTAATTTTGATGTTCACGCGCAAATCTTAGCCTGGCTCTTCGGTGTCCTGTCTCAAGTTTTGGTGCCCATGCTGGCACTTTTGAGTTTAATTTAACTTCTTTGAGTCTTCTTCTTACTGCCCAATCACTTACACGTACATCTCGGACCTGTTCCGACAGGTTTCGTGTCTGTATAGCAGTTTGAGGTCGATTTCTTAAGGTTTGTTTCCTTACAAAATGGTCATCCTGAACCATTGTCACCCGATATCTGCTTTGTTCTCGTCTCCGAACGTAAGATCCAGTCTCTCTGAAGCGTTGAATGTTACGGTGGACCACGGAAGCCGACACACTTAAGGCCTGACTGACCGAACGGTAAGTGTGACCTTTCTCTATCGTGGTTACAGCTCTAGCTGTCGCAGATGCTGGGAAATCACTAATTTTGTATCTAAGCAATGTGTTCTTCCAAAAACCAAACAATCAAATGAGCTGAGCATACCTAGCACCCCGCTAAAACGCCATTCTTATCAGGAACACTTACAACGTCAATCATCGAAAAACACTTATTAGGGCATAATTGCTATAAAAACCTGTCAACTTGCCAGTTTTATTCAATATTTTATTTCTTAAATGAGCTTAGAAACTATAAAAAAAACCGGCCAAGTGCGAGTCGGACTCGCGCACTGAGGGTTCCGTACAAACCTGCAAGGTTTACAAAGTTCGTTCATTACGACAATCGAGTATGAGGAAATGGGTAGTAAGTTAAAAATTATTAAAAAAATATATATTATGTGATGTAACTAAAAATTTATGGTTTTCGTAATTTTTCCTTTATCTATGCTATAAGACGTTGCTTCGTACCAAATTTCAAGATTCTGAGTTCACGGGAAGCACCCTGTAGGTTTTGATTCCCTTGCAAGTGTCGAAAATTTGCGGCATAAACGGCTGTATCTTTTGATTGCGTTGGCTTAGAAGTTTGATTTTTTCACACCTTCAAGGGACAGTAGACCTGAGTAATTGATATAAATTTCAGCTTCATACCTCCACGCGTTCCTGAGAAAAAGGGTCTTGACAGACGGACGGACAGACGGACAACAAAGTGATCCTATAAGGGTTCCGTTTTTTTCCTTTTGAGGTACGGAACCCTAAAAAGGATTTCACACTGCCCGACCAACTTCAGTTCTAGTTGTGACCCTTTTTACCTATGTTCCGCTAATTTTGCCAGTGTGGTATATTAATTAAAACCCTAAAGGAAACGTTTGTATCAATACACAAAAATAAATAAAGCTAACCCGAATCTCGTGTTTAATTTAACATGCCTTTGATCTCTGAACCGAGCAAATACATAGTTTGGTAAATCTTTACATGGTACACAAAACTGATAATCGTAATATTTATCCATACTAATATTATGATCGCGAAATTGTGTCTGTCTGTTACCTATTCACGCTAAGTGTCTAAACCATAAAGTTAATATACCTAGCGGAATAGAGAAACAAAGGCCTGAGCAAGCGAGATGTCACTATCAGTAACACCGCGTGGTAAAAAGAGACGTGTGATACATGACAGCAGCACTCTTTTTTTGACGTCCAGTCGGCACGTGCCGCACGTTGTCAATATAATCTCACAGAATTCATGTTCAATCATGCTTGTGTAAGTGTATACGTACACATATTTTTCACACAGATGAAAACCAATTTTGGTTACGTTTGACAGCTCGAGATTGTTGCTCTATTCCGATAGGTATATTAACTTTATGGTCTAAACACACTAGGCTGAATTACGCCGACGTAAATTTCGCTGCGTTTACGCCGCGTATCAAACGCATACAAAATACGGACGGAACGCGACAGACGACACACTATGCCGAAATTCCGTCACGAGCCGAATTTCCGTCGAGCCGAGTCGAGCGTAAAGTTCGGCAGCGATTCGGCGGTAATGTTTTGTATAGCAACACACTATACGCGACGGAATTATCAAAAACGAACATAGCAAATCCAACCTTAGCTAAGAGCACACATTACATCTGAGAATTTTAAATACTAACATACGCGCGCGTTCCGCAACGGAAATTACGCCGCGGAATTTCGGCTCTTCGCGTAATTTATAGTGTGTCGCATCAGACGCAAGCGGTTGAACATAATTTCGGCCACGCAAATTACGCCGGCGTAATTAAGCCTAGTGTGTTTGACCCTTAGACCGCTGGACGAATTTCGATGATTTGGTATAGAGATAGTTAGAGTCCCGGGAAAGTACATAGGAATTAGGATACTTAATTATCCCGGACAAATGTACGGTTCCCGCGTAATAAACGTATTTCTCGCTAACGGACTTAGGGATGTCATCTGATATCTGAATAGATTAGGATTCCTATATCATATGATTAGGATAGTTGATATTCTCATTTTTAATGTTATGGATTTATGTTCCATTTTGATAAAGATCAAACTTTTACAATGTAAAGAATTGCGCACATTATGCCAGGGTGCTACGGGGCGGGCCGCATATTTGTAGTATTATGACCCCTTATGAAGTATGAAAAATGCGGCCCATGCATAATGACTGTGTGCAACATAAGAGGACATAATATAACAAAAAAAGGATATGGGCGAACAGCCCATAGACGGCCCCAATTTTATAATAAAAAAATAAAAAAAACATAAGAGGACATATTTTACGATCGTCTAGACACAATAAAGAACATGACACAAAACACCAAAAGGACTGTAAAAAGCACTACTTAGTCTTAATTAAACTATAGCAATGCACTTGCCGTTAATGAAATTTGCATAATATCGTGTTAACATTCCGCTTGTCTCGTTAATCTATGCAAATACACAACATCAAACAACGTATCCCGTAAATAAATAAATAAGTAATTAAAAATAAATTATCTCAAGGTATCAAGTTGAAGAAAAAAAATGTGTATGTTTTTTTTAAACGACAGCAAACATGATGGTTTATTATTTTGAACGATAAAAAATATCATTAAAATATTAAGCTGAAGCCTTATTATCATGTACTTATTACATTAATTTCTACACATTCTTTACCTTTCTGATAAATAAATTATTATAATTATATTGGTTTCACAAGAAATACTTTGAAGCGCTACGTGCTACGACAACGCCTACGAAGCTACGACGTGCTACGGTCTCTTAACAACTCGAAATGAGAGGAACTTAAAATCTGTTAAGGGTGCGTCCACATTAGTATCATTTGCGCGATCAGATCCCCGATCAGATCTCCGTCGCGTATCATCGAAGCGTGTCAAAATGATACGCATATCATGATACGACCCGATCGCTATTAACCGCGTATCTAATACATGCCGTATTAAATACTCGCATGATCGGCAGAATGATCTAATAGGCGTCCACACTATAATACTCATACTTGATACGGCGCGATGATCGCGACGAGGATCTGATCGCGCAAATGATACAAATGTGCACCGTAATATTTTGTAAGATTGCACGTTTAAGTATTTAAAGCATTATTTATTGATATTTTATTTTAATTTTTTATTAAATAACTACATAATTTCAGGTTGTAAGTGAATAAAAGGTACAAATTGCCATAACATGGTACCTAAAACTTTACCAATTTTAAACAAAGAGATAAATGCTAGATTTTAAATATCTACACATAAATCACTACACTTAATTAATTACTGAAAATGAATTTTAGACTGCTCCTGACGCCGTAAAGTGAAGAAATGTCCCTATAATAGCACCATCAATTTCGTACTTCGAACTAAATGATCCTAACGTTTTAGGTTAATTAACTAACTGTTGACTACCACTTAATTTCCCTTACTTGAATATATATTTGTGTTAAAGAAAAAGATTCAACTAAATATTTTTATATCTGTTTAGGTCTTTAATACTTCAAAATATTATAAATTGTTGTGCATATTTTTATTGTTAGCGTTGTACAGAGAGTAAAATGAAAAGGCAAGAAGAAAAAGAAGGTAATTAATTTTCTGACAGTTAAAATACTGTGCTGGGCCGTTAACAAGCCGGTTTATGCAGCTATAAAATTGAAAGCATTGATAAGGTTTGCTGAAATTTAAGTGGGTGCAGTAAAAGTTGGCGACTGATAGTCGCGACAAAATGGCGGCGTGACGTCACAACGTTTGTGGGTCAGCTGTTCCAGAAAATTCAAGGTCGAACGTAACAAACAGCGTTTTTTACCTTATTTGTGCCGAAACTCTTATAACTCTCTGTGCTCTGCCAAGAATCGTTGGCATACACTAAACACGGGCGTCATAAAATAGTTTCTTATCTTCGTGGGAAAACAAATTAATCAAGCTTCATAACTTACTGAAACAATAATATAAACACGCATAAAACAACATAGTATATCTGGGAAAAGTGGCTGACTATATTACTTAGATTTATTTTTGGTATTATCTTTATTTTTTCTTGCTGGAAAATATATTGATATTTACACACATAAGTAATATACGCTCTAAAAACGGGAAATCATCACTTCGCGACTAGCGTAATCTAGAAGACTATTATTCCAAAATCTGACAATGGCATTAAAATTAGCACCGCGATGCAGAGTCATCAATATCAGATATCAATTTTATTGCACAGCATCGCCCAAGGTTGCCAAGTCACAATTGGGTTGCGTTATGTAACCATGGAGTACGCCAAATAGTTCGGGATCGAGGTCAGCTCATCCCCGAGGGTGTTGGCGACGACCAGGCGCGACTCCATGGCGCCACATGGATCGATACCATGTGATCTCATTGAGTTATTGTTTGGTTCGAGACGTACACCTTGGTAGGCAAATATTCTGGTTATAAGGTAGCATTGAACATTCGAAAATTTGGTATTTTAAAAAGATTATTCTAATAAGTTTTAAATATTATCAGCATGTAATTTAGCCTTAAGGCAACTTAATAAAGATAGATAACGTCTTCAATCAAACAGGGTTTCTGCCAAAATAATTTTGTGCTCCAATAAGCAAACCCAAATTATGCTGATAGGCTTTGAAACAATATTTTTCCATGGGCGAAAGGATAATGTTATCGGATAAAGAGAGGCATTTATCGAAATTTGCATGTATATCATGTTTATGCATTGTCGATACATTTTAAATTCAACATCACGCGCCACAATATAACTAGAACGCTTTCGGCCATGACTAGCTCAACTGAAAACCCGTTGAGCCTTCGTTGCAAATGAAATTAAACTCAACAGTAATAAACTGTAGGGCCTTTAAAGAAGAGTGTCTACTCGAAAACATTGAGTTTTGAGTACGACGATACTCGACGCAAAAGTTGATTTGCCCAGCTCATTAGCTAACTTATAAACAAAAAACTGAAAGAAATAAATTAAATAAGTGTCAAAATTAGGTTTAAGTTAAGTTACTAAAACAATCATATTTGTCTCGTCTGAAACATAATGAGAATTAAGAAGCATTACATCATCATGATCATCAGCCGATTGCCGTCCACGGTCCACTGCTGAACGTAGGCCTCCCCCAATGTGCACCAACCATCCCGATTTGGGCAGCCCTCATCCATCCGCTGCCAGCCACTTTCTTTAAATCGTCGGTCCACCGTGCTGCGGGACGTCCTACACTACGTTTGCCAAAGCATGATCTCAACTCTAACACTTGTCTGCTCCATCTACCGTCTTCAGGTCTGTAGACAAGACCAGCCCACTTCCACTTCAGAGTGCTAATTCTATAAGTGATGTGTATTACATCTATGTTTAAAGCGGTAACGAACAGACATTCTTTCGCATTTATTATATTAGCATGGATACGGATAAAAAAGGCTGTCGATAAGTTGTTGCGTGAATTCTTCACAGATAACTCGAAGCGATGGTAAGTTTTTTACCCGAGCTTAAAATATTTTTAATTAACCTTTCAGTAAACGAAATACTTGCTGAATAATTCAAAATATAATAATTTAATTGTAGGTAGTAAGTTATTTAATTGTAGGCGTTGTTCGCAACTTTATACGTCACCTTGACTTATAAGACAAAAAGATTCACCTAAACTTTGTTCATTATATCATTATCACCCTGTATTAACATGTACCTTGATAATACTATAGGATGTAGCGTTTGTATTTTGTGTCGAAAAAAACAAGTAGGGTAAGCGCTATCCGTGTAATCAAGAAACCTCTAAGCCGAAGTCATTAATTACAAGAAGTTGTTTCGACGTTGATTCCAGTTTTCCAGGCGGTCTGGTGGGGTGAAACACGAAAATGTTATTCCTGTACTAGAAGACTGACTTGTGATCTTTTATACTATTCTCGTATTTTCTAGCATAAAATGAATGTTTTTTATTAATTATAGACCATAAAACAGAACTAATAGAATATAGTAATTATACTATACTATATAATTACAATAAAACAATTTAAAGTTGAAAGTATAACTGTAAAGACACACGACATAACCATTAAGGACAGACGTAACAATAGCAATGCAACTAGAGAGAAACAAGAAAAAAGACTACACCAAACTTCACTCACATGATACAGATTGTTATTAATAATAAGTATTAATAAAACAATTTCACTAAAAGGGGAACGTTGTTGCTCAACTAGACTTATTAGATAAGTTTAAACCTTTGTATGAGAGTATGTTAAACTGTAATATAAACTTAGACGTAAACTCCCCGCGATGCCGCTGTGAACTTCGTGAGGGAACAACGCTCGTCTGAAACCGTTCGTGCTTTTTATTATATCTATTATATACCCGCGTTTTATTACTATTATAACCGCTTTTATGAGGTTAAATAATAAAAATCTGAAATCAAATAAAAGTATAGAAGACTCTCATAGACGTGTTATATTTTTCGCGTGAGTTCGTCATTTCACTCTTTCAGACCAATACTACTTAGCACGTGTGATAAAAATCTTTTGGATGTTTACTAAAGGTATACTTATTATGTAACGTATATGTATCAAATAGGATAGATAACAAAACCAGCCAAGTGCGAGTCGGACCGTCACATAAACGTAGATATGTAATTACTAATTACGTTTGTTGTATCAGTAAATTTTAATATATATTTTATTTTTTAGGGACAGCATTCAATCTTCAGCTGTACGAAATTTGCTGGTTATAGACAGACAGACGGATAGACAGACAGCCGGTTTTTAGTAGTAAGGTTTAACCCTTTAGTAGGTACGGAATTCTAATTAAATCAATTAGGAGAAAATTCACGCTTGTGCTAATTCGCAGAACTTAGTCACAGCTAATGTTTCAGAATTTTTAAATAAGAATTCCAGCAAGTATTAAAATATTAATTTTAATCAATTATCAAACCATGGACAAAAAAATTCTAAACGTTTTATAATGTGGACGGAAAAAAATAATAGTCTATCATAATATAGACAATTTTATCTCGTTACCACATAGTAATATTATGTATTCTAAACTTAATTGCTTACAAGAAAATATGTCAATGGTACAGCTGTTAGAGATGGTATAATATAAATTCAAAATGTACTGTACTTAGTAGCTTGTTTGAAGAAATCACCAAACGAGCATTTTAATGTTTTAAAAGATTTAAAATATAATAATATTATGCTTTCAACAAAATTTTACTTAGAATTCAATATATAAGCGGATGATATTACGTAAAATAATATAAAATTCAATATCATTCCATTTTAACTCCTTGTAAAATTTTCCACAAAATTCAATACAGGTTGCTAAATCCCGTGGACTGATTTTTCCACTGTAAAGAAAAAAAAAATTGTCTTCTGCCTTCCCTATTTTCAGTATATCACTGCTGTATATTATCAAAATCTGCGTTATTTCAGGGCCATTAAATGCAAACTATATAGTTGTAGATAAACTATAAATCCGATTTCGGAACGTAAAGTTATCATATCATCAAAATTATACGACAATCATCAACTTGCATAGAACATCGTAAAATAGATATAATACTATTATTAGCTTATACTTACGAGCATCGTAATGTGTGCCAATGTGATAGAGACTCATAAGGTACATAAAATACGATTCCAATCAGTGCCCTCTATGGAAAACGGTTGATTCCCTATCTCACATAAGTTTCTGATGGTCATAAAAGCTGTAATTTTAATTTAATTAAATTTTCCGACAGTTGATCTATTGACAAATAAAAAAACGGCCAAGTGAGAGTCGGACTCGCGCACGAAGGTACCGGTATATAGCGAAAGTAGACAAAAATTGTGTTTTTTGTATGGGAACCGCCCTTAAATATTTATATTGTTTAATTTTATTACTAATTACTAGCTGTCCCGGCAATCGTTGTTTTGCCATATAAAGTATTTCGATTTTCGCCCATAATATTTTATTGAAGTGACTAAATAAGTATGTTACCATGGCAACGTCCATCGCTATTCCGTAGGATGTAAACAATGGTCGCCGTCGGTCTCGAGTTGTAATAATTTACTATTATTTATTCAACAAATGCACTTATCAGTATAAAAAGTACCCAGTAGCCGATTCTCAGACCCACTGAATATGCATATAAAATTTGGTTAAAATCAGTAAAGCCGTTTCGGAGGAGTACGCTATCTAACATTGTGACACGAGAATTTTATATATTAAATTAAAGTAAACACAATATAACTAAGGATATTGTAAAAATTTCAAGTATCTACATGTAGCCATTATTGATATCGAGCAAAAATGTCGAAAAAATCAAGTTTGTTGTATAAGAGACCCCCTTAATTAATATACATTTTATTTTGTTTTTAGTATTTGTTAATGTTATAGCGGCAACTGAAATACACAATGTGTAAAAATTTCAGAAGTCTAGATAATATAGCGGTTCTTGAGATACTTACAGAGCGTGGAGACAGACAGACGGACAAACAACGAAGTCTTAGGTCCCGTTTTACCCTTTGGGTACGGAACCCTAAAAACGTTATTTAATTTAAAAACTACAGACAATTTCGTTCTGAAAACCGGGAAAACGAGACCTTAGAAGTTAGACAATAATTATAATAATTTTGATATTATGATTCTGTAGAGTTGTTGAAAATAAACGAAATATATTATTATTCTTTAATTACTCTCTGATAATAATGAATCAACTCTAAAGTAAATCTCTTTTCCAAACCGACTTTCAACGTGAATCTTTTCAGCACTATTTTTATTTAAAATTATCGCTTTTTTCATGTAAATATACGTAATAGATATGAGACAATTAAAAAGTTTCGAATTAATTAGCCTACTGGAGATAGGTAAAAATTGTGCTCAAAGATTCCATCATATGAATACAGCCCAAGCTTATAAAGGCGTGTACAAAAGAAGAGCTTTGTATTTTTCTGTGACTTTGATCAGTGCGGACTCTATTGAACCTATTGGGTTTCGTTGAATATCAACGAGAGAGCCGAACGTTCAATTGAAATTATAATAAACATTAATTTAAATGATAATCTCCTTTTAATATCCAATAACCAAAACATTTATTCTCAATTTTATGGAATATACTTTTAACGTTAATTTAAATACGATTTTAATATCCATTTGTAAGTTTGTTTTGGTGTGAAAAGCTTAGTGCTAAGAGGTTTTTCTATTCAGTTATTTACAAAGCTTCAAATGTAAATACATTTTTACGATAAGTTACTTGTTTGTTTAAAATACAAATACAAATCTTTACTGTCATAACTTAATTAACAAAATGTGCCTTAAAAATAGTGCCTATTGGTGTTACTCGTATTTTAACGTAACATTTATGCAGTTTCGTTGGTTGTTCGTCTGCTCTGTTTCCTTTCAATATAAAATAGTATATTTATGTTAAACGTTAAAGCATCGACATGACAATTTACAATTATAGTTTATTAGAAAACTGATCAACTAAGAGGCAGCAACAAATAATTCAGGTTCTGCATTAGTAGAATTGGTGTCCTGATACTGGCATCAAAATCATTTTGCTATTTAAGATTGCGAACGATGTGTGAAACGTCCATTACCAAAAGACATTTAGGCCGTTTCAGCTCTGTACATGGCTTATTAAATGAGCGGGGAGAAACAGATAGAAACTAATAATGGCAAGACGGCGACATGCTGTCGTAACTGACTAACTACACAACTGACGCGTCTACCGCTCACAACTTTTATATTATGTTTTAGAAGAGATGAAACGATAAAAGTTGTTCTTCAATAAAATATGGAGGCATCAACCTCAGGCTGGCTTATACAAGGTGTAACAAAACTAAGTGATAATATTTTAGGGTGTGTACGTGTCTCTTATAATTATAGAGTTCACTGTGAAAGTAGCAACGCTGAAAGAGCAAATTTTTTTGTGATTTGTATGGGCAAGTGCTATTGTTTCCCTCGGTCGACCGTTTTCTAAAAAGCAGCAAAGCAGCAAAAGCAGCAAATTTCTATATAATACTAGCTGTCCCGGCAAACGTTGCTTTGCCATAATAATATAAAGTATTTCGCCCATATTACTATTTTATTGAAGTGACTAAATAACTATGTCGCCATGGTAACGTCTCGTCCCGTCCCGTCGCACAAACAATGGTCGCCGTCAGTCTCAGGTTGTAATAATTTACTATTATTTATTCAACAAATGCACTCATCAATATATAAAGTATCCAGTATTCGATTCTCAGACCTACTGAATATGCATACTCGTATAAAATTTGGTAAAAATCAGTAAAGCCGTTTCGGAGGAGTTCGTGGACTAACATTGTGACACGAGAATTTTATATATAAGATTATGTCAAACATATTATAATTAACTTCTATCAACATGGTCATCATCATTATTTAATTTACGGGCACTATTAATAATTAATAAAACAAAAAATCACCCTTATTTTTTTTACCTCATGTACCTACTGACTGCATGCTGACTGGTTCTTAGATCCAACTTCTATCTGCTTGACGATTTAATATTTTGTAATGCACACACTCCCTAACGCTGCTGCAAAAATTAAACTTCCAGGTCCCAGAAGTTGGTGTTCAAACCGTTCAAGAATATTCCTATTAACCTTAGTAACTCGAGACCTTGTTGGCAGGTGCCCACAACCAATTGGCTCTTCAGCGCATTGATAATGACGTAATTGTCCGATCAATTAGTGCTCTCCAATTACTGTGACGTGTCCGGACACACGAGACGGGGGACTTGAGCCGGACACTTGTTGAGCTTCTAAACGAAGACCTATTAATCGATAGTTTAGTACTTAATTATAATACGCATTACATGTACTTATAGGGCTGTGAACACCCAACATAAACAACAATGTTGAATTTCTATCAAATGTGTCTATCAATTTATAGTGCCAACAAGCTGTGCCCATGGTGTTACCCGCGGTTTAATAGGGTAAATGAATTCATTTACCCTATTAGCCTTACCCTAGAAATTCAACATTGTTGTTTATGTTGGGTGTTCACAGCCCTATAAGTACATGTAATGCGTATTATAATTAAGTACTAAACTATCGATGATGATATTTTCCCAAACTAAAAAGTAGCATATTATTATGTGTTAATACTCTGAATTAAGGTGACGCCGCGTTAAAGTGAAAAACCCTGTTGGATATGTTTTAGATTGCTTGTTTTCTATGAGAGACCGGCCCTCATAGAAAACAAGCAATGGAACAGCAAAAAACGGAAAGGGCATAGCAACAAAATGGTTTTTGTTGCGTCTATCTATACTCGTACTTATTATAAAACAAATTCGCTTTTTTCCCCTCATGTCCCTTTGTTCCCTTTAATCTTTAAAACTACGCAACAGATTTTGATGATTCTTTCAGTGTTAGATAGCCCATTTATCGAGGAAGGTTATAGGCTATATTTTATCACGCTAAGACTAATAGGAGCGAAAAAATAGATGAAAATGTGGAAAAAACGGGGAAAATTATTTGAAAGGGCTAACTTGAACACGCTAATCTCAGATTTGAAAAATTCCTTTAGTGTCAGATAGCTCATTTATTGAGTGTACGGGTCAACGCCGGTACAGCGTGTGTTGTCTTATTACCTAGAAGCAACTTAGGTAATAATGCAACTTGCACCTATGTATTATATTATATTAACTTTCGAATAATGTATTAAGTTTAGTTCACGACGATATCTCATCCGCGTGACTCGATCTCATATTCCATTTTAGTAATAGTTAGATATATGCAATACAGGAATATCCTTTGATCTCTTGTTTATCTATCCCAACCCCGAACATTGGTCCTTCGAGCCGGAAAGGTTTTGCAGCTACCGCTTAAGATCCAGCCCAGCTGAGTTTGCTGAGCCATTGGTAGGGTACCTTGGGGTCGGCAGATGCCATCTAATAGGATAAGAGAGTAAACATCAGCACCAAATAGGATATCGACCGGCCGACTTTTATAAAATTCAGGATCAGCTAAGGTTATTTGATTAAGGGTTGACCAGTCGGGCTTAGTAAATGTAGAACTCGGCAAGTTGTTTACCAAGCGCTTCATAATAATCATATAATTTGCTGTCTTTCGGTGATCAATCTCATGCGTATTTTACCTCAAATCATTATGACCAATTAAACATTAAATATAATAAAATAAAAGCGGCTTTACAAAACTACAATCCTAAAATAGACAGGCCGCAAACCCCGGTTTTAAAACCACCTGCGTTTCATCTCACGCCTTCAACGGCTGCAGGCTTTTCATCTCTAAATCCAACTCAGAAGGTCAGCTCCAATGCGATCAATGTAGAAGACTTGCTGAGAAAACAGTCTACTAATTTTAGAGCATTTTCACGGGAAACTCATGCTATCGACCTCAATCTCATCACGGAAAAATGGGAGTTTGAGGATATCTTAGTAAACCTCAAAAACCGTTGGTCTGCCATTGATTCCTTGCACTGGGAGCTGGACAATGAGCTCAACGGCTCAAACACCCAATATGAGGAACAATTTACATCATATAAAAATATTATAAAAATCTTAAGAGAGATATTAACCAAAAAAATGTGGTCCGTGGCACATATAGCAAAATCTACCCCGAAGATGGAGATCCCAACCTTAGCAGGAAACTACACTGAATGGGTCTCCTTTAAGGATCTTTTCACGGAGACCATTCACAACAATCCTTCGCTTTCCTGCGCCCAGAAGATGCAGTTCCTGAAGAGAAAGGTGAAAGGCGAGCCTGAAAAGCTGATTCAGCATCTACAAATCAGTTCCAGTAATTATCCCGTGTGCTGGAATATCCTCACGCATCGTTACGACAATAAGCGACGTATCTTTACATCTCATCTCAAGAACATCCTTAATATCCCAGTGATCCAGCATAGATCTATCTATCATCTCAAGCGTATCCATGATACAACCTACGAGAGCGTGAATGCCACAAAAAATCTCGTGATCGACGTTTCTACGTGGGATCCTTTCCTAGTGTGTATTTTAGCGGAAAAATTAGATCCTGTAACAAATGAAAATTATATCGATTCCCTAAAATCGCCTAGAGAAATGCCTGTACTGGAAGAATTCCTAAAATTTTTAGAAAATAAATTCATATCCTTAGAAACCTCAAGAAAGAAACCAGAAATTTCCAGTCAAAGACCCTCATCTCAATCTTATCCTTCAACTCAACACTATCCAACGTCATCTAAAGGTCAAAGACATGACCAAAAATCTAGTAATAAATATTTTAATCCTAACTTAAAACTAAATTATAGCAATAATTATTCTACAAATAGAATTAATCTTGTGCAATCGTCAAATTCTGAAAATCATAGCCGCAAGACATGTATTTTTTGCCTTTCGTCGATTCATCGCATTTATAATTGTCCGGAGTTACCAAAAATTCAACCTTCTGAACGCAAAAATGCTATTAATAATTTGAACCTTTGTGTCAACTGTTTACATAATCATGGAACTAGAAAATGCCTTTCCGAGTTAAAATGTAGAGAATGCAATAAGGCGCATAATACCATTGTTCACAAATCATACAACTCAGCGAATACTACGCCGGACGCCGAATCGGGGCCAAAGTATACAGCCACGATTACGAAATTGCCTGATCAAGACCTGAAGTCATCGGACAATAACCCTGCAGAAATATTACTTGCCACAGCAATGATTAAAATACAAGCAGCTGATGGATCTTATCATAAAATGAGAGTCCTTTTGGATCAAGGATCCCAAACCTCAATTATTACCGAAAGGGCTGCTCAGATCTTAAAATTATCTCGTAAAAAATGCAGCGGCTATATTTCAGGAGTCGGAAACAACGAAAATATTTGTAAAGGAGTGTAGAAGTTAAGTGCATGTCACTCATAAATGATTTTACTTTTGAAACCGACGTGTTTATTATGAAGCGCTTGGTAAACAACTTGCCGAGTTCTACATTTACTAAGCCCGACTGGTCAACCCTTAATCAAATAACCTTAGCTGATCCTGAATCTTATAAAAGTCGGCTGGTCGATATCCTATTTGGCGCCGATGTTTACTCTCTTATCCTATTAGATGGCATCGCCGACCTCAAGGTACCCTACCAATGGCTCAGCAAACTCAGCTGGGCTGGATCTTAAGCGGTAGCTGCAAAACCTTCAAATGCAACGTCATCCGAAATAATATCTCCGAGATCCAGCAGTCTTGCGAAATCGAGGATATTCAAGACCCTTCATCGATATCTGAAGAAGACCAAAAATGCATCGACCTTTTCAAATCTTCAACCTCAAGGCGCGAGGATGGCAGCTACGTAGTAAAATTACCCTTCAAAGATAATTTCCATGAAAACTTAGGTGAATCAAAAACAAAGGCTATAGCGCGATTCTTTCAAATTGAAAATAAATTAATTAGAAATCCTGACCTAGCACATGACTATAAATTGTTTATGTCTGAGTATATTGAACTCGGATATATGACCCCCGTCGCGACTAACGCTGACATAACTCCAGGCTGTTACCTATCACACCATTGTGTACTTCGTGATGAATCACTAAGCACAAAACTTAGAGTAGTTTTTAATGCATCGGCAGCTACGACATCTGGACTAAGCCTCAATGATCTCATGCACAGAGGGCCGAATCTCCAACAAGATCTCCTTAACCTTAACCTGAAATGGCGGCAATTTAAAAATGCCTTAACTAGCGATGTTGAGAAAATGTTTCGCAATATATGGCTACATCCTGATCATCAGAACCTTCAGAAAATCATATTATGGAGAAGTCATCGATCTCAACCTCTACAGGACTACCAACTAGCGACTGTAACCTACGGGACTAAGGTGGCATCTTTTCCCGCTATGATGACCCTTAAGAAGGTCTCATCGGATGAACGGCCTAATTATCCCACTGACTGCGCAAGCCGTAGTTTATCAGCAGCTCAATTAACTGTACATTCTCTTGAATGGGAAGGACCCAGCTGGATACCTTTCTTCGATCCCAAAAATTATCCTGTCGATGTATCCTACGACACGACGGAAGATCTCAGAAAAAATAAGTTAGTAAACATCGCTTCTACAAACCTTGATACCTCTATAATTAAACAATTATTAAATAAATTTAGTAAACTGATAACTGTAATACGAGTTATAGCCTACGTAAACAAGTTCATTGACATGTATTTATACCGAAGGAAAAACGTGACTCACCTTACATTGCAAGATCTCAAACGCGCAACAAATATGTTAATAAAACAAGTGCAACAGGAGTACTTTTCTAAGGAAATCTCACATCTTCAAAACAAAGCCAAATCTTAAATCTTAATCCTATTTTACACGCCGACGGAACATTACGTGTCGGTGGACGGCTGAAACATTCCGTCCATCCTATCATCATCCCGAATCAGTCCAAATAGGCAGATTTCATTATAGATGGCAACAGAGCTACCAAGAAGCGGCTAGAAATGTGCGTCAAGTGTCGAAAAAACGAACCAATACTGGAAAATCTGCTGATGGGAGACTTACCTCCATCCCGAATAAATCCCAGTCGACCTGATATTGAACTAAAAGAGGAAAACTCAAGTAAAAGGAAGTCTAATCGTATCTCACTTTCTACAATAGCTCTATCTTTAACACTATTTTTGATATCTTTAATTACCTCAGCTCAAGCATCCTATAATTTTACTCCAGTCAATAACAGCATTTATTTCGACAAAATCTCAAATATGCATATAATTCGAGACGACTGGCAACTAATTGTCTATTATGATATTTATCCCTATAAAGAAGGCACGTCGGCACTTCAAAAATATATTAATTACCTCGAGACAATATGTTTAGAAATAAAGCATAAGACACCGTACGTGTGTAATTTCTTAAAAAACCAAGGGTTTTTAGTCCACATCACCTTCCCCTATAGCACAGGTAATTTAATTTTTTTGCACGTTGTAGACTAAGGGTCAAATCACACTTAAATTCTGCACAGCGACAATATTATAATGACGTGTACATAATATGTAGAGATGTGCCGACTAGTCGGTAAAGCCGACTAACCGGCCACTTTCGTAGTCGGCGACTAGTCGGCGAATAGTCGACAAAAAGCGCTGACTATCAGGCTTTTTACTTTTTTGCTATTGGAATTACATTAAGAAAAACCTTGATTATTATTTATAGTTCATAATAATATAATGGATTTAATCATTTTTTAATATAATATTTTTAACCATAAATTAAGTATGTATTATAAATTAAGATTGCATGTACCATCGAGGAAATTGATTTATATGCAGTTGACAGACCAACGTCATTTGGTCGATCAAATCAATTCAATGTTAAAATTGTGATCTGTCGCCTGGGTTTGACGTAACGCGACCAAACTACGTAGGTCCTCCATCTGCATAGGAATCAACTTCTCTGATAGTACATACATGAAATATTTTCTGAAATCATCAACAGCTGTATTATAAAAAATAAGTTACGTATACGAAGTAAACATAACACGATTCGACACGTTTGCAGGCGGCACTTACCCGCGAATCAGCAGTAAAAGAAGCGTTACGGACACATCTGAAACCACGATCGGCTTAGCCGACTAGTCGGCTGATTAGTCGGCTTCTTTGCAACCGACTAATCGGCTAGTCGGTCAAAGTCATACACACACTGGCAAAATTAGCGAAACAGGTAAAAAGGGCCACAACTCGAATTAAAGTGGGTCGGGCTCTGTGAAATCCTTTTTAGGGTTCCGTAGTCAAAAAATAGTTTCGGTCTGTCCGTCCGTCTGTCTGTCTGTCCGCGGTTTTACTCAGAGACTATAGGACCTACAAAGCTGTAATTTGGCATGAATACACATATTAATGATGGCAACAAAATGGTACGTGAAATCGTAAAAAAATATGTTTTTGTTATGGTAACTCCCCTACACATCAAGCGGGGATGAGTATTTTTTTTCGCGCCCACCCCATCGTGTGGGGTGTCGTTGAATAGGTTTTTTAAAAATATTGCGAGTATTTATAGATCATTTTCCGATTTAGGGATCCGTTTGTGAAATATTAAGTTGTAAAGTGGAAAAAATCGTTAGAGTTCAGTGTCCCCCCCTTCTACCAGCTAAACGGTTGGTTCTGGAAATGTGAAAAAATTCACGGGAGTAGGAAATATGCTGAATTTAAAAGGAAATCTATCACGGCTACGAAGACTTCATAAGTTATTGAGTAATAGTCGATCAACTAGAAAAAATGTATTCGGTGAAGTATAAAGGAAATTTTAGTTCAAATTCCTTTGACAGTAACTGAGATGATGTTGTTAGTAGTGTGAAACACGCTAGTGCTATAACTGTAAGTTCATTGTCCAAAAAAAATTGTCAAAAACTAGCGGTACTACGGAACCCTATATTGGGCGTGGCCCGACACGCACTTGGCCGGTTTTTTTATAGTTTCTAAGCTCATTTAAGAAATAAAATATTGAACAAAACTTACAAGTTGACAGATTTTTATTGCAATTATGCCATACTAAGTATTTTTCGATGGTTGACGTTGTATAAGTATTTCTGATAAGAATGGCGTTTTTAGCGGGGTACAAACTACAAGGTATGCCAGCTCATTTGATTGTTTGGTTTTTGGAAGAACACATTGCTTAGATTAGTGATTTTCCAGCATCTACGACATCTAGAGCTGTAACCACGATAGAGAACGGTCAAACCTACCATTTGGTCAGTCAGGCCTTAGGTGTGTCGACTTTCGTGGTCCATCGTAACTTTCAACGGCCAACGCTACAGAGAGACTGGATCTTACGTTCGGAGACGAGAACAAGGAAGATATCGGGTGACGAAGGTTCAGGATAACCGTTTTGTAAGGGTAAAAGCCATAAGAAATCGACCTCAAACTGCTTTGCAGAGACGAAACCTGTCGGAACAGGTCCGAGATGTACGTGTAAGTGATTGTACAGTAAGAAAAAGACTCAAAGAAGTTAAATTAAACTCAAAGGTGCTAGCAAGGGCACCAAAACTTGAGACAGGGCAGCAAAGAGCCAGGCTAAGATTTGCGCGTGAAAATCAAAATTAAACAAGTGAGTGAAATCGTGTGCTGTACAGTGATGGGAGCAAATTCTGTGTAAATTTTAAATTTTGTTGACAGGCGATAAAAAATGTGGATAAATCGTAAGGAACGCTATAGACCATCAAACTTAACGGAAACAGTGGCTTATCATGCAGGCTTCGTAATGGTTTGGGTTGGCATATGATTTGGAGCCCGCACAGAGCTGATGATTGTTAATGATGGTACTTTGACAGTACAGGGCTATAGCACAGACATCCTAGAACTGCATGTTGTACCTTTTACACAATTTTAGGCAGTAACTTAAATTTTATGCGCGTCCATAGAGTAAAAAAATTGGGCACTATGACCTAAATGATGCTAGCGTAGCCCAGGTGGAGAGATCAGCACGGTCTACGGATGTGGATCCGATTGAGAACGTGTGGCACATCAATGGGTGAATGGTACGAGTTAAAACTTCAGCTCTAAAATGTGTTCAGGAGCTCGAGTTGGCGTTACTGGAGGAGTAGAAGAATATCCCACAGGAAATAATTGACAATCAAAATGCAAGAATGTAATGGCGTATCCAGACTCTCTTCAGATCCATAGAAGGCATTACACGCTTTTAACATGGCATTTCTTAAGTAAAAATGAAGAATTTAACTTAAAAACTTACAACTGAAATTTCAAAGATTTTTCTTAATTTTTTATTTTTGCAGATTTTTTCTATTTTACACGATTTTATGCCCTAAATTCATATAAGTTTTATTTTTTAATCATCAATTATTAAATTAATCTTATATATAAAATTCTCGTGTCACAATGTTAGTCCAAGAACTCCTCCGAAACAGCTTTACTGATTTTTAGCAAATTTTATATGCATATTCAGTAGGTCTGAGAATTGGCTACTGGGTACTTTATATATTGATAAGTGCATTTGTTGAATAAATAATAGTAAATTATTACAACCTGAGACTGACGGCTACCATTGTTTATGCGACGGGATAGCGATCGATGTTGCCATGGCGACATACTTATTTAGTCACTTCAATAAAATAATATGGGCGAAATAGGTACTTTATAATATTATGGCAAAGCAACATTTGCCGGGACAGCTAGTAAATAAATATATTAAAATCAGCGAATAATTTTCAAAAAAAATTAAATTTTGTTATGTTCCGCTAATTTCGCCGGTGTGTTTATATAAACGGCATATCTCTGATAATATGTAAAAAATGAAAATGCCATCTCCAAATTGCGTTTCGTTTCATTGTGAACTGAACCGAACGCTGGGTTACACATTATTGAATTCACAAAAATACACGTATGAAATATCAATTATTGCCACAAAATGGCGGAATTTTCAGTTAAAATAATGTTACGTTTTAGAATTCCACACGTGACAATTTGGATGATAAATTAAATTGACGAAAATTGATATACAACACCATGACAATACCGATATTGGTTTCACGATAATTGAAGACGTAAGTGGATGAAGTGTATAACTAACATTGTAACATAAAGACAATTTATAATTTTTTCGCTTAAAATTTTAACAAATATTGTTTTTCACTTCACTTTTGTTTGGGAAAACTCATGACGCCGGGCGCTTGTCAATACAAAAGTGAAAAAAATTGGTCTTGCGCGCTGCTGCTTTCACAATGACCTCTCTACAAGGAACACGTACACACCCTAAAGTATTATCACTTAGTTTTGTTACACACTGTATTAAAACCAACTTCATCATCTGGATACATATAATTCATTTTTAGGGTTCCGTACCTCAAATGGAAAAAACGGAACCCTTATAGGATCACTTTGTTGTCCGTCTGTCCGTCCGTCTGTCAAGACCCTTTTTCTCAGGAACGCGTGGAGGTATGAAGCTGAAATTTATATCAATTACTCAGGTCTACTGTCCCTTGAAGCTGTGAAAAAATAAAACTTCTAAGCCAACGCAATCAAAAGATACAGCCGTTTATGCCGCAAATTTTCGACACTTGCAAGGGAATCAAAACCTACAGGGTGCTTCCCGTGAACTCAGAATCTTGAAATTTGGTACGAAGCAACGTCTTATAGCATAGATAAAGGAAAAATTACGAAAACCATAAATTTTTAGTTACATCACATGATATATTTTTTTTGTATAATTTTAAACTTACTACCCATTTCCTCATAAACGCGTAGAGGTATTAAATTGAAATTCATACCAAATACTCAGGTCTATAATACCTTTAAGCTGTAACAAAATCAAACTTCTATGTTAACGCAATCAAAAGAAACAGCAATTTAAGCTGCATATTTTGAAACTCGCAAGTACTCGCAAGGGAATCAAAACCTAAAGGGTACTTCCAGTCGACCTAGAATCTTGAAATTTGGCATGAAGCAACGTTTTATAGCACACATAAAGGAAAAATTCCGAAAACCTTAAATTTTTAGTTACATTACAAAATATATATTTTTTAATAAATATAAATTTATTACTTTTTTCCTCATGAACGCCTAGAGCTATCAAGTTGAAATTCATATCAAACGAACTTTGTAAACCTTGCAGGTTTGTACGGAACCCTCGGTGCGCGAGTCCGACTCGCACTTGGCCGGTTTTTTATTTATCATTTTCCCCGTCAAAGCCTTTATTTATGCAAAAAATCGTAAATTTTCAATTTGTTAGTTTTCCACTTCATCCGCTTACGTCTACAATTCCCGCCGCACACGCCATCTCACAAATTGAATTCATTTCGACACCAGCCACTAATTGGTGACTATTGGACGCTGCGATTGTCTGTTGCTTAGCTCTATCGTCTGCAGTGTACAATCAAGATCGTTGAAGCCTAAAATTCAGCCAAATAACAGCTGGTTAGATGCATTCCATCCTACTTACATCAAGTTTATATGACAACCGAGGCGGCGCAAGGCGTGGGCGGTGTGGGCGACCGCCCACGGCCTCGCGCTTCTAGGGGCCTCGCGCCCCTTGAACCACGAGTTTTTTAAAGGTTTTGCGAGTTGTGATACTCAAAATATATTCGTAAATAAAAAGTTTTTTACACACAAGTAAATAAAACTTTGAGTACCTAGTACCTACTTATCAAAAATTATTATTGTTCTCAACAAATCCGTTCTTTAGCGCCATCCAACAGGGGGCCTCGCCAAATATATTTAAGGGGGTCTCGCAATGTATATATACCACATAAAATTTAGGTCTTGCCCCGCCATTGTATGACGATATTATAGAAAATTCGAATTCCATCATGCCCTCAAAGTTTTTTCTTCTAGTGGTATAAAATGTAACTAAAGACCATTATTTATGAGTTATGATTTATAAGTAACCTCTTCAACCCCCAGGTTATTATAGCGATAGGTATTAAACGATTAAGCTGCACCACCTTTTCCTGTTTACAGAATTACGAGCCGTGGGAGTGGTGGCCGAGCCCAGGAAGGCGTTAGGCGACCCATTTAGCACAAGGTTGTGGCTGAAACCCATTTTTTATATTTATTTGACACATTTGGTTATGGTTCCCGTTGAATAATTTTGTCATTCATCCTTTATTTATGCATCGAAATAAAATGCAGTATATAACGATAACTGTCATAAATTAGAGCGCTCAAATATGGCTCCAGTCACTATCAGTAGCACTTGGTTAGGGCAACAAAAATTGTATGATCTCAACTAACTTAATAATGATGATGTTCCACGAAATGCAAAATAATGCCTTATTTTGCATTTTGTGGAACCATTTTTGTCTCAAAAGCTCTTCCTATGTTTTTTTATAAAATAAGGGGGCAAACCAGCAAACGGGTCACCTGATGGAAAGCTATTACCGTCGCCCATGGACACTCGCAAAATTAGAAGAGCTGCAGATGCGTCGCCGGCCTAAAATTCCTAAAACTGTACAGTTAACGGGAATATCCTTGCCATGGTAGCATGGCAAGGATATTCCCGATGTATTTATGTTACTTACCGGACGTTTGAGCAACTGAAACTAGCAACGGAATTTTAAAGTTTGCCAACGTCAAGCTATGTAGAACCAAACACGTCAAAGTGAGTAGCAATAAGTCTGAAAATGTCCAAGAGTCATGTGGATGATGGCAAAAGCTGCACTCAGCTAGTGGAAGTTGAGCGGGCATTCCAAAGAAACTCTACGCCGAGAGGGGTCTTAGTTACAAAGCACTGCCTTGATATGTCAACATCTCAGAAACAAACAGAGCAATGGACCATAGTATCACGTTTCCACAGAATAATTCAGCGTCGGCCTACGTAAGGTGCAGCTTCGTGGAACGCTACGGATCCGGACAATTGCTGGACTACGTTACAATATCTTTTGGATAGATATAAATAAATCTGTCTATCTGCATAGATAGCCCGTATGCAGTAGAGGTAGGTAGAGAATTTCAAAATAATTTTCCAGTATACATAGGAATCATCATCCATCTATTAATTGGAGACTGGCTTCTTCCAAAATATTAATATACCACTTTTTAAATTTCTTTTTTCGGAAACTTTATTTTAAAAAGTGTTCAATTCTTTTTCACATTTCATAGTTTTATTTTATTATAATATGTAAGTACATAGTTCTACTCAAAACAAAGGTTTATAACTGCAATGATAATATTATTTAATACATTACATAATAACATCACGGAGAAAAGCTGATTCCGAAGTAAAAGAACTATTGGCAAAACCACCGTATCAGTTGATAGTTGTTCAACTATCTTTAGCTATAAACTACTTCTGAAGTAGACTTGTAATAAGCTAAAAAAGTAACGAATCTAAAGATGTCTATTCAATACGAGGCCAAACTACTACGTAAACCACAGAAAAAAGGACGTAAACTCAATAGAACAGCCATGACAATAACTGACGAGCAATTATTTTAGTGAGTAATAATTGTGTTGCTATTAAGTTTTTCACGTTTCCACTTTCATAATTTTTACTGATTCAGCAAAACTTATAAATGCTAAAGTATTTATTTCTGCTTGTTTGACCGATAACTTCACGCTAAAAATGCCAAACCCCTGTTCGTGAAATTAAAGAATTTTATCATGATTGGCTCAGGGGTTATGCTGTATGGAGATAGGACGTAGACTAATATTACATAATGTATCACGAAGAAAACTACAGTTCACAGTTGTCACGCGATAAAAAAAAGTAGAAAAAACTCTTCTAAAAATATTTTATTATTTTCTAAAATGGCCTATTGCCATTTGCCATATTCTTCAGCGATTATTTTACAGTCACTTTTGTCAACTTTGAATCCCCAGAATTTCACCGTTCTATTTCATTTAATACTTTCAGTATTCCGCAATTAACCATTTCTATTCACCCATTTAGCAATGAAATATTTGGTCAGTCAATATTACAGCAGCGTCATACACGTTATTGGTGCGTAACCTCATTAGTTGAATGAACCATAATTGACACACAGACTGACCTGCCAATTAAACATACCACCAGATAATACCTATAGCGTTCCATTGCCCAAACCTTGAGTCATTAGTTTATATTAGTAGCCGTTAATAATACCTACAACATATTAAATTGAATATTAAAATATTGATTTTTGTTTAATTTTAAAACATCTGATTAATGAAAATGTAAACAGGTTAATAAAGTAGTTATCTCTAGTCTTTCTAACCAACTGTTTTGTTAGTTGTCAAGTTTTATAACTAGACAACTATTTAATAATTAACTACAATACATTTAAGCGTTACTAAAACTTTTGTGTAGCATTAGAATTACCTACTTAAAAATATTATTCAAACTCAAAACTCAAACTCAAACTCAAATTTTTTATTCAGAATAATTTTTTGCAAATATTTTCTGAAAGTCTACATGATGCCTACCACCGGTTCGGGAACTAACCCGGCGAGAAGAACCGGCGTAAGAAACTCGCAGGGGGCCCACTTTATTTACCAAAAAAAGTGAGAAAAAAATTAATCTTTTAAAATAAAGTTTACAATTCTGTAACTTAAAATTATACAATGTCAACATACATACATAATTGTAAGTCATAAAATAATGTAGAAGTAGCCTTACAAGCAGCCATCCAATACAATTAGATCCCATACTATGGCAGCTAACTTTCAGCAAATTTTACTTGCTACCGAAAAAACATTTTGTGAATTATCTTTTTTGTATTTCGAAGTGAATTTTAAAATACGAAAAATCGCATTAAGATAGTGTCTCCTTGGAGCATTAGTTTTTAGGTCTGAGCTTTATTTCCCCGCCTGAGACGTGACTACAATACTTTAAAGTGGTCATGAACGCAATAAGAACCTAATAAATCTCTTTTTCATCATTACGTCTTGTACAAATTAAATTCACAGCTCCTATGCGCGATTTATAGCAATAATTCCTATGAAGTATAATTTAAAAATTGTTAAGGTTTATAAAAAAATTTTCAGGTGATAGAGATAACAATATGAAAATGACTGGGTTAAATTTAATCTAGATACACGTAAATATTATATAACATTGTATTGAACATCTTAAATACATAGAAGAACCTAATTTTAAAGGTCATTATTTCATAAAGTAACAGAAAAAAATTAGGCGCTATTTGTCTTAAGTAAGGACATAATAATTAATGAACCCTGGATTGACTTTTATGCGCTTAACCGGCGTTAAACCGTCGTATTAAGCCATTGTTTTATTGTAAACTTTCATTATTAAGTAAGTTTTCAAGGTTTCAGCCTCCACGGTAAAGTTCGTAGTGAGTCAAGAACGAACGAACACGAAGAACAAAATATCGACTAACGAAGCCCTAGGAATAAGTCATTTTCATAGTCGAACAGATGAGTTACTGTAAACTTAGATAAAATGAACTTAGCTTATAACAATTATTCTAAGTAATTAAATGAGATAGTTCTTCCTATTTCAATTAGCTATAATTAGTATATTTTCATTCTAAACACTAGAAACTTACCCAAATAAAAAACGTTGACGAACAAAATGACCGAAGCCGTCCACCGCATTTTGTTTAATTACACTACAACTTCAACATAAGTTAGTCCACTACGCGATGCGAAGTTTCCGTAAGGTCGCATGCACACTGTGACAGTCGGCCCCAAATGCGCCCGTCCCACAACTGGTAGCGCCGAGCGCGGATGTCCAACCTCTGACACGCGCATGCGTTAATGACCTAAGCTGGAAGCGTTTAAATTGGCAAATAACAAACGTTATAAAATGCTATTAACATACTGGGTGATATATGTATACAGAAGTACAGTTATAGGGTCATTATATATTGTTATTATGTTTTTGATATTGTACGTACATGAGTCTGGGATACTTGAAATAAATGATTATTATTATTATAGGAACTATAAATGGACTGAAGTGATAAGAAATCGCGCGGAAGTTGTGAAGTCATGAGATTGTCTTTCATTGCAGTTAAACTTTAGACCTCTAACTTAACTGATTTATATTTGATTTTTAACTGATTTATAGATACCTAAATTAAAAAATTTAAATCAGACAAAATATTGTATTAGGTACATTTATCTTTTAATATTGACTTTCTACTAGAGAAATAATTGTAGAGCGCGAGTGTTAGATGAAACTGGTTGTAAATGAGATACTGTTTTGTATTTGCAAAAAAATCATTACTACTTCATTGAGGGACCATAATATCCAACGTAGCTTCTATGCCTTTCCCAAATCTGTGTAATAGTTTCTGAAGCATATGGTATGTAATATAATGTGATAGATATTATTATATAGGTTGTGTCTCATACTAAGTCCTTTGCCAAGTAATTTTGGGTCACTAAGTGAGTAGTTCTCATAAGTTACACGACTTGGACGAGTTATAGCGATATCCTGCCAAATTTCTTGCTGTGTGCCTAAACTACTGACCTACTATAACTTTATATTAGCTTATTTGGATTGGAAAAATGAGATTGATGTGTGATAGTTGCGTAAAAAAAGAGAAAATTTAAGTATTTTGTTCACAAATCGACATCGGTATAGAGGTAACCTACACAAAAAGTCGAAACTGCCGGAGCTCGCGATTTTAGGACAACTTCGGTTTTTACTCATATATAATTTAAATTATTTAAATTTTTTTTTACGTCCTCTATTAACTTGTACTTGTTGTAAGTTGATGTGAGTTTAATACACTGGTGATCGATCTGACTGCGTTTCTTTACCCAACATCACATTGAGTATCAACCTGCACCATCTACAACGATACTACATTGGATTTTGTTTTTTGGCAATACGACCTTACAACGTCGTAGGTCGTAGTACCAAACATTTAAAGTAAGTATTTTGATAGTACGCCATAAGTATATAATAATTGAAATATTATGGAGTATATAATTATACTAGCAAAATACTACACAATGATTTCCACAAACACTTGTCCACAAATATATTGTTTATATAATATTTTCTCCCCATTTTCTCAGTGGACTATTGTTAAGGATTTGTTAAAAGTTATCAGGACAGCCGCGTATTTCAAAATTTAAGGACTTGTTTATATATTCTGTAAGCTTAACAGCTAGTTTTAATTGCATACAAAGCAAAAAGTCAATTAAAACAAGTAGGTAAAAATCTAACAATTTATGTTTTATTTTAACTTTCCTTACATCTTCTTCTATATAATATATAACTAGCTGTTGCCCGCGACTTCGTCCGCGTTAACATAGTATAATAACAAAGATGGATAGTTTTCCCCTTATTGTGGATCCTTATACAAAGGGTACAGGACCCTATTTAAGAAAACGTCTAAAGCAAACGTCAATAAACTTTCATGTTTCTAACTTAAATTTAGTAATGACTGACTTTCATTCAAACTTTCAAACATAATTTCACCCCTTGGGGGTAGATTTTCAGAAATTCATTTCATTCATTTTTAATCAGTAGCATAAAAATAAAGTTTCATGTTTCTAACTAAAGAAATGACGGACTTTCATTCAAACTTTCAACCCCAATTTCAGCCCCTTGGGGGTAGAATTTCTAAGAACGCATAAATACCTATCCATTCATTTTTAATCAGCAGTCCAAAAATAAACTTTCATGTTTCTAACTTAAGAAATGACGGACTTTCATTTATACTTTCAACCCCTATTTCACCCCCTTGGGGGTAGAATTTCCAACAACGCTTAAACACGTATCCAATCATTTTTAATCAGTAGTCCAAACATAAAATTTCAAGTTTCTAACTTAAGAAATAACGGACTTTCATTCAAACTTTCAACCCCAGTTTCACCCCCTTGGGGGTAGAACTTTCAAAAATGCTTAAATACGTATCCATTCATTTTTTATCAGTGATCTAAAAATAAAGTTTCATGTTTCTAACTCAAGAAATGACGGAATTTCCTACAAAATTTCAACCCCTATTTCACCACCTTTGGGCTAAAATTTTCTAAATTCCTTCCTTAGTGGATGTCTACTTAATAAAACAACCCTACTCACCAAATTTCGTGACTGTAACTTTAACAGTTTTTGCTCAGCGATGATGAATCAGTGAGTCAGTCAGTCAGTCAGGACATGTAATTTATAAGTATAGAAAAAGGATTTTCAAATGTGTTAGTCGCGCTAAAACTCGAAAACGGCTAAACGGGTTGGGCTGATTATAGTCTTAAAATATTCGTAGAAGTCCAGGGAAGGTTTTAAAGATGAGAAATAATGGAAAAATTGCGAGTAATATATTATGCTAATCACGACAATTTAATTTTCCCCATACAAAATGTTCTTACCTGTTTGTTACGAAGATTCGGTTTAACACGTAGATTGGTCCAATTCAACCCCGCCAAGACACAAGTCTCCGCGTTCACCACTAAAAAGTCACCAATGGTCGTATATCCCCGTTTCGAGGGCACATCTTTAACCATCTCCCCTAGCATTGAGATAATTGACGTCAACATATCGAGCGAAGTCCAGTTCCGATATCATCTAGAGAGTAAGGCCAAATTAGCCTTGAAGAAGCTTGGTGTTCTTAACAGAGCGAGACAGTACTTTAGTCCGGACCAACGCCTACAACTCTACAAGGCGCAGGTTCGGCCTCATATGGAATATTGTTCTCATCTCTGGGCAGGGGCGCCAAAATACCAACTGGGAGCAGTTGGTATTTTGGCGCCCCTGGATCGTATCCAACGAAGGGCCGCTCGAATTGTTGATTGCCATAGTGTTTCAAACAGCTTGGACCCCTTGGAATTACGCCGAGATGTAGCTTCGCTCTGCATCCTCTATCGGTTGTATCACGGGGAGTGCTCTGACGAATTGTTCGGAATCATACCACCTGCAACTTTTCGCCATCGTCCCACGCGAAAAGCATACCATCCTCATCACCTTGATGAGTGGCAGTCTTCCACAGTGCGTTTTTCGCGTAACTTTCTACCGCGCACTGTGAAACTCTGGAACGAACTGTCACCAGCAGTATTTCCGGACCTATACGACCTGCAAACCTTCAAGAAAAGAGCGTATTCCCTCTTAAAAGGCCGGCAACGCACCTGCAGCTCTTCTGATGTTGCAAGTGTCCATGGGCGACGGTAGTTGCTCATCATCAGTGATCAGGTGACCCGTATGCTCGTTTGCCCCCTTATTTAATAAAAAAAAATCTAGATAAAATAAGGGTTTTGAATTGACAACATGTATCCATAAAAGCCGAATTATCGCGTATTTGCAAAAATAAAAACACTATTAATCACACTTTCCAAATTCAATTTGACACAAAAACAAATATTTTTTTATCAAATACCTACATTTTCTAACAAGTCAGCTATAATTGACATTTCGATAGACTATAGAACAAAGAATACTTATTCTTCTTTTAAATTGCCAACATCAGAACACTCAGATGTGATGTGAATTATTCCATCACACATGAACTGATGACGGAGACCGTAATATTATAATAACACTAAAATAATCCTTAGAGTGGGTCGCACCATAACTATAACTGTAACTTTAACTTGATTATTAACGTTGTGCATAATTTTTGTTAACCCATTTTTCACGAAAATCGATTTTTAAAAATCGATTTTTTTAAATTAAGTAATCGAAACTCTTACAATCGATTAAATTTTCAACCCATTTTTTATGAAAATCGATTTTTTAAATTAATCGAAACCCTTACAATCGATTAAAAAATATCGACAATCGAAAAAAAAAACAATCGATTGTTTGATTAATTGATTTCGATGTTACAACACAACTCTCCAACCGTCTTATGGTTTTTCGATCAGCACGAGAATCTGACGCGAGTTTCACAGTTTTTACCACAGAAATAAGATCTAGATAGAAGCGCTGTGTCGTTCCATTTGTATGAACACGAGCGTGTCACTTTTTTCATACCTACTGTGACGTCACAAGAGCGCTTTAGTGATGGCAATACCCGTACGCGCGGAATCGATTCAAAGGAATCGCCGCGCCCGCCTTTTGCTATTTTAATTATAGGTATATCGATTTTTAATCGATTATTATTCGAGTTCATAGACAGAGGAATGCTAAATCTTAAGATACGTGCTTGCCAGGACAGCTAGTAATATAAAACCCGTTTAATACGATTTCACAGGGACTCAACCAAAAACGCGTCTTATGCGGGAAAGCGAATACGCTTATATGCGGGATATAGGGAAATAAAAAACGGACCCTCTACATAGTTACGTATATACATGAACGTAAAAAAACGTACTTATATATTAATTTTTATTATGTTTTTCCTGATGTGGGTATTACCTACATATTTAAAAATTATGTACGTTATATAAAATGTCGTTTATTACTATCACGTTATTTAAAATAATGCTTATTTTAGTTTGACAGAAATATTTTGAGGCATTAGCAATTACAATATTTTCAACGTAATTTAACTGTTGTAGCGCGTCTTCGCTTTGATTCAAGGAAGTTACATAGCGTCTTAACTCTTAAATCATTAGGTAACTGTTGATAATGCCTGGGCGTGTGTCAAAAATCGGAGTTGACTCATCTTCTTCTTGATCATTATCACTTTGAGCCTCTTCTTGTGTGGTATAATTCTAACTCTCAATAAGATCTTCAATTGTTTTGAATTTCGTACGGTGATACATTATCATCAATGGAAGAATATCCAGGAAAACAGGGTGTAAGAGGTAATATGTGTTGGCCGTTAGGGCGTGTTAAACGGGATGACGATCGTATTAAGCGGGTAAGAATGTATGACCAGCGGGCCGATTCTGTATCGTACATTTGTGAGTTAATCACTGAGTTAGTAACGAAACGGAGGAGTGAGCAACCGAAAGTCTCACTTTTGTATGCAAGTGAAAACAAAAGGTGGCACTTTTCATTACTCACTCCTCGGTTTCGTTACTAACTCAGTGATTAACTCACAAATGTACGATACAGAATAGGCCCGCAGTTTTGATGACGGAGCCGCCTAAGGCTCAAAACTGGTCGTTCTATTTGTTATAAACTGAAATAATTAGTAAAAATAGTGAAATACATAATATTATTGTTAAGTGAAATGATGACTAGATGACGAAGTTCATCGGGTCATCTAGTCTAGTCTTTATAAAAATGGATTTTCAAATGTGTTAGTCGCGCTAAAACTCGAAAACGGCTGAACCGATTGGGCTGATTTTAGTATTAAAATATTCGTAGAAGTCCAGGAAAGGTTTTAATGTAACACGAAGTTTACAGGGACAGCTGGTCTTCTTCTTTCTTATATATAAAAATGGATTTTCAAATGTGTTAGTCGCGCTAAAACTTGAAAACGGCTGAACGCATTGGGCTGATTTTAGTCTTAAAATATTCGTAGAAGCCCAGGGAAGGTTTTAAGGTGACACGAAGTTCACCGGGACAGCTAGTATTTTATAATCAATAGTTAAGTAAAATATAAGTACTTACACAAAATTATACAAAGCATATCTATTACCTAAGAAATCGCCAATGCCTATTACAAAAAAATTATATAATATTTTTGTTTACTCGGAACTCGGATATTAATTAAGTCATAACTAAACATAACATCTTATAATAATGATAAGTTTTATATTTCCTCATATTCCCAATGCGCAAATCTGTCATAACTCATAACAAAACATAACGATAGCCGATAACACTGTATGATTTCACTTACAGATTATGATTAATGATCATTATTCATTTGTTTCTAATGTAATAAAATAATGATATCATATACTCGTATTTTTGTGCAGGATCTAGATTATTCGGCTTTACAGTACCTATAAATTTAAAATATCGCAATATCGGCAGGTAAACAAGTTGCTGATCCGACCAACATTGTTTTGCCATATAAGACGTGGAAATAATATGATTGAGCCGATGGTTTTACATTTCAAACACGTACCACAAAGAGCAACTATGTGACCCTTATATTACCTATACACTGCAAAAGTAACAGCACTGAAAAAGTTGGTTTTGACTTATTTAACTATGACTTGTTTAACTATGACGAATGTCCCAACGACGTCATGAATTTGCCTATATAAAAATTTTAAAAAATCAGCCTAGTGCAAGTCGGACTCGCGCACGAATGTTTCCGTACCGTTATAGAGCAAAAATAGGCCAAAAATGTGCTTTTTGTATGGGAGCCCCCCTTTTAATATAAATATTATTTTGTTTTTACTATAATTGTTGTAGCGGCAACAGAAACACACAACTTGTGAAATTTCAGAAGTATGTTCTATAACGGTTCTTGAGATACAGACTGGAGACAGACAGACAAACAGACGGACAGACATTAAAGTCTCAGTAATAGGGTCCCGTTTTTACCCTTTGGGTACGAAACCCAAAAAAAGTTTGTCTTTCACATCTGCTACTTCCACAGTGAACTCAATGTATAAGACACCCAGTGATATCCCTTTGTTTTGTTGCAGCCTGTAGAGAATAATAATAATAATAATAATTTATTTATCATCAAAATTAATTACACTACATTGCTCATAAAATAACTTACAGGTATATGTTTGACAAATATAATTTTGATATTTAATAATGTACACTTAATATAATTCTTCTGTGTCCGAACTAGATAAATCTGTATTTCAAACCACAGTGCTCTTCAGTTTGCAGTGACTCTATATTTAAGTAGAAACGAACTGTAAGCTACATTATTAATATCATACTAATTAATTTTCTAAAAATATATTACTACAATAATGAATATTATATTTACAGATTAAAGATTAAGTACAGTTTAAAATCTTAAAGAATTTACAAAATTAAGGACTTAAGTAAATAAAATATTGTAAATTATCGCAAATAAAATTAATAATACAACCATTGAAAATAATAATTATAAATAATTAAGAATAAAAATAATTGGCTTTAATCTAAAATAATTTACGAGTTATTTCATAATTATTAGCAATTTTTCCATCTCGTCATACGTGAGTTGGTTGGAGATATTTAAATAGTTTTTGTTTGCATCTTGATTTGCTCAGAGGGTGTATATTTATTTCTTTATTCATTTTATTATACAGGAATGGTCCTAGGAATCAATAATGTTTATTGACAAAAGCATGTCTATGTTTTGGGCATTCTGCTATAGCCTTGTTTCGTTTTTTAGCGTATAGGTCTTTATGTAGATGTTGTTTAGTGTGTTGCCTCAAGATTGTCTGCATGATGTATAGCTGGCGGACTGACAGGACTTCGGAGGACTGGTATAATAAGGAAGTAGGATACAAAAAGGGACGAAAGCTGCTCACCTTTAAAAGCGATCTCTGAGCAACTTCAAGAGGTTTCATCTTTGTTTTAAAGGTGCCTCCCCAGATCGTGATGCAGTATTGGATTATCGACTGCCCTAGTGCTTGATAAACATGCTTCATTAGACTTTTATCAGCTATATGTCGAAGGTTTTTAAAAACATAGGTTAATTTTCTAATTCTTGACGAGAGCATATCAATATGGTCACTAAAAGACAATGCATTGTCGATAATGACACCTAAATACTTAACAGATGATACCTGGTTTAGGGGAGAGCACAAACACTTTGTCTCATTGCAGCAAGCATGGGCAGTTAAATTAAAGGTGGTATCTAATTCTTTTTGTTTTCGCACAGAGAAACTTATGTATTGTGTTTTATTTGCATTGAGAGTTAGGAAGTTATTCTGCAACCAGTGGGTGACAAAGTTGAGACCTCGTTGAGCAAGCTTGAATAATATATTTTTGCTTTGAGCAGAAAATAGAAGGACTGTATCATCCGCATAAGAAATAATTCTACCACCCAATAAACTATTACCACCAGAACCATACTGCACTAGGGATACGAAGCCGAATAAGTACTCAATATCTAAAAGATCAATGACAATCAGTCTTGTTGCTTTACTCACAATACCTATTTCCTATCCAAATACAATGACAGGTCAAATCGAAGTATGATCATTAACAACACCACAAAAGTTGCAATAGCTGTATATAAATAACTCGTTATCCAGCCATGTTTGTTTTTCATTTGCTGCAGCCCGCCTGTCGGTATATTTTCAAAACAAACATCGAAACAATCTAAGTCGTTACCGAGTATGAAGAACTTGGCGTATGCAGGTATTTTCAATTCCGAATGGACTTCATAGGTGGTACGAGGCTGTGGTTTATATTTTGTTACTTACTTGTGATTGCTTATAAAGGGGGTGACAGACGTGCGAGTAAGTACGCGGACTTATGGCTCGACGATCTTAATCGCCTGTGTGTCAGCAAAGAGCCGCGAGCCGCGCGTCGCGAGCCGCGAACCTGGGGGCTCGAGCCGAGTAAGTTCGCGAACTTAGAACCCTCGAGTTCGTACGTCTATCAGGCAAAACGGCTAGATGACCGCCGCAATTCCGTTGCTAGATCTTATTTCTGTGGTTGCGCCAAATTTGTATATCGCACGGCCCACGGGATCCTCATTCCTCATATTATACTTTTCAGTAACATCTGTTTTGCGGTTTGGGCATGAAGAGGTAACAGACACACACACTGTCGTATTTATAATAGTAATTAGTAAGTATGGATACGATACTGTTTCTTATAGTTAATTGCTTAAAAAATATATAAAACCTGTTTCTCTTTATCAGGCTTTCTAAGGAACTGAGACCCTATTCTTCCCTACTGTACGTCCGTCCAACCGTGTTACTACTTACTTAGTTGTAGGTCAAGAACTGCTATAACTAGAATTTAAATTCCTATTGAAGGTGCATTTAATCTGTTGCGCACACACAAGCACTACAAAAATTTAATCATTTTGGGAGGATTCTTCTTCCCATTACAAAATTATATTTTTCGTCCTTCTCAAACGTTTACAGTCAATGTTACGATTTTTTCGTTAGTCCTACTTGAACTTTGCAGTTTTTTTATTATATTTCCGCACACATCTGACAAAAGCATCACTTTCCCGGAGTTGGATAAAAAATCGGAATTCCTGGGGGCATGCGCCGCTATGTCCGATAACTCTGATAATAAGTGATAACTGCAGCCGTTGATATAATATTATTATGTCCTCATAACTTAAAATGTTCGAGAAAAACAGCTTGTATCGAACACACAAAACTACTTTTAATCGATACCGATTACAATCAGACTTATCAAAACAAAATCGTAAAAACAATTACTTAAGTCTTAACATTTATTTACATGATGGTATCTCAAAGTTAAGAAAACTATTTATTATTACTAGTATTATAACATTATAGTTTTGTTTACAGGTTTTAAGCTATTTAATGTTATTATATTATGTTATTGCTTATTTAATCTTACTAGAGATCGCCTAATAATTGTACCTTCTTCTTCTTCTTAGCTCATTCCCACTTTACGTAGGGTCGGCTCTCCTAGTACATTTGCGCCAAGAAATTCTATCTTGGGTTGTCGATTTAGGCAATTTATTTACAGCTAGTGCTTTGGTCATACTGGTCCACCATGTGGCTGGGGGTCTACCTCTAGCTCTCTTAGCTTCTGGGAGACTCAGCGCCTTTTTGACAATGTAGTTGTCGTCTCTGCGCATAATGTGGCCATACCATCTTAAGCGTCTCTCGGTCAGTTTTTCGGACACTGGAGTTATCTTGAAGCTTCCCCGGATATATTCATTTCTAATTTTGTCAAGTTTAGTTACCCCTCCAGACCATCGTAACATTTTCATTTCTGTAGTGTGGAGCTTTTGTATATGTGTTTCCTTGACCGTCCAACATTCCGAAGCATATAGCATTGCAGGTCTTACCGCCATTTTATATACCATTATTTAAAAAATTAATTATTATTATTTTTTAGACATAATTCCTGCGACAGTTACATGTCTATTGTGCAGTTACTAAAGTCAAATGATGACAGACTGGCCGTGTAATAATTGTGTAACAGTATTTAAGATTCTTTCCATCTCTGTTAGCTACCACTTTCAAGATTTTTCGCAGATAAAAATGTTGCTTGTCGTATCGAAATAAAGCTACTCACAAAAAATTTGCTTGTTAATAATCAAAAAAACTTGTTCTAGGGCTCCCTCGCTATATTATATTGTTTATTCATAATGTCGGGGCATTTTAAGGAAACAATATAGAAATCTAAAGTAACTGTTCTAGCGCTCCTACTTTGAACACAGTGAACTCTACATTAGAGACAAGTATTATACACATTACACACCCTAAAGTATTTCAAGTACTATCACTAAGCTTTGTCATACCCAGTAGAGACAACTTCGACTAATCGCATCTGTTTAATTTTCTGCTATCAATGTGATGGAAAATGTAGTAAACCTAGCAAATAATTTAGGTTAGTGCTATATTAGGCGGTAATCAGTGCATGCATCCGGAGCCTCCATTCTTCACTATGCAGCTCTATAAAGGCCATTCATAAAATTTGAATCTAAATTCACAGGCAGCAGTTTTCAAATTTTAGCACTTTGTCCGAAATTCATTGCTAATTCTTATCTAATTTTATTAGCCTAATTTTATAAGCCCGGAAAACTGAAACCAAAAATCCGGTGCTCTTAAAAATATTTCTAGCTTTTAAAATTTCTCTAATAAGTAAAAATAGTTGTACGTAACTTGTAAGTTGTAACATTCATAAACTAGATAAAAAAAATATTATCTTGGGGCTCTTTACATACTGATATCTTTTGTTTGGGTACTTACTCTAACACACAGTCATATTATAGGAATACACATAACACAAGTGACAAGCCGGCAAGTCGGTCGTCCGTCAGTCCGTCTGGATTCGATAGGCCTTCCCGTACTAGTATTATAATGAAAACATTATCATATTTGTAAACAAATATACATATTTTATATTAAATTAAAAAGCCTCCTACAATTGTTCATCGGCTCCCGTTTTCTCCTGCAAAGGTTGCTTTTAGTGTGTTTATTTAATTTTTGTTTGTTTCCCATGGTTTACCGATTAAATATTTTCTCAATCCGGAGTAAAGACAAAGGAAGTAATGTCCTCTCGACAGGCACGCGCGAACGCGACTGTTGGCAACTGAGAGGTGAGACAAATCTAGCGGTGAAGCGCCAATGTGGGCTTTTCTTGAATATCTTAAAAAATATAGAGATTATTAAAAATCCGTTAGATCAAACCCTCGGTGATAGAATTTTATATGATGTGTAAAAATATTAACTCAGTTTAATGCATGGTTTTGGCTATATAGGAAAAAAATCGTCAATGATTTTTATAAATCATTTTTGTACTTGATAATAAGCCCCCATCATATTCGTCAATTTTGGGTTAGTCGCCTTCTTAAGGCCGTCCCCCGAGCAAACGACCTTGAGCATACATTTGCTGCGTTGCCGAGATCGCACCAAAACCCTATTTGTTTTACATATCTTAGTTCAAAATGGACCTAAAAAATTAAATCGTGGAATATGTGGTTTATGATATTGTCAATCTATTGGCGTGTGTTTCAAATAAAAGTAATTTGTAAATACTAAGGAGATGCTGAATATATGCTTGCATTTTAATAAATTGGTATTACTTTGGAAGCTGATATCATGAGTATATAATAAACAAAAATAGAAAATTTAAAACGTGGAAAGGAATGTTGATATTATGATATAATGATTATAACTCTGTAGCTTTCAAATTATGAGTTTATAAGGCTCTAAATACGGTAAATTACGGAATCTCCGTAGGGAAGGCCCTTAAGTGTAAAAGTTTATAAAATACAAGCATAATCCATCCTAATAATATTATAAATGCGAAACAGAATCTGTCTGTAACCCCTTCATGCCCAATACCGCTGAATCGATTTTTATAAAATTTATACGGAGGTAGGTACTTTGACTCCAGGGAGAGGACGTAGGAAAAATGTGAAATATTCCCGGACGATAAACGAATTTTGGCACAATAGAGTCGCGGTCGTCATTTAATGTATATGTATTAGATATATTTTCATATTATGGACTCTGACCGTCCTTTACCCGCTATTTTTTATTTATTAGCATTGATGTTCGATAAAACTGTGTTATTTTCAAGGTAATAAGTACCTAATTACTAATAATAGAAAGATAGTATTTAGAAAGGAAATAAAATGTAAAGCTATGTGTGCACAATGATCAAATATTCAATTTACAAATATTAAGAGACTGAAATAAATATCTTTTATATATATAAAAGAAAGTGGTGTTAGTTACACTACTTATAACTCAAGAACGGATAAACCGATTTGGCTGAAAATTGGTGGACAGGTAGCTTAGAACCAGGAAAAGGACATAGGATACATTTTGTCCCGGAAAAATGTACGGTTACTGCACAATATACATTTATGATTTGCGCGTAAAATATTCAATCGATTTTTATGAATTTTGGTATGGAGATACTTTGACTCTCGGGAAAGGACATGGGATACTTTTGGTCCCGGAAAATGTACGGTTACCGCACAATAAACTTTTCTATTTCAGTCTATTTTTATTAAATTCGGTATGGAGATACTTTGAGTCTCGGGAAAGGACAAGGGATACTTTTAGTCCCGGAAAATGTACGGTTCCTGCACAATAAACTTTTATGATTTTCGCTTAAACTATTTATATCTATTTTGATTAAATTTGGCATGAAGATACTAATTTTAATCTATTGTTTTCTTAATTATACCAATTATTATTCGAATTAATTAATCATCGTTAAGACAGGACAACGTCTGTCGGGTCAGCTAGTTATATTATATTTACTATTTTACAAGAAAAGGGCATTAACCTATAATAAATATAAAAATGAGCCCCCAATAACAGCAAAGGCAAGTAAATATTATGTAGATTGTTCTTTTATTTTTTACACTTTTAATTTTGAATATTTAATAGAAAATATATGTACAACACGGTCAAATTAACTAGACGCACGGTTCGATGATGTCATTACGAGCTCCCATTTTAATTTGACATTTCGATGCGTCAAGTTAATTTGACCGTGTTGTAAGCAAGTATTATTTGTGTTATTAAAGATACATAACTGTGATAATATTTATATAAGTACTTATACGCAGTAAATATGTTTTCAATAATAACGCTTTACGAATTTTAAAATACTTACCATCATATTTTTCATATAAAATAATATAAAATTCAGTGTAGATTCTGCTTGAAATCTCTAAGGAAAGTGTAATTTCATACTGACTAATTCTCTGTGAGCGCGTCACGTTGGAACTTTTATATCATTTTTCACGTCGCTATGAACAGTTTTTGCGTTAGCTTAGAAGTCATTAACAATTGCTGTATTTTAAAGTAAAATATAAGTAGCATTAGCTTGTCTTATATTTTAAATTATAACACTATAATTATTAGATACAAGCACAGAATATATTATTATATTAGTTGGTACGAGTAGCTATTGCGTAAGTACTTATTATTTGGTAAAGCAATATAATACACCTAACCTATCACAAGAAATGCAATTAAAATAGAAGAAAAATTGGTTTTACTCATAGTTAAAGGACCTAGTACGTTATTAATTGGTTGCGTTATCATGTAAATATGTGAATCCTAAAATTCTGACGGTTGAGCTTAACGAAGCCCGACCATTTTATGTAGCCAATGAATCAATTTCTTCGATGGTACAATTAAAATACAAGCACCTATTACTTATTATTCGTAACAATTATTTTTAATCCCTCAAGGCCCGTAAGGCCCATAGGCCATATGGGCCGCGACGACAAAAGATTTCCTGGAATTGGTGATCGAGGGATTAGTATCTTTACAGTTTGATGAAATACGGCCTATTATTTCATTTTCATAGAAAACACGATAGTTGAGCATGTAATTTTTATTGCATTCACTTGCGATTTATTATCTATATCTTTAAAAGTGATTTTAATAACAACCGAAATCTAATCGATCTATGAGTAAGTTTGAGCAATCAAAATCGTTCATTTAATCGGCGTTTTCTTTGAAGTTTTATTAATTATCTCTAATACCTAGTTTGCTTATCGACCGCTGGCTAATATATAGTTTGGAAAACACCTCTTCAGTTGTGTATTTCATAGAGTCAAACGATGGAAGGATTTTTATTTGTGTTTTTCGCTGCCTTAGCGGGTACGTAATAAGTCTTTAATTAATGTAAGTTGAGGTTTAATCACTTCTAATTGTAGGTGAGATCATGATTTTTCCAGTACATACAGTCAGTTGCCATAGATGGATTTGCTAAAAAGATGTGCATAATATTATCCTGAAATATTCCGAAACGAAGAGTATGTTGCTTGAAACATTAACTTAAAATTATTGTGAGTTAAAACAGGGCGTTAAATGATATAGAACTGACCATCGCAACTCCGCCACAAGTTAGTTAACTCTCCGACAGCAAACCAACTGGTTAAATACCACTTTGTCTATAGTTTCTTCTTACCGCATACCGATTTTCACTGCGTTTAAATACTTACTTTAATTATTTAATTAGATAGTTCGTACAAAAATAAAAATTGTTTTGTATATTCATATTTTATGCTATTAATTGAAGACGTGAGATCGTGTAATATTTTTAACATTACACGAAAACTACTTATCAGTAAAAAAAAAATTTAAATAAAAAAAAACTGTATAGTCACACAGTCAAACATTTTAGGTGTAGCCAATAGGTAATTAGCGTGCTATTTAATTGTGTATTATAAATGTATTATAATTAAGCGACTTACCGAATATTTTCATTAATTATTTGAAAGTAACATTTTCACTTATAATACCACAAGAGCTTCAAAATTATCGGGTATTTCCCGATAGGTTCGTTGCAAACAAATGAAGGATTCAAGTTTTTCAGGTTAAAAAATCACGAGCGCGAAGCGCGAGTGATTTTTCCTGAAAAACTTGACGACTTTATTTGTTTGCAGGGAACCTTGAGGGAAATGCCAGATAATTTTGAAGCTCATGTGGTATTCGGGGGATTATTTTTCCGTCCGAAATGTTGGCCAATAGAATTGCACCATTCGACGTCACGTGGTAACCAGAGAAAATTTTCAAAAAATTATCAGTATAATACCATGTAGGTTGTACCACGTGACGTCGAATGGTGCAATTCTATTGGTCGATATTTGGGTCGGAAAAATAATCAATTTTATTTTCAAAATATTTGTCAAGAATATCTAGAGTTCGATTGCAGCTTCGGCTTTGGCCACCTTACCAAATATAAACTTCTAAATTACTAACATACTTTAGTAATTTCTAAATAAAAATCAGCCAAGTGCGAGTCGGACTCGCGCACAAAGGGTTATGTACCGTTATAGAGCAAAAATAGGCCAAAAATTGTGTTGTTTTGGGGGAGCCCCCCCTTAATTTTTTATTTTAATCAAAATTATTAATAATTATTAAAGTACAATTATATTTAAGGCCTTAGTGTAAGTTTCAACTGCCTAACTCTTATCATTATTGATAACGAGCAAAAAAGGCCAAAAATCACGTTTGTTGTATGGGGGCCCTCCTTAAATATTAATTTTGTTTTTATTTTATTATTAGTTGTTATAGCGGCACCGCAAATATACAATCTGTGAAAATTTCAGAACTCTAGCTATAGCGGTTCTTGAGATACAGCCTGGAGACAGACAGACGGACAGACAGACATCGAAGTCTCATGAATAGGGTCCCGTTTTTATCCTTTGGGTACGGAACCCTAAAAATGAATTAACAGAATATAATTAATGGAAAAAATATGTACTTAGATATTTGAAATCTTCGGAATCAGCCGAAGGTTTCGATGATAACCAATTAGCAATCGGTTTAAGCTTCTCGGTCTAACTTTGCTCAGACGCTTACTTGCCACTTCTTTGCCAACAAAAATGCCCACATTTTGCCAATCAAAAGTTCACGGGGTTAATAAGTAATTAACTTTCAGCGTGCAACGCCAACGCGATATCGGCCAGACAGGGGAGCTTCAATACCTATCATCTGTACACACCGTGAGTCACTATTTGTCTAATCTACCGACTACTCAATATCCTGTGGGATATTGATATCCGATACTATTGGGTATCTATTGAGACTAGACTAGGGATCCCTAAACTAGACATCATGGAACCCTTGGGTTCCGTATTGTAGCTACGTAGCAGTATGTCCGGTCTCTGGTAGCAGTTCGCTACGTTTTTACGTAGCATAACTTTTTATAAGTAATCAGGGAGAATTCTGGCAAGACTAAGTCTTGGCACATACGATCACTCCCAGAAAAAAAAATGATTTTTGTTTAGGCTTCCACTTCAAAAATTCAGCAAACCCTGTGATTACCAACCTTTTTCGGATATTTTTATTGGCCCATATTTAGTAACTATTTATTAATATTATGTGCCTATACTATCCCAATGCTGAGCAAAGTTCTTCCTTAATGTTATTGTTTTAATTTCAGTCAGAACATTCGAATTCCAACAACCGTACCACCCACAGAGTCAGCTATACGCGTTTCGGACATTAACCCTAATCTGACAACGGTCATAGTTGTTCATGGACATAAAGGATCTATGGGTTCCTCGCTGAATCCACTAGTCAAAGATGGTAATATTTGTTTTGCCTATTATATAGTTACTAAGAATGAGGACAACAGGAAGCTGTTAAAAAAATAAAACGACATATTGATAACAAATGGTAACATTTAGATGAGCTTATTTCAAACTATCAGGACACTGGACGGAATCTCATAAAAAGAAGACGAATTGTAAGTCGAGCGACCCTAGTATTTTCCAATTCATAACATTTCATAAACCTATTCTTTTCCAGCGCTTTTAACAAGAGAAGCCGTGAATGTGATCGTAATGGACTGGTCCGTGTTCGCATCCCAAAGCTACAGCAACGCGGTTACCGCTGTTCCCAGCGTTGGGACGTTCCTGGCGGGCTTCATTTCCCAGGCTGTGTTAGCCGAGAAGGTCTTGCTGGCGAATCTCCATCTAGTCGGCTTTGATCTCGGAGCTCACGTGGTTGGATTTGCTGGGCGAGTCTTGAACGGCAACGTTGCTAGGATCACAGGTATGCTATAACTTTGATCGGGAAAGTTATGATGACAATAATTTCCCGAATTTTGTGGTTAAAAATAATTGTCACGCGGGCTACGAATAATAAAACCTACGGAAATGTAACTCCCATACTAATACAGTTTTAAATTTGGTTCCATTCGAACTGTCATGTAACGTCAGCCTTTGTACCGCTCAAGGTCACCTAAATATTGCAAATGTATGAAAAGTGAACCTAAGGTACACTTTTTTGACAAGTATTTTGGAGCATGTTTTTTGACAGAGTTACTCTTCCTTAGTTTTTATTATTCGTAGCACGCGGGTTTGTTATGTGGGTTCTTCTCGCTAGAGTAGTTTTTGATCCGGTGCGGTGGTAGGAATTATGGGAAATTCAACTATAATTAAAGTTAAATGATACCAATCGTCGCCCTAGTGCTTGAAGGGGCAGCCGACCAAACCCCTCATGGCCGAATAAAAAAAAATTACAAGAAAAAAATTACGCAAAATAATACAGACATACATGATATTCATTTTATTTTGCGAGAGTTATTTTTTATAAAAAAAGTAATAATCTAATATATATAAATCTCCTGTCACGATGTTTGTCCGCGATGGATTCCTAAACTACATAACCGATTTTAATGTTTTTTCTTTTTAAATGTGTGCTTTTTTCTAACTTGAGATATAGGATAGCTTAGATCTTTAATTATAGTCGCATTTGTCTATAAAGAGCGACCATTGTTTATGCGACGCGGGTCACGGGATAGCAATGGACGTTGCCATGGTGACATACTTTTAGTCACTAGAGTGCGTTTTATCAAATAGTTCCTTTGCCGTCATGTTGGCACTTATGCAAATTAATGTTACCACATTACAATTAATTAATGTTATCACAAAATACATTTAAAGAAAATTTTACATACCGTCGGTGGCCAAATTATTATACTCACTTGAAAAACAATACGTTTTGGTGCCTCATAAGGAAAAATTTTTATCTTTAAAAAAGTTAATTTTTTTTTTGCCTTATGGTAAGGTGCAGAGTCCTGCATGCATATGCAGGTCCCGTCTGGCTGCTATTCAGCCATCTGGGGGTGGAGATGACTTTGTAAAACTAGCAGATATTGGTCTTAACTCATGGTTCCTTCAACCACGTGTAGTAGACCATTCCCGTTTGAGCTAATCTCGTCCCATGTCGTAACCGATGAAGGAGGTTTCACTCGTTCAATAACACAGTTTTTATAAAAAAAATTATGTCTCCTTCGGTGAACAAACTAGGGATTGTCCTGGAGGATCTGAATCAATTGGGTCATATTAAGGTCACGCCTTTTACTTCATAATTAAAAAATAAATAATTAAAATAACTTGTTTTCCTCCTTTTAGTATTCCTCAGGTCAGTGTTTTTACATTGTAGCAAACGCTAATCGCTTAGCATGCATGCATCTGGGGTAAACTTGGGTTTTTCGAAGGACGAAAACAACTGAAATTCAGTTTCTTCAGTTTCGCCTTAGCATTCTGTTAGATAAAGCTACGCCAGCATCATCTAACAAAACTTTTATGACTTTCAGGGGTTTTCTTCTGTTCTCAACAATAAAACGCCTTGTTTCCTCTCCTGTTCAAGCAGTCGAAAGACGTTTTCTACCACATTTATCAACTCGCTATGGGGACAAAGATTTTTTTAGGTTCATCACTTTTTTATATTTCAAAGTGTAGACTGGGAAACGCCTACTAATGATTGATATGACTCGAAGGTGTCTAAATTTTAGATTTATTTCTAGCTGAAATATCTGAATTCTTTCCTATGGCTACATCTTTCATTATTTTTAATTAAAATTACATTATCACAAAAAATAACCAAGAAACACTAGAATCATGTGTTATAGTAATACCTATTGTTTATACATTATAATAAAATAGATAAGACTTAAGTGTTGCTTTTTATAACACGTTTCACGCAAAAAACATTTTTAGCGCCTGTGTCTATCTCCCTATTGCACGCACTTCGCACAGGAAAATATGGCAATAGTGACTGTCGTACTAAAATATGGTGTTATTATTACAAGATTATTATTGAATAATAAATGTTACTGACTCACAAAATGTAGAAGACAGCCTAAAGTAACAAAAAATAAAAGAAAATACTAAAACTAACAACACAAAATGGCTAAACAATCAACCAATACAAATCTATGTAAAAATCTCACACTGAGTATATTAATTTGGCCACCCACTGTAATTCTAACAGCTTTCGCCCGCGGCTCTGCCTACGTTAACGTCTATCCCTCGGGGACCGTTCTTTTTTCCGGGATAAAAGGTACCCTATGTCCTTCTCCAGACTCCAGAGTTCCAGACAACATGTGCCTATGAAAGTTTTATGATGATCCGCTTAGTACTTTATGTGTGAAGGCGTAACCCTAACCAGCAAAGTCACTTTCGCATTTACTAGCTAAAAGCCGAGCTTTGTGAGGGCTCGCGTCATCACACCTTCACTGACTGATGATAACACATAAATTACATGTAAATTTACTATGTTAAAGCACAAATCAATAGATGTGATAGTTTGTCCGTAAGGTGTACCACAAAACTTACAGGTTGTGATAATATTATTGTACTAGCTTTTACCCGCGCCTTCGTTCGCGTGTATGTAGTCTTCGTTACTAGAAGTGCGTTTCATCAAATAGTTTCTTTGCCATCATGTTGACATTCTCTGTTGATAGCGTAGACACGGTCTGCATATATTCATAAGTTTTACTGTGTTTAAGGGTGATTAAACTGATGCTGGTAACCCTATTTCACTAAGCCGTAATTGCGGTAACCCGAGTTTAAAGGAATTATTGGGGCCTAGTTACGTTTTTCACGTTCACAAAACTCTTTCAATCTTAGCACCATCATAAATCATTCTATCACCACTCTTTTCGGCATGATTTTCTCACTCACGAAATCACAGTAAAATGATGAAAACTCGCAGAGCATGTCAACCTTGTTTACATTATTGACAGACAGAAATACCAACATGACAGCAAAGGAACTATTCGATGAAACGCACTCTAATTCAATAAAATAATACGGGCGATATACTTTATAAATGCGTCCGTACCCGGCGTCGCACGGGTATACAATATATAGCCACTGAAAAAATTATGCCTATAGCCTTCCTCAATAAATTGGCTATCTAACAGTGAAAGAATGATCAAAATCAGTTGCGTAGTTTTAAAGATTAAAGGTTCCCTTGGAACGGGACATGAGGGAAAAAAGCGAATTTGTTTTATAATAAGTATAGAATGACAAAGAAACGTTTGCCGGGACAGCTAGTGTATTATAAACGCTGGTGTGGGTAAGGGCCGGGATACATAAACACGGCACGACGTCGTGCTGTGTTATTGTGTCCTGGCCCTTATTGCTCTTCATTTGTCCAAGTAAACATTGCATGTATTTTAGCATGCGTAAAACTATGGTAAAACGAAGGAATTTGAACTAATATTATTTCTTCCAGGCCTCAACCCCAGCGACAGTCAATGGGGCAGCAACTCCCAAAGACTGAGAATCTCGGACGCGCGGTATGTCGAAGTGATCCACACGGACAGCGGTCTCGTGTTCTCCAACGGGATCCATGACGCCATAGGCCACGTGGACTTCTACGTTAACGGTGGTAACAACCAGCCTGGTTGCTTCCGCAACAACGGTTGCAGCCACAACCGCTCGTGGGAGGTGTTTGCTGCTTCGCTAACCCACGACCACCTGATTGGCAACCTCTGCGGCACCTGGCTGCAGATATCTCTGAACACGTGCAGGTCCTTCACTCTGCCGATGGGAAATAATGACCTGGAAAAGATTGGGTAAGTTTCTTATATGTTTTATGTAAAAGGGGACGTATATTTTAAAAGATGGAATAAAGCTGTGCCCAGACGTTTACTAGATAGCATTTTAGCATGCACACATCAAAATCTTTATGCCTTAAAAAATACCAAGTTCAAATGGTAATCTAATTAGAAGAATTAATTAAAAGTGTGTAAAGCGTGATAATATTGCGGTCGTGTTTTGTTTCAGATCTGGCATGTACCGCGTCAACACTGGAAGGACTTATCCTTACTAAAGATAGTCTTGGAACTAAAATATATTATAACCTAATTGTATATACCTAATTTAAGAAAAATATACTGTTTTTGAATAATTAATAATTTTTTAATCAAAACCATTTAATTCAGAAATCAATATAGAAAATTTTAGCAATTTATCGAAGCCCTATTGTTGCTTACAAAGATTAAAAGGCGTAGACAATAAAGCAACTTGTTTAAATTAGTTTGTAAGTTTAATAGTTCCAAGAATTATATTATTACCAGTTGTTGCCAATCGCGTGGAAACCGTACATTTTTTGTCAATAGAAAGTATCGTATGTCCTTTCCCGTGACTCAAAGTATACCCATATCAAATTTCATCCAAAGCGGTTCAAGTGTTTAAGCGTGAAGAGGTAACAGCCAGATAGACAGAGCGACCGACAGACAAACTTTCGCATTTATAATATTAGTATGGATTACTCAACAATTATTTTTTGCACCACACACAGGGCAAAACTTACTGAACCAAATGTAGACTATACCAAATAAAATGTCTAGATCTAAAATTAACACCAACAGGCATTAGGCACGCCTCTGATAGTGGAAGCGCTCGCATAGCTTACATATTTGATGGATTTTATTTTTAGACTCGTTATTAATTTCGTACGAACATGGGATAGGTTGGCTGATAGAAAAAACACTTTTTTTTTATTGAATAAGGGGGCAAACGAGCAAACGGGTCACCTGATGGTAAGCAACTACCGTCGCCCATCGACACTCGCAACATCAGAAGAGCTACAGGTGCGTTACACTTACGAATTGGTTAAAATATCGTATTTAAACATACTAAGCATGATATTTTAGAACAGCATCAGTAATTTAAAATAACTTAGTTTTAAAGCGAATTTCATAATTATTAATTAACATCCTACGCTATAATAATTTATGAAAAATATTTTATTTAGTAGACTCTACAGACTGTAGAGTTTTTGAATATGACGTAGAGATTTTAGTAATAACTTAGAACTTTTAAACATACGAGCGTAACACTACAACCTTTTGCTGGCATTTAAAAGGGATTCTGCTGGGTCATCTTACCCTCTTCAGTAAATACTAAAAAGTCATTAGTGCTAGTAATTATATACTAATTAGCTCAGTAGTATCATTACTATTTAACTATGATGACGTAAAATAGGGCGACGGTAGCTATACATACATAACGCCTCCATGGTCTAGCGGTATAAAGCACGGCTCTTGACTCGGAGGTAATGGATTCGATTCCCACGTTGGAAACATGTTATTTCTAAGTTTGGTTATGACAATGCAGGCTGATCACCTGATTGTCTGATAAGTAAGATGATCCATGCGTTGGATGAGCATGTAAAAAGTCGGTCCTGCGCCTGATCTCTCGCCAGTCGTGTCGGTCGTCCGTCCTACTGGGTACTGAGTATAAAAGGAATAGAGAGTGCTCTTGTGTACTGCGCACACACTTCGGCACTGTAAAATTACTCCTGCGTAGCTGGCCTAGTTTCAATGAAACTGGCCACCGTCACCGAAACCGGTGTGGAAGATATTATATGCATACTGCATAGTAGTATGCATAGCATTTTAAGTTGTGGTATTTTAATTGCTGGACATTGAATAACAAAACATAAGATGCAGAGTAGATGAGGCCTAATCGCACCTTTTTAGGGTTCCGTACCCAAAAGGTAAAAACGGGACCCGATTACTAAGACTTCGATGCCTGTCCGTCTGTCTGTCACCAGGCTGTAACTCAAGAACCGCTTTAGCTACACTTCTGAAATTTTCACGGATTGTGTATATCTGTTGCCGCTATAACAATAAATACTAAAACCAAAATAAACTAAATATTTTTTAGGGGGGGGGCTCCCATACAACAATCGTGATTTTTTAGCTATTTTTTGCTCTTAATCAATAACGGCAACACATAGGCAATTGAAATATTCATCAAATACTTATATTGTATTTGTACTTTAATAGTTAACAATAAAATTTAAATAAATTAAATAATTAAGGGAGGCTCCCTAAGAGGAGGTCTATTTTTGCACTGTTATAGTGGTACGGAACCCTTCGTGCGCGAGTACAACTCGTGCTTGGACGATTTTTTGAGCATCAAGAGCCCCTATCATTATTATAGGGGAGGCGCTGTTTAAACGTACCTAATATTATTTTAATAGGTTTTTACTTACTACCGCGGCCGGTGCAATATAAACAATAATAGTTTTAATTATTCTTTTGGATTTTTTCGTATACTCAACAAACATTATAATATTATTTCAAAAAGTACACATTATTATTAACACTTTCGAGGACAGAACGACATTATACGTCATAGTTCGAAATTTTGATACGGCACAACGTACGATGACGTCCAAATAACATTTGGATTTTACAGCAGAACGTTCATTTCCGATTAACGTTCAAGTTAAAATCCCATTAAATAAATCTTGTGTCACAACATGTAAAATTCCCGAAGCTCTACTGTCACGTAGAGTAAGTTTTAAACTATTTCAAATAAGTGCCGATGACAGTTGGCGGTGACGTTACACTCACACGCACAACGTGCTTATACGTTCCGCGCGCCTCCCGCTCCCCTAGATTCGATGCGGCTGCGTCACTGCGGAGGTGCACTCGCATCAGGGTAACATTTCGTGGCGTAATGTAATATTTTCCGCGACAAAACATCTTGAGTATTTAGTTTATTTTATTTGTATGTTATTCTTTCGTTAGACAAAATATTATCTTATATATAAAATTCTCGTGTCACAATGTTAGTCCACGAACTCCTCCGAAACGGCTTTAGGTACTGATTTTTACCAAATTTTATATGCATATTCAGTAGGTCTGAGAATCGGCTACTCGGTACTTATTATATTGATAAGTGCATTTGTTGATTGAATAATAGTAAATTATTACAACTCGAGAAAAACGATGACCATGATAGCGATGGACTTTGCCATGGTGACATACTTATTTAGTCACTTCAATAAAATAATACGGGCGATATACTTTATAATATGGCAAAGAAACGTTTGCCGGGACAGCTAGTTTAACTAATAATTAATAATTTAATACTGAGAAAATGGACTATTTTACGTATTTTAGATGAATAAGCGCAAAATAAGACTATGATCATTTTCGATGATTCCGACAATGATGATGATGGAAAATTTGGTTCAGATAAATCCGTTGAGAGTGATCATTCGATCACTGTGAACTCACCATCACCACAAGCTCTTGACTCATCACGTTTTCAAGAAGAGGATTAGGAGGAGGGTTACACGTTGGACGTTATGACACGTTGTGTCCGTACACGTCTAGTTAATTTTACTTTTAATGACGTAACGTATTGATACGATGACGTGATAAAACGGTTGTGTCATGATGTGTATAAATTAATATGTTTTAATGGGATGCTACGTACTCATACGTCGTATAATTTGTATGGACATTTACTGTGTCATTTTGTTAAACAGTCTCAAGTGCTTGCGTCCCCGAAAGTGTTAACATGAAAAGGTCATAATATTATGAAAATAAAATAAAGGTTATTACAGGCTATTTTAGAAAACAAGCAAGTAAATTAAGTCCTACGTACAATCTTATGCAAAATTTGAATTTTCATTGATCGTAAATCGTGCTGCTTCATTATATTTTTCTTCACAATTCATTTCGGTGTTATGGAGCGTCTACTGTTTTGCTTTAGAGTTTCAACGAGAATGATCCTTGTCTTGTTGAAATAGAGGTCTCGCTAGAGGTAGAATATCTTAGAATGGGCCGTGGCTTAATAAACAGCCGAACGCCGAACGATATCAACTCATCAGTCCTCAGCCGCCAGTGACAATGGCTCAGTGCGCCCAAAACAACGCGTGCAGTGAAAAAAATGTGAGATTACTAAAGATAAGAATTACGACTTATGTTTCGGCGCTCATGTTCCTATCGATAACTGCACTGAGGCTGCTCAATTTGGACTTTGAGAGCCACAGCGACGTGGAGATCCAGCAGTACGCGAAAAACAAATGGAAATTAGTGACGACATGGTTTAATGTGAGTTTGGTTGTTTTAAGTGTATCTTAAAGGATAAGTTAGCCCCACTAATCGAGTCGTTGCAACTTACAAAAAGTTGTAAATATGGGTTAAGGACTTTGTCGCAAAGCACCTTGCTTGTGCTCGACGTTTTTGGGTAATCCAGCGGCCTCAGAAGCCTTATATGTCAGATACAAGAAAAGTGATTAAAACTATATAAACAATAATTTAAATATTTTGCATATGCATGCACCCCCGACAAAAAAAGAGAGGTGTGATAAGTTTGACGTATCGGTCTGTCTGTCTGTGTGTGTATCTGTCCGTGACATCGTAGCATCCAAATGGGTGGACTGATTTTGATCTAGTTTTTTTCTGTTTGAAAGCTGATATGATCGAGAGTGTTCTTAGCTATAGTTCATCATCATCAGCCTGCTCAATATATATAACTGACTTATGTTATAATTTTAAAATACTTTTAAAACTTACTGTTATATAACATTTTAGTTATTTAATGATATTTACATGTTTTTATTTTACGACTTCGGCCAAGAAATAATCGGCCAAGTGCGATTCGTACTCGCGCATAAATGGTTCTACTCTACATATTATAATCTATACCGTTATATAGCAAACGTTGGCCAAAAATGCTTCTAATGGGAGCACACCTAATCTATTTTTATTTCATTTGAATTTTATTATTAAAGAATTATTAAAGAAGTGTTAACATAGCGGTTGTTGAGACACAGCTCCTGAAGACAGGCAGATGGACAGACAGAAAGGTAAACAGATATCAAAGTCTTAGTAATAGGGTCCCTTAGGCTTTTACCCTTTTGGTACGGAACCCTAATATATAGAACTTTCCAATAACTTCAAATCTTTAATTAGTTAAAAATTTTTCGAGATCAGAAATTATCATCTTATTGAGAATTCGATAAAATGCATGGGTTACCACTTTGTTACTGTACCCTAAAAATGGCGGATGATAAACTAAATAAATGGTAACATATGCGACTTATAGTCATGAGACATCATATAAAAGTCATCATCATTACCTGAAATCGCGTAATTGTAAAACATTAAATTAAATTAAATTTAGAAATATTATTTTGTAACTATTCGAAGGGGGCATTAAAAATTTGTTAAAAAACGTATATACAATCGTCGAGAAATTTAATTTCCCTTAGAAAAGTAGATATTGTTGCCGACTAACACCAAATACATTATAGTCAATAGCATTCATTCAATAATAAATATGGCAGACAAACTTTTACCAACATGATGGCTACTTTTTCTTTTATCTTACCTCAATAGAACTGTAAAGTAATTAGTATCCGCAAAAGAGTAATGCTGATGACTACTTCCCAATGTTTATACAACATCTACTGGATCACAATACGACGAAACTGTTAAGAAATTAATCACTTTACGACTGCTATACGAATATTTAGCCACTAAAACGACCATGACACGATCGCTATACAAATAAAAGTTATATATTTTGCGCCTATTTCGCGTCATATAAAGGTTAATACGAATGCTTTATAACCAAAAAGAACTGACCTCAAGTTATAACCAAAACGTTGTCTCGAAAATTGTATGACTAAATTTTGCTAGTTGGGTACTGTTTGACAATTATTGACAATTATGGTAATGGTAACCTGATCGTACCTCTTAAAAATAGGAGGCATTTTGAGGGTTTTGATCGTTTTTAACGCTAAATGGAACGCGGGGATAGCAACGCTGATTGGTGTTTTGAAATCCGATCCATTTCAAGTTACTTGAAAAATTACGAATTAATAATGTTTGTAAAAAAAAACAATAAGTTTATTTTATAAAATATTAACCGTGCAATGCCCCTTCTATTATATTTTTTTAACTTTTTATAGCAAAATTTTCATAAATGTTATATTTCCATGTTCCCTATTGAGGTGTTTGGCTGTCTAAAGTTTTCACTGAGTTCTTGAGATACCTACAGCCTAGAGACAGACAGACGAACAGACATCTAAGTCTAAGGGTAAAAACGGTACCCCATTACTAAGAAGTAATAGGACCTAGTTTTTTTACCCTTTGCATACGGAACCCTAAAAAGTTGCCTTTTTTCTTAATTTTCTATTTTAGGGCTTAATCACAAAGTGATTATGAATTAATATTTGAATGATAATATGCGTGAACATTCAAACATATTTTATCCTATCGTCTTAATCCTTATTAAAATAGATATTTTTTTATCGATTAATAAGAGTAATCTCCAACTTATAGAGATCTTAGACAGCCTCTACTCGTAATGTCCATCTCCATAGTTCAATTTTGAATTGAACTTACACAGTAATTGGACGAGCAAATTAGAGTACCCTACCGCTTCCTAAATCTAAAGCGCATCACAGACGGTGAAGATAATATAAAATATATATTATCTTAGAGCATATTTTAGAATATCGCTCACCATACAAATCCTATGAACCATCACACACGACGAAGTTAATTTATATTTTATATTTTGTATCTTAAGATATGGAAATATATATTTCGTACCTTAATATTTTATCTTAAGATACGAAATATATATTTCATATCTTAATATGTTATCTTAAGATGCGAAATATATCTTTATGAATAGGTACAGGATGTTTTTGTGTCGAACAGCGGGCTCATCGGTGATCGGACGCTGCACTAGTGGATGCAGTGTTGCCAGTGCTGTATGTTAGAAAGTTACATACCTACTCTCATTCGAAAAGTAACATTTTGAGGGAAAAAGTAACATTTCGGATAATTTTAGATAAAATTGACTTATAATTTATTGCTTTATTATTATTATTGCTTAAAAAGCTCATGAATCGAAATGAATGTTTCTCTTGAATTTCTAAAATACTCCTGAAACTTCTTCGTTGACAGATATTGATTAAAGGGTCTACACAGACGGACTGCATTTCAACTGCAATCCAACTGTAAATTGCAGTTCAAGTGCAGTTTGAATGCAGTTGACACGACTGCAATGCGACTGCAATAGAACTGCGAACCAAACAGTTCACACGACTGCACGCCGACTGCAACTGAACTGCAATCCGACTGCGTGTTTGGTTTGCAGTTCTATTGCAGTCGCATTGCAGTCGTGTCAACTGCATTCAAACTGCAATTTGCAGTTGGATTGCAGTTGAAATGCAGTCCGTCTGTGTAGACCCTAAAGGTTAAATTCGCCGCAGGTTTTTCTCTTTTTTATGTGAGGCTCTATCCAAATGTTTCTCCTTTTGGAATGTGCTACTGCAATCTGCATTTCACATTCTATATCAGAATCATCGTCTGAGGAGCTGTCTAACAAATCAAGAAGTAAGGCAGTATCAGTTATTAGTTATTAGTTATCACTCATGGTCAATCACCCTGTATATAGAACTCCAACAAGGAATACGTGTGGCACCAACGCAGACTCGTAAGGAAATGAACATATTTTTAATATTATCGTATCTTAGCCGTGTGTGATAGCTTAAGATACTATAATACTTTATATTTGGGTATCTTAAGATAAAATATTATATTATCTTCACCGTGTGTGATGCGCTTTATATTGTGCCATTGTTTATCATCATCATCATCATCATCATAGCTCAGGATAGTATAAACTTCGAGGCAGCCAACGCGATCAAATCGGTCTACAGAACCTCAACAGTTTGTACAGTCGAAGATAATTTATTTTCCGACATTTACCTGCAAAGTGCAAAAAGTGAAATGTTTGCTTTGCCACTTTTAACCAAAATAGACAAAGAGTGTAATGTCCATGTTTTGGCTAAAAGTAGCAACCTTGTTTTGTTACACCCTGTATGCAGAACTCATGTTTGAATTTTTGGTTGATATTTATATTGGTAGTTATAAGAACCTAAAAAGCTAGTTATAAAGTTGAAATGATATTATTTTCATTAGGTAGGTATGTGCGCAATTTCGACTCTTGAGTGGCTGGTTTTTTATGTTCTGCTAATTATCTAAAAATAACTTAAGCTCAGGCATAAGTTATTCCAGAGGAATGAGATGGTCAATATGTCTGGGACCAACTAAGTGCGGGTTTCCTCACGGCGTTTTCCTTCACTGTACGAGCGTTCATGTTACTTGAAATCTGAAAATGTCTCATTTGTATACGCCTTCACAACTCTTACAAGACGCTTGTCTCTTAGACAACAGTCATCATAATATTATTAATATAATATCTTAACATTTTTTAGCTCGTCATCATCGGCTACCTGCCTGTCTGCGCCTACTGTGACTGGAGGGAGCTACACGGCCAAGAGTCGATGCAGCATGTCGTTAAGCTAAATGAAATAAGGACGTTCCTGTTCACGAATATCATCTTCCCTACGACTGCGGTGAGAGATGAAAAATAGTTCACGAGTTCAAAAACACAAGGAATGAGGATCTTGAATAAGTTTCAGCTAATTTATAATATCAACAACATTGATTTATATTTTATATGTTACATTCTGCCAGTGATAATAGTAGGCCGGTATACCTACCTAACATTTGACTCAAAGCATTTATTCTCCGAAAAATTTGCGATTCCAGCGACAGCGGTGGGCAATATTTTTGTCAACATCTTGTAGGCAACGCGATATCTACCGCTTCTTCAGTACTTTTGAGTTTTTAAGATTTCAAAGGATAATCATGATGACAATGACGAAGGTGATGATGATTTTTTCTTTAGTTTTCAGACACGCTGTTCTGGGGGCTATGGAACAAGAACAAGGCTCTCCTCATGCCGCTCAGCGCAGAAACTGTGGTGTCGATCTGGTCTCAGCACGCCATGCACACCTTCTCCTTCGTGTTTGTGGTGGTAGACCTGCTGCTAGTGCTCAGGACACGACCGAAAAACCCAACCAACGGGATCCTGGCGATGATGGGCTTTATAAATCTGTATGCTGCAATGTAAGTTATGGCCTTATGGGGCAAAGCACGATGCGATGTCGCGAGGCGTTGCAATTTTTAAATGGATTATCCTTTGGAACAAGCAGTGAACAAAAAGATAAACATTGACTAGACAGACTTATAGTCGCCTACCATAAATTAGTGATGTTAGGGAACATCACTAATTTATGGTAGGCGACTATAAGTCTGTCTAGTCAATGTTTATCTTTTTCGATGGCCCCAACGAATAAACGTGCAATCGAAAAAACTTTTCCAGGAAGACGAAAAAACGTTTGGAACCACATAACTTTGACTACATAATAAATAGATAAATATAATGTATATTCAAATTAAAGGTAAAAAAATATCTTTCAGCTCATAAATTTATTAAAAATCAAATATTAACGGTTTACTACATATTTAAGAAAAACCATATTAAATTATTATTCTAGTGAATAATACGAGACTTGTTAACACTATTGTATCAATGCACGTTTATTCGTGTCAGGTGCAGTGAAATGTTGCACGGTTATTCCACGTATATTTTTTTCCTCCTGAGCCATGCTCTGGTCATTTACACGCTTATTCTTGTATATTTTGTTGCTTTTACATGTTTGTAAAGATAAAAGCCCGTATATTAGTGTTAAAAAGTTGATTCATTATTTATGTAATACGACCTTATTTGTGTATGGTATAAAATGAAAATTTATACTAATATTATAAAGTAGAAGAGTTTGTTTGTTTGAACGCGCCAATCTCAGGAACTATTGGTCCGATTTGAAAAAATATTTCGCCGTTATATGGTTCATTTATCGAGGAAGGCTTTAAACTACAAATTATCACTCTAAGACGAATATAAGGGAAGAAACATAGGAAAATGTAGAAAAAACCGGGAAAATTATTTGAAGGCGCTTATCTCGTGATCTACTGGATGAATTTTTAAGTTATTTGTCACAGATGTAGAGTAGCCCATGTGAAAGAACATAGGCTATTTTTTGCGAGAAAATGTACGGTTTCCGTAAAATTTCTCATTTATGCGGGCGAGGCCGCGTGAAAAGTCTAGTTAGCTAATATTTTCTTGTTGTATGGTTCAGTAAAAAAATTTGTTGACCTATTGTTGTTGTTGATAAATATTGACCTACCTCGCGTTTATACTTTATGCCTGGACACATACATACAGGGTGCAATTTAACCTTCCTGCCAAATTTGGATATATTGATCCTTGTTAAAAATAAAAATACACGTATTTCTTCTTTTATAATCACTCAGTACTAAAATTTTGAGAAATAGCCTCCGAAAGTTATCCTACCAAACACCACAAAATATGGACACATGCGCGGCCCGACCCTGCCCCGCCCTTCCATTGACATTCTTGTTATGATCATAAGTTGCGAATTTTCCCTTCATTTTTTGATGGGGTTAAAACCGTCAAAATGTAAAGGACGTAGACAGGTATGTTTAGAATAAAATTAATTGATACACATCAAATGAATGGAAAATTACAACTTTTTAATTACGAACTATCTAAGCCACACCTTTGCATTTAGGCGTATTTAAAAATTATATCAACTTATGTACTCAGGACAACTAATTAAAATCAAAACCACCCACCTCTAAATCTTGTTTACTTCCATCTTGTCTGCACTTATCATAGTTCAAACTGCAATCCGTTTTGCTCTAAGCAGAGTCTACCGCATTTTGCACAATGTCTTACACTTTAAAAGTTTGTTAAGCATAACTTTGTAATTTTTAACCTCGTCAGAGGCATGTCTTCGAGGCTGGCGAGGCGTGTGCAGGTGTTGCGAACCTCTTTGTTTCGCGATTCAGATTCACGGTACAGCTGCTGCATTCGAGAATCATCAATCAGCTGTTGCGAAGACGATAAAGAGCTCGTACAGTCTCTGGGTTCCGCGTAAATTTTCGTCACTCAAAATGTAGCACCTTCACAGTTCATTGCACTCGACTGTGGTTAGGGTACACTTTCACAGACACTAATTATTATTACAAGCGCAGGGGCCGGGGCGCCGTGACAAACAAAATAATTACGTGTTAGCTATACAACTATGCGCGTGGTACTAAGCGGCCCCCGACGACCGCCCGACCGGCCGGCCTCCCGCCTCTCCCCGCACGTAACCCCCGCTTTACCCCGCATATAACCGGTCTCGCGACTGGAATTGTGCGGGGCGATGGACTAGCTAGTAGGGGTCGCAATACCGGATCATTTAAGTAAAACCGGTATTTTCGGTATTGGCTCGAGACCAATACCGATATTCCGGTATTTTCGATATTTTCGGTATTTAAGCTAAAGTTGTTAAGATCTCACATATTTTAAATAATATGAACTACAATTATAGGTATCCAATATGTTAATCAAAGAAATAGAGTTTAATACTTGCTTATAATGTTATTTTATTTCTACAGATATTTACATAATATTTAGATTTTGTATAGAACTTGGCACTCATTTAGATCTCAATTCTTTTTGCAGCGAAGCCCACAGCCAGGCTTAATTTTTTTATTGAATTTGACTCTCCTTTTTGTTTATTTTTTATAAAAAATGGGGGACAAACAAGCAAACGGGTTACCTGTTGGAAAGCAACTACCGTCGCCCATGGACACTCGGAACATCAGCAGAGCTGCAGGTGCGTTGCCGGCCTTTTAAGAGGAAATACGCTCTCTTCTTGAAGGATTGCAGGTCGTATAGGTCCGGAAATACTGCTGGTGACAGTTCGTTCCTGAGTTTTATAGTGCGCGGCAAAAAGTTACACGAGAAACGCACGGTGGAAGACTGCCTCTCATCAAGGTGATGAGGATGGTATATTTTTTCGCGTGGGACGATGGCGAAAAGTTGCAGGTGTTATGATTCCGAACAATTCCTCAGAGCACTCCCCGTGATGTATCACGGGGATTATCACGGAAGTATCGGTGGTAACCGATAGAGGATGCAGAGTGAAGCTACATCTCAGCGTAATTCCAAGGGGTCCAAGCTGTTTGAAACACTATGGCAGTCCACAATTCAAGCAGCCCTTCGTTGGATACGATGCAGAGGGGGCAGTTTGTATTTTGGCGCCCCTGCCCAACGATGAGAACAGTAGGTATTCCATATGAGGCTGAACCTGCGCCTTATAGAGTTGTAGGCGTTGGTCCGGGCCGAAATACTGTCTCGCTCTGTTAAGAACACCAAGCTTCTTCGAGGCTAATTTGGCCTTGCCCTCTAGATGATATCGGAACTGGACAATGGATATTTTTATGCCAAGTATTTCAATGCTAGGGGAGATTATTAACGAGGATATACGACCATTGATGACTTTTTTATTGGCAAACGCGCAGACTTGTGTCTTGGCGGGGTTGAATTGGACTAAGTTACATCTACCTTTTTTTTTGTTTATCCAATTAATTCTATATTTTAGACACAAGTTCGTTTCGACTCTCAATGACGGCTGATATATCAGCTGTGGATATCAGCATCAACAGACTGAGTTTCCAAGCATTCATCGTCAAGTTTCTTAGCAGATAGAAGCATAAAAGACCTTTATGCTTCTATCTACTAAGAAACTTTTGACCCACTTGCATAATGTCTCGGGGAGCCCGTAAAATAGCAGCCTACATAGCAGCGCTTTATGCCAAACCCGAACTTCGCAATGTCCAAACCAAGTCCATCTAGGGTCGAGTTTAACGCACTTAGCTTACCCAGAAGATCGGCTTTGTCTTTTGCGTCGTGAGCCAACGATCCATTTCTTTTTTTTTTTTTTTTTAATTAAATAAGGTGGCAAACGAGCAGACGGGTCACCTGACGGTAAGCAACTAGCGTCGCCCATGGACACCTGCAACATCAGAAGAGCTGCAGGAGCGTTGCCGGCCTTTTAAGAGGGAATACGCTCTTTTCTTGAAGGTTTGCAGGTTTTTGAATTTCCTATGTGTAGGTAGGGATTATAGGAATGCCTTGCAGAAATTTCCTTCAAATGCTTGCCAACGATCAGAATGCACGGGTTTCCGAGGGGAGGCACTCGAGTCTCTTACTAATTCTATTGACGTGTTTCTTTGCCCGAGTGATCTATCTCTTGACAGACCTAGAGGCAAAGTTGTAATACATTTTATATGTCCTGGTATTGCCCGAGCTTTTTTTGGAGGATGAACCAAACCATGGACGATATCTGCCACCGTTTGGCACTATAGAGGACGGAAAAAAAAGCTCCATCATCATTGGCAACAGAGTTGGCAGTGCTGTCGCAATCATCGAGATGCAAAAAATGACCGCATCCCATCCCAGTCTGCTAACTTGCACACACGACGGTAATTAACAGTACACTGTCGCAATACCGCCGTAAGTGGCATAGAACTCCTAATAAGGCAATGATCCGATGAACCAAGTGGTGCGGTCACGGATACTTAGTAGCCATCAGGATTTGAAGTCAGCAGAAGGTCCAACAGGGAATGATTCTGACCGTCTTCATCTGGGATTCGCGTAGGCGTAGCAAACAGTAATTGTGTTAAGTCGTACGCAAGGGCAATGTCGCAGACAGATCTCCCAGCAAGCATGATCATTAAGATAAGCGTTTAAATTTTTGGCGCTCTTTCTATGTGCAAGCATTTTAATTTTATGAGTTCAAGAGTTGTTAATAAATCCGAAGTTATTCACATAAGCCTTTCGAGATAGACACGAGAAAATTTCGGCATTTGGGGACGTAAAATATGGTGTTTGAAGGAGTATAAAGCTGTGGCTGGTAAAAGATCCACTTAATGTGAATATTTTTGAAACGTACTTAAGTATTAAGTGGGTACTAATTTAATAAGTATGGTTACCTATCACTAAAAAGGACGTAACTTTTTCTATTTGTATTTGTTTTTCATTTATTTTACTAAAACCGAAAATACCGAATATCCCGGTTTTCGTAAAATGAATACCAGTATTGAGAAGACCTAAATTTGGCCCGGTATCCCGGTATTTTCGAAATTCGGGATCCCGGTTTGCGACCCTACTAGCTAGCGCTCGCAATATCGTAATTATTATGAACTTATGAAGTGACCATTGTGCACCAATTTTCTTTTGGGATAAAATATGTTATTGTAAAAAAATTAACACCCTATTTTTCTGGTTTAATGGACTAATGATACCTAAGCCCCAAAAATTTGGCAGGTAGGTTCAATTGCACCCTGTATAAAATGGAGTACAACCTTGCTTATAGATCCTTCAAGAGAAAGATCAATCGGGCAAAGAAACAGCACGTCTATAGTATCGGTGAGAGACTCGAGTGCCTTTCTTTGGGAACCCGTGAATTCTGGTCTCTGGCCTAAGCTATTGAAGGGTATTTTTGAAAGCCATCCTACCATCCCAACAAGTTGGAAATAGATCGTTAGCCCACGACGCAAAATACAAAGATGATCTTCTGGGTAAGCTCCTTGCGTCAAACTCGACCCTTGATGACCTTGGGATGAAAACCACCGACCATACCACGATGCAGGGGCATCATGTCGGATATAAGGTTACATCAGCGCTCAGTGTGAATAGCCCTGTGTGCCCTTGATATCCAAAAGTCGAGTGGGTCTGACGGAATCCCTCCTATTGTATTGAAAAAGTGTGCTCCAGAGTTGGCTTCGGTCTTAACGCGTCGTTTTTGCTTCTCCTACTTTTCTGGCATTGTCCCGGCTTCTTAGAAGACAGCCTTAGTGTACTCGATCCTAAAAAAAAGGTGACCGCTCAAATCCTTCCAACTACAGACAAATTGCTAAAACCTTCGTCATCTCGAAGATAATGGAAAATATCAGCTCTTTCGATACTTGGGCGGACAGACATTAAAAAGCGACAAACACGACAAACAGTATGGGTCGCTTGGCTGGTTATCTCTTGGCGTACCAAACGCATCGTTGGGCTCAGGTGATTGTGTGGAGAGGAGAGGCATTGGCTGTTAGTTTGGACATTGCGAAGGCCTTTGATCGGATTTGGCTTAAAGCGCTACTATCAAAGCTTCCATCATAATATGGGCTTCCCGAGAATTTATGCAAATAGGTCACAAGTTTTTTGGCAGATCAATGACATGTTACATTCCAACGGCATTTATTGGTATGCGGATGATAGTACAGGTGATGCCCTATCTACCGCCTTCCATCATATTTCTCGGCTAAATGTCATCAAGAGTCGAAACGAACTTATGTCTAAAATAGAGAATTCACAGGAGAAAGTCTCTGAGTGGGGTAGACGATACTTTTCTGATTCTGTTCTTAACAGGACGAGACAGTATTTCAGTCTAGACCAATGCCCACCATCGTTTCTGCAACTCTACAAGGTGCAGGTTCGGCCTCATATTATGGAATAATATTCTCATATCTGGGCAGGCACCCCAAAATACCAACAAATCCCTTTGGATCGTATCCAACGAAGGGCCGGTCGAATTATTGACTGCCATAGTGTTTCAAACAGGCTGGACCCCTTAGAATTACGCCGAGATATAAATAGCTTCAGTCTTCACTCTGCATCCTCAATCGGTTGTATCACGGGGAGTGCTCTGAGGAATTGTTCGGAATCATACCTCTTGCAACTTTTCGCCATCGTTCCACGTTAAAAATATACCATCCTCATAACCTTGATGAGTGGCAGTCTTCCGTCGTGCTTTTTTTTTGCGTGACTTTCTGCCGCGCACTGTAAAATTTAGAATGAACTGTCACCAGCAGTGTTTCCGGACCTATAAGATCTGCAAACCTTCAAGGAGAGACCGTATTCCCTCTTAAAAAGACCGGCAACTCACCAACAGCTCTTGTGATAAACTTTACAATAAGCTCTTCGAATAACTTTTACAAAAGCAGAAAAGACAAGAGAAGTTAGTAAAAGATAATAGAATAGCTGTGATTAATATAATATTCAAAGTTTCGCCATCTGCTATGAGGCATTAGTGGTAAAAGTCGCTTGCATTTTTACACGAATAATCGTGCAAGAGTTATAACCCAAAGGAAAAGATAGACACGAGCGTCAGATTGTTTTAACACGTTTATTCTGGTGAACTCAAATAAAGAAATAATCTGCAATAAGCGCATGTTTTATTATTAATGTGATATATGTTATTAATTTTTCCGTACAATAAAGATTTACATTGCTATAAAATCGTTATTATAAGTCAAAAAAATTTAAATAGGTGTATCATAGTCCATGCAAACGAAAAATCTAAAAAATTTTTTTTTGGGTAAGAGCTCTTGCACGTTTATTCGTTGGGGCCATCGAATTATTATCTGATTACATAAATATTCATTAAACTGTAAATATAGGCTTTATATTATGATCATATATTATGACAAATAATAATGATTACCTAGACCCCTTCTTTCTAAAGATTTGATATTTAAGTTAATAACCCCATAATCTTTTAGTCATCGTTTTTTTTTACAAATGACCTATATTATTTGACTGATAGTTAATGAGTATCTGGGCCTGTTTCACCACTTCCTGATAGGCTATCCACCACGTAACTTGACACATGTAGAATCTGTCAAAAAAACTGTGAAAAGCCTATTCGGCACTTTATCAGAAAGTGGTGAAACAGGCCCTCTGACTATTTAAACTATGATCCACTCTTATCATGAACAGAAGCAACTAGAAAAGAATAGACCTTTTAGAAATTATGTACCTAGTAGATAATATTATTGTAATCTCTTTTACTACTTTAGTTTTGTAGGTATATAATGTACTAGCTGTCCCGGCAAACGTTGTTTTGCCATAATATAAAGTATTTCTACCTTATCAGTTGAAACAAAATCTTACCCTCTCTTTTGTTCCCTAAGAGGGGTGGGGAGAAAAATGTTATACTTACACCAAATGTTAAGTTAAAAAACACAGTAAATAATATGAAGTAAGTCCATTAAAGAAAAAAGTTTGATACAAAATCGGACCCTACTCAGAGGGGTGGGGGGGATTTTTTTTTGTATCAGATGTTGGGTTCGAAGAAGACAAATATATCTGCGAAAACCGTTTGTAAATCGGATCAGTAGTTTTCATGTTAAAGAAAAAAGTTTGATACAAAATCTGACCCCCTCTTTTGTACCCTTAGAGGGGTGGAGGGGAAAAATTTATACACCAGATGTTAAGTTGTAAGAAGACAAATATATCTGCGAAAACCGCATTCAAATCGGATCAGTGGTTTTCGTGTGATGCTGGAACAAACATACAGACAGATAGACAGACAAAAATTTAACCACATTTTTGGCTTCTATAGCGATGTAGTGACACCCCCCACTTATAATTTTTTTAATATCTTTAATGTACAGAATTCTCATTTCTACAGTTTTATTATATGTATATAGATATAGATATAGATTACAAGTAACTATTATTTTTTTCAGATGTGTCCAAGGTGTTTGGAATGGCGTTTACATTTACCCGTACTTCAAGAATCTATCGTCTCTCAAATTTTGTGTGTTAATTTTGTTTTCGTATTTAGGTCATTTATTTTATTACCTAGTACAATGGTTAGTAGTTGACATAGTGAAGTCGTTTAAAATGTTTAGCAGTATTCATGTTAAAAAAATCTTAGATAACCATCTCAAGAGCTGTAATCATTGTTAGTTAAACTAGGTATACTCAGGGCTGGACCGTGAGCTTAAGGCTGCTCTTTCGAAAAAAGCGAGCAGATGAAACAACTTTTCATCGGCATTAACAGAGAAATTATATCTGAAAAAAATAATTAGTAATCTACTTGATATGATACGTAATTTGGTTTTGCCATATTTTTTCTATCGGTATCACATAATAAAGAAATAAAAAACCAAATCACCTCCAAATCGTTGAATGAAACTACTTTACTCCTTCATTATTTATCAAAAGAATATATAAAAATATCTACTGCTTTGCAATACATAAGTTAATAATTTGGTTTTTTTACTTTTTTGAAATATAAATTATATTAAGCCTTAAAAAGGTTTTTTCTCCTATTTTGCCCTATCATGGACGCGGCGAGCGTCGTAACCGCCACCGTACAAGGCGCGCTGTTATGAATGTTATTTTAATGTCATTTACGTCGATATTCGCACTGACAGATAATCGACCTGCTAATTTAGGGAGAGAGGGCCCTTAAGGGGCCCTTGGCTAAAACTACTTAGGGCTACAACATTTTAACTGTCAGTTCGTAGTCCCAACACCTAAATTGTATAATAAACCTTGATCGTAGGATTCTCAGGGATACCAATAAACAATCAATAAAATTATGAATTATTTCGCATTATCATCTATTTTTGACTTGACTTAGCTGGGCGGCGGAGGCCCTTGAACTCATGGGACCTTGGGCTTAAGCCCAAATAGCCATATGGTAGCCCTGGGCATACTTAGTACTTATTCAAAATCGAGATACAAGGAAGAAAACTTAATACTAACGTACAAATCTAAAAAAAATTGAAAAGTTTGTTGTTTTGGCTATGTTACAAAACTTTTAACTGTGTACTTAGATATTTCTTATTTATATTTATTATTTATATTTTTATAGTACAAACATGTAGTTTTGTAAAAAATAATAAGTTTTGTAAATAATAACCTTAAGTTATTCAAAATATTTCATTAGATGTTCGTTGACTTATGCCAATTATTACAATAATTAACACTAGAGGTAGACATAAATTATTTTAATTTTTAAAGTAAGAATAAATATGATGAATAAAATATCAGATAATTGCGCTTATTTATAATTTTGTTACGTAAGTAAATTAAATTCAAGTACGTTATGCACGTAATAAAACTTTATAATTTGCAGTACGATATAAAAAAAAAGATAGGATATCTTGCTAGATAAAATGCGGCTTCTTCAGGTTGGGCCACTATGGAAAAATACAGTTCAAGATTACGAACGCGTATATTATAGAGGAAGTATGTGAGCAGTGGCGTAACTATAATACAATTATACAAGGGCTAGCAAAATGCCACGGGCCCCCCATCCAAAAGGGCCCTAGCCCCGTGAGGTCAGAAATTACTTTTTATTCATTGTTTTATTAATAACGTGACGATTTTTACTAATAGGGCCCTATCAATTAGCCACGGGATGTGCCCCGTGTCATGGTTCGCCAGTCGCCACTGTATGTAAGATAATATTTATATCGTCTGTGATTGACTATATTCGATTATTGTGATTTGTAAATCATGTCAGCAATCATGGTTATCCACCACAATCCAATGTGGAAACGCCTTCACTTGTAAGAAAATGTTATTACAAAATAACAAAAATAAAGTTTAACTTTAAAAGGAAAAAAAAGAAATAGGGATGGTAACTTGAGGTGTTGATCATTTCATTATTTCATCATATTATTTAACATTTTCCTACAAGTAGAAGACAACAATTTTAAGTAGTTTGCAAATTACTTTTAACCGACTTCCAAAAAAGGTGGAGGCTATTGGCTAAATGGTGTCATGGTTTATGACCCCCAAATGCTCTGACACTTGTATGTGTGAATGACACCAACACAATGGACGACTAATACGTGATTACTGATTAGTAATAAGGAATGGACATCAGACATATTTGTCAAAAGTCATTACTCACCTTGCGTTAAGTACGTTAGGTGACCACGGGCAAGCGCCTGATCCCTTAATTATAATTATCAATGGGGATTGTCCATTTTTTTTTAATTTTGCTCATTACAAAAATATTTCAAGGAATAAGGTCAGTGATCGTTTTTCTGTATATAAACGAAAAAAATACCCATTAGAACTACTTATATTTTTGAACAAATATGTTTAACCTTAGTTTGACCTTCAATGGTGTTAAATTAACAATAAATTCGACCAACATTACGTTTCCAACTTTTGGTAAGCTTCTCGTATCAGCTTTCACATATTGAGAACTTGCATTTGACGAACCAGCCATTAGAAAAAGATTGAAAGGAAATTTAAACATACTGCAGAGTGCAGAGGTCAATTGGCCGCCGATGATGACGTCAGAGCGAAATTTTAAAAAAATATTGAGAAAAAACTAGCCAATGAATTTCAAAATTATTTAATTTTAACGAAAAAAAAAAAAAAAAGTACATGTGATTTTTTTTTTTGAGAATGCCCATTATGTAATATTATATAAAAAAAAAATTGGGGTAAAAAAATAACTCTAGTAGTATGAAGAGCATTATTTATTTTAAAGCTTAGTCCCAAAATCTGGTCGTGGGTTCAATTCCTGCTGGTATAGTTGCGGACTGCGGTAGATTCTATCCGCAACTCTGCCTTAAGCAGGGAGTGGAGCACCATAGGGTTTTAGATGGTATACCGACGCCAGGGGAGTCCCATGGAGCCCGGCGGATGTCCCCGATCTGCCGGAGATCCATAATGCATTTCCCCATGTAATAATAGTAGTTTAGTAAACGATGGGGCGCCTACGTAGTTTGGTCTCGTTACGTCAAACCCAGCCGACAGATCACAATTAACATTGAATTCATTAACAATCCGACCAAATGACGTTGGTCTGTCAACTGCCTAGGAAACAATTTCCTCGATGGCACTTTTTCCAAAACTTTTAACAAAATATTATTTCATTGTCATTGTCTCTTAATACGTATGCAAAGTTTCGAATTAATTAGACTACTGAAGATAGATAAAAAACGTGCTCAAACATTCCGTTACATACATACAGCCCAAGCATAAAAAAGCGTGTTAAAAAACGTTCAACTCCTGATATGAGTTGGAATTAAAAAACAATACTTTGTTTCCAAATTTGATAAGAACAATACAAGTGGATGACAAAAACTCCTATTCAGATATCTACTAAGTTGAAACAATAACAAATTTATTAATAAGTAGCAGAACGCAATGCTGTAAGAATCTTCAATGCAGGAAATTCTTAGGATATTCTTTACCTAAACGAGTCATTTGTTAGCTGAGCTGAGTCTTCGATAACACTTTACCAAAGTCCAAAATTATTTACACATGCAACTCTTCAATATAAAGCTAACGGTGGCACAGGAAAAACAAATCGCTTACACAAATAAATCGTAATGTGTGCAAACAGAATTATTTATCTACTAGTTTTATGTCTCCGCGACTTCAACGATAGGATTTAGAATGATTAATGATTATGGTAGCGTCAGAGACGCTGATATATAGGCAGAATATGGAGGACCTACATAATTTGGTAGTGTTATGTCAAACTCAGCCGACAGCTCTGTGGCAGACAGTAGTTTATATTAAATTAACACAATCCGACCAAATGACGTCGCGTAGGTCCGTCAACTGCATATGAATAAATTTCTTCGATGGTACATTTAATATAAGCACGGTAAAACCTCTGGTAAAACAATAAAAGTTATCTATTATCTAATCATCAGTCAATTTTTAATCGCCTATTCTGCTTTTTATAGCAATGCTGGACAAAGGTCTTGCTTTGGGTTCATCCATTATTAGGGACCCTAGTATTCAGACTTTGATGTCTGTCGGCCTGTCTCCAGACTGTATCTCATGAACCGTTTTATTTAGACTTACAGCTTGTGTATTTCTGTTCCCGCTTTAACAACAAAATATGTACTGAAAATAAAATAAAATTAACACTCAATAATTAAAATTAATAATGCCATACAACAATCTTGTGATTTTTTTGTCCTTTTTTGCACAAAGTAATCAGTCTAATCACTAATCAATAATGTTCAACAGGTAGGCGCTTGAAATACCTACTCACAAAATTATTGATAATATTTTGTACTTTAACAATTAATAATAAAATTAAAATAAAGTAAATATTTAAGGGGGGCTCACATACAAAAAACACATTTTAGCCAACTTTGACTCTATAACGGTACGGAGCCCTTCGTGCGCGAGTCCGCTCTTATTATTCTGTTTTCGTGGCAGTAGCCTTGCTGGTAAGTAGGTATGCCTCCAGCTTGTCGCGCTTCTCATCTTTATCTTATCATCTTTTTCTAGGCCGACCATGGCTATATTATGTCCACCGTGGCCGTCGTCTGCCCTAGGCAAGTTTATAATAATATTATTTTAAACGTCAAAATTTATTACATCGATGTTCTTAACTAGTAACTGCTAACTGAAAGCAAGTTTGACTACTTTGTATCGTGACATAAATACAGTCTTTGGATACGTGCCTCCCAGACATCTGGACTTCTGGCACATTTCACCTTTTGTAATTGTTTTCCTGACCTGTGGACTGTAAACTAACTCCGCAAAAGTTATACGTAGAGACATCTAGTGCTCAATAGCTGAATCTTGTTGTACATATTCATCGTTGACGTAGTACGCTTATGAAATACTAGATGGCGCTTGATCCATCTAACTTTTATTAATTTTAATTTGAATTAGAAGATTATCTAGGACACATTTTATTGTTTTAATAATAAAAAAATCTTTGATTAATAAATGAATATGATTTATTGCACAAAATATGGTCAAAAGTCAACAAATCTATCAAAATATTAATTACATAAGGGAATGGACCTAATGCTAGACACTGAACTAATAGATGACACTTATGACAAAAATACCATAAAAATAAGAATTACTCTAATTATTTCACACCACTGTAAATTTTATAAGCTTCTCAAGCTATCTGTTGAATTGGAAAAATATATTAGAGACGCCTTCGGGAACAAAATTTTAAAATGGGATCAGTTTTCGTAAATAATATGACCGCGTCAACACACGCTCGGCAATTTCTTAGCAAATAGGTTAAGGACGGCGAAATTTTGCACGTAAGTTTTGAATACATTTATTTGATTTTTTGTAATTTCTATTGATTTCATTGGATTAATGGTCATGTTGTATATGTCGCAGCCAACTGGTTTAAATAGCCCATCAATCAAACAGCTAGCCCTTTAACTGAACAACGCCATTTAATCACATGGCTATACGTCGTTTAGCCGACTTGTTGACTGCAACGTTCAACACTACAGCTAGACGACGCTTGGCTAACTGGTTAAATGGCAAATTAACTAATCTGACCATTAGTTTAGTTTTATTATTACACAAGCGCAATAATAATAAGCAGAACAAATTGTATTCTAACTCATTATGAACACAATTACAATTAATACCTTCGTCATACATATCATAATCCCGTAATTTCTCCTTGAAATTCGAATATTTGTTTAAATTTTGATTCACTCGTATGTGCCCCCATAATTTCTGTCACTTGAATAACACTTGTAACATATTATATTTACGAAAAAGATCTTAATACAATCACAAAACACCGGCTAGTTGACGCCATATTGTAAACAAAACGCACCTAGCGCCGCGGTGCTGAGCGCTGAACTAATTCAATCAAACGGCGGTGGCTTGAATCAGCTGTAGTGTTGAACGTTTTGAGCGACTGAAATATTCAATTAAAAAGCTAGCCGTGAGATTGAATGGCGTTGTTCAGTCAAAGGGCTAGCTGTTTGATTGAACGGCTTTTTTAACCAGCTGGCTGCGACATATAAACTAATTAATTTTTATTTAAGATTTTTTATCCTTTTTCCCTAACAATATAAAGGGTATCTACTATTAGTTCTTGAAAATGTAAAAAACCTAATAGTTGACATGGATCTCATCTTTGAGTTTTGCAATACATACTAAAGTTATTTTGTACTTTATTCTACTGCAAAAATCATCACTATTCTCTGAAAATATAATTCTATTAACAATCTAAGAACTTAGAACTACTGCACCTAAAAATGGACATGATGTCTAATATTAGACCTTGTACTGATCTAAAAATCGATTGCTTTAGTTTTTTAGCAGTAAAAAAAAAAGAAAAAGGAGAGCTGAGAAAAGAAAGAAGAAAAAAGAAGAGGCAAAAGAAGCATGGAGACTAAAGACTGAAAATAAATTTGCTAGGAAAAAAAGACGGGTTGCACTCCAGGAGTGCCGACAGAAGTGAAAACTTGATTATTAACGTTGTGCATTTTACCATTAAACCCATTTTTTATGAAAGTCGATTATTAAAAAAACAATTTTTTTAATTAATCGAAACCCTTACAATCAATTCGAGTTCGAGTTCGAATTCGAGTTCGAGTTCGAGTTCGGCACAAAACACTACACACCAACCGTCTTACGGTTTTTCCAAAATTTTTCGATCAGCACGAGAATCTGACGCGAGTTTCACAGTTTTTACCCATCCCACAAAAGTGCTCAACCCTAAGGGCGTTTTCACTTCTAAAATATGAAAAATAAAAATAAATACTTATGACTAAGTTTACAAAAAGACCAATAATATATGTTTTAATTGATTTGTCAGAGAATAATTATAATAGTTTTATTTTGTGAGAGTTACTGAAGACATGAAAGAAGTTATCAATCCTTTATTTTCATAAATATATATTTTATAACATTCAAATATTGCATGTTTCCTTAAAGTATCTGCCATTAGGTCTCTTCCCTTAATTGTATGCCTCTTTTTATGGAGCCGTGATAGAACCATTTATGTTATTACTATAATTACAAGTCAGTAAGTGAGATGAACTGACGCAATTTGTTGCTTCAAAAATCCTACCTTTTTACAAGAAACAGTTTCATATAATATTATTAATTATTACTTATTATGGTTTCATTCTGTATTATGTAACATACTGACTTGTAATATTTTGTCTGCACTTGCAGACAATAGCGGACATATTTATATCCGGTGGTAATAATTACTTTAATAATATTATGAACACAAATGGATGAAATCAGATTAATTGACTAACAATTAGGTATTACCACGAAACATGCCAACATTGCCAGCTTTTTTCGAATAATTTTAATTCTTGTGAAAAAAATGTATAGAAGTGTAAGTTTTTTTTTGCCCTCTGCAACTACAAGGCTTCATGTGCAGGTGTAGGAATGTCAAAAATATTACTTCTGTTCATTTAATTCTATTTATGATTGATTTTCATGCCGGGTAAAGTTACCTGGACTTGTAGCCAACATTGCCCACCTTGATTTTTGACGTAAATATGAACTTTGCGCAGGTGGCATCAAAATCCAGTGAAAGAATTTTGGAAAAGATGGCGTTTACTATAGACATTTTAACGATATCGCGAGTAATATCCTACTAAATTAACTGGGCAATGTTACCCTTAATTTTTTTTTTCCATACAATTTGCATTTTGGTTTGTAAGAGTACTAGGGCTGCCACATATCTATAAAATTACTTAAACATCTTTTACATTATTATCAGGAATATATTATAAATATTAAATTGCTTCTGTTTATTTATAAAACCATTATCATCATTATATTATTTGGCCGGCTGAGCAAGGCATACAGTAATAAAAAATGACATCGTTTTTTAGTAAAGTATTTAAAAATATACGATTTGACAACCCTAAGGATTTTTTGATACCGGGCAATGTAGTCAATCAATGATCGGGACACTGCCGCCTGCTGGGTTAGTTTGCCCACCATTATAAGTTTTATTATATAATTCCCTGATTAATTACATTATCACTATAATACTATAGACATTGTTTTATGATATATCAAAAGCAAAACAACCTGTGGTTTCACCATCACGCACAATTTACTCACAAATCTGCACCACATTTTGCCCGCAAAAATACGTACCGTTTTTCAGAAGTTCTAACAAGTTACTGAATAAAGTTAGCACTACGGGGTATTGTCAATGTTATCAGTAATATAATGTATTTTCCGCCAAATTAAATAAATATTGCCATAATATTAAAATACCTCCGTACATCAAAGATTTGCTTAAGAATGGATCTTAGGACAAAGTTATCCTAAGTGGCAAAGTTGGCATGTTTTACCGGTACTTATTAGAGAAAACCACCGACACAATAATTTAAGTGTGCGCACCAGGGGTGGTCAACTTCCTACATAGCCAATCACGAAGCGGGGGCCAGACCTGGGATGCCAATGTAAAAATATTTTAAAACTCATAATTTTTTTACCTGGGCACCCAATGAATTACCTAGTATATAGTATCATAATCTGTGTATTGTGTAATTTCGTCACAAGAAAAATGTCCGCAATTGCCTTTGTTTTTTCTTGTAATTCCGTTCTTTTGTGATTATCCCAATACCTAAAGTGTGCTCTTTTATAACATTTTAAGCGTTGTAACTCAGAAATGGTGGCTCGTAAGAAAAAAAGTATTCATACATTTTTATAGATAATTTTATGATCTGCAAGTTTTGTCCGAGCTACTTTTATGATAAAACTTTCCGTTTTGCTGAAAATCGCGAAAAACTATTTTTTTGACCTTTGACCTTGAATAAAAAAAATTCCACACACGGGAATGATGGGGAACTTTTAGACATTGTTTATAATTATGTTTTTAACAATTTCACCGATTTTCAACTTGCTGGGACTTTTTGTAACTTCACTCTCATTTTTTGGTCTAAATCGACCGGAGTATTACATTTATCGTCATATTGTTTCTGGCCCCTTTTTAATGTGATGTGCCCGAACTTATTTAAAACGCAAAGCTATAAGAATGCGATGTTTTCATTATCAGCCTCTCGCTGGTCATCAGTGTGGTTAACGCGTAAGGTAGCTCGTCACCGGTCACACATCATAATATTAGGATCGGCTTTGACGACCGTTGTTATTTCATTTCCAGCTCGCCATTGTAAAGAGATAGGAGTAGAATGAGGATAATAAAAAAATTTTCGTGGGTATTTCACTTTTTTTTTTTAATGACCTCAATTATGTAATAGCGAGTATCAGCAATTAAAAATTACACGATTAAATCAAGTCGAATTAATTTTTAAGAGTGGGTTGCACCAAAGGCGTTGTTATAGTTTAGAGTTATGGTCATAGTTAAGGCTAACTTAACTTTAACCTTTACTTTGACCACAGAATTTGACAGATCTCTGTTGCATTTATTTATTTTTGTTAAAGCTACGGTTAATGGGGTTGAGAGTATAAAAAATGAATTATCCATAAAATCGAGGAAAAATATTTGTTTTATTAATAACTGTAAGCCATAGTTACGGTTAATTTTCCGTGGTTACAATAATTATCACAGACTAAGAGGAGATGCTACGTATAATAATTATTTTCACGAAAAAATTTCAATTTCAGTTTCAGCGGTTATGGTTATCGTTAATTAATATGGCGATTGGCGTCCATTATCTATTGACTTTAACCAAAGATTTGACATTTTGAGTTGTAGTTATAGTTAAAGTTACACTTAAAGTTATGGTGAAACCACTCTAAGAGTTATTTTAGTGGTATTATAATATTACAGTCTCCGTCATCAGTTCATGTGTGATGGAATAATTCACATCACATCAAAGTGTTCTGATGTTGGCGATTCACGCAGGAGCAATTTTAAAATAAGAAGAAGTATTCTTTGTTCTATAGTCTATCGAAATGTCAATTATAGCTGACTTATTAGAAAATGTAGGTATTTGTTAAAAAATATTTGTTTTTGTATCAAATTCAATTTGGAAAGTGTCATAATAGTGTTTTTATTTTGCGTTGTAGTTATAGTTAAAGTTACACTTAAGTTATGGTGAAACCCACTCTAAGAGTTATTTTAGTGGTATTATAATATTACAGTCTCCGTCATCAGTTCATGTGTGATGGAATAATTCACATCACATCAAAGTGTTCTGATGTTGGCAATTCACGCAGGAGCAATTTTAAAAGAAGAAGAAGTATTCTTTGTTCTATAGTCTATCGAAATGTCAATTATAGCTGACTTATTAGAAAATGTAGGTATTTGTTAAAAAATATTTGTTTTTGTATCAAATTCAATTTGGAAAGTGTCATAATAGTGTTTTTATTTTTGCAAATAGGTACGCGATAATTCGGCTATTAAAGATACATGTTGTCTATTCAAAACCCTTATTTTATCTAGATTTACGTGTTATTATGCCAAAAAAGCCGAATCTTCGTAATAAACAGGTAAGAACATTTTGTATGGTGAAAATTAAACTGTGGTTATTAGCATATTACTCGAATTTTTCCATTATTTCTCATTTTTAAAACCTTCCCTGGACTTCTACAAATATTTAAAGACTACAATCAGCCCAATCGGTTCAGCCGTTTTCGAGTTTTAGCGCGACTAACACATTTGAAAATCCATTTTTATATATAAGACTAGCTGTCCCGGTGAATTTCGTGTCACAGGTCACTCTAAAACCTTCCCTGGATTTCTACGAATATTTTCAGACTAAAATCAGCCCAATCCGTTCAGCCGTTTTTGAGTTTTAGCGCGACGAACACATTTGAAAATCCATTTTTATATATAAGACTAGCTGTCCCGGTGAACTTCGTGTCACTTTAAAACCTTCCCTGGATTTCTACGAATACTTTAAGACTGAAATCAGCCCAATTCGTTCAGCCGTTTTCGAGTTTTAGCGCGACTAACACATTTGAAAATCCATTTTATATATAAGACTAGCTGTCCCGGTGAACTTCGTGTCGCTTTAAAACCTTCCCTGGACTTCTACGAATATTTTGAGACTAAAATCAGCCCAATCCGTTTAGCCGTTTTCGAGTTTTAGCGCAACTAACACATTTGAAAATCCATTTTTATATATAAGAAGATAGATTCCTCATCCAACATTGTTACTAAATTATAAAGACAGTTAGAACATAGCCTCTCCATCACATCAATACAAAGTTAAAATACATATTAATTTCCTAATCTAAGCATTAGGTTCTTATTAAAAAATATATATTTTGTGCAACAAACAAAGGTAGTGATGAAATCCACGTAAAAAGTTAACGTATGTAAAGTAGACGTAAATTCTAACCGCCGCGGCGCGGCGCCGTACCCAGAGAAATTTAATTACGACTAACCTTCTATTTAATGAAGAGTTTGACAGAATAATGTATGGGGCTTATGTCCAAATTTTGAATTAATTACATTGAATCAAAATTTTGACATATTAGTAATTAATGTTCAACTGAGTGCGGCAGTAGGTAAATGTATTTTTAAGTATAATTTTACGGTTTTCCGCATTAAGTTATCTAGAATCCAGCAGGGCAATCGCGTTATTTCTAAACGTTTCAATTCAGGTTCACATCTGCTTTGGTTGTGGTTCAGTTACGGTTTGGTTCCGCTGCGTCTGAAAAAATTTCAGTATCGTGCTATCGTTCCAACCGTAGCTCAACCTTAGATGGAACTCGAACGAAGCGCAACGTTTGACCTTTAGACAGACATTGCAGCGGACCAATCAGCGCCCTTCTGATTTTATTTTGATTGGCTTAAATATGAACAAATTTGTTCCGATGCGTTAATTGGTCAATTGACAAATTGTTTATTTACGTATGGATGAATATGACACGAGTGAAGTTGTTTTGGTAGTTATGAATGCGAATGATTATTACTTGGGAGTTTCTTAATTTACGTAGTTTAATTCATATTGTTTTACTATAATTTACAAACGCCATAAGTGTTGAGTTAATGACTAGTGACTTGTGACCATAAAGTTAATATAATATAAGTTAATATAATATAAGTTGGTTTAAAAGTTTCCTTTCTGGACGCCGCCAATGTATAAAAATCGATAACACTACAACATCTTGGTGTGATATACTCGCTGGTGTTCCGCAGGGCAGTGTATTGTCACCACTCCTTTTTTCAATTTTCATAGCTCCTATTGCCCTAATAATTTGCTCCTTCTACCACATGTTCGCAGATGATTTACAGATTTACAGACATACTTCACTTACCTCATTACCTCACGATATTGCCCAAACCATCATCGATTTAGAGAAAATACACCAATGGTGCAAAGACTATGGCCTCAACTTAAATACTTCTAAAACACAATGCATTATCATTGGAAGCAGGCAATTGATAAGCAAAGTAAACATCGCTCAGTTGCCGAGCATAAACATTGATGGAGCAATAGTTCCTTTTAGCACATCTGTAAAAAATCTGGGGGTTCTTATGGATCAAACTCTATCGTGGAACATACAAGTTCAAGCGCTTTGTAAAAAAGTTTCTGCCGCCACCGCTTCTCTCAGGCGTCTGAGTAATTTCCTTCCCATCCCAACTAAAATCACTCTAGCACAAACCTTACTATTTCCAATCCTTGACTACGCTGACGCTTGCTATTGCGACCTCAGTGAACAACTTCTATCCTCTATCGAACGCCTACAAAACCTATGCATCCGCTTTATATTTGGTCTCCGGAAATATGATCATGTATCAGAATACCGGACCCAACTAAAGTGGCTCCCTATCAGAATGCGTCGGAATGCTCACATACTGCATCTTTTGTATAACATTCTTTTCAATCCCAGATCTCCTCACTATTTGAAAGATAAATTCACTTTTCTTGGTCATAATAACCCTATTCTTCGGTCGTCCAAAAAACTTACTCTTGCTTTTCCCTCTCACAATACCGCTCACTATGACTCCTCCTTCACTATTTCTGCTATACGCCTATGGAACGCTCTACCTGAAACCATCCAAAAGTCACAAACTATAAATACTTTTAAGAAACGAGTTAAGGAATATTATCTAAATCTGTCATAATAACTAACTATAAATGTACTTATCTTTTTTTCAAATATTATATTTGTGTAAATTTTATGTAGTATATATAAACAATTTTTATGTACCTATTATAACATGTGTTATTTATATGTAGTACGTCATTATGTAGTATATTTAGTCATAATATTGAATAAATACTTTTATTTTTATTGTAGTTTAAGTTAAAGGTTGCCTGGCAGAAACTGCTGTAAGCAGTAAGGCCGCCTATTTGTACAAAGTTTTCTTATATTGTGTTATTGTTTTTATGTTTAGTTTTAAGTTGTACAAATAAAGAATTTTCTATCTATCTATCTATCTAATATACCTATAGGTATATTACCTTTATGCTTGTGACAAAAGTTTTATGTGGCGCAGAAAACATATTTACGTAAAGAAGTAATGTCAAAATTTAATTCACTTTTTAACAAACTCAAATAGTCCGTAGTGTTATTTTACAGCTTAAAAGTAAACATAAGCTTATATTTTAATTTGATTATAGCTTATTGTTATATTTTTCCATCGATTTTCGTCAATTTAACACACTAAAACAAGAAACGTTTCAGAAACGTGCGAGTAGAAGTAGCTTTGTATCAACTTTTTGTTTTGACAGCGTTTGCGCTTCGGCTGAGATTCAGTAACGTCTCAACTAGCTGTCAAAACGTTAGCGCGATCCCGAATCGTTCCAAAAGTCGATGAACGTCCGAGTTTCATTTGCGCTTCAGTTGAATAAATTTAGCGCGATTGCCCTGAAGGTTGCTTTGTGCCGAACATACCTATTGTAATTTTACTGCAGACGCCAGAGGTTTTACCCTCCGAAAATTTTAATAGTGAATGGATTTTTGTTTTTGAGGTGTCATTTTCTTTTTTTGCTACTAACACTATAACTTGCAAAGTTTACCAAAAATTTTTTTGTGCTTTTAATTTTTTAGTTACTTAATTAAAAATTAATATTTCACCATACAAAATCGGTCCCGAAAAAAGCTTTGCTAAACTAAATACAACTATAAGGATTTTGCAAAGTTTTTAGAGATTAACGCTCGTCGTAACCAAGGGTTTGGGTAGATTTAAGGGTTGTAACGAAAAGTGTGTTAAAATTACTTGTTGTGCGTATTTAATTTTTAGAGAAATGATAACTTTTAAGTATCTAAAAGTGTTTGTAAAAGTGTTTGTAATAAAATGTTAATAATGACAGACAGACGGACGAACAACGAAGTCTTAGTAATAGGGTACGGTACATAAAAATTGGGTACGGAATCCTAAAAAAAACTGGCGGAGCCAATTTGGCTAATTTTAGTCTTGAAGTTTTCGTGGAAGTCCGGAATGTTTATATTAGGATGAAAGTGATATGAAGTTCACCGAATCATCTAGATTCTAGTCTATTCTGAAATAAAAAAATGAGCTTGAATAATAGTAAGTTTCAAATAATTACTTTAATTATTGTAGAGGTAACAAGCGACAGGAGTCCGACTTCCAGTGAGCACTCTCCACTAATTAGGTATTAATTCAACTAGATCACGAATCCCTTTGTAGCCGACAGCTGATTGTCCTGCCCTCAAATATTACGAACATGAATCATGAACATAATACAAAATCAATAATAATTGCTCTAAAATATTTTAGAGTTATTATTGATTTTATAATATGTTCATGATTGATATTCCTAATATTTATACCATCTATATGTAAACCTACCCTAATATAATAACACCTTCTACATACACTACATACACCCGTTTACTAACTACGCTGTGTATACAGACATTAGGTTTATTTTATTTATTTAGGATTTAAGGGCGTTCCTTACGGAGATACCGTAATTTACCGTATTTCAAGCCTTATTAAACTCATCATTTGAAAGCTACTAAGTTATAATATAAATACAGCAATAATCTTCAGTATATCAACATTCCTTTCCCCGTTTTAAATTTTCTATTTTTGTTTATTATATATTCATGATATCAGCTTCCAAAGCAAAACCAATTGATTAAAATTCAAGCATACATTCAGCAGCAAATGTACCATGTAACTATTCATTTAGGTCAAATTTAACCAATCAATCACACATAAAACTTCGTTTTATAAAACTTAGTTCCCATTGAACGCGTTCATGCAATGGCGTAAATTTTGTTTTGTTGAAAATGAATTTCAGAATATTCTTTTAATCACGATTAATAAATCTGAATTCATGTAACGTCACGCGATAATGAGGAATTTTATTAGCTTTTTAATTTGATTGTCAAACAGCTTCCATTTTAGTAACTAGATGGCGTATGGGTAGACAACTATCGGTAATACCAGGGAATACCATCAATAATTGCTACATAACTCGGCAAAAGCATGTAAAACTTGATACATTTCAATTTGAAAAAGACACAATAATATTCCAATGAATAGGATAATAAAGTTATAATAACGATGTTTTAGTTAAAACTCGCGGAAGAAATAGCCCTATTTACCGTTGTTCACACCAAATGTCACAGGAATAATACATTTTGGTTTTGACAACATCTTACCTGCACTTGTGCAAGATGACAGATATTTAGTGGCTAATATTTTACCAATAATGAACATCAAAAACCCAAATAACACAATTTGGGGAAAAATAATAAAAACCACACCGACAATAAAAAGTAGAAGTAGAAAACTCTTTCAGTTATCATGTTTTCAGTTTGACAAGTGCAAGCGTGTTCCTAAGCTGTTACCAGTATACTGGCCTAATTGCTTAGGCCAATGATCGCTTAGGAGTATGATATTTTGATTGATATTACACTTGACTGTACACTGATATTTTTTAGAAACACGACCAACATGTAGTCAGTAATGCCAACCTGCAGATAATTTGAAATCGGTGGGGAACCAATAGAAAATTAGTGAGTGTCTACCGTCGCGCCGTCTGGTGGAGATGATAAAAAGAAAACAACCCATTTTTCATGTTTTTAGATCGATGACACTACACAGACAGGACTTGAACGGGTTTTATGAAGTAAACCGCTAAAATTGGGCGTTCAGAAGATAAAACTCGGATTTGCTGTGAACGCGTTTAGTTTATGTTAGTGAAATGCAATTCGGTGTTATAAACGCGTTTATACATTTAGAACAGGTTCAGTGTGCACTGCGTTTCTTTGGTGAAATCGCTTGTTAAATAGCGACGCGGCAAAGCATATTGTGATCTCGCGGTGTAGCCGCAAAAACGCGCGTTCGGGCGGACGTATATATGTCGCAGGGAAAAGAGGATATCAGGGATTTCACGATATCCCTAGGGATATCACGAACTCCCGGAAGATGCCGAATATTCTTCTTCTTTTCTTCATTTATTTTGGCATCAAACAGTCACATATACAAAGGAAATACAATATGTTGTAATATTTTTTACAATAGACATATAGTGCCGAAACATTATATTTAATGAATTTTGGGGAGACGCGTATATGATTAAGATTGACTTAAAACTTAATACTATTGCTTACACTAAACCAAAAATGCATTTTTTTTTAAATACATGCATGAGTATTTTAAATACATGTTTTAAATACATGCATGAGTATAACCAGGCCAAGAGTAATTTTATAGTGCCCAAGTGTGTGCGCAGCAATCTCTATATTCCTTTACTCACATAACCCGGTGGGACGGAAGACTGATACGACCGGCGAGAGATCAGGCGCGGGACCGACTTTTTACATGCCCATCCGACGCATGAATCATCTAACATCTTACTTGTCAGATTCAGATTTTAGATGATCCTATCAAAGTACCCGAAGCGAGAGAAATGAGTGGCTCGATTTTTATTCGGCGGTATCCGCGTTACTGACATTTCACTAGATTTAGTTTAGTGAAATGACATATCACTAGATATTTTTAGTAAGAAGACGTAACAAACAAGAATATTCGGCATCTTCCGGGAGTTCGTGATATCCCTAGGGATATCGTGAAATCCCTGATATCCTCTTTTCCCTGCGACATATATATAACATCTATAACTCTGTACATTTAATGTGGATATTTTGAACACAATATTCTATATAATATGACTAGCTTTTTACAGCGAAGAAGCTGCGGTCAAAAGCTTAAAATCGGAAAAATTGCGCGGGAGCCGGGAAGTGACAACTCTGTGCTTTTTCGGAATAGAAAATAGTTCACACATTGAACATAATAATATTATAAATACTAGATTAGAACTTTGTGTCATTCTCCTCCAAATATAAAGCTTTCCTGAACTTCCAGGAATATTAATTCAAGACGTATATTCGGTTTACAGTTTAGACTTTAGCCGTTCTCGAGACGAGACTAGCAAAATTTGAAATTCATTTTAATTAAAATGATTTTTATATATAGAGTAGTTTGTTTATGCAGAACAATTTTTATTTTATGTTCTACAATGTATGTAACATAAATCGCAATATTCCGTATAGAGCATGGAGCAAAAAATTATGTTAAGATAAGGAAATCTCGAAAAATAAGTATATAAAAATATTGTACGATATAAATTCTAGAATTTTTAGTTCTTTTTAGGGTTCCGTATTAGCTATTACTAAGACTTCGTTGTCCGTCTGTCTGTCCGTCTGTCTGTCTGTCTCCAGGCCTTGTACCATGAAACTGTTTTGAGACTCTAACAATCGGACGAGAATGCTGCGTCCTACTCTAACAAACGTGAAATGACGTTGTTAGAGCAGGACGCAGCATTCTCGTCCGATTGAGTCTCAAAACAGTTTCGTAGTAGGCCTACAGGCTGTAACTCAAAAACCGGTATTTTATTTATTTATTTTATTTTATTTTATTTTATTCGGAAAACTTACAGCATATAATTACATCGGTAATGAGACAAATTAAATAACAGTATGCCAATAACAAGTTTTCACAGGTGAAAAACCAATTGAAGCTAAAATTAACATTTCAAACAAAGTCCTGACGAGACACATAATTATATGTCTTAATACATGAAGTAAAGTAACCTAAAAATTTTAAAAATATTATATATATATAGCTAGACTACTGAAATTTTTACAGATTGTGTATTATCTGTTGCCGCTATAACAACAAATACTAAAAATAAAGTAAAGTTCATAATATTTAAGGGGGCTCCCATACAAGAAACCTGATTAATTGGCTATTTTTGCTCATAATCAATAATGGTAACAGCTAGGCACTTGAAATTTTCATAAAATCCGTCATTATATTTGTACTTTAATAATTAATAATAAAATTAAATATAGTAAATATTTAAGAGGGGCTCCCATACAAAAACACAATTTTTTGCCAACTTTCGCTTTTTTTCGGACCCTTCGTGCGCGAGTCCGACTCGCACTTGGCCGATTTTTCTTTTACCTAGGGACTTAAAACTAATTAAGGTATATGAAATCAATTATTATTATTTCGTTACCTACGGTAAACGTTGCACTAAATGGCTCTACATTGTATTAAAATATGAGTTACGTATGCGTATACTGAATACATATTTTGAGTAATATAGTAATTGCGTTAAATACCTTTGAATTTTATGTGGGGTAACATATTATTCTAAATTCGAATCCCACTTCGAAATTCCAATTGTGAATATTCTTGTTCATTGACAGGCTGTCAGTAGGCCGCAACCAGCGGTAGAGAACGCACGTGGCGAGCGCCATGTTTCGCGCCGTGAGTGTTGGTTGGAAACGGTACTGGTGGGGAACAGGTTTGGAACATTATTTATCATTATATTATAGCTGTAAAAAAATAAAATCCGATCTCACATAGGAAAAAATCCGCGAGTTAGACTTTAATTCATTTGAGCGCGAAAAATCCGTTCTGCTCTATCAAACTTTGTTTTCCCTGCCAGTTGTAGTTAAACAAGTTTTTTTCAAGTGGATAATTATAGGCCGTCCGCATTGCCGGCTCGTTATATTTCTAAAACATATCGGCATTTGGCAATTAACGCGGGCGAGCTCGTCGATAGTAATTGTTTTGTCGTACGGCCTCAACTATTTGTGTTGTTATGTTCGTCTCCTTTTCGGAGACTGTCGGGTTTTTTCGGAGCACGTGGTGAATTTGACAGGTGCAATTGAATTTGGAACTCTTCTCGACAGCAAAATAAACGAATAAACGGTACTCAGTAAGCTCTACATAGAGCAAAAAACGGTGGCAAGCCACTGAATTATAAGTTGGCAAGCATTGTTAATAGTTTTGAATAGTAATAATATTATTATGTTTAAAAATGTTAAAAACAACGTTTTTGTGGAATCCATGATTTTAATTACAATAAAATTATTTTAATAAAAACAATTATTTGTTACGACCGTCGTAAACGGTAGTAAATTGTTATGAGAACAACATTAATATCAATAAAAATTATATTACACATACGCAATCAAAGGGTAATTAATTGTACTCCAATATAATAAACATGAGTTGGTAGGTATGGTAGGTAGGATACATACCTTTCTTATACATTATGGAGTTTTACCACAAAATACATAATATTAGTACAAGTAGTTTTAGTTTTTACCGAGCTTCGAACTTTCAATAATTATTACTACAATATAATAATATCTATCTAATAATATCTATGGACGCTTCACAAATCACACCACGTCAGTCTGGCCCCGTGCTAAGTACCTAAAGGACTTGTGTTACAGGTACTTACCAGACAATTATATCATACACATATTTAATGCACATCCATGACCCGGGGAACATTGAAAAACTTTTTGTTCCGTCGGCGGGATTCGAACCCGCGACCCCCGGCTTGAGCTACCGACGCGCTCACCACTGAGCCACTAAGACCGTCTGACTGATGGTCTATAATTCAAAGTTTACAATTCATAATGCAACCTCTAATTAGTAAATTATAGGCTGCTAACAAGAATAACAAACATTAGTACCTAAACCAGAAGAGAACGACTGAAAAACTCACAATGTTTTTGCTATTTTCTGATGTTTTTCATAGCCTACAAATTCAGTTTACAACTTCACCTACGTATATTATATTCTATTTTACAGTGATGAGAAGATTAGATATGGAGGGATAAACTTTTAACCTCAGACCAAATAAAAGCTTTTATTTGGTGACTTGGTCTGGGATTACATATTTAATATTATTATTCGTGCCAAATTACAGCTTTGTAGGTCCTATAGTCTCTGAGCAAAACCGCGGATAGACAGACAAACGGAGAGACCGAAACTATAAGGGTTCCTTGTTGACTACAGAACCCTAAAAACGACACCCTATTACTAAGACTTCGATCATCGATGTCTGTCCGTCTGTCTGTCTCCAGGCTGACAGAAAAACTCAAGAACGGTAATAGCTAGAGAGTTGAAATTTACAGATTATGTATATGTATTTCAGTTGCCGCTATAACAACAAATAAAAACTAAAAACGAAATAAAATAAATATTCAATACAAATTTGTTGTATGGGAGCCCCCATACAACAAATTTGATTTTTTAAACATGTTTTCCTCGGTATTAATGATGACAATCGGAGTTCGGACGTAGCCACCTGAAATGTTCACAAAATACTCAATTTTATTTATACTTTAAAAATAATTATTAACAAAATTAACAATTTAGGGGTAGTTCCTAAACAAAACACATTTTTTTCCTCCTTTATTCTATAATAGTGATACGGAACCCTTCGTGCGCGAGACCAGCTCGCACTTGGCTAATTTTTTTGGCCGAATACTTTCAAAGACCCAAATTCAAAAAGAATCCAAAAAGACGGAAACCGGTTCATTGTATACTACGTTAAAAAATATTATCTGTTATGTGACATTAGTATGATCAATATATTATGATAAAAACTGATAGTGAGTATCGCAATTTTTATCTTATCTCAAATGATTCAGACTATACGCGAATAACGTATTAACGAGAGATAATTTTAATTTTGCGTATAATTTACATACAGATTTGTTAAGATTATTAGGCCTATGATTTAATTTATTTTCTAGAATTTTATCACAATATTATAATATTATTGTGATAAAATTATATAATAATTTAATAACAATATTACAATATTTCTAGAGTTCGAATTAATAACCCGAGTGCGTCAGGGTTATGATTTTATTTTTTAACATTGCTTCTGCGGTGGAGCATAAATCATAGATACTTAATAATATCATGGACAGACAGACAGACACATTTTCGCATTTATAATATTAGCAGGTATGGATTCTACCTTGAAGTCGGCACTATTAAATGGCAATATATTATTCTTATTCAATAAAGGTGAAGGCAGGACGTGATAACCTTATTTGTATTGTCTAAATCTAGCCTAAATCACAAACATAAGCATTATAATAACTGTTAGTTATAGGTTATACCGATCAGTCCAACGTATTTTACAAAAAAATATTTTTTTTAGAGAAGTTAAGATAATATGCGAATACATGAGACCCAAACATAAAAATCCTTAGTATCCAATAATATTATAATTACATAATATTATACACAGAAATTCCAAATAAAATATAATATATATAAGTAATAATATATAAAAATCAAAAAAAAAAACTCGTAATGGTCGATGGTACACCGAGGCGCGAGACCCACTCACGAACAAAAGTTTCCGCTACTTCCTCAGCTTATACCTTGCATTGGCCAGACTTCGGGCCATCTAGATACCCGGGTGGTTAGGCAATAACGCATGCCTTTGCAAGAATGAAGTTGACCGACAATGTCGATATGCACATGCATAAATCGGCCAGTCGGAGTGTCGAATTGACCAAGTGGAGACGAATTGTGTCTCGAGTTGACACGTATCGCATGTACGAGCCCACTGCCTGCAATCTTTGTTAAGAGACGGCCAGACATAGCGATCGGCTATGAGACGAGCCGAAAATTTAATGCCAGGGTGGCTCAAATTGTGCATTTTATTAAACACTAAGCGACGTAGATCCACTGGAATATAAGGACGAGGCTTGCCAGTTCAGAAATCACAGAGCAAAAAGAAGCCAGTGCCCGGTACGCTTATTTTTGTAAGCTTTAAACTGAAATTTTCCAGAAGTTGGGATAACTCTTTGTCAATCGCCTGTGCCTTGGCGAGGCCTTCATATTCCTGTTCCAGGGAAATTGCCTCGTTTCGAGACATAGCGTCTGCAACATTGTTGTCCTCCCCATGAATGTATCTAATATCGGTCGTGAATTGACTGATAAAGGATAACTGGTTCAACTATGGTAAAGGGAGCTTTTCGCGACGTTGTACAAAAGCGTACAGCAATGGCTTGTGGTTCGTGAAAATGGTCACGTGTTGAACCTCCACGATGTGCCGAAATTTCTGTACACTTTCGTACACAGCCGAAAGTTCACGATATCACGCTGGCCACTCAAATCCTTATCAAGTATCCACGGAAGTTAACAGCGCTATTTTTTTTCTGTTAACGGTTAGTATTCATAGATATTTTAGGGGCCGGGTACCCTCGAAATTCTCATACATACGTAATTCCAAAATCATTTTCTCATACGAAAATATTTAACATGTTTGAGTTGTTTTTCAGTTTAAAATAGTAATTATGTAGGTTCCTGCCAAAAATTTACTTCAAAATATTTAAACATTAATTTTTTTTTGTTTTTAATTTTTTTTTAGTAAATTTAGTACTTAATATTTAAACACTAAAAAATAGAGCAAAACACTAAAAAATATATAAATAAATAGTAAATTTACTACAAAATATTTAAATACTTACTAAAACATATTTTTTACAGTTTAAATATTTTGTAGTAAATTAACTATTTATTTATATATTTTTTAGTGTTTTACTCTATTTTTTAGTGTGTAAATATTTAGTAGTAAATTTACTAAAAAAATTTTAAAGCAAAAAAAATTGTGTTTAAAAATTTTGAAGTAAATTTTTGTGTAGGAACCTAGGTAATTACTATTTTAAACTGAAAAACAACTCAAACATGTTAAATATTTTCGTATGAGAAAATGATTTTGGAATTACGATGTATGAGAAATTCCAAGTGTACCCGGCCTCTTAATGTTCTAAAACTAGAAATGCACAAAAATATCGCTTTTTCTGAGTCAAAACTGTTTGATTGAACGGCTATTTTAACCAGTCGGCTGCGACTTATATAAGGATTCAGAATTCTGATGTTGCTAGTGGGCAATAGTTTGAATCAAGTGGTCCAAAAGCTTGTCTGCTTCCTAATTTCATAAAAAATATACGTAATAATTTATAGTTTTTATTGCGGTGAAATACAGAATGTAAAAAATAAAGTGAAAATGATGTAGGGTGTGTAATTGTGTATGTATCCCGAATGTAGATTTCACTGTGAAAGTAGCACTGAAAGAGCAACTTCTTTAATACTCGTCGTGGCAAATTCATAACGCTGGGGCGATTGGTCATACAAATAACAAAAAAGTTTTTTCTTTTTCAGTGCTGTTCTTTCACATTGAACTCTTTACATATAACTTGTAAGGGCTCATACACACTATATAAATTATAATTTTGTTTTGTTACACCATGTATGCTAACTTGCGTTAAATAATTTCTGCGCAAACTTTGTTGTGAGCAACATGTAGGTTTATAAAATATAAAACTTTATGTTTCGGTTGTTGGGTCATTACTACTGAAGCTCGTTCGACTATCAGTTTGAACGTCAATACCACAAAAGGTAACCTGTCAGTCCCACAAAGCTTTCGACCCAATTCAAATGCAGATGCAGACCTGATATTATAACAGATAGTTGTGTTTAGACGTGGATACTGGATAGTTCTACCAATAACAACCACCGCATTTAGTGAGCTGGATAAAATATAGCAAAGTAGACATTGAGTTTTAAGATGTTTCAAACTTCTCGTAAAAATATAAAAAGTGAAGTCAAAAGAGTGTCTTGTAAAATTAATAAAAAATACATAAAGTAGTTAAGTCGAAAAAAAATCTAATACCTTTTTACTGTCCGAATTTTCGTGTAGATAGTAGGTACTTACTCGTACATAAAAACAATATACATACGCAGGTATTATACGGCGTCCTGAACAGGTTGACATTTCTAATGCAAAACATATTCTCAACTTGAAAATAAAAAAGTACCTGCTTCACTAACTGCTTAAACCACATAAGTTCTACCTTGCTCTACATAAAAGAAAATCACTCTACATAAAAGAAAATGACATACGAAAGATCTCAGTATCTGTCGTAATGTTATCAAGATTAACGCAGTATATATCCGAGATATATCGTGAAGTACGTAAAGGTCACGTAGTGGTATGCATCATTGGCTGCATAGCATTACGCGTGTTAAGCCGAGTGCATATGACATCTCGTTTAATCATAATTACAACCTAGGGCTAATAACACTATTTATTCCGCCAAGCTAAGTGTACAAAGGTTTTATTAAGTTCCTGGTATAGAACTTTTCAAGAGCGTTATGACTTTTAAATACTGAATTTATATTATGGGTCCGCGCGAACGCGCGTTTGACCGCTACACTGCACCGCGAGCAGTATGTAATGATTTACTTTTAAGGCCGTCCCCGAGCAAACGACCTTGGCCATACATTTGCCGCGTTGCCGAGATCGCGCCAAAACCCTATTATTTTTACTTATCTTAGTTCAAAATTGTCCTAAAAAAATTTTAAAACGGCGAATATGTAGTTTATGATATTGTCGATCTATTGGCGTGAGTTTCAAATAAAAGTAATTTGTAAATCCTAAGGAGATGCTGAATGTATGCTTGAATTTTAACAAATTGGTATTACTTTGGAAGCTAATATCATGAGTATAAGAAACAAAAATAGAAAATTTAAAACGACAAAAGGAATGTTGATATACTGAAGATTATTGCTGTATTTTTATTGTAACTTTGTAGCTTTCAGATTATGAGTTTATTAGGTTTTAAATACGGTCAATTACGGAATCTCCGGACGGAACGCCCTTAAGGATCAACTTTAAGGGCCTCTCCTACGAAGATTCCGTAATTTACCGTATTTAAAGCGTTATAAACTCATAATTATATGAGTTTATAAGGCTTTAAAAAAAACTCATAATAAAAATACAGCAATAATCTTCAGTAAGTATATCAATCAACATTCCTTTCCCCGTTTTAAATTTTCTATTTTTGTTTATTATACTCATGATATCAGCTTCCAAAGTAAAACCAAGGCAATTTATTAAAATTCAAGCATACATTCAGCATGTCCTTAAAATTTGCAAATTAATGATTGTAGCGACAAATCAGCTTAGGCAAAATTTGTTTTCTTACCTACACGTATAACTTTAACGCTGTAGCGTTAATGCAACGCGATAAACTGGGTACCTATATTGATTCGAAAACGACAGAAATATATGATATTCGAAATATATATAGGACTGATAAGAGAAAAGAGAAGAAAATAATTGTATGGGAAGGTCGTCGTTCTTGTCGGAATTTCCCTTCTCTTTTTTCTCTTCAATTTCAAGACGATATTCCCATCCTCGCCAGCTCCAATAACCATAGAATTGCATATTAGGTATAATGTAGAGTGCTAGAGTATGATGTAAGAGCCTTAACACGTTAACTGACATTGGTACGTATGCAGCTGCATGATTCTACACTCGTACTCAGTACGGTCAGGAAAACAGTCACTTCAATATATAATTTTAAGGGTTCCCATTCCAAAGACTCAGACTGTTTGGTAGGTAGCGTTATTTTACTACTAGACGATGCCCGCAACTCCGTTGTGCCAAATTTCATTTATTGCGCGGGGACCATACATTTTTTCAAAATAAAAGTATCATAATATGTCCTTTTTCGGGACTCCAAGTAAAAAGTAATTGTTTAAATATACCATATTGTACCTAGTTTATTGGGTGTGGTATAACCAACAATGTGGTATAATTAACCAACCAACCTACGCAAGAGAAAAAAACCAGCTTATCGCAATCTGTTAAAATATTCAGATGTGATATGTTATCACTTGGAATAGCGTGGTACGACTGGTCCATAGCAGTTTTTATTACACACTCTATGTTATTGATGTTATCTAAAAATCGTTACTGCAGACATTATCTCATAAATGGCTATTGTTGTCTTATCAGAAGTAGTTTTTAGAGTAGGGTCATTCAGATGACATGTAAAAGTTTCATAAAAAACTTGTTGTACAGAATTTTATCAAAGAAGAACTTCAGATGATAATAATTATTAATTATTTATTTGTGAATCCAATTGGTTTTGCGCGTCGTACCAATTTATTAAAATTCCATAGGCATACTATGTAGATACGTCTTATCTGTTTATAATAATAATTTAGAATCTGTTCATTACAAACATGATATTATGTATTAGAATTTAGAATTAATGACTGTCACAATAAGAATAACAATAAGAATGGATTTATTTTTAACATCACACAATACATCATACTATTATAAGTCAGTGGTATAACAGTTGAAGGTGTGAAGCCAAAAAATTATGTTACGCCAATAATATTATATTTGTATGATTGCAATCTAATATTCTTCTTCTGATGTTATCGACTAGAATTAAGAAAAAATACACTAAATGGAAATACGGACTCCAGTGAAGAAACATTATTTAAAAATTAAAAACCCACTTAAATCTTAATATTTATATAATTACTGATTGCATAGTTTACGTAATTTACTAATGTTATGACATAATTTTTTGGTTTGTAATTTTTCCTTACTTGTAGCAAAAACAACATTCAGAAAGTGGTAAAATAAATTATTAAATAAGAACACTGTAGGTGTGCTCCAAACATCTTCATGAAATATTAACCTGAAAAATGAAATCTCAAGTTGCGTAGAGCGACAACTCGAGACTCAAAAGTAAACTGGAGCAAATAAACATCAGATAATATAAGTGTGAGTTAAAACTAAACTCATTTTAAATTACTATTCAATGAAATTTTGTCGATGCTTGAAATATAACGATTGAAATAATCGTATGAAACTATTTTTATGATAATTTCAATTTGAATGCGCTATGAGTTATGACTCATATATATCGCAAAAAGAACGGTATTTTTTCTGACGAAAAGAATCGTGTCAGTTATCAACACTGAGACAAAACATACACACACAGACTCTTCTAAAATATTTATTTAGTTTGATTTAATTAGTGTGATTCCACCTCTGTCTCCAATATACATTAATATACGTAAGTATATAATATATAACAACTCGTATGTTCGCATTTCCCACGAATATTCATTTCTTTAGTATTAATATTTTCTATTTCCACGATAAAATATTTTGTAAAGTAGAAATCTAGGGCACGGTTATGTAGCCTCATTACTGCCCGAATAAGATTAAAAAGTTTCCTGAAATGCAATGAAAATATAATTTACTGAAATATCGTGATCTCTGCTTCTAACAAGTGACTTTTGTCACTTGTTAGAAGCAGAGATCTAGGGGTTGGAAGTCTTCTACCTAGTAAGGCTATAAAACCTCTAGATATGGCATAAATAGCATAAATAGTGGTAGCATAAATAGCATAAATGGCATAAATAGTTATCTCAATAAAATCTATTTGTATGTTTATCGTTCAATTGTTATCAGTCCTAACATTTTATGTAGACAAATTATAAATCATACATGAACAGTGAACACGCCATTCACAAATGTGACATAGAGTATTATAACCGTCTAAAAATGCTGAACAAAGGCTACCTTTCTCATCATCAAAAGTCATCGTTCAAAAGAGATCTTTCGAACGATGCGTTTTGAGTTCTGTTGCTTGAATTTTCAGTGCGAGGTGACTTGATCGGTTTTTTTTAATTATGATTTTTTCTCACTAATTTGGGTGACGAATGGGGGAATTTTAATTTCCTAATTAAATATTATGATTATAGTTAATTTTATACTTGTAGAACAGAAATTACACTGAATATGAACATGGTAATGTAGTAGTAATGTATGTTTAACTTTGAACTTTTATTATCTCCAACTTGACCCTCCGTCAATGTACTGTGTAACCGAATATCACAAAACTGGGTTAAGTGCACATCGCCCGTTTTAACGTTATTAGTAGTGACTTACATCTCAATTTCCCTGAGAGACCCTATGACCGTCCATTTGGGATACCTCACGCTAACCTAATATACAGCCAAGTTCCAGCAGCGTTAAGGGCGTTCCTTACGGAGATATCGTAATTTACCGTATTTCAAGACTTATAAACTCATAATTTGAAAGCTACAAAGTTATAAAAAAATACAGCTTCTTCAGTATATCAACATTCCTTTCCCCGTTTTAAATTGTCTTTTTTTGTTTATTATACTCATGATACTATCAGCTTCCAAAGTAAAACCAATTTATTCAAAATCAAGCATACACTCGGCATCTCCTTAGAATTTACAAATTACTTTTATTTAAAACACACGCCAATAGATTGACAATATCATAAACTACATATTGCCAGTTTTAAATTTTTTTAGGACAATTTTGAACTAAGATAAGTAAAAAAAATAGGGTTTTGGCGCGATCTTGGTAACGCGGCAAATGTATGGCCAAGGTCGTTTGCTCGGGGTACGGCTAAAATCCATACTAATAATATTATAAATGCTAAAGTGCGTCTGTCTGTCTGTTACATCTTCCCGCTCAAACCGCGGAACCGATTAAGCTGAAATTTTGTAAGTATGGAAATATTTCCCTACAATTAATGTATGATACTTTTTATCCCCGAAAAATGTATGGATCCCACGCGATAAACTAATTTTGGCGTAACGGAGTTGTGGTCTTCATTCTATTAAAAAATTGCAGCAATAGATGACTATTGCTTATGTAATGGATACTTAGTAAGCTCCTTATTTACTCGTAGCAATGTTCTAAGTTTATTAGTTATTTTATAACAATTTTATACCCATGAGAATTTTAGTATTTCCTATCGTGTGAGATGTAAGTTATAACTTGCAACATCCTGATAGTTGTTTAATTTTTAATGCAACATAAGTTAATACATAATATTACGCTTCCTTCCTTATGTTGGAAATTCATATTTTTATCAAACACATTTTTTTTTGGCTTAGACAAGGTAGCTGTTTCTACAAAACGTAATCATTCTAAGAAGTTTAACAAGTCGAGTATAACTAGCTGTACATGACCTAGACAACTTTAACAAAAAGAAGACTGTTATATCAAGCAGGCTATATTTTATGTATCCGAAAAGTTCAACAAGGAGCAAATGGATCTGATTTATTAATGAATAACAAGTATCGATTGATAGCCTGATTCATAAACAGCCGAACTCCCCTTGGGGTTTTACACACGATTTCTTTTTCTACTTTAGTCATAATTTAAGAGTGTCCGTGATAACCTATAATTCGCACTCAAGAGTCACACTGTAGTGACTCTACCACCTTGAGTGTGCCAATGAGACTTTTTTATATCTCAAGTATAATACGGATGCTAAATGCGGCACGGGCGCCGGGCCTAATTTTTAAAGATCGTGAATTTAAATGTTGTATTATTTCTCTAGATTAGGCCGACTATGTTGTGGGAATGCCGTATGTGCTCGGGCAATCGTACATACATTTTAAATAAACACTTCCAGGCCCTATACAGTATTTGGAAAAGTTTTTGCTTCTCTCGACTTTTTATACTGTAATATATAAATAAATATACAATCATTGTAACGGATGCAAATGCCATATTTTTTTAGTTATACTTATTTGCCGTTAGCATAATACCTAGGTGTAAATAATATTAATAAGCTAAAATATTTATAATATGACCTTGTCATAACTACTTTTGACTTTCCTCGTCATCTTGAGTTTATTTGAATTGTCTATAACAGTCTATTGTTAGAAAATTATTTAATAACCGACAAACTATTCTTGAATATCCTATTGCGGTAGCGTTTAAAAGAAGCTAAATGCGTGGGGGACACAAGGTAGAGTAGGTAATTAATATTATTGCTGTCTAAAAGTTTTAAACTTTATTTTTTATTTACATTCTATACGCATCCAGTTGAGATGTTATATTATGTTGTATATTATGAACAGTTTTCCATAAAACGGGAGTTTTCCGGAGTAAAAGTTATGTCATTTCCCGGGACTCAAAGTGTATCTATGCCAAATTTCATTAAAATGGCATGTAACATATTTTTTTAAATATTAGCTCGAATGTTATGTTACAGTATAGTAGGTGATAATATTTCAAAATTAATAATCACATAATATCATATTATACAGTTTATTAATACTAGGTAATACATAGTTCCTAATTAGCTATTTATTGCTAAAACTTATGCGTTAATCTTATAATAAATATTATGCTTATGTAACTAACAGTTAATTAAACTTATTTGCTAAAATTTAGTTTTATTAAAACAAGTTAGGTATATATTGCGGTGAAAGGATGATAGGTAATTTTTCCTGTTTTGAATTTTTATAGTCTCAAAGGTGAATAACTCACTCAATGACCTTTGCAACCTGAGCAAATTGGTCGTATTTAATTCAAATACAATATGGAGGATGATAAGCATAATTCCTAAGATTCTTATAATATCTACCGGGTATATACATATAATCGGTGTTATTATTTACGTTGAAACATTTGATATAAAAGAGCATAACTTTATATAATCTCTGATTCCAGTTTGATCTGTGGAGAAGGAAATATGTATCGTAGTTTAATTTTTATTGTCTTGTTCCTTCTTGGAAGATCATTGGAGAATAGCATTAAAGGTAATGTCATATTTTTAATCACTTTTTTTTAATCACTTACGTTTCCGCATTTTTCGTCAAAAGGTATCCAAAGTTTTTCGCTCGCGTATTAATATATTATAGATTTGGAAATATAAACTTTTATTTTTTACTTATTGAAAAGTGTTTTGGTTTAGTATAACTATACCAGAATCTGATGGCAAATTTTGACGGCAGATTTTCAAAAAGTATCCTTGATCATTGGATAAATTAATATATTTGCATGTTTCACACACAAAATCAGCCGCTGTAAGGAAAAAAAGGATCAATTTTTTTTATTCCAATCACCCCGGATTTGCTAGAGTCAATTTACTTTCTCACTTTTTGTCATCAGATTCTAGTAGACCTATACATTATTTGCATAAGATGCTAAGAATAATTCCTAAAATATTTGAAACTCGTTTAAATCCTCTTTTTTGTTTGTTTCAACATTCAAACATGACGCAGATGTGGCTTTTCAGACAGACCATAGCTTATTCCGATTATTATATTAATTAACGTCATACATAATTTGCATTTTGTTTTAATTAGTGATATAACTGACTTTATAAATAACTGCAGTATCTAAATTATAAATCCTAATGAATGATAAAATATTATGTTTGGAAGTAGAAAAAGGTTACTTGACACCTTCAAAGTGTGAAAGAGGACAATGCCAAGTAGCAGAACTACCGCGCTGTATCTATTTTTTAGCGATCAATTTTATCCTCTCTTGTAGAGCGGAGTTCTATAAATTTTTGTGGGCTTCCCAAAAATTTCTCTCAGACTACGCGCTTGGAGGCGATAAAATTTGAGAGCGTGGTTCTACGTCACATCTGACGTTCACTGAATACTGGTAAAATCTACGGTAAAACCCAAACACTTCTTGAAAAAAATAAGCACTTTAATTATATGATACCAGTGACTCCAAAGCCTTGCAGATTTTATTTTAACGCTATCAATAATAATTAATCACACCAACGTATAAACCTTATAGAATCACTTGTTGATGCCCGCAACTCCGTTGCGCCAAAACTCGTTTATCGCGCGGGAACCTTACATTTATCCGGGATGAAAAGTAGCCTATGTCCTTTCCCGGGACTCAAAGTATCTCCATACCAAATTTCAGCAAAATCGGTTCAGCGGTTTGAGCGTGAAGAGGTAACAGACAGACAGACAGACAGACAGACAGACAGACGGACAGACAGACACACTTTTGCATTTATAATATTAGTATGGAAGTATGGACTACACTGTATCTTTACCTAAATAACATTAAAATGTAGTAACTACCGCACTCTGCAGAGTAAAACATTACTTACTTAAAAGTTAAAACATGTAATTAATTCAAAATTTTTACATAAGCCCCATACATTATCTGTCAAACTCTTGATTAAATTAAAGTTAATCATAATAAAATGTCTCTGAGTACGGCGGTAAGTAATATAGAGGATGTAAAGTGTAAACAAGCAGATATCGGTAGCTGCTTAGAATGTTGATGATAAATGAAAATAATTATTTAACTTTATTAGGTTTAAGGCACTAAGAGGAAAATCAAAGTTAACTGATTAGTGATTAGTGATTACCTACAAAATTTATTTACCTTTCCAGTCAATAAAAAATGTTTTAAGTTAGCGTAACTGATTATTGTTAATATTATTACGTTGAAGGTATTTTTAAACAGAGTTGTTCACTGAGTGCAAGTAACATAACGGAGATATTTTTCTAAATCAGTGCAATTGCAAGACGTCAGTGTTGACCTTGAAAACGTTATGGTTAGAAAATTGCAACAACGAGGATAACAATTTGAAAATGATTTTATCACAAATTGCTTGTGATTTTGTGTTTTTAAAATAAATTATAACAAATCCGCGGCCAAAAGTAGCATTTATGTGATAATTATGTCCTTCCGATGCTATATAATCATTATTGTCCAGTAGTTTAGAAGCCCACAAAGTACTTTTAAAAATAAAAACATTATTTCGTGCTTCTGAGACCCATAACATTACATTAAAAATTCGTTACATTATCATTAGCCATTATTCATTACGTTACTAAAATAGCTTTATTAATTCCACAACAACGCTACAAAGTACTTTATCATTCTTTATACGATTATAAGAAGATTCTAGATTTTATATATTTATTATTTTATTACCAAAAACCTACCATCTATTTAAAGTCATTTTTCAAAGCGGAACTTATGTTCTAGTGATTTATAAAATGTTTCTTACAAAAAACCGCGGCATAGCGCAAAAAGCAGCTATTAACAATCATAACACCAATTTTATTGAAACCTGATAGTTTAATATTTTGTTGTTGTATAGGGGATTTTCCATCATCACGTTTTGATCAAATTTTGTTTTATTTTTTTCAGGTATCCTACCAGACAGAACAAACAGAGTGGAGGATATCTACTTGCGATTTTACAATGGGTAAGCTATTTATGTTTGTAGAGATTTGTATCGCAAGTTAAAAATAATTACATTGCTATTTATTGCACCTTTGAAATATCTTAGGTCCATGTATTGTTCTAGATTCTAAAAAAATGCCTCGCGGCCTTTGCTGAGCGCAGGCGCACATTATGTCGAGCTGCAGTAACAAGACGGGCTGCAATTTCCAGATATTACTATGACTAATCACACACATAAAAAATATAGAAAATGCGGCCTGTTTCGATGCGCCATGCGGTCCGACATTTTATCTTCAAAGTATAAAATGACGTATGGGCTACAGGTTTGAAACTCTACTTGGTTTTTCAATTGCGCAACAAGAATTTTTTGTCGAAGAACGTGTATGCAAAGTATCTAAAAATAATTGTTAGAGTTATATTAGTTTCAATACCAAAAGAAACAATAGTTTCTTAGTTTTGTTAAACTACCATTCACGCTGTATTTATACTTACAAAACGCTAGTTGAAATATTCTGATATTTAGTCCATAGCCTAGAATCTAGATATAGTTTCAAAGTAAAAAAAAAACGTCAACTTTCTTCCCGATGCGCTTACCGATGTTGCCGTTTTCCGCCTCCGTTGAGGAGAAAATGGGCAGTAAATAAGAAAGCCTCAGATCACAATATACCCCGGGAAAATTAAACATTTGACCTCGGAATAACTTGCATAGAGCTGAAAATTGGTATAGACGTTAAATACATCATTACAAATAAAACCTCAAAAGTCCCCGGGGATCCCCGGGGACTTTTGAGGTTCACGGAAACCATAAATTTTCCTGAAAAACACGTGGCCTATTCTATATCTGTGCCGGATAACACTATTATATAAAAATTGCTTCAGCCGTTTGTGAGATAAGCTCTTTCAAATAATTTTCCCCGTTTTTCCCCATTTTCCTCTGTTTCTTTGCTCCTATTGGTGCTGACGTGATGTTATATAGCTCAAATCTTCCTCGATAAATAAGACTATCCAACAAAAAACGAATTCCTCAATTTAAAGCAGTAGTTCCACAAATTCCTTAGCTTTATAATATAAGCATAGATATGATTTTCCCAAACTTTAAGCCCGACATTCATAAGGAATGGTAAGTCGTATGAAAAAAGTGTCTGAATATTTTTTGTAGAGAATTCTATGATCTACACTATTGCAGTACCTATTTTTGTGATAAAATGTACAATTTGGGAAAAAACCAGGAAAAACCTCATTTTCATACCTTTGACCTTGAATAAAAATTAAATTTGCTGTCTACCGCACGCTCCCCCACCACTTCACAACCTTCGCCCGTTATTTATTTTTCCTCTTATTTTAGTTTCTCTCCCTTTCCAAATAGCTTTCTTTCTACATTAAATTCTTCCTACATTTAAGTAGAATATTATTGTTCCTACTATATTTTTTTTCGTTTTTTTATTAATAATTATTTTCTACTGCTACGACCCTCTACTTCGGGCAGGATCTAAGCTGTATTGATGTTAGATGGAAAATCACAATCGGAGTTATATTTCAATTCTCGATTCTCGGTAATCTTCGTTTAAACGTCAGGCCCGAGATTTGTTCTATAATGAACAGGAGTCCAGACAATGGTTATGTCGTATGTAGGCCACGCTGCGACGGGCCACAATACGAACCAATCAAATGAATGCAGCTTAATTGGTGGCCTCGCGATGAGGAATTATTAGGGAGCGAAGGTTACAGAACCCTGTTGCTGAGCTCTCGACGCAGTCGTCTATAAAAAAGGCAGACGTGAAGCTTTTTAAGGCCGTCCCCCGAGCAAACGACCTTGGCCATACATTTGCCGCGTTGCCGAGATCGCGCCAAAACCCTATTATTTTTACTTATATTAGTTCAAAATTGTCCTAAAAAAAATTTAAAACGGCGAATATGTAGTTTATGATGTTGTCGATCTATTGGCGTGAGTTTCAAATAAAAGTAATTTGTAAATCCTAAGGAGATGCTGAATGTATGCTTGAATTTTAACAAATTGGTATTACTTTGGAAGCTGATATCATGAGTATAAGAAACAAAAATAGAAAATTTAAAACGACAAAAGGAATGTTGATATACTGAAGATTATTTCTGTATTTTTATTATAACTTTGTAGCTTTCAGATGATGAGTTTATAAGGTTTTAAATACGGTAAATTACGGAATCTCCAGACGGAACGCCCTTAACACAATACAATACAAAAACACTTTATTGCACACCAAAAAATACAAAATGAAACAATTTTACGTAAAACAACTCTAGAATGATGATGCACAAAAGGCGAACGAAAAAGGCCCTTAAGCTGTTGCATAGCATTTTATTGGGAAATGGGAAATGAAAAATGCGCTTCTAGCGTTATCTTTGGCACAGTAGGTATAGCATAGGGATATTCAATATTGCTATACCGTGTCTGTGGCTTATGAGTTATGATAATACAATATTATACCACCTAGTACACTCAGTTTTTGGAGGCTGTATTTAAGCAGTTACAACTAACTATAGAATTATAATTTCTAGATGTTACAATACTGAATGTTCTCATTTCAGGAACACAATTGAAGAGTACGTGGACTTGCCGCTCAATCAGGCGGCTCGTATCTTAGATATAAAGGGCTTCGACAAAAGCAATCCTACTGTGCTGTACATACATGGCTTCATAGAAACCGCCCAGCAGGAAAGTGTTCAAGTAAGTACTAAATTGATTATTAATCTCTCTATCGGGGATTCTCGGAAATGCTATTGTATTCTATTGGTATCGCGATCACCGGTGCTCGTACTCCGTCCGTCCGTCGGGGGCTTGATGGGTTAATTATTATAGTTTTGCCTTTACAAGAGGACGTTTTATAATTCCTGAAATGAGGGGCTTAGAGAGGAGTTAAAAAAGTTTATTAGGAATCGACTCTCATACTCTGCTAGAGTATGAGAGATAGCACAATAACTCTGGCTCTATAGTTTCGTCGTTATCGTATTGGTAATATTAGTAGTACCAACATTATTTTCGATCAATTAACATTATCGGGATGGTATATTTTTAAAGACAGCTTTATCCCGATTATGTTAAGCAGTACGTTAGAAATAATCCAATATGACTATATATTATGCTAATAATACGATGTGCAACGTGGAAGATCCGCATAATTTTGTAATGGGCCAATACAAGCTCTATACTTTCGTTCTTTGATTAAAAACTCGTCGTGTATGAATATATTAATATTTCATGTGTAGGAATATACATTATACATAATATTATATTATGCTATGCGTTCCGCGCGGCTTCGCCCGCGTAAATTTGATATTTCACAGACAAATTAGTCCACAAAAAATTGCCTATGATCCTTCACGTTGTCTACTTCTTATCTGTGCCAAATAGCATAAAAATTCCCCAGTAGTTCGTGAGATAAGCCCTTTCAAATAATTTTCTCCGTTTTTTCCACATTTTCCTCTATTTCTTCGCTCCTATTAGTCTTAGCGTCAAAAAATATAGTCTATAGCCTTCCTCGATAAATGGGCTATCGAACACTGAAATAATTTTTCAATCGGACCAGTACTTCCTGAGATTAGCGCGTTCAAACAAACAAACAAACTCTTCCGCCTTATAATATTAGTATAGATTAGTACATAAAATATTGATGACTAGACGTTCCGCGCGGCTTCGCCCGCGTAAATTAGATATTTCACACACAAATTAGTCCACAAAAAAGCCTATGATCTTTCGCGTGGTCTACTTATCTGACCCAAATAACATAAAAAATGCTCTGTATTCTCCACATTTTCCTCTATTTCTTCGCTCTTATTAGTCTTAGCGTGATAAAATATAACTTATAGGCTTCCTCGATAACTGGACTATACTACTCGATAACACTAAAAGAATTTTTCAAATCGGACCAGTTGTTCCAGAGATTAGCGCGTTCAAATAAGCCCTTTCAAATAATTTGCCCCCGTTTTTTCCACATTTTCCTCTATTTCTTCGCTCCTATTACTCTTAGGGTGATAAAATATATCCTATAGCCTTCCTCGATAAATGGACTATCTAACACTGAAAGAATTTTTCAAATCGGACCAAAACAAACAAACAAACTCATCCCAATTATAATATTAGTATAGATGATTGATGAATAAACCCCCAAAGCCTAGAACTCCCACTCTTTTATATCGACAGGGTAAAGTCTCGTGCTGTCGTTTGCACTCGACAACGATGAATTACTAGTGACGTCAATGGCTGCACCGCGCCGGCTGCGCTTCGTCGATTTACACTTTTTTTTGTATATTTTTCAGCATTTTCATTGCTCAAAAATATACAAACAGTAATAGGTTATATATAATAATTATTAGGTTTTGCTCGTGAACTGATCAGTGTTTTATGTTCCAACTACTGAGGAAAGAAAATTTACCTGCATTTTTGTGTCTAATTAGTAACAATATCTACCGTTGTTACTAATTAGCCACAAAAATGTAGTAAAATTGGGTTTTTGTCTTAAGATAAAAACCTACAAAGACAGCCTTATATTTATTAAAAGCAATTCTTACCAGTTTCTTTCTTTAAGATACTTACAATCCAACTTTTAGTGATTAATCAGTCAATTTTGCAATAATATACCAACTTACAGCAAACACAAGCTCTTAAAAATTTAAGAAACTCTTTAAGAAAGTTTCTTTAAGAAACATACAATCTAACTTTTGGCGATTGATTATTCATTTTGCAATAATATACCAACTCTTAAAAATTTAGCTTCTCCAACGATAATAGTGTCTGATGGAAAATTTTCACCACAATTTGTTTAAAAGTTTAGTGTTTCTGATTCTAAAAAAGGTTAATTTTGGATCGGGTTAAATCGTAATAATTAACATATTATTTTCATATCGGAAGCACCTTCTTTGTCTCCGCTCGACATTTCAAAGACAAATGAGAAAAAAAGACAGACAAGGCCATGGAGCCTGTATTATGTATTAGTTCATACAATATAGTAAAATTATATTTACTTTGTAAGTTAACATAACATTTTACCTACTAGTATAATAATAATAATAATAATAATCTTTATTGCTGATAACAATATAGGCAAGGTACATTGTTTACATTACAGTAATTATTGTTACAATAACAATATCTTAACATTAAAATAAACAATTTTTATGGTACTAAGTACCTAAACTAGGTCACATGACCTGTTCTTATAGGTACTTAACTTTGTCATGTTAGCGCTCAGGTATTGTGTTGTCTGTCTCTGTGTCGTGTATGGAAAATAATATGATCCTAGCCCTACGAGTAATCTTGGGATGGTAACTGCTTCCTATAGGATCCAGTTCCTCTAGGGGGTGTGAAATTAATGTGTATGGGTGTAACCCTGAGTAGCCCTAGCCCTACGATATCTCATATCTTGGGATGGAAACTTCTCCTCTCGAAGAAGCTCCACTAGGGGTTGAGTTGTCTAATGGGTTGTGTGTATATTAATTTTTGTGTGTTTGTTTAGTTTGTTCGAGTGGCTGGTGAAGTTAACAGGCAAGTGTCAGCAGATTTTCTGTTGTAGTGTAGTCCATGGATAACAACCAATCGTGTATAGTTGTTTTACATTGATGTTTGTGTTCATGTAATATGTTTAGTTTTTTATTTATTCTGTTATACAAAAAGGGGCCAGCAAAAGGTTGGAATCTAGTTAGAAATTTTGTTTTAAATTTGGGAACATCGAAAGGCTTGGGGATGCGTCTGTTCGTAAGAGTGACTACTTCTTGATCGATTAGGGAGTGTTGTTTCAGTGCAATATGTAGATAGTATAGTTGACGCACGGTGAGAAGTTTTGCATCATTGTAAAGTTTAAAGGTAGGATGTCTGTAGGGAAGGCAGTACATTACTTTAAGCAAAGCTCTATGAGCCCTTTCAAGTGTTAGTAGATTCGTTTTGTGACTTCCCCCCCATACGTTTATACAGTATGTTAATAACGGTTTACATAGGGTATTATAGATAATTTTTAATAAGTGATGACTAGCCGCATGCCTTATGTTTCTAAATATAACTATCAATTTGCGAATTCTTTGTGATAGATCAATAATGTGCGGAGTGAAGTTAAGAAGGGAGTCCAGTTTGATGCCCAAGTATTTTATATTGGTCACTCTTTCCAATGTTTGGCAGCCACAGTTTATATCTAGTTTTGTGTTACAGTTATTTTTATGAACTACAAGAGTGTGTTTTGATAGGGAAGGTTGTGTTTTGTTAGTTATGGAAAATGTAATACATTTTGTTTTATCAGCGTTCATTGTTAAAAGGTTAGCAGATAGTTGTTCTTGAATAGAATTAAATCCGAATTGAGCTTGTGTGAAGGTATCCTCCCAAGTACATCCACTGAATATTATAGCTGCATCATCTGCAAATGCCACTATTTTGCCATTAGGAAAATGAGTATTTATTATATCATTAAGGTACACCAGAAACAGGGTGGGTCCTAACACACTTCCTTGTGGCACTCCATATTCAGTGGAAATAGGGTCACTTATAACACCTAAGATCCTAACTGACTGTTGCCGGTCGGTCAGATAGCTTTGGAACAGTTTGAGTTGTTCATTACGAATTCCATATGATTCTAATTTGTTAAGTAGTAAAGGTATAGACACGGTGTCAAAAGCCTTCGCTAAATCTAGGAATATTGCTAAGCACTTTCGGCCTACATCTAGTTCATTAGAGATAAAGTTTGTGAGTTCTGACACCGCATCATTTGTCGATTTACCAGTCCTAAAACCAAATTGGTTAGGAGAAAGTAGGTTGTTATGTTCAAGATAGTTAATAAGCCTTTTATTGATTAATTTTTCTAATATTTTCGATAAGCAATTTAGCAAGGATATAGGACGATAATTTGATAACATTTTACTGTCTCCACCTTTGTATAGCGGTATAGTTATAGATTGCTTAAGTTTCTTAGGAAAGGTCGAGGTAGCAAAAGAGAGATTGCATATATGTGTAACCAAAGGTGCAAGGGTAGGGATATTAGATTTTATTATTTTATTAGATATATTGTCCCATCCTGGTGAACTATTTATTTTTAGTGATTTAATTATAGATATGATCTCATTTAAATTAGTGTCTAATAGAACAAATGAGTTTTGCGAGTGAGTTTTTATTTGAGGCGTGAGATTAGTCGGTTGCTGTATAATTTTTTGAGCCAAATTTTTGCCTAGAGTGCTGAAATAATTATTAAATCTGTTTGCAATCTCTTTCGGATCCTCCAATTCATTAGTATTATAATAATTATTATTTGTGTCTTTAGATTTCTTATATTGAGTTAGTTTATTAATTACTTGCCAAGTTTCTTTCATGTTAGTAGAGTAAGCTTTATCAAGTTCTTTTTTTTCATATTCCTGTTTAACTCTCTTTAAAATTTTACTGAAGAAATTTCGATATCTAATATAAATAGTTTTAATTGTTTCATTATTAGGTGATTTTTTTAAATCTAGATGCAGTTTATCCTTATGTCGTACACATCTGAGGAGTCCAGGGGTCATCCATGGTTGATGTAAGTTTTTACGTTTTGATATAGTTTTAAGTGTCGTGTTTCTATTTATTATAGCGCTTAAGTACTCAATGAAATAGTCAGTTGCAACATCTGGATCCCTAGCCTCTAAGATATTGCGTGTGTCCCACTGTTTTATATCCTCTTCTATTTGTTTATAGTTAATTTTTTGTAATGTAGTTCTATTGTTTTTGTTCCTGTTTTTTGCTTGATTTAAAGAGAATAAAATTGTGTTGTGATCTGTGATACTAGTATTTATAATATATGTTTGAGGAGAGTACTGAGTTTTGACAAGTATATGATCTAGGCAGGCGTTATTTCTCGTCGGTAGACAATGAGCTGGAGAGAGGCCACAGGTTGAAATAATATTTAAATACTCAGAGGTTTGTTTAGTATTTTCTCTAATATTTATGTTTATATCTCCAGCTAGTATTATATTCGAGTATGATGACAGTGAATTTAGTATTTGTTCTAAAGAGCTAAGGAAATTATCAATTTTTTGATAAGAGGGCGGCCTATAAATAGATATTACAGCTGTGTTCCTATTTAATTTAGTAACTAGGCAGTTAGCCTCGAAAAAATCTGGTTCATATGTATTTGTTATTAAGTTGCTCTTTATGTATAATACGATGCCATCATTTTGATTATGCAACCTATTTGTACAATGTGAGGTATATGCATCTAATTTCGGTATTGCTGGGTTACTAGAAAGCCAACATTCGGTGAGTATTATAATGTCCGGTAATATATTTAATCTTGAAAGTAGCAAATTGAATTCATTAAAATTGTGTGCTATACTTCTGATGTTTTGTGTCATTATACTGAGTTTACGATTAATGTTCCCAACCTTTAATTTAATGTTCTCTGGATCACACAAGAAGGAATTTGAGACTGAAGATGTGTCTATAGTGTTAATAAGATCTTTAATAGAATTATTCATTTTTATAAATTATATTTGTTTTAGGAATAAGTATGTAAAGAAAAAGGCAAAATATATTTAGATATTACTTCCCAACCTATATATGTTTTGCCTGCCTGTTTGCCTGTACCCTTATGATTAAATAAAAAGTTTATTTTGATTTTAGTAAACACTCTTTGAGTAACCAATATTATTTCAGTAATATAATATATTATAGAAAGTAAATGGTGGCGTAAGTATTTATGTTTCAATACACAAGGTTTTATAATGTAGGAAAATATTATTATGTAGTAGAATTCCTTATTTGGGGTAAAAACTTCTTTTATTTTAGGGATAAAGCTTAAACGTAAAATATGTCTCTTATATTTAAATATACTCTTTTTATATACTGTATATTGATGTGCATATTGTGTAAAGCATTTCTGTGTACGATGTAGATATATATTTGAACAAGTTATAAGATTGTTTATTGGTTGCTTAGCAAAATATCTTATGGTAATAATAGTCATATAAATAAATTTCAGGATAACAGAGTATATTGTGTTAACCATAGTACAACAGTTATTTATTGTTGCTCTTGTTTGAGTTAAAGTAATATTATTATGTGTGTCTAAGGAAACTTGAAAGAATATTGTGTACTTATAGTTTGGTTGTAACCTAGTATTGATTTCAGTACTCAAGTTGTAATGCATGTTACATTCTATGATAGGAAACAAAATAAAATGAGAGGGCGAGAATTTATGTATAAGGTAAGTAGTTAATAGTTTGTGGGAAATAGAGTTACAATGTAAAACATAACCGATGCTAAGAGAATTTAAGTACAGTTTAGACATTTTTATGCAATAAAGAATAATTATTAGTACTAGCAATATCAAAAAGAAACATGTTACATTTTTAGGTAAACACATAAACAAAAACAGTCAATTTTGTGATACTTCAGTTTTGGGAATGTCTTCCTCAGAATTAATTTTTATTACTTTCGAGCCCTCCTTTTCTCTCATATAGACAATTCCATTTGCAGTCCAGCAAAAACGATAATTGTTTGCTGCAGCAAAATCCCTTGCCTTACGGAATAACTTTTTCGTATTAAATGTGAGTGATTCTGAGATATATATTCTTTGTTCCGGGCCATCGAGTAATAAGTCTTTCGTGTTGAGTTTTTTTGTAGAATGCTGGCCGTTATATGCTTTAAATCCAGTTAGTAGCATGGTTTTGCTCGTTGCATCAACAAAGTCGATAAGAATGGGTTTATTTTTCTCCAATTTCGTGTTTATTCTGTATAGGGACTTGATTTTTCCTTCATCTATTTTTATTCCTATCTTAGTGCAAATACTTTGGAATGTTTTGTGAAGTTCTTGATTTGTTTCCTTAGTGGTAATTTTGGGAATGTTTCGGATTTCCACTTCATTTATTTTCATCTTTCTTTCTAACAATTCAATTTTATGTTCTAAAACATTAGTGTACTTTTCGGAATCCTTTTGTTTGTTTTTAAGAAGATCAATCTCGCTACGCATCTCATCATATTTCTGACTAAGAAAACTCAAGGATAGTGATATTTCCTCATTTTGCTCTTTGATGGTCGATACAGTACTTTGCAATGTCAATAATTTATTATTTTGGTCTTTAGCAAACTCATTAAACATGCCTTTGATTTCCTGTATAAAAGAGCGCATTGACGTCTCCTCATCTGACATGTATTTGCGCTTTCCGCGAGTAATTATGGAGTCCACACACAGTATGTGTTAGCATAATATTTTCACGCTGTCATTTATAAAGGGGGGGAACAAAACTAACAGGATAATACTTTAGGGTGTGTATGGGACCCCCCGATGGTTGCTCGCCTTGTCGCGGCGGTGGGGCTCTAGTAACCGCGGCTTGGACAACCGCGGTGAAGCAAAGAGGCAACCAGGGCCGGCCGGTGTCGCCGCCTGGCCCGAGGAGGGCGCTCCCAGCGGACTGGAGAAGTCCGCTGCGGATGCGCACCGAGGTGGGGCCGCAGAGGAAGAGGCAAGTAGGTATTACGGTGCGCCGCTTGCCCTATCCTCTGCGGCCGAGGTGTGGTCGGTGGCAGAGCCACAGACCTGATCTGCCACATGGCCTCCAAGTAGCAGACTCGGGGGGCGTCTGCTACAGCCCTGGTGGGGGCCGAGGAGGAGGGCGCACGTGTTGTGCGCCCATCGTGGAGTCTTCGGGCCGCTGGCGGGGTCGCAGATGTGTGTATCGTTCCTGTGGCCCCGTCAAAAGGCGGCGTGGCGGAAGATGGGGGGGGTTTTAGTGGGTATACCGTGGTCTCATTAGCTACGGGAGTCCCACATCACCACTCGGGTCGCCCCCTGCGCCTGGGTGGTATGCGTAATGCATTTCCCCCTCCGGAAAAAAAAAAAAAAAAAAAAAAAAAAAAAAAAAAAAAAGGGTGTGTATGGGTCCCCTGTATATAATTCACTGTGAAAGTAGCAGCGCTGACACATACATAATATAGAGCTCGTCAAGGCTATAAATGAACGTAGCGGAAAAAGGAACTAACGCTGCTATCATACAAAAACGCCATTTTTGACAGGTGTCCTTTACCAGCAGCGCCACCGGCCACGTTCATAATATTATAGAGCCTTGTCGCACTTTAGCCTTAATTCTTATCATTTAGTTTTTTTTTTTTTTTTTTTTATATCCTGTATACAATACTAGTGGTCTCGTTGTATAGCCGCCAAACCGCGCGCTCGGGTGGAGTGTGGTCTGTAAAGCAATCGAGCCTTAGGGCCTGTTTCACCACTTCCTGATAAGTGCCAGGTAGGCTATCCACCACTTTATTTGACAGATAGAATATGGTCCTGCAGTGGATAATCTGTCAAAAAATTTGTGGATAGCCTATCCGGCACTTTATCGGGAAGTGGTGAAACAGGCTCTTAGACTTGAAGAGCGGTACTACAGCAATTGAAAATTATTTAAATTAGCGTCTAGTTTGTTACCTGCTATGTAATACAAGTATTTAGTACCCTCACGTGCAAAAATACCGTATTCGAGCGTCATAATGACATACCTTGAACGCTACCTACACTTAAACTAATAAGGCAATTACAATACACACTACATCGCCCTCTGGCGTTTTGCCTCTCAAAACCTTGGTGACACTCCATAGTCCGTGGCCAAAAGGAAGCTAAACCCACATTATCTTAGAACATTAGTCATTCAATTTTTTTATCATAACTTTGAACGTTTGAAATATTATACGGAAAATTTTCGTTTGGTTTTAATTTTTTTGTGGCACGCCGCACGAGTAAGAAAATACTGCTTATGAGTTTAAATTTAGAACACAGAATATATATTAGTAGTACCAACTTAGAATAATAATATTTAATTTTCCAAACGACTGTGCTAAGTCGTAATTTAACTAAAGAGGTAACACCACACTCACTGGATTTTACACATTTGCGAAATGGCCATAAACATGCATGTGCTAAGCCACTATACACCTATTAACTTGACAAGGTATACAGGGTGTAACAAAAACAAGTGATAATACTTTAGGGTGTGTACGTGTTCCTTGTAGAGAGTTCACTGTGAAAGTATCAGCGCTGAAAGACCAAAAAATTTTTTTCACTTTTGTATGGGCAAGGGCCCGAGCGTCACGAGTTTCCCCATACAAAAGTGAAAAAAAATTTGGTCTTTCAGCGCTGCTACTTTCACAGTGAACTCTCTACAGGGAACACATACACGCCCTAAAGTATTATCACTTGTTTTTGTTACACCCTGTATAATCATTATACTATTACCATGTGGGAAAAACCCCCTTTCCCGGCTTTTCTTAAAATATATTATCACATTTTGAACGTTTTCTTAATTTATACTATCAGATAGTTTAATAATTCTACATTTTTAACCGACTTCCACAAAACGAGGAGGTTATATGTTCGGCTGTGGATATATTTTTTTTATTTATTTATTTATTTTTTTTTGTATGTTCAACGATTACTCCGCCGTTTGTGAACCGATTTTCGAAATTTTTGTTTTGTTGTATTAGGTTTTACTCCAATTTGGTCCCATTTTCACAAAGGTGGTGACCTGATGATGGGATCCATGAGTAATTGAGGGAACTCCTCGAAAGTTATATGGAAACATATGGTGATTTTGGTTTTATGTGAAGTGTACTAAGAATACGCTACCAAAAAGTCAAATATTGGGTCAAGGTATACCATGGTTTCGATGATGCTGAGAGAACTCCTGATTCCTTATAGATACACGTTTGGGAGTTTCGGCGTTGTTTTAAGAACAGAAAGCATAAACTACTATGCAATTCATATTCATCATCATAATCATCATCATCATCATCATCATCGTCATCATCATCATCATTACCACGTCGTGTTAAGGCCACCAATGTCTCATGGCACAGAATAGATAATAGTACAAGGCATAGGTATGGATATACTAATAATAATAATTATGTACTGTATAACAATTAACAACACCTGTTTGTTTTTAATACACGGCGGTCGGCGTCGCCGCCCAGCGCCGCCGCGCGGCGCGTGGCGGCAGAAGACAGAATATCGAATACTTTACTAACTACTTTATATACAGATCGAATACTTTACTACTTTATAAAATTTTAATAGACAAATAGAATTAAAATAAAGTTGTTTTAAAAAGAGCATTTAAACAAAACAAAGTCATTAAGTGTCTTTTTAATTAGTTATACTTATTAATCGATAGATGGTGCACTAATTACCTATCGATTTGAATTCTTGATAACAAGAACAGCTGTCAATAATTATGATAATAATATTATGCTACGCTACATCCTATGCAAGTTTGTACAATTTTTTATCTGATAGATCCTTCGATCGTGGAAAAACGAGACACAATAGCCTTTCTATTGTTATCGCAATCGCCGGTGACCGCTTCGGGCTTGAAGTATTAAAATTGTTAAATTACTTAGCACAATATGTTCACTTCACTGATAATATTATATTATTTTGTGAGTGTGATTTGTGACTCTTAACAAATTGTAATAAGATACGTAAAATATACGCGAAGATTTATCTACTAGTGTAACTAAAAAGAGTGAAATCATTATTATTTTTAACAAAAAATTAAAACCGACTTCCAAGGTAAAAACAATAATAACATTATTATGAACTAAAAAGTATTAAATAATTTTTACTATCTAATAGTGCCTTTTTCCGAATTCGGCTAAACCTCAACTATTTCTGTACTCAATCTTCATAATTTTGAAGTCGGTGCCAGTTCCAAAAATTTTAAATATTCTGTCAGAGGACTGAAGATTCAGCTATCTGGTACCGACTTCAAAATAATGAAGATTGAGTACAGAAATAGTTGAGATTTAGCCGAATTCGGAAAAAGGCACTATTAGATAGTAAAAATTATTTAATACTTTTTAGTTCATATTAATGTTATTATTGTTTTTACCTTGGAAGTCGGTTTTAATTTTTTGTTAAAAATAATAATAATCTAAAGACTAGAGTTATCTCTGAATAAGAAGCAGAACATAAAAGGTATCACGTGCTGCGCTAGAATTTACGGAAAAAACTACTTTTTTCTAAAAAAAATGCACGGTCCATTTTTCTGCGCACCTAGTTGCGGCATCACCTAGTCGTGCTTATTTCAATTAATACTATCATTGCTCGTTTCCAGGTCATGGTTAGCGCGTACTTGGAGGCTAGACCTAACACTAACGTGATTCTGTTGGACTGGTCCAACATGTCGCACGGCTCGTACCTCGTCAATGCGGCGAGGAATACTAAGAAGGTAATATGCTAATCAACACCAACATCCGCACTGAACTAGGACTGATTTCGAACCTTATAACCACGTGTAAAAGTTGAAATTCGCTTGTGTTTCATAGTTAATTTCTTTGCTAATTAAAATCTACTTCCTCTGTGCAGAATTAACTACTCATTTTATAATAGTGACGCATCGTTTGTTGTTCTAAAATCTACTACGTTGCTGCTATACTCGGAAAAACCGTTGAAAATATTTTGTTACGCTAGCAAAATACAACTCAAAAGTTCAGAGTTCACAATTATTATGAGACTCAAAGTTCAGAGTCAAATGAAAACTCAAAGTCATATGAAAAGCCGATTTTCAGAATTAAATAACTTTGCCTATTATAGACCACGTTATGCGCATAGTTTCATGTATTTTTAAGAAAGGAGATATTTTTCACACATTTTTTAATATTTCACCGTAAGATATTATAAACATCGTTAGATTACTATCTATCTCGTGAGACTGAAAACTATCGAAAGATTATGAACTGTTACATAATATGATTGCAATTTATACATTTTAAGGTTGGAGCGGCGGTAGCGGAGCAGGTACAGAAGTTGATGGAGGCAGGACTCTCTGCGGAGAGGCTGCATCTCATCGGACACTCCCTGGGCAGCCACGTAGCGGGCTACCTGGCCAGGGAGTTGAAGAACAAATACAACAAAAGTGTTAAGAGGTACACCCAATTATTTACACTTTAACCGCCGCACCCAGAGACATTATATTTTAATTATGTCTAAACTTAAAGAGTTTGATAATGTATGGGACTTGTGTCAAAATTTTGAATTCATTAATTAATGTTCCACTCTGAGTGCGGCAGAGAGACATATTGTAATGATGAAACTTAAATTTGATGAATAGTTTGACTGTTTTGTGTAAAAAAAATCATTTTATTATTAATTAACAATAATTTAATAATCGTCTCGTGCGGCATAATACACAAAATCCTACGGTTGGTATTCACTATTCATCTATTCATAGTACATTTTGCAAACAAAAATCTAAGGTACGGTCTAAATAAGGACGACTGCCAACGATTTATTGAACTCTTACTGAAAAACTTCTTCAGGAGCGGTAAGTTTTGGGCACTTGAAAGTTGAGACAATAGCGTCGATTTTGATTTTTGGATTAGAAATGGTTACCGAAGTTTCACTTCTGCCGCACGTATCCATATTCCATACTAATATTATAAATGCGAAAGTGTTAGTATGTTACCTCATCACGCTGAACTGATTTAGCTGATATTTGGTATGGAGATACTTTGAGTCCCGGGAAAGGACATAGGATACCTTTTCCCTGGAATGATGTACGGTGCCCACGCGATATAAGAATTTTGCTGCAACGGTGTACAGTTGCGGATGTCATCTAGTTTAATATTATAATATAAGCATACGGGTTAACAGATCGCCTGATGGAAAGCAGTCAATGTCGCTCATAATAAATCAGTGATTACACTGTTGACCTGAAAACAAGAGTGGTAATTATTAATTAATTAAAATTCTCTATTATTGTAGGTATAATGAACTCATTAGCGCAATAAAAATGGCATTATGCCTACATAATTAATGTAATGTTACCACAGAATATTTTTATTCCAAGTAACGTAAGATGACCACAATTTATGAATATTGTAGAAATAGTTTCGTAAAATTGAATTAGTAGTTAACTAGGTATGTACTTACTAAGTAATTAAAAAGTTTAATGTTACATAATTCAAACATTTTGCACATTAATTTTTGCAATAGATTTTATGAATAGTTTACATGCAAAATGTGTAATTTGGCAAGGTTTTTTCTTACATAATTAATTATTGTTATGCATAATCTTCATCATTTAATTAAACATATTTATCAAAATAAATAGCAATATATAAACACTCACAATTGTAATTGTCATTGTCATTGTGTAATTACGTTTGTTCTCTGTATGCAGTTACGGATTAACCCTTAATCAAATTAAGCAATTGCCTAGGCCCTAGGGCATCACGTCTGAGGGGGCACCAGAAGAAGGACAAAAAACATCTGTCTTTAGGGCATCACGTCTAGGGTTACCAACTATACTGTTTTAAACAGTATTATACTGTTTTTCACTCAATTATACTTTTAACTGTTGAACAAAAATAAAGTATACAATATACTGTTTTCAGCATCAACATGCAAACACATTAGTAATATAACGCCTTTACAAAACAGACGACTTGGCAGCATGGGCTTAGATCCCTTTGCTTTTCCCGTATAATGGACAATTATTATCGATTAATTTAATTAAGAATGAGCTACAAATGTACTTTAATTTAAGCTATAGTTGTGGTGAAGCGTATGATATTTTTAAAAATGATGATAAATTATTGAGCTGTGCGAGGAGTACTAAAAAATATATGTTTAAAATAAATAAAAAATAAAAATACTGTTCATATGTCTGAAATACTGTTTAATTTTCTTCGTAAACCTAAATATACTTTATTTCTTGAAAAAAAAGTTGGTAACCCTAATCACGTCTCACTCTCACGTCATGACGTCACCAAAAACCACACCAAAAAAGTTTCTAGGAAAAAACTATCGTTTTTAGGTGGTAAAAGTTTAAAGTCGACCGATTCTAGTTGAACACAGGCATGGATTGCTTAGGGCATCAAGTAGTCTTAATACGTCATTGTCTGTATGTTAATTATTAATAATATTATTATCTAGAAACTAGCTGTCCCGGTGAACTTCGTGTCACTTTAAAACCTTCCTGGACTTCTACGAATATTTTAAGATTAAAATCAGCCCAATCTGTTCAGCCGTTTTCGAGTTTTAGCGCGACCACATTTGAAAATCCATTTTTATATATAAGAGAAGAAGAAGTAGAATAGTCAGTTAACCCTTAAGTTGGCAGCGCCGCACCTACCATTATATAAATAAAAATTATGCTATATAGTATATAGCCTAAATCAGCCCCGAGTTTTGAAAGGCTCATAGAAGTAAAAGGTAAATACGTAAATAGGTTTCTGCAAAAAACAAAAAACGTAGCATATACTCGTATGAGGCACTGTAGTCTGTACATATAGTGTAAATACAATATTATGTAAACTAGTATGAAGATACAAAAAGTAAGCCCCTAAAACGAACGTAAATTTCCATTGTTCTGGTGACAACAGACAGAGGTCGGAGATAACGGATCGCTCTGACGCAACACCCATAAACTACAACAATTGGCCTTTTTTGGTATAATTTATTCTTAAACATAATGTTGTACTAAAGTGACTTTTTATCATCATTGCGACTGCCGTGTTCGAGTTCCTACTCAAAACTAAATTCTTAAAAAAGAAATACTTGTATCATTACCTCATGTTTTCATAAAAATATATTACTACCGTACCATTTCACCAATTCTAGGCTATCCGCGCTCGACCCGGCCTTCCCTGGCTTCTATCCAGATGGAATAGTAATGGAGCACGTGAGCGACAAGGACGCAGAGTTCGTGGACGTCATCCATACGGACGCCGGCGGCTACGGGGCTCCGGTACGCACGGGCACCGCCGACTTCTGGCCAAACGGCGGCAAGAGCATCCAGCCGGGGTGCCCGCGCTTCGCACCCGTACCGCTGTCGGATGATAGTGAGTATTGCTGTCTCTTTCCTTCGCGTGTTCTTATCTCTTTCCTTCTTGTGTTCTTGTACCATGGAAGAAATTGATTCATACTTCATAGGTCCCGTACCATTTGGTCCGATTATGTCAATATCAGTCATGAACTGTTGGCTGAGTTTGACATACCGCAACCAGTGTAGGTCAGCTATCTGCCTACAGGTCGGTTAACTAAAGCTGGCACGATCAACACATTTACACATTGCGCTTGTGTAGTGTCTGTGAATAAGCGCGCGGCGTGACGTCGTACTGCATTCGCATCATGAAAAGTCTGCCCGTCTCTCTCGCGCGCGGTCTATATTAGGAGCGTGAAGGGGACAGTTATTGTTTTTCTTTTTCTACTGTTTATAAATACAGCGTGATGTTACAAGTCAGTCACATGAGATCGGCGCGTGGCCAGCGTTCGGAACCGTACGATAATTACCGTACACATACGATAATTTTGTGCCTACGTACGATGTACGATAACATAATATTATAATTATCGTACGTAGATTGTACGATAATTTTATCATGGTGCAAACATATATATTTTTAAACATACTGTATAGTGAAATTGCATAAGTGTGAGTACTGTGAACGTGCCAGCTTTAGTTAACTGATCTATACAGAGAAGTTGATTCATAGGCAAATGGCTGACCTACGCAAATTGGTCGCGTTTTGTCAAACCCAGTTATCGCCTCCATCGTGGGTATCGCAGACACAATAGATTTTCAAATTTCAATTGGCTGCCGCTTGGGGATTGATGGGTTAACAGATCACGAATTACTTTGAATTGATATAATTCAACCAAATAGCGTTTATCTGTCAACTGCCTAAGAATCATTTCTTCGATGGTACTGTATGGTACAAGTAGTAACTTCAGTCTTCAAGTTATCCTAAAGCACAGTTTTGAATAGCACCTCTTTGGTCAAGGTAGATTTATACAGAGAGATAATAACTTTCTCGTTGTTTTACTACTATTATTATTTATTATTACTTATTATCTACCTTTATGTCTACATATTCTATGTTCCTAATTTCTTTGTCGAATGTTTGCAACAAAATAATAAAAATTGTGTATAATTATTAACATGTTGTAAGGATAAACTACGATAACATGGCGCGCCCGTCCAAATTACTGTTTCAATGTGTGTAGTCACATCCTTATGAAAGAGTTTGTATGTATACAAACAATTAATATTAATATATATATTGTTAGGAGTTTCTCCAGAATAAGCCCCGCCCACTAGCATTTGTAGTGGGATCGTTCCCCTTCCCTTGTCGTCGGGCTATAAAACAGGGCGTCAGCACGCAAGATCCACTTTTTACTTCGGGTCCTCTTGCGTGCGGAAGCTCTGCTGGTTTGACTGTCGGTGTGATTTGTAATCGTGAGTCCTATTTAAGTTTTGTTAAATATTGTGATAAATGTGTTCCTTAGTTTATAATTTTTGTAATTTGTAAATAGTTTTAATTATTTGTAAATGAATGTGATTTAGCGTAATAAATATTTGTTTTTTTTCAATGTTTTTACTTCTGGTTCCTAAAATCAGAAGTGAGGGATTGAATCCATTTGCCTTAACCGTTTTGCTTTTCCATACCACAAAGGAATACATTGGACATAATATTTGGCCGTTTTTAATTTTTCTCAAATTACCCTCGATTATTTTTATCGAGGTTTTATTTTCTTTTGTGCGAATTTTGTGTTTTATTACAATGAAACCACGTAGATCACGAGACAAACCACGCCGGCATCGCCAGGCGCGTCGTAAACGCAATAGCACGTTGCGTAGTGTATCCCGCGAGCGTTCTCGTTCTATTTCGGTTTCCTCGGTTGATTCTAATCGTCGTAATTCGCGTAAACGTACACTGACGCCTCCTTTGTATCGGCATAAATCACGGCGTGACGCTAGCTATCGATCGAATTCGCGAGATCGTTCACGTTTGCGTTCAAATACGGTTTTACAATTGCGTTCACGAGACGGGCATGCTTTGGAATCGCACAATAGGCGTTCTATTTTCGATAATACCCTAGACACTATTTTGACACGATTAGATGCGATCGAAAATAATTCTATAGGAGTGTCGTCGAAAGGGCGAACGGTAAGCGGCGTTCCTGAACGCACTCCTACGCAGATAATCACCGACGCGTTGCAGTCGATAATTCCGAGTCGCTCACAAAACTATTACATATCGAATTTTGACCCATCGATTCATGACATCGACACGTGGTGCGAGGAGGTCGACCGAGCACAATTAGCTAATCAATGGGGAGACGGTGAATGTTTGTCCCGGGTCGCTAATTGTCTTAAAGGCGACGCGAAGACGTGGTTGAATGAGTGGGTCACCTGTGATAGGACGTGGAGTAGTTTTAAACGCGAGTTCAAGCCGTTGTGTTCTAAAAACTTAGATTACGCGAAAATTTTATTCGAAACGATGTGTACGAATTCTGATATATTCTTGTCATATAGTGAATATGCCCGACGCACAATCTTACGGTTACGAATAGTTAAGGGATTAAGCGAGGAACTCATGACGCTTATCGTCATACGAGGTATAAACGACGCACACGTCCGCGCCGCCGCGGCGAATGCTAACTTGTCGCCCGATACTATCGTTTCGTTCCTATCGATATATCAAAAGCCAAAACATGATAAAGTGCACACTAAAGGACAAAATCAACCGCTTAACGGGAAACCACGTTTTAGTGAATCTCATATACGGAATAAAATATGTCAAATTAAATGTTTTACTTGCAATCAAACGGGGCACAAGAGTTTTAATTGTTCAAAGAACACAAATAGCAATACGCCAGTCAGTGAGTCGTTCGATGCAAATAAAACATGTACGTTTTGTAAGAAAACCGGTCATTTAGAAAATTCTTGTTTTGCTAAAGCTAGATCGCAACCGTAACCGTGACATAACTTCGGTAGTAGTACAGGGCATACCTATAATGTTTTAATTGATAGTGATGCCCTCGACGTGTCCTTAATCTCCTCAGACATTTTAAAATATTTTTCGCATTGTTTAAAACCGATCAAATGTACGCCGAAGGGATTTAGTGATCTCGAGATATCTGCTAACTCATACGTTATGCTCACGATTGAATTTAGTGATATCTCAATCGAAGCGGATCTAGTTGTATTGCCGGCGCTGTGCATTTCTACTTCTATTAGTGGGTACTGACGTTTTAAACCGGAAAGGCATTAATTACGTTAGAACAAGGCATAGGCAGTATATTACACACACTCGTCACAAATGTTAATACGGTAGAAGATTCGAATCTACAGGAGATTAGGACCCCACTAGAGGGTATGGAGCGGAATCATCTGTTGGAAATTATCAATGATTATTCGAAAATTTTTATTTCTGGTACCGCTACCACTATAGTAACCTAGGGTGCCGAGAGCAGGTACCACTCCTACGGATTGGACTTTAGTGGTTGTGAGAGCATTGCAGAATTTTAGACATTATTTAATTGGAATTAAATTTAAAATACTTACAGACTGCAATGCCCTCAAAGCCACCAAGCGAAAGAAGGACCTACTCCCGCGGGTAGCACGTTGGTGGGTCTATTTGCAAGATTTTAATTTTGAAATAGAATATAAGAAGGGTAGCATGATGTCTCACGCGGACTATTTGAGTCTAAACCCCCCGTTGGAGGTAAATAACATTACTAGGTCACGTAACTGGGCTCAAATAGCACAAAAAGCCGACGATGAAACACGACAACTTGTTCAGAGGCTTAACGATGGTAGCCTCGACTCGGACAGGTATATCTTTCGAAATGACATTTTGTATTACAAATACAGACCTGTAGGTGAGGAGTCGCGCCTACTTTGTTTTATACCTAAAGGCCACAGGCTAAGCCTTTTACGCGTCTTTCACGACGAACATAACCACATCGATTTTGATAAGACTTTAGATCTAATCCTGAAACATTTTTGGTTCCCAGGTCTAAGACCTTTTGTAAAAAAATATATTAGTCACTGTCTTGTTTGCATTTCTAAGAAGAGTACCTAGAGCCCCTCTTCAAAATATTACTTCGTGGCAAAAACCCGAGATACCATTTTCGATAATACATTTAGACACTTTAGGACCCCTTCCCGAATCTCATGGCTATAAATTTGTTCTTTTAATTGTAAACCCTTTTTCAAAATTTATATTACTTTACCCAATGTATACACAAGATGTAGGAGAGTTATTGAAGACTGTAACTAATTCTATTTCACTTTTTGGTGTACCTAAACTTTTTGTAACCGACAAAGGTAGAATGTTTGAATCCTCAGATTTTACTAAATTTCTTAACGATATGGGCTCTATGATTCATTATATCACACCTGAAATGCACCACGCAAACGGGCAAGTAGAAAGGTACGCCCAGACCGTACTTAACATGCTTTGAATCGAAGTTAATCACAAATCGGCTGCATGATCTGAAACTTTGTGGAAGTTACAACTGACTCTAAACATCACGAAACATAAGACCACGCAGATGTCAGCCTAAGCCTTCTGATTGGAACTGAAGCTACAACTCCTCGCGATGTGGCGATTGAAAGTTCTACTAATCGAGAGGGGCAGCGTGAGCTACACAGGCAGCGGGCAACTGAGCTACTGGAAAGAAACAGGGCTGCGCAAGACACTTACGTTAACCGGCATCGGCGGCTACCCAAGACGTAAAATGTTGACGACTTGGTTTTTGGTTATAAAGTTTTCACAGGCAACCGGAAAGTTAGATCCCGGAATGCGAGGGCCCTACCGGGTCGTTCGAACACTGCCAGGCGGGCGGTACGAGCTACTTCTAAGCGGCGCCTTCGGAAAGACAACCCAGGCGGCTGCGCAGCATAATATGGTGCCGTGGCGTGGAGAGTGGTGTCCGGAGACCTGTGCTGCATTCTTTGAACGTGAGTAGCTGGCTAGACACGTGAGGGCGGACTGCGGGACGACCCTTTTAGCAGCGGACTGCGGGACGCTTGCCGCGTGTTTATGCTTTGGAGGACGGACTGCGGGACGTTCCTCGGGCACGGACTGCGGGACGTTGCCAAACACTTGTCTGGGTGTACTGCGGGACACCTCTAGGAGGACGGACTGCGGGACGTTCCTCGGGCACGGACTGCGGGACGTTGCCAAACACTTGTCTGGGTGTACTGCGGGACACCTCTAGGAGGACGGACTGCGGGACGTTCCTCGGGCACGGACTGCGGGACGTTGCCAAACACTTGTCTGGGTGTACTGCGGGACACCTCTAGGAGGACGGACTGCGGGACGTTCCTCGGGCACGGACTGCGGGACGTTGCCAAACACTTGTCTGGGTGTACTGCGGGACACCTCTAGGGGCACGGACTGCGGGACGTTGCCAAATTTAGCATGCTTATTGATGGGTCATGACCATAGCTTTTGTTGATATAAAACTTTGTTGGATGTTGATGAATGACGAAGGATGGATGCAAGGGGCCTTATAAGAGACGTATGACAGGGTGTGTAACACTAATTTTATGTGTCCTACAGACGAAAATGGTGCTGGCGCAGAGAACGAGAGCGACGAGTCAGGACCGTCGCGTGACGAGTCAGGACCGTCGCGTGACGAGTCAGGACCGTCGCGTGACGAGCCAGGACCGTCGCGTGACGAGCCAGGACCGTCGCAGGAGGTTCGAGAGAACGAGAGTGGCGAGCCAGGAACGTCTTAGGAGGGCGGCTCGTCTGCAGTCGTCGCTACGCCAAGACATCAGGATCCAGCGCCAGCCGTGTGTGGCAAGACTCGTCCAGATATCCAGAACGCAGTCGAGGGCGATGCGTAGTCAGGAGAGGCCGTGTTAGGAGTTTCTCCAGAATAAGCCCCGCCCACTAGCATTTGTAGTGGGATCGTTCCCCTTCCCTTGTCGTCGGGCTATAAAACAGGGCGTCAGCACGCAAGATCCACTTTTTACTTCGGGTCCTCTTGCGTGCGGAAGCTCTGCTGGTTTGACTGTCGGTGTGATTTGTAATCGTGAGTCCTATTTAAGTTTTGTTAAATATTGTGATAAATGTGTTCCTTAGTTTATAATTTTTGTAATTTGTAAATAGTTTTAATTATTTGTAAATGAATGTGATTTAGCGTAATAAATATTTGTTTTTTTTCAATGTTTTTACTTCTGGTTCCTAAAAATATATAATATAAGTGACATTAGTGAAATATTACGAGTACGGGTTGATTGGTTGAATACTTAGTACATACTAATAGGTCTACCAGAATCTGATGGCAAAAAGTGAGAAAATAAATTGACTCTAGCAATAGTGGGGTAATAGGAATAAAAAAATTTTATACTTTTTTATTCCTTAAGCGGCTTATTTTGTGTGTGAAACATGAAAATGTAAAAATTTATCCAATGATTAAGGATATTTTTTGAAAATCTGCTGTCAAAAAGTGCCATCAGATTCTGGTAGACCTATTAGTATGTACTAAGTATTCAACCAATCAACCCGTACTCGTAATATTTCACTAATGTCACTTATTACTAATATTTGTTGGTCAACTAATCACAAGACAACGCACATCAAACGTTTTGACAACGCACTTCAAACGTTTTGAATTTTGGAGGGGCGCGCCATGTTATCGTAGTTTATCTCTAATACAGTTTTCTTATCACTTGTATGCTCATGTCTTATATATTCTAAATTCTTATGTATTTAATATTTATTTATGTCTATAAACACGCAGGACTTACCATTCCCCGGTATGCAGATGGGTTCCAACTTTCCACCGTCTAGAATGTTTGCAGTGGCAAATCCTCTTCATCTCCTGTGTGCCTAATTTATCTCCTTCTAACCCTGTCCTACATTGTTCTTAAATTAGATTTACGTACTATCAGAGAAATTAATTCATAGACAGATAGCGGACCTCCGTATTTAGGTCGGGTTGTATCAAGCCCAGTAGCCCTAGCGTGTCCACAGTAGAAATACGAAAGTATAGATAAACTGTAGAGATAAACTGAAGGTGCCGTTCCGATCTTTGTGGCAGCTAATCGCGACCGACAAAAAATCAAATGTAATGCCACTTCATGACATAGACTATAGTCCTAAAAATTCAAATAAAATACTACTTTATGACATATTATAATATAGTCTATGTCATAAAGTGGCATTTTAATTGAATTTTTGTCGGTCGCGGCTAGCCGCGGTAAAGATCGGAACGGCACCTTCAGTTTCAAATCTCCACAGTTTATCTATACTTTCGTATTTCTACTGTGGCTATGCTAGGGCTACAGAAGAGACATCATGACTGAGATTGTTTTCATATAACTCGATGAAATAACACAGGTTCGCTATTTGCCTATGAATAAATTTCTTCGATGGTGCAATGTAGGATAAATGGCGAGAATAAAACAATGTTAATATTAACAATTTACATTATTTGCGTTGTTTTATTCTCCGTCAATAAGTCTTATAATCCTATTTAGGCCGAGCCAAAGGCACCAAACCAAAACACAAACACAAGAAAGTGAACACTCTTTTCCATCGAGGTAAGACTTAGAGACTTGCACACTGGTGACGGGCTTTACATTATATTAACTAACATATATCTGAACGGGAACGTACCTAACTATGTGACCATTTGTAACTTGTGGAAAGAAAACTATCTAAATCATTGCAAACGGAAAGCATATCACGTAGTTTGGGTATGTTACCTAACAATCATGATTCGCAAGCTTAAATATATAAATCACTTTAGATCGTAAGACGTGAAGGGTAGTTGTAAGTTGTAAACGCTTTCCCACGCCGCTTGCTGGGGATCATTACTTTGTTCCGGAATTGAAAAATTAAAAAAGGATTAATATTTCCAGACCTCTGCAGCCATTGGAGATCGTGGAGGTTCTTCGCGGAGTCTGTGCGGAACCCGGAAGCGTTTCCCGCCTCCCCCGCGGACTCGTACAGTAAATTTAGAGAAAACCCCACGCCCGAAGTAGGCATGATCTACATGGGTGCCGACTGCGACCCTGGGTAAGACGTTTGCAATTTGCATTATGTACCATTTGATTCATTGACAGTTGACGGACCTGTTTATTTGGTAGAGTAATGTCAACGTAATCGAAGAGATCTGTTGTCTGAATTTAACATAACGCAACCAAATTACGTAGGCCCGCTATCTGCCTATGAATCAACTTCTGTGATAGTACTATCGAAGAAATTGATTCATAGATATTTAGCGAACCTTCGTTAATATACATTAAAAAAAAACTGTTACATCTCTGGAATCGGAGTATCTCTATTCTCTATAGCTAAAAACCAGTTTAGTAGTTTAAGGGCCTGTTTCACCGCTTCCTGATAAGACTATCCACTACTTAATTTGACAGATGGAGTATGGGAAATCTGTCAAATAACCCTATCGGGCACCTTATCAGGAAGCGGTGAAACAGGCCATAAGTGTACTTAAATATATTGTTATGGAAAGACCGACTAAGAATAACAATAGGTTTGTTAACCTATGGTATTTAAACCATTACGGCCGAAAAGTTACAAGAGCTGCACTCCCATAGTCATCGTAATGATTAATCTAACTTTTATTAAATATATTAATTATTATTTTAATTGTTTTTTCAGGGCGCGTGGATCATATTATTTAAGGACAAACGCACAATCTCCTTATGGAAAAGGCTTAGAAGGAATTTATCCGAAGAATAAATCAAAAACAAATGAGAAAACTGAAGTTAATCACATGTAAATAAAGACAAGGCTCTAAGTCTATTGAAGTGATCCATTGAAGATACGAATACTACAGTTTAATGATAATATGAGTAGATGTTTCAAATTGAAAATCTCATAGTGATTTTAGTGTTCAAGAAATAGTGATCAAGTTATGTTTGTAAACAAAATCTTTGATATCCTTATGTAGAGACTTACGTGTTCAAAGAAACGGCAATCGGCATTGCCAAGAGAAAGGCATTATCTCTGTATGTGTGTTCATAGCATTAGTACTTAACACGCTAAGGGCGAAGCCAAACGAGCGTAATTTGTGAGTCGCAGAATTTCGGTTCGGCAGAATGTCATGTTTGATTCACACGAGCGTTATTTTGTGAGTCATGGTTTGTATGAAAAGATTCGCGGCAGAAATTCTGCGACTCGTTTGGCTTCACCCTGAAAGAATTAGGTCCATAAAATATAGATACAAAATTAGATAGTGTATAGTTTTTAGAAAACTTGGCGGCCTTTTAACGCTATGTTATTGAAAACGCACAAAATGTAAAAGCAAAATTCTTTTCAAGTTTTGCTGTCTTTAATCTAAAACTTAGGCAAATAATTGTACATTAGTGTAAAATGTAAATGGTCGAAAATTGTCTGATAAAACTTCTCTTAAATATATCGTGAACTAGCTCTCTGTGATGCTTCTAGAAATTAAGAGATCATCTTGCCAGTAATACGTGTGTAATACTTATTCTCGGTTAACATGAAGAAAACTTGTAAAAATCCTATTATTTAGTGTTCTATGGCAGCACTTTTAATTTTAAATTTAATGGTTGAACTTGAATTTAAGTAAGTAATGAAGATTTTTCCACAATATGTCATGGTTCTTATGACAAAATCTTCATTAAATTAACCTTAAGTAATCATTAAACGTCTAAGTGCAGCAGTAAATATTATTCTATACAACAAGAATAAATATGTAGGAAAACGTGCAAGTATGAGTGTACTAAGCAAGTAGTTGTACGTGCCTTAAAAGCTAAAGTAGCTATTGTTATCTCCTTAATAGCTACAACTAGCTGTAAACACTCTTATGGAATTTAAATTTTCAATCTTATGTAGTTTTGTTTTTATGAGCAAAACAAAAATTTACCAAAGCTTATCAAAATTATCACAATTATAGGCACACTACTGCACTAAATATAAGATTCTACTTGCAAGTTGTTCAATAGCAAGTCTACTTAAAAGTGATTAAACCTACTTAAATAGATAAAAAATCACAATGTAGCAATTAGAAAGTCAGCAATCTAAAAGAAACAAGTATCACATTAAATGTATCACAATTTTTCATTTATTTTGTTCATATTTTTAATTAAAACGCAATTTGAAAGTGTAATTTTATTATTATATAATATAAATAATTATTTATAATTAATATTGAGAATTATTGTAACACTTTATAAACAACAAACTTAATTGTAATTAGTAATTACCTACAGCCGCATAATATAGAGAAAGGACTGATCTATTCAGCTTTGTTCAACTAGAAAATCATTTTGGCTCTCCATAGTAGGTAAGTATGTTAAAATATTTATTAAATACATGAAATTATTGATTCGTTCATACAAATAAATGTAATAATTTTTCTAACAAATTCTATTATTTTACGTCCATTTCATTTTGTATTCGTTAATGTAGTTGTATCATTATGCAACACTCTATTGAAGTTTGCTAAAAGAAAATTTTTAGTAATTGTAAGTTAATACTTTAAACCAGACATTTTCAAAGTGTGCTCCCCAGAGCCCTGGAGCCCAAAGGTCTTGTAGGGGTTCCGCGAGCAGCACATCTTAATTGTTTTAGAAATCTTATCAGATCAGAAAATTAATTCAATGTTTGGTTCCGCCACAAAAAAAGTTTGAGAACCGCTGCTTTAAATTTTAATATTGGATATTTTTATACTAACAGGTAATTACAAGTAATAGTAAGATTATATAGAATTCTTTATAAGTACATTATGTTGGAGGCATCACTCTTCGAAACGAAAAGTTCTGCGGCGGGTACGGCTCTTCTGTCATTTCTGTTATCTTCATTCTTAATTGATTAACCACCAAATACAACCCGAAGACTAATACTCCAGTAAGAAGAAATCTAAAAACAGAACAATACTTAGAAAAACACTCTAACCGCTGCACTCAGAGACATTTAATAATAACTAGGGCCCGGAAAAATATGTATTAAAAAATCCAAAATATGTACTTAAAATATGGACTATAAAACAGAAATATGGAAAAATATGGACTATAAAATTAAAATAATTAAACATTGTTTTAGTGTAGGTAACCCTTAAATATTTATTTAATTTTAATTTTTTATCAAAATTTATTAATTTTAGTAGAGCTTGTCTAATTTGAAATGACGCGCCCCACCACTTCGAAGTTGATATAAATGAAACATTTTTGTACTGTGAATACGAGGGAGGAGCGCGTCATTTTAAGTTAGACAAGCTCTACAAATATTATAATTAAGAATAATTGTGCCTAGCAGTAGCGCCATTAGGGAGATCGCACACGTCACACTTTTTGTGTGATCGAGTCTGCGGCTTCCATACAGTCTGATGGCGCGCGCCATGCAGATTGTATATAAGCCGCAGACTCGATCACACAAAAAGTGTGACGTGTGCGATCTCCCTTATTGATATCGAGGGAAAAATACCAAAAAAATTACGTTTGTGGTATGGGAGCTACCCTTAATTAGTAATTTTATTTTGTTTTTAGTATTTGTTGTTATAGCGGCAATAGATATACACATTCTGTGAAAATTTCATAAATCTAACAATAGCCGTTCTTGAGATACAGCCTGGTGACAGACAGACGGACAGACAGAAACGAAGTCTTAGTAATAGTGTCCCGTTTTTACCCTTTGGGTACGGAACCCTAATAATCGGCACAGAATTTTGTTTTTCTTTGTGTGTTACGTACTTAAATTTTACCCGAAGATCGAAACATACTTCAGTTTTTGTTTAGCCATGTGAGCAACAGGACCTTTTGCATCTGAAACTATATTTTCTATTTCTTTATTAATCCTTCGATCGCGGATTCTTGGAAATGCTATTGTATTCTATTGTTGTCGCGATCACCGGTGCTCTTATGGGGCTTGAATCCTGAAGGAATAATCTTCTTTGGAAACAATAAATACGACGATAAAGCGCGAGAGGAACGACATACGCAGCCGCATGGTGGCGGGAACGTATTTTTTTTTGTATTTTTGTGAAAGTATGGACGATTGTGACATTTTCTTGCAAAATATGGAGTTATCTTTAAAAACCCCTAAAATATGAAAAATAAAACTTGGTTTTTCACAGTCTAAACATGATAATTCGTGTAAAAACACATTCTAGGCCGAAAATCACGCAAAACAAAAATATGTATTTACATATAAATCCGGGCCCTAATAATGACTAATTAAAATTCGAATTAATAAAGAGTTTCAAATATTATCATGATCAAAAGGGGCTGATGTAAACATCTTCATTTAATTACAAGTAATTAACAATATTTGTCTTAGACTGCGGCATTACAACTATAATGATAAATTAAAACTTATTAATCGGTACTTAACGCGCGTTAAGTCCCGATTAATAAGTTTTATTTTATTTATTTATTTTTATTTATTTAACATTTATTGTACACAAGAAACTTATTCTAAAACAATTGACATGGAAAGACGACACAAAGGAACTGCTTATTTCAAAGAAATTTCTTACAGCAGCCCTACGAAGAGAGACATGACATGTAAGAAAATGGACAGAGCGTGCACTCACAATAATAATGCTTTAAGCCTACATTACATACAAGAAAATAATATTAAATAATAACAATAATAATAATACATAGAATATTACAATTAGAATTTATAAATAAATACAATACTATAATAATTGAAACAAATACAAAATAATTTGCCTACAATACATACATACTATATGTATATTTAATAACGGTATATTATGGATTCTTGAAGATAATGCTCTTTTAATCTTTTTTTGAATAAACTGATAGTGGGGCTATCGCGAACAGCATGGGGAAGCGAGTTCCACAATCTGACTGCATGAACAGTGAATGAGTAGGAGTAAAAGTTGGTACGGTGCGGTGGGAGGGAAAGGTTCGTTCTAACGCTGGATCTACATGGGATATGGAGGGGTCGGGAAAAATTGAATCGATCAACAAGGTAGGAGGGAGATAGAGGATTATATAGGATATTATACAATAAGCTAAGGATATGGGAATTGCGTCGGTGACGGATGGGAAGCCACTTGAGTTTTGATCTAAATTCAGATACGTGGTCAAACTTTTTTAGTCCAAAAATAAAACGGATACAGAGATTCTGCAGTTCTAATTTTAATTAAAATGCAACGCGAAAGTTTCAAATGTATAAATGCTAATTTCTTTCAAATAAGTAGGTAAGTAATACTTACAATCCAGGCGGCATTTTCTTCAACTAAAATTTTATATTTGAATGTTAAATGTAAGACATCCACAAGGTTCTACAATCTACATTGAAACGAAGACAATAATAAACATTATACAGAATACTACATCAACTGATTGTCATAATATTATATGAACCTACTGATGAAAGTTAATGTTTTGATTGATACAATTTATAAACAAAAAATATTATCTAGTATAATTCAACATCAAATACTTCTCGAATTAGTCAATCAATCAACAAGAATGTAGCTACAATCATGAATCATTATACAACATACATAGCCTAGCTATTAACGAAATGATCTAGAAGCACTTACAATTATTACAGACTCGAATTAGTATAATATAGATTATAGAATATAGAGGTAATAAAAAATGCGCAGTTACTTAGAAGAACCCAAAGATTTCTAAAACTAAATCATATTGCTTTCCTAAAACTTATAAAATTTTATAGAAATATCTTGCCAGTTTGCCAAGATACCAAATATAAATAAAGTTACTTGCCTCGTATGAAATATAAAAAGATTATTATTTCTTGATAATAAATAATCGATAATGAAATAGACTATGTAACATCTGGACTCAGCGTGGGTACTTCAGCGGCTGTTGTCGGAGCTTCAGTTGTCGTTGTCGTTGTCGTGGCCGTGGTCGTTACCGATATCGTTGTCGTTGTCGGACTAGTCGCGATCGTCGTGGTTGTCGGTTCCGGCTGCGCCATATATTTCGCCGTCCAATACCCTCCGAACATGAGAAGGAAACCTACTAAAAGCCTAAAACCAATAAGTAGGAATTATCCGTTAAGGCCATCCCCTGAGGAAACGACATTGGCCATACGTTTGACGCGTTGCCGAGATGGCACAAAATCCTATTTTTTTACTTATCTTAGTTCAAATTTGACCTAAAAAATCCAAACGGCAAATATGTAGTTAAGTAATGAAATTGTCGATCTCTTGACGTGTGTTTCAAATAAACGTAATTTGTAAATACTAGGGAGATACTGAACGTATGCTTGAATTTAAATAAATTGGTATTATTTTGGAAGCTGATATTATCATGATGAGTATAATGCTTTGCACAAACCTACGCGACCACGCGACTGCGAAGCGGCAGAGTCAATACAAAACAAAAATAATAGCATAATAAACAAAAATTGGAAATTAATAACCACGAAAGGAACGTTCATTACTACATATACTGAAGATTATGCTGTATTTTTAATATAATTATGTTGCTTTCAAATTATGAGTTAAGGCTTTAAAAACGGTAATACAATATCTTCGTAGAGGGAGCGTCTTAATTTGTAAATCGAAAAATGAGCTATGTGTTTTTAAATGTACTTACACGGTCAGTACCATTTCGAAGAATCGATGTGTATGTTAATAATATATTATATTAATATATGTCCACCGAACATAAAACCTTCTCCTTTTAGAAAGTTGGTTAAAAACAGTAACTAGTTCAAATTAGATCAGTTAACAGACGCGATGAAAAGCAAGTATAAGGCCGTGGCAGGTGCTAAAAGTATAATATTATGATTATTCCGGTATTGCCTTGTTGTAATATGTTTTCCTTTCTAGGAAATCTTTGTATGGACTGTAACTGAAAACTTTTTCCATAATAATCACACGTAAACTTCATTGTGAAATACAATGCTACCTTTAGAGTTCCGTGATCCCCTAATCCCGATACAACATTCTTGTCCAAACTGCCTATTCGTATGAAAATAAGCTAATAATACGAAACATTATTCATTTTGGCACAATACACATTTTGTATGTTTAAGTGAATATTTAAATGGTAATTGTTGCATCGCTATGTAACAATTACCATTTAAACCAGGGGTTCCCAAAGTGTGCGCCGCGGCGATCTGGCGCGCCGTGGAAAGGCAAGAGGGGCTGCGCCGCGCCGTGAGTCGGTCCTCCATCCTTATCCGAAACCACAAATATCAAAAAATAAAAATTATTATTTACCTGCATAACGACCTCCGTGGCTCAATGGTTAGAGTGTGTAGCAACTCAAACCGGAGGTCGCGGGTTCGAATCCCGCCGACGCGACGGAACAAAAAGTTTTTCTATGTTCCTGGGTCATGGATGTATATTAAATATGTGTATGATATAATAAAAATCTTAAATATATGTACACAAGTCCTTCAGGTACTTAGCACGGGGCCAGACTGACGTGGTGTGAAGCGTCCATAGATATTATTATAAAAATAACCTAACTATAATCAATAAGTAATCATGGTGTTTATATAAGTAGCTTTTTCTAATACTCGTATGTAGAGTATGACCACCTTAAAAAAATATAAACGTGCAACTGAAAAAGATTGGGAACCTCTGATTTAAAGTATACAAAAATACCATCGCCTATACAAAAAGACTTTCATTAAAACGAATCAATTGATGTTGCTACGGAACTCTACCTTGTTAAAGCGCGGTCTGCGCATAACCATTTTCACAAACAATAGAGTGCAGAATATAACATCAATTTAGTCTTTATACTTTTCCTGGATATTTTTATTATTCTTCCAGCAACTGTAGGTACCTTTGGTACCCATTACGGGAAATGATAAGAGACATTAGGCAAGTGGATAGAAGCAGATTCGATTTAAGATAGCGACGTTTATCTCATGTACATTATATATAACATTCGGACGTTCTTTCGGTGAAGGATACATGATACATCCCTAGGAAGCCTGTCCAATGCCATGAGCATTGAACAATGGACAGGCTTCCTCTTAGCTTTAGTTAGCTCCAGACGTATTTACGTCCTCTGGACTAAGTCGACTATGGTGTGAGAACACCATAATATGTGCAACCATACAGACACTGAAAATAACTTTCAGGCATTAGAGTATATTTTAAAGAATGGATATTTCGCTCGTAGCTATCGACTACGCTATAGCTACGTATTATGTAAATCATTCACAACAGATATAAATACTAGTCCTACTGATAAAGCCTCTACAAAAATGTTAAGGTAGGTAAGAAAACATGTATCATTTTAATCACTATTAATATAAAATTAATAAAAAAAAGTCAGTGAAAGTTAGCAATGAAGCTAAGAACATGCATATTCCTATTCCGAAGTAATAATATTTATCAAATCCTGAACCCCGCACATGAACAGATGATGGTCGAGGTTGGCGCCATTTGTACAATTCATAAATGATCTGAAATGAAAATTAACCTATCAACTATCAAGTATGAACACCCAAGCGGTCGAATTCGACCGCGTAAAGCCGCCAGTCCACCGCTGAGCACGGAGAGACTACGCACGTGCTTCAAGCTTCGCTTTGCAAGAAAATATAATTATGTGACTGTGTCCACTGCAACCCACGGACACGCTACGCACGAATTGACGTAGTCAAAGATAATGAACATTTTACGGGGAGCCGTTTACTATCCTAATTCGGCTCCGGTGGAATGAAGTACTTTATGAAATTAATAAAAAGCAATGTACAGGATAAAATATCGTATAATCGGTTTTCACAACTTAAAACAATACAAAATTCATATAACAAGGCATGAACGCAGAAAAAGGCGGACGGAGGCTTGTCATATACAAAACTGTGTCTTCACTTTTCTTCGGAGTCAGCCACGCACACATTCTGACGCCTGTCAAATAGTAGGTATGGACTAGCGCAAGAATGTGTGCGTGCGGACCGTGTACGTACAGCCAGCTGGCCGACTCTGAACGACACAGTTTTGTGTATGGTGGGACTCCGTCCGCCTTTTTTTATACGTCCATGTAACAAGGTGTCAGATATCAAAACATCAAAAATAAACATCTTCTAAAATCTGAACGGCCAACACCATCTTACACTAAAGAGGTTTTACCTCAACACCTTCTCTAGATGTGCTGGCCAAGACAGTTCACCAGATGTTTAAACCGAGCCCTAGCAAGGGGCTTCGTAAAAATATCTGCCAGCTGCAGCTCAGTACTGATCCTCTTCACAGTTACAGCTCCATTCGCCACTAGCTCTCGTACAAAGAAGTGCCGAATACGTATGTGCTTTGTCCTTCTGTGAAACTCAGGGTTCTCAGCAAGACGTACAGCTGCCTCGTTATCTACTATTATAGGCTGTCTGGTGAATTCTTATACCACCACCTTCTCTGGTTTCTATCTCTATTCCCTCCTGGGAATAGAGATAGAATAAGAGATTATCTTGGTTGTAATTTTGAGCCTCGCTAAAGTTGCTCAAGGTACTTCTCAATTACACCTTCACTTGAACCAGAGACCAGCCCAACATCAACACAGCTGCAACTATCAGCTTTACCACGCTTCAACTACGTTCTCCTGGACTGACAGCCTTTTTTCGGACACCAACCTTCTTCCTGTGTGTCTTTCTAAAAAAGCATCCTTCGCATAGACTATCCTTTGACTTCAGATCAAGTTCTTGTTCTATGATTCGCGTCACGTGGCGTTTCTTCTGCTGTAACGTGTCAACTGCATTCAACATCATGTTTTTTTTGGGTTGAATCGGTTCACAGTTCAGTTTATACAAACCGCCATGATTTTGTCTACTTCCAGTCACGCACAATTCTCCTTTAATCCTGAATGAGCAAGTTGTGCCTTGTGACGTAAAAAAACTTTCCGTGTTTATATAATGTGCTGAGAGCACCGAAAAAAGATTCCTTGTGACTTTCGGAACTAGCCACACATCATTCATTAAAAATGTTCTTTTCTTTGTCTTCATAAGAATAGAACTCTTTCCTAGCGCATCTACCACTTACTCATCAGCAGTGGTTACCATATGTAGTTCTTGGAAACGCTCAAAATCCTGGAACCAGTCACTTCTCATTGTAACATGGTGTGTGGCCCCATTGTCAACGTATCACTCATCACGATCCGTGTTACAATCTGTGACGTTTACCAGCACAGCCATCATGCTTGTCATTTCTGCTTTTTAGCGTTCCTTCTTATGGCAGTCCTTCTTGAAGTGCCCAGCTTCACCACATCCATGACACATAAACGCTTTAGTTCTTAGTGGACCTTCTCGTACCGTCAACAACCAGTGCTTCACCAGTGGATCTTTACACGCATCCAGTATCTTCCTTGGAAGTTGTCGTCAAGGCCCTTTCATGCGCACAAAGCTGACTGGTCAGATTGTCTATAGTTCTGTCCTTCTTTGACATCATCAACCAACTCGACTTGAAGGAAAAATATTCTTCCGGCAATGTATCCAAAATCTTGCAGATAAGTAGTATTTCTGGCAGCTCCTTCCCATCATCAGCTTTAACTAGCTCTTGATTTAGATTATGCCACAAATTCTTAGCTTTGGATATATGAGATGCCATGTCATCTGAAATGTCCTTCTTCAACTGAAATAGTCTCGTACAGGCGTGATACAGACGGTCATCGTTCACGCCGTCATATATCCGATGCAGTTCATCCCAGACATCACTTATGGCCTGTTTCACCGCTTCTTGATAAGGTGCCAGATAGGGTTATTTGACAGATTTTCCATACTCCATCTGTCAAATTAAGTGGTGGATAGCCTTATCAGGAAGCGGTGAAACAGGCCCTTAGACTTGAAAACCTGATCACCTTATCTAAAGGCCTCATCGGAAGTATTGTTCGTAATCAATAAAAGAGCCGTGTTTTCTAGTTTTAAGTATTCTCCTAAATTTTTCTTGTATTCCGCCATTGCCGCAGCAGCTGTAGCATCGCCACTGTTGATTGTCGGCTTCTCTGGCTTACTAACATTACGATTTACAATATCGATAAGCCCATCCATACTTCTCAGTAGTGCAGTCATTCTATATCGCCACTGCACCCAGTTGGTACCATCCAACTTTGAGATTTGCACTTTACTTAATTCCATAATAAATATTTTTAATACTTCTTGCGTTCTGGGCCCATAACCTTTTACTGTATTGTGCAATGTGCATAATCATTCAAACCAAACGTATATATATACAAAATTTCAGCTCAATCGGTTAAAATATTATATTATGTACATACATACTTCGAAATTGAGTTCAAAAATTCCACCCGAACTTACATAATAAAATCTTTTAATAATGTTTAGTAAAAACCTTTGTTTCATTTTATCCACTAACTCAAGTCTGCGTTCATTCGAGTGTAGGCACAAAACTTTGTCACTTCTGCGGTACTGATCTATAGCCATCACCGCCCCGCCTCTCACCCCTCTCGTTCCTCAAGTGTGACATGTTTTTTGTTGGCAATAGCAACTCCATACATCTCAATGTGTACATTGGATAAATTAGTATAATCGATTTTCACAACATTAGACAATACAAAATTCATATAACAAGGTGTCAGATATCAAAACATCAAAAATAAACATCTTCTAAAATCTGAACGGCCAACACCTTAGTTTTACCTCAACAGAACATACAAAAAAATCCACAGCCGAACATATTATTATAACCTCCTCGTTTTATGGAAGTCAGTTAAAAACGTGGGCCGCGTGGCCGTGCACAGCGTGCGCCGCGGCGCGGTGGAATGACGGCTTAAACAATAGATTTCCAAGAATCCGCCATCGAAGGAAATCATTAGATTAACAATGCAATATTATAAATATTGAGAGCATAAAGTAAGTAAGTATATATTATAAGTCTATGATTGAGAGTATCTTTTGGCGGGGACAAACACAATAATTATTATTATCAACTCACCAAAAAGAGTCCTGTACTCACTAACAAGACAGCTCCAGAAAAGAGATAAAACGCATGGATCAAATCGTAAATTTCTTCGTTTCCTGCAATCGCTATCAGAATACCGATAGGTAGAATAGTTTGGCTCCATATGGCACCGCTAATGAATGTTTGTTCCTCTTTCAATATAGCTCTCGTATCCACACCAGCCACGATCCAAAGAGCAAATGATGTAATGACGAAGATCAGACTTAGGAGTTTTAGTATAGAACTTATCAAAACTTCTGGTTTATACATAGCACGTTCAGCTTCTATACAAAGATTTGAAAATTCGTATAACTTTTAATATTATCCCAACGTAAATGTTTCAATATCAACAAAATATTTTAAAGTCATATTAAAAACTGTTAAAAACCATACAGAAAAATAATACATATCTGATTAAACCTTTTAAATTATCCTTCTTTCTGTCTAAAATCTAAATAGAGTAATGTCAAAGATTTTATTGTTAAAAAAAAATTAATGTGTTTGCAGCACTGACCTCCATTATACAAGTAAGTATAATGGGGATTGTCCATTTTTTTTTAATTTTGCTCATTACAAAAACATTTCGAGGAATAAGGTCAGTGATCGTTTTTCTGTATATAAACGAAAAAAATACCCATTAGTTACTTATATTTTTGAACAAATATGTTTAACCTTAGTTTGACCTTCAATGGCGTTAAATTAGCAATAAATTCGATCAGCATTTCGAACTTTTGGTAAGTTTCTCGTATCAGCTTTCACATAATGATAACTTGCATTAGACGAACTAGCCATTAAAAATAAGATTGAAAGGAAAAAAAAACATACTACAGACAATGAGTTTCTAAAATACTAGAGTGGCAATGTCTTACAAACTGATGCAAAAAATGCGTAACCACTTGATAGCCCAAAAGACAATGTCACTTCATAATGTTATTATGTCATTATGTATGGCAGATATGCCTGCAGGCATCTTCAAAGTGGTGACGCGTTTCTGTCGTAGACTGCCAATCTAGTTACGTTAGTAACATACAATATCATTGACTACAGAGGTCAATTGGGCGCCGATGATGACGTCAGAGCGAAACTTTAAAAATTTATTGAGAAAAAACTAGCCAATGGATTTCAAAATTATTTAATTCATATTCTTAAAATACCCTATTTTAACGAAAAAAAATATAAAAAGTACATGTGATTTTTTTTGGACAATGCCCATTATGGAGGTCAGTGGTTTGCAGTTTGCACCATGGTTTTGCCTGCGATTTAAAAAAAAAGAGAAGTAAGTACAAACAAATAAATAGGCATTATGTTCGTTTTATGCGGTTTTAATATTATTTCTAGAACCTATTTCTGTAATCGTGTTTAGATAACCTGCGGCCAGGCAAATGTGGTTATCTATGTAGTTAACTTAACCATGTAGTTATAGTAATTGAGTCAAATCAGACTAAACATAATAACAGGAACATTGTATTTTATTTAAAGTGATTTAAATTTGGACGATACTGAAATTAGCATGTTATCTATGTAGCGATCTAAAGGTATGCACATGAAAATTTTAGGAAAATCGAAACATTAAACACCCGGTCACGTTGTAATTAAAATTATACTATGTATTGCCTAGGTAGTCTAGGTATAATCTTATATATAAAATTATCGTGTCACAATGTTAGTCCACGAACTCTTCCGAAACGGCTTTACTGATTTTTACCAAAATTTTATATGCATATTCAGTAGGTCTGAGAATCGGCTACCTACACTTTATATAATATTGATAAGTGCATTTGTTGAATAAATAATAGTAAATTACTACAACCTGAGACTGACGGCGACCATAGTGTGTGCGACGGAATAGCGATCGACGTTGCCATGGCGACATACTTATTTAGTCACTTCAATAAAATAATACGGGCGAAATACTTTATATTATGGCAAAGCAACGTTTGCCGGGACAGCTAATATTTTTATTGTTTTTATGTAGTTTTATAAAATAGCATACCTATACAGATATTACTGCAATATTTTTACGCTAGAGGCAGCACCAGCACCGACACTAAACAAAAGTTTTGTTCAACGATTGACAAGGTTTCTGTCAATATACTGATATCACGTGTGGAACATGCAGATTTTGGTCGGATTATATCAATGGATTATATTATGTATTTACTGTAAGTCCTAGTAGCGCCCCTGCTCCGAACTTTGCGTAAAATTCCCTGATCCTTCGATCGGGGATTCTCGGAAATGCTATTGTATTATATTGTTATCGCAATCACCGGTGCTCGTACGGGGCTTGATGGGTTAATATTGTATAATCTTAAGTTTTAAATGAATTCAAAACATAGAGTCTCATAGAGTTTGGTACTGCTAAAGTTATAAATTAGTTTTGTAAAAGTATAGTACTTAGCTGAAAATGGTTTTATACAATGCTTGCAATATTTTTTATACAATACCAATTTTTAGCGTGTATAGAAAGCCTTATTTAGGTCAGCGTTAGGTTGAACTTTGAAGTATAATTTTGTAATGTAAGATATCCTACGTGGATGAAAAATGTGAATTATCTTTTGTTTATTAAAACATAATATAAAAATATCATTCTATAACTCAAAATGTTAAAATTCGTTTTCATAATTTTAGTTTTTTACACTTCCGTAATAATTTACACGCACACAGCGAAAGATTACGTATGTATTATACATATATGATTATATCACTGTGCCCTTGATAATTATTTATTTTCATTATCTTATATTTGATTTAAGGGCAAATTTAAATTGAGTATATTAAAATTTAACCAATGCAAAGGACCTAAGAGAGAAGAGTGTTGTAAGTTTTCTGCTCGGATATTGAACAATACGCACATTGACTATGAAATGGAAATACTGAAGAAGACTACTCTGGACCGGGTAACTTAAAATCCAAGATTTTTTTCAGAGCCTTAATAGTTAATAGTGAGAAGTTAAGAACATAAATTCCTGGTTCATTCTTTCATTGATAGACAACAATTATTAACACAGTTCAAATATTTCTTCACAGTGCAATAAGTCAGTTGTTATAATAACATAATAATAATATAATTCCGTTTAACGGGGTTTTGCCCAGAAGATCTGTAAAGCATATCGAACTGTCTCCTTGAACTCTGCAATGCTGTTGGCTGGGATATTCCCTCTTGACCTCAGAATACTCGAAGCATCGAGGCTTTATGAGATCAAGAAGGGAGTGTCACACACGGTGTTGAGGGACAGGAAGGTGTATCGAATGGCTCCTGCGATTGAGGACCCACATCCGGCAGAGCAGGTAGAGCTGAGGTTCAGGTTGGTAGATGAGGACTCATATGTAGACATGGTTAACAACCACGTCCATAGGATCTATACGGATGGCAGTAAGATTGCGGGTCGAGTCGGAGCCGCACTCTCCGTATGGAAGGGTGAGGCCGAGACAAAGGCCGTCAAGCTTGCATTGCCGCCGTATTGCACCGTCTACCAAGCCGAACTTCTAGCGCTCCAAAGAGCAGTAACTATAGCCTGCAAGAGTGGACTGGTGAAGGTCGGAATCCTCAGCGATTCCAGATCGGATCTCCAGGCTGTCACTCTTAGTTCCCCTCATCCCCTGGCAGTGCAAACAAGGGCGGCCCTCTGAAAAGCTGCATCGCAGAGGCGGGAGGTCTCCTTGTTTTGGATCAAGGCGCACGCAGGGTTGAGAGGGAATGAGAGAGTTGACGAATTAACCAAAGAGGCCGCGCTTCGATTGAAGAGGAAACCCGACTACGATCTGTGTCCTGTTTCATTCGTTAAGCGTATTTTAAGAGAGGATACTGTTGAGGAATGGGACAGGAGATACGAAGGGACGGCCGGAGTCACGAAGCTCTTTTTCCCAAGCGCTGCTGCTGCACACAAAATAGTTAAGAAAATAGACATAACACACCACACTACACAGATACTGACTGGCCACGGCGGATTCGCCTTCTACTAGAACAGATTCAAGTTGAAGGAGGATCCGTCGTGTTCGTGTCAGCCCGGAGTTGAGGAGACGGTTCCTCACCTGTTACTCGACTGCCCAATTTTTGCTACCAATATGATATTGAGCAGAAATTGGGCACATCGATGACGGTTGAGAACAATGGTTGAGAACCTGCCTTCTATCCGGGGGGAAAAAAAGAGGGAAACGTTCCTCTCATTTTGCAAAGAAATTGTTAAATTTGTAAACAAGAAAAACTGTGATAAATTAGTGTGATGTCAGTTGTAGGTTTACTGTGATATTAGGGTTAGTTGAATGTTGTGCCGTAGTCTTTATTATTTATTATTTTAGCTCTGACATTTTGAATTTTATTATTATTAATTTGATGGTATTTTAGTGTTGACATTGACATTTTAACCTAGAATTATTTTATTGAATTGAATTATTATTTTATTGTGCTTGTCTTTTTTGTGTTATTAAAAATCGGAATCCTACTGAACATCAACGATGTTCATAGGACTGTATATTTTAAAATCTGAGTGTTATAAAAACTGTGTATTATACCATAACTATGTAATTGAGACGTACCAAGAGTACTTAAGGTATTGCTGACAAATTACTATTGTAATAGATGAGATAAATGCAATGATATTCAACTAAATACAGATCTGTTACGTTCATACTATTTTCCGGCTTAAATTGCTTAAGAACAATTTTCAAATTCAATTGTCAAATTTGACAGATAAGTGAAACAAAAGATACGAAATGACATTTACATAAAAGAGACAGACTATATAAAAGACGGGCCAATTGGCCCGTATTTAATGGCTTCACAACGCGGGCGGTAGTAACATATCTGCTTTGAGTTTTTTTATATAATATCATTGGATAAATGTAAGTACATAGATATAAGAAGTAAGAACGCATAAACAAAAATTATAAAAAATAGTTAGAGCAAACAATGAGCCCTGATACAGTTAGGGGGAATCGCAATTTAGTAATAAAAAAAATAATATTATCTAATATCTATGTACCTATGTATCTGTTTGTCTGTCGATTAAGGGCGTTCCCTCCGGAGATTCCTTTTAATTGACCTTATTTAAAGCCTTATAAACTCTTAATCTGAAAGCTGCAAAGTTATAATAAAAATACAGCAATAATCTTCAGTGTATCAACATTCCTTTCCCCGTTTTAAATTTTCTATTTTTGTTTATTATGCTCATGATATCAGCTTCCAAAGTAATGCCAATTTATTAAAATTCAAGCATACATTCAGCATCTCCTTAGCATTTGCAAATTATTTTTATTTGAAACTCACGCCAATAGATCGACAATTTCATAAACTACATAATATTCCCCGTTTTGAATATTTTAGGGCTAATAATAGGGTTTTGGCGCGATCTCGGCAACGCGGCAAAGGCCAAGGTCGTTGGCTCGGGGGACGGCCTTAACCGATTTTGCTGGAATTTGGTGTGGATGTCCATACCAAATTTGAGTCCCGGTAACGGGCATAGGATATATCCCGGAAAATATATTATGTTCCCACGCGATAAACGAATTTTGGCGCAAACGAGTTGCGGGCATCATCTAGTGTTACGATAAAAAGACAGCAAAATGTGTGTGGACCGGACCACCCAATGATATTGTATGTTACTAACGTAACTTGATTGGTAGTCTACGATAGAAACGCGTCACCACTTTGAAGATGCCTGCAGGCATATCTACCATACGTAATGACATAATAACATTATGAAGTGACATTGTCTCTTGGGCTATCAAGTGGTTACGCATTTCTGAGAATCGTTTGTAAGACATTGCCACTCTAGTATTTTAGAAACTCATTGGGACCACCAAGCAACTTTCATTTATGTAAATTAATGTCTCGTCAAAATAACAATATTATTTTTTCTAGAAACATTGTTTAATTGTGCATCTTTTTTTAAAGGGTAAAATATTAGTCACAATGAACAACAAGCAGCTTTTGAGGTTTCAGATGAAGAAACCTTGCGATCATCTGTTTCTAAGGCCGATGTTTCAAGCAGTTCTGAACGCATCGCAGAGCTGTGAATTCCAGAAAGTGAGATTTATTACTTATATGAAATATTTTCGTAGGTTTTCGTTTTTGACATACTATTTTTTAGCAGCGAAACCCTCCATTTTCCGTTAATCAGAATTCGAGCTCGACTTGGCGGGTAGTCAGTACCCTATAAAAGTAGGTACAAACATCTGTATCCTATTTTTAATACGAGCTTTTGCCCGCGGCTTCGCTCGCGTTAAGAAGTATTATTATATTATACAAACTTTCATCCCCTATTTTAACTCCTTATAGCGGATGCCTACGTCATAACATCTACCTGCATGCCAAATTTCAGCCCGATCCGTCCAGTGGTTTGGGCTATGCGTTGATAGATCACCATGTCAGTCAGTCACCTTTGAGTTTTATATAATATTTAGATAAGATTATACATAATATAATGTATACAGTATAATATTAAATTTAAAATATCTCTATTAGCCTTTCCACAGTTATGTCAAAAACCCCTTCTTGGCTTTTCTTCGTTGCCAAGTAGGGTTTTTTGAAAGGACTATATCCAGAAGGATTCGTCCGATGCCGTAACCAGGCCCTTTAGCTAAGACGTTATCTTTATTGCCTCTTTTATCGCTCGGAATCAGAGAATCGAAATATTAAGAGAATCGCTGATCAATACATGAGTCGAATGTCAACTAAATTTTATCAAAAGCATATGTCTTCATACATTTTGATCGACGATTCTATAAAGAAGCGATAAAGATAACGCGCGTCTTGGCTAAAAGGCCAGGATCGAAAAGCAATAATATATTTTTTTGCCACCAACGGATTGCTAATTTAAAAATGTTTCAGGGTATATACCACAAAGTCATCGACTTAGACAAAATGACCCGGGAGTACTACAGGGGAGAGTTCTTGTACGGGAACCTGACGTTCAAATCCCTCTTCTACAGTGACGAGTGCAACTTCGCCTGCACGGAAGTAACGAGCAATTTCTCACCTGAAAAATGAAATACATAATAGTCATGGAAGTATAAAAAAAGGCGGACGGAGTCCCACCATACACAAAACTGTGTCGTTCAGAGTCGGCCAGCTGGCTGTATGTACACGGTCCGCACGCACACATTCTTGCGCTAGTCCATACCTACTATTTGACAGGCGTCAGAATGTGTGCGTGGCCGACTCCGAAGAAAAGTGAAGACACAGTTTTGTATATGACAAGACTCCGTCCGCCTTTTTTTCTACGTTCATGATAATAGTATTTAAAAAATATAAAACCGATTGCAATATTGTACGTCAATAGCTATGTCCACATTAGGTATGCAATTTTATCTTCAATTTTCGTCATCTTCTTTTTATTCAACTTTCGTTTGGCATAATATTCAATAACTGAATACGTCAAAATCCACCCGCGTTGAAAGAAAAGTGTGATAGCGAGCGATACGATTTCAACGCACGTCACGGGCATGCCCCACGTTCGCTGTTGACTGCGCTATAACAAAAAAAAGGCACAGTGTGGACAAAGCTATTGAGAATTAAAATAAAAATCTTAAAAAACTACTGAACCGACTTTGATGAAACTTAGAGTGTTCTCTTAGTTGGACAACATCTAGTACAACAAAAAAAGAATTACTTAAATCGGACTTGTAGTTCTGGAGATATGCAAACACAAACATAAAAACATACATACTTACAATATAGGTACTTTTGAAATTTGGCACATATTTTGTTCAGATACTGAAATATACTAACATACGAGGGCGGGATGAGAAGTAACTAGCCTCTGCAATTTAAAAAGTTAAAATTAAAAAAAAATATGTATGTCATTTTTAAATTCGTGTCTCTGGAAACCTGTGTTCTAGGTTTTGCCGGGAATACGAAAGAGTGACGTTCTGTTTTTGTATTTAATTTCCTAAAATTGTGTTATTTCGGTTTTTAATGTATAATGTTGGTAGAATATTAACCATTAAATATTCGTTATCGTGCACAAGTGTGGGCAAGTGATACAACTTCAAGAAACGTGCCATTTTGTGTTCCCTCCAAAACTCCATCGAAAGTTTTAGTAAAGGGTCTACCACTTTACTAAAACAACTGACTTGACTCGTTGACTTTACCGACTACTTTTTAGACTTTGACTAGACTTTCAACTTGACGATATTCTGGAAAAATTACTTGAACATTTTGTAAATTTTTTACGAAAAGATATTTTTTCCCGCCAATACTTCACTTGACACTGGCCATGGTAAAGCCGAGCGCCATAACAAGAACAGAACAACCTGTGTTCTAAATTTGAATTTGATGGCGTGAAAATTTTATTATTTTTTTATGTTTACGTGTGCGTGTCAGTGATGTACAAACATCTTGTAATTACTAATTCGACAAAATATCGATCATGGAATAATAATTGTAAGATTGTAAACATAATAAAATGGGATAAAATAAAACTGCATAAATATCTATACTTATAAAATTACATGTCCTGACTGACTGACTGATTCATCATCGCTGAGCAAAAACTGTTAAAGTTACAGCCATGAAATTTGGTGAGTAGGGTTGTTTTATTAAGTAGACACCCACTAAGGAAAGGGCTTGAAAGTCTGAATGAAAGTCCGTCATTTCTTAAGTTAGGAACATGAAACTTTATCTTTGGGTTACTGATTAAAAATGAATGGATACATATTTAAGCGTTTTTGGAAATTCTTCCCCCAAGAGGGTGAAATTGGGGTTGAAAGTTTCAATGGAAGTCCGTTATTTCTTGAGTTAGAAGCATAAAATTTTATGTTTGGGCTACTGATTAAAAATGATTGGATACGTGTTTAAGCGTTTTTGAAAATATTACCCCCAAGGGGGTGAAATAGTAGTTGAAAGTTTAAATGAAAGTCTATATAGGTATACTATGATAACGCGGATGAAGTCGCGGGAAACAGATAGCTGTTTCCCGCGACTTCGTCCGCGTTATATTATAGAATATATAAATCTCCTGTCACGATGTTTGTCCGCGATGGATTCCTAAACTACTTAACCGATTTTAATGTTTCTTTTTTTTAATGTGTGTTTTTTTCCAACTTGAGAGATAGGATAGCTTAGGTCTTTAATTATAGTCGCAATTTTATTTTATTGCAAATTATTTGTCTATAAAGAGCGACCATTGTTTATGCGACGCGGGTCACGGGATAGCAATGGACGTTGCCATGGTGACATACTTATTTAGTCAAATTCAATAAAATAATACGGGCGATATACTTTATATAATATGGCAAAGAAACGTTTGCCGGGACAGCTAGTAATATAATAAAATTGTAATTTTGAAGTAAAATGTGACTTTTCTTCAAAATGCTTGCTGCATAATTAAGTATGCATGAATTTTTCTTCGGTGTCGAGTTTGGACGGTTAATTATTTTAAGCCATGAATTTCTGGTATCCAGGTCAACAGGAAATCTGAAAAATTGGCCAAGTGTAAGTCGGACTCGCACATGAAGGATGACTGGTTTCAACCGGGCATTTTCTAAAACCCGGTACGATACGACACGACATGTCATGACACTCATGACACGATTCGACACGACAGGTTACGTCACGTGACATCAGTACACGACACGACACGACTTCACTAGACCCTATTAATTTTCAATTCACTCTCAATGAGCCCTTTTATTTGATGCCCATCTTGCAGAAGTGCTTTCAACTATTCCCCTATCTTGGATGAGCAGCCATATTGGATGTAGAATGACATTACATCTGTGGAAATTTCAGAAGTCTATTACTGCCGATCCACACTCGCGCGCGAAGGCACGCCGCGGACCGCGGCGCGGATCGCGGCGCGGATCGCGGCGCAAATCGCGGCGCGGATCGCACATTACTGCCAAATCCTCTCAAAGTTCGCGACATGTCCGCAGTGTAGTTCGCGCTTCAGGCGTTCTTTATTTGAAAAATTTCCCGCGCGTCTACTTTTTTCATAATATGGCGCTCGGCTTTTTAAGAATGGCCAGTGTCAAGTAAAATATGGCGGGAAAAAAAATTTTCGTGAAAAGTTTACAAAAAGTTGTTTTCCCAGATGATCGTCAACTCAAAAGTCTAGTAAAAGTCTAAAAATAGTATTTTAAAAAGATAAAACCGACTTCAAGTTTCACGTAAATAATTACGTAGCATTAAAATTCCCTATCTCAAAAACTACTGAACCGATTTTGATGAAACTTGCAGCATTCCTTAAGTTGAACAATGCCTAGTACAACAAAAAATCACTTAAATCGGACTTGTAGTTCCAGAGATATGCGTGCACAAACATAAAAACATACATACATACATACATACATACACTTTCGAAATTTGGCACATTTGTTCAGAAGCTGCTATAGATTAACATATAAAAAAACTGGACAGTTCTGGAAATATTACATACATACGCGTCGAATTGATAACCTCCTTTTTTTGAAGTCGGTTAAAAAGTAGTCAGTAAAGTCAACGAGTCAAGTCAGTTGTTTTAGTAAAGTGGTAGACCCTTTACTAAAACTTTCGACGGAGTTTTGGAGGGAACACAAAATGGCACGTTTCTTGAAGTTGTATCACTTGCCCACACTTGTGCACGACATCAAATTTTTAATGTTTTTTTTTATGAAATAAGGGGGCAAACGAGCAAATGGGTCACCTGATGGAAAGCAACTTCCGTCGCCCATGGACACTCGCAGCATCAGAAGAGCTGCAGGTGCGTTGCCAGCCTTTTAAGGGGTAATAGGGGAAGGTAGGGAAGGGAATAGGGGAGGGTACGGAAGGGAATAGGGTAGGGGATTGGGCCTCCGGTAAACTCACTCACTCGGCGAAACGCAGCGCAAGCGCTGTTTCACGCCGGTTTTCTGTGAGGACGTGGTATTTCTCCGGTCGAGCCGGCCCATTCATGCTGAAGCATGGCTCTCCCACGTCAACGCCGGTTTTCTGTGAGGACGTACGTAAAACGTAATACGTAATGGTTAATATTCTACCAACATTACACATTAAAAACAGAAATAACACAATTTTAGGAAAATAATACAAAAACACAACGTCACTCTTTCGTATTCCCAGCAAAACTCCGCACGTCTACTCTTTCTTGATAGACCGTATTAATATATTGTATTATATGTTCACTAAACAATGGCATGTCTTGTATGGCAAAAGCCCTTATTAAAATAAAGATTAAAAAAAACCCTTTGTCGCGGGACAGAAAACCGACAACATTCGGGGAACGGGCCGCGAAGTGCGAAACATATGCGAATCGGATCCACACTCATGCTTCGCAGAAATTTCGCGGCGCCGTGGCGTCGCGCACGGTCCGCGTGCGAGTGTGGATGCGGCCGGGGAACCAGCCGCGAAGTGCGAAAAATATGCGAATCGGATCCACACTCACGTTTCGCGGAAACTTCGCGGCGTCGCGCGCGGTTCGCACGCGAGTGGGGATGGGGCTTTACTATTATAGTGGTTCTTGTTATACAGCCTGAAGATAGACAGACGGACGGACGGATGGACAGACGGACAGGCAACGAAGTCTTAGTAATAGAGCGGGCTGCGGGACCCCACTACTACTGGACTTTTTACCCTTTGGGTGCGGAACCTTAAAAATAACGATGAATTATGTATGATATATATATTAATATACTTATACTAATTATAAACTACGGATCAGTATGTTATCATTTTAACATTCCTAGATAATTAGTATACTTGACTAAAAAATATTTTCATATCGATACAACTTATCGATAACTTGATGCAGCCCTAGTGTAAAATATATGAAAATTGTTTACACAAAATATCCTTAAATTGTGCACCATGGCTAGTCAAGTTATATTTTCCATATAATTAAACATTTATAGAAGTGAACTTGATAAATCAATACCAATAACTCGTAGGGAATTGGCAAAAATAAACTTAAAACTAGGTCCTGTCGATGTAGAATAATTCACCTGTGAAATGAATATTTGTCCGGGTTTTTTCGATGTTCATCAATCATTCCACAAACATTTAACCATGTTTCTAGAGCAGTATTTCTAAAAATTATTCATTATTTTTCTGAGAGCCCAAATTGACAACGATCGGCTCAGGGGCAGACAGACTGTCAAACAGATGAAAAAAAAGCTATGCAACCTCAAATCACGCTTCTCTTTCTACCACGCAGTTTTACTGATAATGACATCTCGCTTGCTCAGGCCTTTTTTTCTCTATTCCGATAGGTATATTAACTTTATGGCTTAAACGCGGTCGTTGGGTCAAAGATGAAACCCGCCCCGAACGTCCAAAAAGCGTCACAACTCCGGAAATAGTGGTGAAAGTATATGATATGGTTTTAGTAGACAGACGATTGAAGTTATCTGAAATAGCAGACATTATAGGTATCTCAAAAAAACAGGTAGATCATATCCTAAGTGAGGAACTAAATATGAAAAAGTTATCGGCCCGTTGGCTGCCGCGATTGCTTACGCACGATCAAAAAAGAATTAAAGAAAATCAATGAATTAAAGTATTATTTGTTGCCCTACCCACCTTATTCGCCTGATCTAGCGCCATCAGACTTCCATTTATTCCCTAAGCTCAAATTTTTTTTGGGTGGACAGAAATTTGCTACAAATGATGAAGTTATAGCACTCATAGTCGCTGTAGAGGAGTATTTTGCAGACCTTGAAAGAAATCATTTTATGGAAGGCAGCACACATCCAGACCCGGGCATTACTGCTTTAGAACAAAGATGGAGTAAGTGCATAGAGATTCACAAAGACTCTATCGAAAAATAAAATTAATGTTATCACGAAAAGTTAAGCTATTAGGCTAGTTACTTACCATCCCACCCTTGTATTTATGCAAAAACTGGGCATTTCTGGAAATATTACATACATACGTGTCGAATTGATAACCTCCTTTTTTGAAATCGGTGAATAAAGATAATTGTCACCACTTTTACCATTTATATTACCCTATTAATAATAATATTGCACTGTATTAGTTTTATTTAACTAGATTGTATCAGATTGTATGTTAAAAATAAAGATAAAATATATTTCAAACTTATTTTCCAATTGAATATTATTTCCTTTTTATAACTCCACTAGCTGACCCGACAGACGTTGTCCTGCCTTAACGATGATTATTTAATTCGAATTGGTATAATTAAGAAAACAATAGATTGACGACCTCTGTGGCTCAGTGGTGAGCGCATTGGTAGCTCAAGCCGGAGGTCGCAGGTTCGAATCCCGTCGACGGAACAAACAGTTTTCAATGTTCCCGGGTCTGGATGTGTATTAAATATGTGTATGATATAAGTAATAAAAATCTTAAATATATGTATAGTATAAAAGTATTTAATATATTTCCGTTGTCTGGTACCTGTAACACAAGTCCTTTAGGTACTTAGCACGGGGCCAGACTGACGTGGTGTGAAGCGTCCATAGATATTATGATATTATATTAAACACGGCATACACTCATATTGCTTTTTTTATAGATTAAAATAATTAGTATCTCCATGACAAATTTCATCAAAATAGATTAAATAGTTTAAGCGAAAATTATAAAAGTTTATTGTGCGGGAACCGTACATTTTCCGGGACAAAAAGTATCCCTTGTCCTTTCCCGAGACTCAAAGTATGTCCATACCAAATATCATCAATATAGATTGAATAGTTTAGGCAAAAATCATAAAAGTTTATTGTGCGGGAACCGTACATTTTTCGGAACAAAAAGTTTCCCTTGTCCTTTCCCGAGACTCGAAGTATCTCCATACCAAATTTCATAAAAATAGACTGAATAGTTTAGGCGAAAATCATAAAAGTTTATTGTGCGGGAACCGTACATTTTCCGGGACAAAAAGTATCCCTTGTCCTTTCCCGAGACTCAAAGTATCTCTATACCAAAATTCATCAAAATCGATTGAATAGTTTAGGCGAAAATCATAAAAGTTTATTGTGCGGGAACCGTACATTTTCCGGGACTAAAAGTATCCCTTGTCCTTTCCCGAGACTCAAAGTATCTCCATACCAAAATTCATCAAAATCGATTGAACAGTCTACGCGCAAATCATAAAAGTATATTGTGCGAAAACCGTACATTTTCCGGGACAAAATGTATCCTATGTCCTATTCCTGCTTCTAAGCTACCTCTCCACCAATTTTCAGCCAAATCGGTTCATCCGTTCTTGAGTTATAAGTGGCGTAACTAACACAACTTTCTTTTATATAATATATAGATATAGATTAAGTCACACATTTAAAACATTTTGATAGATTTGACTAGATCAAAATCCCACCGTGTACATTCAACGAATAGAACATGTGTTTTTCTAATTGGTCACAACTTAAGACTGGGAATCATCCTAATCCATAATATCCATAATAATATAAGGTATGGATATTATTAATATTTGGAATAATATGGATAATGAGAAAGTGTGTCTGTCTGCCAGCTACCTTTTCACGACTTAACCGCTAAACAGATTTTGCTGAAATTTGGTATATACTTTGAGTCCCGGAAAAGGACATAGGCTACTTTTTATCCCAGAAAAAACGTCCTGAAACACCTTGCTTTTTATCAAGTATGTATACTATCGAAGAAAATGATTCATAGGCAGTTGATAGACCAACCTGATCTGTCGGCTGGGTTTGACAATGACGCGACCAAATAAGGCTGTGTTTCCACCGAAGCAGAGCGAAGCTTAGCGGTGCCCGCATTGACCAATCGTGCTATTCCAGCGCAATAACAGAGAAGATTTCGAGCAACATGGTGATTAGTCAATTCGGGCACCGCTAAGCTCCGCTCCGCTTCAATGGAAACACAGCCTTACGCAGGTCCGTCATCTGCCTACGAATCAACTTCTCTGATTACTATTAGAAACTCCTATGTTTGTGAAAATATTATCTTGTGTTGAAATTTAAAACCATCCTAAAAGTAGCGCATTCCATCGATAGCATGTCTTTCTGACTCTATATTCTATAATAATACAGTCTACGAGTTCACAATCAGATCGATCCATCGTGGGCCAACGTTGAGATATCGCTTATAGGTGATCGCTTATCAGCACGCACGCGGACGCACCGCATTTTAGAAAAATTCTTTGTATGAAATGATGTGAAACCACACTCGTCTGCGCCGTACGCGCCGCATTTCGTGTACTACGCGGTGCGTTCGGCGCTAACCTAAAATATGTGCGATCAGCTTTAAACCTTATTTTAATGTACTGACATTATCATCACTACTGAGTGATGTTACTGTTATTAAACCTACCTAACTACCTAGTTGATGTATTGATAGTTGATATAATTGTGACAAAACAGACAAAAATAATAACAGGAACGATGCATTTCATTAAAACGATGGCTGACAAGAACTATCTTTAACATCTAAGGGCAGACACATACATTCAAGTACATTTTTAATAGTAATAATTATTTACCAAAGGAATAAACAAAACCTTCGCGAATCACAAAAAACTTTGATGCATGGTCTACTTATAATAATTAACCGATTCATGGCCAATGCCGCGCCCAGCGCGTCATTCAAAAAGTTTTAGTGAGGCCGATGACGCGCCAGACGCGGCATATAAGAATTGTTAAAAAACACGTTAAAACTAATTTATTATACTGTAATTACAATTCCCTTGTCTAAATATACATGTTGAACTCAATTTTATGCGTGGCCGTTTATTTTAGAATTAAAGGCTACTAGTCAGAGATCGTCAATCATTGGTTCACTCGAAGAATCCTTACTTTTCTGCGATTAGCGTATTTATGAAACTTTTTTTTCTTATTAACACTCATCTTCATCAGCGTCAGTAATTTAGCTTCGATGCTACTGTCTGTTGAGTTATTTTTTGCGTCATGACAAATACGAGAACTTTCAATTACTTAATGTCCTTTTCAATGTAAAGTTTTGCAATATTGAGTGACTATATTCTGGAAAACTTTCATTCTCCTTATTGTCGTTTTCCAGGCAATTTTCATTTGAGTATGTTTGTAAATCGTGGCTGGCTATATTCAGGAAAGTCATTATATTCCTGCTGATTATCCAAAACAAACGTATTTCATTTGTTTAAATAAACGATTTTCTGAGAGCTCTTAAATTTTAATACAAATTTATATTGTAATAGCTACACACTCTACTACTCTATGTTATTTATACTCTAAGTTATTTATACTTCAACTAAAATAGATGAAGTTGCTAGTCATAATAAATCCCACAACCTTTACGGAAAAACTATCATGCCTATTGATTTGTGCTTTAACATGTAATTAGGGTTCTAACTTCCGTACCCAAAAGATAAAAACGGGACCCTATTACTAAGGCTGGCCTCACACAACCGGAACGTCTCTCTGAATAATTCATAATCGGAAATTCATAATCTAAATTTCGGCACCTTGCCTCACACACCTCTTTGAAAATAAGATTGATCAGTAGTCTCATGATTCCTGGCACATATTTAAACGTCTTTATGGAAAAAGAATTAATACTAATAAATATTATTTTTCTTTTACTTTCGTTTTCACTTAATGTTTCCCAATTTGGAATTAAACTTTTAAGAATTTCCAACCACGCTATGTTTTTTTCCCTGTCATGGTAATCCTCAATGGATGTGTCCTATATTTCAATGCTTAAGATTAAATTTTCCGTGTCAGACATCACGCCAGCAGGTCACAACACGTCCAGTGGTTAGCTTCTTGCAGTGTCAACTGAAATAATTCATAATCTGATTCCAGTATGTGTGTGCCGCTCTATTAAAATGTATGGGAATACGCGCGTTATGAAATCATAATCTTAAATTTATCGATCCGGAATTCAGAACGCTCGTCAATATCATTCTTACAGATCGATCTGAGAAACATAATCTGAAAAAAATCAGAATGTGTACGTGGAGCATACTTACTGATATTGTATGTAATTCCAGTCTTTCTGAATTAATAATATGAATTCAGAAAGACATTCCGGCTGTGTGAGGCCAGCCTCAGACTTCGTTGTCTGTCCGTCTGTCTGTCTGTCTGTCTGTCTGTCTCCAGGCCGCAACTCAAGAACGGTAATAGAATTGAAATTTTCACGGATTATGAATATCTGTTGCCGCTATAATAACAAATACTAAAAACAAAATAAAATTAAATAAATAAAATAAAAAATGAAGGGGGGCTCCCATACAAAAACATAATTTTCGGCATAATTTTGCTCTATAATGGTACGGGACCCTTCGTGCGCGAGTCCGTGTTATATGTGTTATCATCAGTCAGTCAAGGTGTGACGACGTGAGCCCTCACAAAGCTCGGCTTTTAGTAACCAGCACTAATTAAAATCATTAATACCTACATACTCGTATGAGCAAAATTTGTGCCAAAGGTTGACGACTACTTACACATTTTGTTAACAGTATGAATTACTACTTTTATACGGCATATCAGCTTTGAATTACAACTAATACGAACACTGCACACAAAATTTATCTTTTCCCTCTCTGATTTACGCCTATTTACGATAAAATATGCATAAAACATAACCAGTGGCCAATGCCGCACGTGGCGCGTCATCGTTTAGCAGGGCCGATGACGCTTATGGTGCGTCATCGAACAAAGTACTTGGCCTGACGTAAGAATTTGTTGAAATGAAGGTGGCAACGAATCGGTTAATATACTATATTATAATTAATATACTTTCTAGTTCTACGTACAATAATAACGTATGTCATTTATAATATTATATAGTGCTTTTAAAACAATGTTTAATTAACAATTGCTTAATAAACAATGTCTTCCACGCACTCATCTTCTTAGCGCGTTACATCGTAAAATTTTAAGTTGATAGTTTCTAGTGAAATGTGAATTATTTTTATTCCATATTATTAGATTTAATAAATAATAATAGTAATTATTTTATGTGTGTCACAAGCCTTATGCTTTAATCTGAATAAAGTATCTCTAATTGCAATGTGGTCGGTTTGTGGTAGTATTTCTCATGCACAATGTTATATAGTAGTCCTGGATATCAAAATGTATAAATATTTTATTTGCGTATTATATTTAATATATATTTTTGATCAAATTTATGCGCATAAACCTCAAGAGTATGTAGGTATCTCAATTTCATCCGAAACCTTCACAATTTTTTGTGATTATTAATTTTTTATTTGTTTTTAGGGAAAATTTAAATTGAAAATACTGAAATTGAATTTATGCAAAGGTCCTAAGCGTTTGGATTGTTGTAAAATATCTGCCAATGTGGTGAATTACACGCACTTGGACTATAAGATTGAAATAGTGAAGACGAATATTCCGAACCGGGTAATTTTTTTGAAATTGACTATTTTATAAAATTATTAGAGACGTTAGTGGATGTAATGGCTAACTAACATTTTTAAAATATTTGTTGTTATTTGCATGAATCGAGGCTTGAGGGCCGAAAAAATGATTTGCGATAAAAAAAACTCAGTATGTTATACTCCTAAACTATCTTTTTAACCTAAGTACTTTTAAACCACCATAACTTCAGATTAAATTAATTTATTACTGTGAGCTATATTAGCGGAGACTAAACATTATTTCTAAATGAGACTTTTACTAAAACCCGCAAGAATTAACTTGAAACCGGAGCGCATTTTTCTCCTCTGGCCCTTTAGGCTTACAGCACCCACAGCAGCAGCCCTAAGCCTTCATTCATGCACAAAAAATAACATTTTCAAAAATGTTAGTTAGCCACTTCATTCAGGTGCTACGAACACCGTTGTATGTACAAAGTTTACTAAATAAATTAAACAACTTTTAGGGCAAAGTAAGTGTAACAATGAACAAACAACCGCTCCTGAGACTGCAAATGAAGAAACCATGTGACCATCTTTACATGAAGGGATTGTTTCAAACTATACTGAATGCGACACAACGATGCGAATTTCAAAAAGTAAGTTATTAATCGACTTCCAAAAAAAAAACAAATTATAAATTTGACCCGTACCTTTTTTTTGACGTGATAACGTCTTATAATTCGATATGGTGTGCGCGTCCGAAAAACATGACAGTTCATGCGGCGTTGCCTCGCTGACAGCAGCTCTGAGGCGTTCCATTTACACTTTCAAGTCTTTCAACAACCGTAAGGCTCACCTGGGCCGCGCTCTTTGTTTCGATTATATTACGTATTTCGATGACTTAGATAATACTTTTGTATCAAGAAGCTTGGTTAGGTATGGCCTTTGATACATTGACCACACTCTGAATGAAAAATAAATAAACAATCTGTGAGCTATTAGTATTATTTCGGCTATTTAAAATTGTGCTCTATTTCCTACGTGTCAAGGTATGACTTGTGCTTTGTTCGGAACCTTTACTAGATTTCACAAATGTATGTAGCGTTTTGTATTATAGAGATTCGGAAGCGAGGGTTAAGGGGTTAAGGATAGTTGAACGTGACAACGTCATACGTTGTCACGTTCAACTATCGTCAGTAAACCGACTTTACAGACAACCGATTTTTTTATTCTAATTTAAAGGGCTTTAGGCTTTAGGTAATCACAATATATTATAATCTTAAGTTATAAATATAAATAATAGGCATAAGTTATAAATATAAATAATAGGCCCGTACCTGTTTGATATTAGCATTACGTAACAAACATGTTTTAACAGTTAAATAAATTGCAGGTACAGAGTATATTATATATAGGCCAGTCATTAAAGTCAAAACCCGAAAGAAATTAGTAACTTGATAAAATTTTAGGGGGTTGTTAAAGAAGGTAAAATAACTTACCCTGTGACTTTGCAGCGTTCTGGGGTGTACGGAAAGGGTTGAAAAGGGGTTAAAAAGGTTTTTTGTTAATAACATTGCGTAAAAAATTAGTAACACGCTGCAAATTTGGAATTAGGTTGTTCTTACCGTTTTGTAACGTGTTAATAAATTTGCAGCGTTTTGCAACATACGGAACATTGTTTATTATTAAAAAACAATATTTTTTTTTAATAACAGGGGTAAAAAATTTAGTAACACGCTGCAAATTTGGAATTAGGTTTTTTTACCGTTTTCGAACGTGTATTAAATTTGCAGCGTGTTGCAACATACGGAACATTGTTTATTATTAATACCACTATACTAGCTATTTAACCGAGCTTTGCTCGGTATTCGATAAAACACGAATAAAACGACATTTTCTAAAAATGATTCCTAGCTAGATTGATTTATCACACCCGAAACCCTCTATATACTAAATTTCATGATAATCGTTGGAGCCGATTCCGAGATTCAAATTTTATATATGTTACCGAAAATGTGTGTAATCCGTCATTGTATACAATTCCTAGGAAATGTATGTAATTCCTAAAATCGCACGGAAATGTGTAAAATTAATTATATTATCAATGGGATATCAATGGGTACACGGGGATAGCGGGGCGGGACTATGGTCAGTTACTACCTTACAATCCACTGGAACCGGTTCCAGTGGATTGTAAGGTAATTCCAGGGATTTAAAAAGTGCCTTTGCAAGAAAAAATTGTAGGTACTACAGCAATAATATGTCTGTGCTATAAAAATAAATTATTGTGTACTTCCAAGTGCCATTCCAACTTACCCTGCAAAAATAAATAGCCATATGGAGGTCTATGTGGCTATGTTAAAATGTCAGTATATTTAATTTGATTTTGTGACATTTATAATTGCTTTATTAACACACTGATTACTTACCGAACGAAAGTTTGACTTTATAACCATAATATTATATTAAGTCGCTTTTGTGATTAAAAATACATTTTAAAAGTTACTAAATAGTTGATTTTGGATGCTTTAATTAGTAAGGTATTAAGAAGATACATTATATTTTACGATATGATTGCCACCCGAATGTTGTTATCTCAACGAGTGCTTTAATAAAAACGATTATTGTCATTGTAACAACGTGTTTTACTACGGATAGCATTGTTTTTATACATTTCCTAATACGATACTGGAATTATATACAATTCCTAGGAATAGTACACATTTCCTAGGACATTCATGTATTTAAATAGTTTTTAAAACAATTTTTTTTTTCCTAGACAGTTTTGTAATTGTATATATTTCCTAGCATTTGTATACAATTCCTAGATTTCATACATTTCCGGTAACATATGTACAAGAATTGCTCGTTTAAAGATATAAGATAATTAATATATTTTATTTTGAATTTCTGAGTCAGAGGATGGAACACGATACGTAACATTTTGTAACATTTACTCTTTTTTTCCTGTAAAATTGGAACAAACCTTGTAACTTATCTACTCTATCACCTGTATAATATGTCTGACTATACATAAAAAGCACATTTTTTTATTTCAAATCATTTTTCCGGCCCTAAAGCCTCTATTCATGCAAAAAAAAACCTGTTTTTTTACTGTTAGTTATTGTGTTCTTCCACTCACGACTTCAAATATTATTGTGAATTGTGATAAACTATTCATATAAACTTGTATTTGACATCATGGATTTACATAACTTTTCAATAACTATTTCTTTTGGATAGATAGACGAGGTATCACTCACCAGTTTTTTTTATTTATATCAAGGTTCAATTTATCTTTGCACACGGACCAAATAAAATCATACATAAAATTAATATTGCACGTATAATATTATGTCAATTCTTGTTAATCCCATATTATGCTTAGATAGTGCTCCGTACAGGGGCCCTACACGTAGCACTAACGCAGCATTATACTTGCCGTTAAGATTTACCTCTGGTATGAAATTCCCAAATGACCTATACTTTTCGGTTAAACGCTGCTCGTATCGCCAAAGCTACGAATTCCTTTTTTTTTACTTTACCTACCTAGCTCTGTACTTGAATACTGATTATGATCTGTCTGTGGCAAATTAATCTACTTGCTTTGCAACTTTTCAGGGTAAATATCACATAGATATCGACATAGATGACGTAGCAAAGGCCTACTACGGCGGAGAATTTTTGTATGGAAACATGACATTCAAGTCTGTCTTCTACAATGACGAGTGCAACTTCTCCTGCACCGAAATTGATGCTAATTTCTCACCAGCACCAGTTAACGAAAAGAAAAAACAACATTAGTTTAATAAAACATTAAATAATGTTATGTAAAGAGTTTCTTTAATATTATGTCATTATAAAACAGAGTACAAAATGCAGCTTAAATTACATTTGCCGAAATAGTTATTTTTAAACAGTCATTCCAGACAGAGGTATAAATGAAAAGTTGCTTTGTAGAAGAAGAAGAATTTTGTCAATATTATTAATAATATGTCCCCAGCTACGTTCGTAGCACCCCTGCTACGAAAGTTCGTAGCAACATTAGTCAGGAAACACGATCACAATAATTATTATTCACATTATCTATACTAATATTATAAATGTAAAGGTTTGTGTGCTAGTCTGTAAGTAACCTTTTTGTTGATTTTTGATATTTGTGTAAATTAATATGTATAAGATATTTGAATAATGGAAACTTTTAATAATTGAAGAATCTAAAAACTGAAAATTTAAACTTAACCTTTAAAATAATGATTAATTTTTTAGGTTAATTAATCATTAGTTATTGAAAGAACAATTTAATTAAATTGCTCAAGTTTCAATATCATTTTATCAAGAACTTAGAATAAAAACTATTAAATACTAATTTTTTATTATTATTTTATTACATCTAGAGTGGGTAACTAAGCAATTATCCATAATCTTATTACAGTTTGCTAAACACTTGATAAAATATTATTTTTGTCACCTTCAAACAAACTACAAAGAAAATACACTAAATCTAAATAATTTAACTACTTAAGTAAGTAATCTTAAATCTATTTGCTTGACAATAGAATAAATAATAGAAGCTACATAAGGCTAAAATAAATAAAATTCTTAACAGGTTCGTAGAAATCTCTACAGGGGTTCTAATATCAAGAAACGAAAGATGAAGCTAACTAATCTACCTCCTAGGACTTAGGAGGTACAGTACATAGTTGTATGCAGTGCCTAGTGCCTACCCTACTAATTACCTAAGCATAATTTGTGAAAATCCATAAAAAATAACAAAAACCTGATGAAATGACTTTTAAATTAATGTCGGTAACTAAAACCTTTGACGAGTAAAATAAAACTAAACTATATTTTTTTTTTACTCAAATGGACAACTCTCTACATGGTCCGACATATCGACGCAATACATTCCTCTTGACCTGAAAAAAAAAACAAATAAACTGTAAGAAAATTAAATAAACGTGTCACATTTCATAGAATTTTGTCAAAATATAGTAATGAAAGTAACAAAAATTTATTATATTACTAGCTAACCTGGCAAACGTTGTTTTGCCATATAAATAATTTTTGGTATGAAAAATAGATGTTGGCCGATTCTCAGACCTACTCAACATGCTCACAAAATTTCATAAGAATCGGTCAAGCCGTTTCGGAGGAGCACGGGAACGAACATTGTTACACGAGAATTTTATATATAAGATATTATGTATACCAAACTATGACGATAAATGAGAAAAGATTATCTACATCACGTTACAAAGTAACGCGCTTCGTGATTTGGACCATATAAATGCTACATAATATTTTGATTTTGACGCATACATAACGTGACCATTTTTTTTTTGTATCGAATAATAATATTATTCGAATAATTCAGAAATTTGCTAAATGCTGAATACTCCGAATAAAAGTAACAAAAGGCTTCGTACAACCATGTACAACCTATTTTGTCAATACTACGAGTATGAAGTAAGAAATTCTTATTTTTACTTTTATCAACATAAATCTTTGTAAATGACATAGTTAATTTTTATTGTTAAACACTTTAAAAATGTATATTTTAAGGTAACAGCTGGGCAATAAAAGAAAGGCTATAAAGTGTAAACCATTTTTGATCGTCACCTTTTACTTTTCTCATGTGATTATGCTTAGTCTTGCTAGGCAGCAGTAGAGATTAAAAAATAATATGATATTCTACGTTATGATATCTGTTCATTAATACTAAGCCAGCTCACCCGTCTTTTTGATATTTTCGATCCACGTTCATCTAGTTCACCTAGTCACCAAATTTTTTTTTTTCACTTTTGTATGGGGAATCTCGTGAGTCGTGACGCTCGGGCACTTGCCCATACAAAAGTAAAAAAAATCGTCTTTCAGAGCTGCTACTTTCACAGTGAACTCTCTACAAGGAACACGTACACACCCTAAAGTATTATCATTTATTGACGTGATAACGTCTTATAATTCGATATGGGTCGCGCGCCCAAAACATGACAGTTCATGTGTCGTTACCTCGCTCTGAGGCGTTCCATATAAGGCTTGAAGTGCAAGCGAGAGCGCGGAACAAGCGACAAGGAAGCACAATCGGCCTTTGCGTTCGGCAGCGTTCGACATCCGTCTCTCTCCTAAGTCCTACTTGAGTGAGCGATGCGTCTGCGTGGACAGCTGCTATATTATATACTATAGTACATTCATTTACAATATGTTTTTTAAAGAAAGCGAAAAGTTTGTATTGCCGCCGCGTGGACGCGATCCTGGAACTTGGCGCTGTGATATCTAGCTTGTCCCGCTGGGCCAACAAGACGCTGACGTAAGTGCTGCAATTGTCGATATCTTGCTACTCGAAGTTGGTAGTGAGGTGACACTTGTAGTAACTATTGTTTTTACGTAACATTTTTAAATTTTTATTTTTTTTATAAAATATAGAGGTCCGATAGCAGTAAAAAATACAATAAAAGTACTTTGGTGATATATTCAAATAGCACTTTGTTCTTTGCATAGGTCGATTTGAAAGAAATACATCGAAATAACTTTAGGTTACAGTCGAAAAAGTTTGTTTCTATTTATAGAGATTCGGAAGCGAGGGTTAAGGGGTTAAGGATAGTTGAACGTGACAACGTCATACGTTGTCACGTTCAGTTGTTTGTATGTAAGGGATCCGGAGTAAACCGAAGCTGTACTGAATGAAAATATCTTTAACAGTCAAGTATACTTACGATTCAGGCATCTCGTCACCCAGCAGGAGCGGTTTCCGCGAGAAGTTGAGTCCCCACCGCCCCTGTTTGGGACAGGTGGTGTCACAGGGCACGCCCACCACCTTCAGCCACCGACGGACGCTGGCCGCGAAGTAGCAGGAGCTCATGAAGTGGCTGCAGCGGGCTACACCTGAAATTAAAAAAAAAAAGTGGCTGTACCATACGGACGGACTGGCGGACAAACAGACAGGCATGATGAATCTATAAGAGTTCCGTTTAATGCCATTTGGCTACGGAAGCTTAAAAATAAATTATTGAAGATTGCTGGCCGGTGAAGTTTCTGACGCAGCGAACTGGGAAAAGCAGCTGAGCTGAGCAATCACGTCAAACGACTTCGAGTTGTGGTAACATTTGTTCGGGTGGAAATCTGATGAGGTTCAGACACTCACATTACACATTGGAATTCATATTCCATTACACAATATCATGAACTTCACTCGATAGAAAAGAAGCCCAAAGTTTCCTCTTCTTTTAACGAAATTGCGAAACTATGTTCAAATTCTTTGGAATTTTCATATAATTTTTGTTTGTCCATATTTGGTGAGTTATTACGCCGAGTGAGTTCCAGGGACTCATACTATTGAATAATTACGTTATGATCATTTTTATACTATATGAAAGTTTTGAAATGTTGATTTTTCGCCGTTATTTTAATTTAAATTGTGTATGCTTTATTTTTCTGTTGTACAATAATTGTAGAATGGCTCTAAAAAACATGATTTTATCAGTCTAAGAGAACACGGAGCAGATTCCATTCTGGAAGCCGGCTTCAAGAAGATTTGGACGATAAAATGACATTCCTGAAGATGTGAGCCACCCTGAAACAAGTTAGCTAGGAGGGAAAGTATTACTATTTATGCCACTACAAAAAGAGAACAAAAACTGCTCATCTGTGTACAAAATGTCTGAAGCCGATATGTTTTACTTGCTCAAAAAAGATATGCCGAAGTAGCTTTTAGACAGTGGTAGAAACCCGCTGCACGTTTTTTTTCTTTGTATAAAAAAAACTAGGCCTTTGCATCCGTTGTGGATGATTTATACAGTATTTTCAGAGCGAAGTACCTAACCACTCCTCAAATACTGTAGTGCCTGGGACAAGATTTTTAAATGACCGTATGGTTGCCCAAGCACATACGGCATTCTCGCAACATAGTCGGCCTAGTCCAGAGGAAAGAACTAGCCAATACGTCTGGGACCAACTATGTGCGGGTTTCCTCACGATGTTTTCCTTCACCGTACGAGCGTCCGTATTATGTACTTGAGATCAGAAAATGTCTCATTGGTACATGCCTCCATCCGGGATCGAACCTACACCCTCTAGGAGTGCGAACCAAAGGTCTACCCACCAGGCCACGGACGCTCCTTCTTTGTATAGAAGCATACATTAATGTTTATTTTATTTTATTTAGTGTACCTTTATTGATTTAAAAATGTTAAGTTCTTTTTAATTTTTAGAATACTTTTTTTTAGTTTATTTATTTAAGGTCGCTTTAACATCAGGGTCATTAACGACCACAACAAAGAATACATTACAGAAGACTTAAATACATTTGTATATATTTATCATTTTTTAGAATACTTGTTAGTTTAGATTAGAGAAACCTTAAAAATATTATCATGGTTTTAAAAGACTTATAAGTTCATTTTCTTTAATTTTTAAGAGGATCTCAGAAGTTTCGTTGGTTTTGTTATTTATTATTATAATTTACTAAGTACTTAAAAAGATTGTTAAACAAAATATTGATGAAATTTGTTTCATTTCATAGAAAGATACATTTAAAATATGTGAGTCCCAGGGACTCATAGAAGGTATTTACGTTAGTAAATTTCACCTAGTGAATTGAGGGTTAATTTCATTTGTTTTTGCTAACGACCGGTATCGTTTCATATATAAAATTGTGTAAGAACCCCACCTTACGTCGTGTAAGTATTGTCAATATATTTTGTGTTAAATCGTTTTCAGCATCTGAACTGCCCCGGGGCAGGAAATGATATAATGATATAATCGAAGTACTTGCCGAGCGGCAATTTGTCAATAAATAACACTTTATTTGCTGAGTAATGTCAATAATTGGTTTACACCAAATAACATCAGTGCTACATACCGAATAATATTAGTGGGATTTTCCTCCTAACGACCAACTCAGCAATTTTACGAGGACACGCTAAAAATAAGAATCATCTTCCATATAAGAATGCCGATGTAACTTGAAATAAACGGAATATAAATATTTATGATTATTTTTTAAGAATTAAGAAAAAAGAAATACCCTATTACGATGTCATCACTCATCAGTAGCAAAGATGCTATCTTCTATTTAACGTACATTACACACTACAATACAATACAGAGACTGCCCATATCACTCGTTGACTTTGCCGTAGCCCGTAGTATAAAAAACTAAAAAATATATAAGGTGCAGTTCGGATAAAAATACAATTCACTCACGCATCAAATTAGGTCCCTCCCTGGTACACCCTGGCTGCAGTCGGCCGCCGTTGATGCAGAAATCTGCATGTCCTACCAGACCAGTTTCTCCCAGGAATCCAGCGTTTGTGTGCAGCACTTGGACCACGTAAGCGTCGTCTCGACCCAGTCTAAATTGACTGGATCCATACTCTGATATTAAAGGGCGAGCGGGGTCTAGACCTGAAGACGAAAAAACTCGGTGAGCATAAAATATAATTTGGGAAACACTGAAAACTCTTTTATTAACCGACTTCCAAAAAACGGGGAGGTTATATGTTCGGCTGTGGATATTTTTTTTTTTATTATTTTTTTTATTTTTGTATGTTCAACGATTATTCCGCCGTTTGTGAACCGATTTTCGAAATTTTTGTTTTGTTGTATTAGGTTTCACTCCAATTTGGTACCATGTTCACAAAAAAGGTGACCTGATGACCCATCATCAGGATAATTTCGAGGAGTTCCCTCGATTACTCATGGATCCCAATCCATGAGTAATCGAGGGAACTCCTCGAAATTTATATGGAAACATATGGTGATTTTGGTTTTATGTAAAGTGTACTAAGAATATGCTACTAAAAAGTCAAATATTGGGTCAAGGTATACCATGGTTTCGAAGCTGCTGAGAGAACTCCTGACTCCTTATAGATACACGTTTGGGAGTTTCGGCGTTGTTTTAAGAAAAGAAAGCATATGCTACTATGCAATTAATATTCATCATCATAATCATAATCATCATCATCGTCATCATCATCATTACCACGTCGTGTAAAGGTCACCAATGTCTCATGGCACAGAATAGATAGTAGTGTACTACTATAGCATAGGTATGGATATACTAATAATAATAATTATGTATTGTTACATAACAACACCTGTTTGTTTAATACACGGCGGTCGGCGCTGCAGAGGCGACGGTGTCGCGTGGGCGGCGCGTGGCGGCAGACGACAGATCGAATATTTTACTACTTTATATTATACAGATCGAATACTTTACTAACTACTGTTCACTTCACTGATAATATATTATTTTGTGAGTGTGAGTTGTGACTCTTAATGTAAAGAAAAGACGTCATACGCCTAAAACTGGTCTTATGGTTCTGTAGGGTTACCCTGGGACGTTAATCCCTCTGGCGTAATATTGTTACGTGCTAGGGGTTCGAAGATTCGGAAAGAAAGACCTGGTGACTCTCTTGAAGACTTTATTCACAAACACTAGCTCACTCTAATCACTGAGTCCAAACACTAAGCACTAGATCCAAATCACTGAGCACTATCACTGTCCTAGGTCGTAGCCGAGTCACTATCACAATCACAATCACTCACTATTGATCACTTGTTTTCGCTCCGAAGTCGCCTCGAAGATAGCTCAGATAAAACTGAATTGCCGGCCGGACTGTCTGCGACTATTTATACGGGCCGGATCGAATCTCAGAAAATTCCGGAACATCCCAGAATAAACCCGATATGCGTAAACAAATATGAGATATTTCTAGAAAGTACTCGTAGGTACATACACCTAGCGTCATCTAGTAGCGAGTAGGGGATTTACGTTGCCTGTGTTCCCTTGGTAAGTTCGCTGGTCCGACGCTAGATGGCACCACGTGTCCGTATCCGTAACACTACTCCCCTCTTAGAGATGCTCGTCCCGAGAATCGTTGTTACTGCCATGGTAACGCGCCAGACGGTCTATGTGTACCACTTTGAATGTCCCTCTTGGTTGCTTTTGGATCCTGTAAGTCACGTCATTCAATCGGGTAACCACTTTGTATGGGCCGTCCCACTTGGTCTGCAACTTTGGAGATTTCCCTTTTCGGCGAGTTGGGTTATGCAGCCACACCAGTGACCCTTCTTCGAAGCCGCTCGTGTTCGCTTTCCGGTCGTATCTGGTCTTCATTTTCTCACTTGACTGTAACCCATTTTCCCGAACCGTTGCGTGTATATAACGCATCTTTTCCCTTAAATCGCAGACATAGTCTTGTACGGTCTTTGGTTCCTCCGGTGACCCTCCCGTCAAGAGGTCTACTGGCACTCGTAGTTCTCTACCGTAATTGACATACGCCGGGGTAGCTTTTATGCCCTCATGCTCGGCGGTACGGTACGACAGAAGGAAGAGCGGTATATACTTGTCCCAATCCTTTTGTTTGTCATCTACCAATTTCGCCAAATGCCTCTCAAGGGTCTGGTTAAATCTCTCAACCATTCCATCAGATTGTGGATGGTACGCGGTGGTCCTCGTCTTATGCATTCCCAAAATCCTGCACACTTCCTGGAAGACCTGCGATTCGAAATTCCGGCCCTGATCGGAATGGATTTCTAGAGGCACACCAAAGCGAGATATCACTTCTTCGACTAGCTTAGAAGCAACTGTTGTAGCTTCCTGGTTTGGTATAGCGAAAACTTCGGGCCATTTGGTAAAGTAGTCCATGACGACCATGAAATACTTGTTTCCCGATTCCGTTACAGGAAATGGCCCAGCTACGTCAACTGCAATTCGTTCCCACGGTGCGCCAACGTTATACAAGCGCAGGTTCCCACGACTCCTTGTCTGTGGTCCCTTCACTGCAGCGCAAGTAGTACATTTGCGGCACCAATCCTGCACATCATCTCGACAATGCAACCAGTAGAATCGTTCTCGCACTTTTGTTAACGTCCTCTTGACACCTAGATGACCTCCTGATACGCCATCGTGTATTTCACGGAGAACATCTGGTACTCTCGTCCTTGGGACAACTACCTGAAAATGGAACTCTCTGCCGTTAGTCTTCTCCCATTTCCGGTAAAGTATTCCATTTTGAAGTATCAGACTGTCCCATTGCGCCCAGTACGCCTTAGTGGCAGCGCCAGTGGGTGCAACCTCACTCCAGATTGGTTTTACGTCACCCCGTTTCTTCCATGTGATGATGTGCCGAAGGTCGTCATCTCTTTCTTGTGCCTTCCTCATAGCATCGTTCTCCCATGGACCCAAAGGACTTGTTTTCGTTAACTTTAATGTTACTTCATTAGATTCCTGCTTAACACAGTGTTTGCAGTCTTCTGAACACGGCCTTCGTGAAAGTGCGTCAGCATTCCCATGCGACTTTCCGCTGCGGTGTTCGGTCTTGAAGTCGTACTCTTGGAGCTGTTCAATCCATCGTGCTACTTGACCTTCTGGGTTCTTGAATTGCAGTAGCCACTTCAAGGCTGCGTGATCAGTTCGCAGTAAAAACTGTCTGCCGATGAGATATTTGTTGAAATGTTGTAGCGTCTTTACAACAGCCAAGAGTTCTCTTCTTGTCACACAGTAGTTTCTCTCTGGCTTGGATAAAGACTTGCTGAAATATGCAATTACAACTTCTCTTTCACCCTGTTTTTGAGATAACACCCCTCCAATGGCCGTGTTGCTTGCGTCTGTGTCGACTATAAACTGACCTTCAGGTTGTGGATACCCCAAGATTGGTGTTTCACACAGATGTTGCTTCAGTTTCTGAAAAGAATCTTCCGAAGTCTCGTCCCAAATAAACTGTCGTTTATCTTCTGTCAGCCGATGTAATGGTTTGGCTATCTCTGAGAATCCCTTAACAAAACGCCTGTAGTAGGAACATAGGCCGAGAAATGCCCGCACTTCGGTTTTGTTTTTAGGGGTTGGCCAATTTTGAACTGCTTCCAGTTTCTCCGGGTCCGTCTGGATTCCATCACTGGAGATAATATGGCCGAGATAATTGACCTTACTCCTGAACAAACGACACTTTTTCGGATTCAACTTTAACTTGGCCCCCTCTATTTTGGCGAAAACTCGTTCTAAGTTTCGCAAATGGTCCTCGAAGTCGCGGCCAACAATGATGACGTCATCCAAGTAGACTAAGCAAGCCTCTCCAACTAAGCCTGCCAGTACACACTCCATGAGTCGCTCAAATGTGGCAGGTGCGTTACACAATCCAAAGGGCATGACGTTAAACTGCCATAAACCTTTACCGGTGGAGAAAGCTGTCTTCTCCTTGTCTTTTTGATGAATTTCCACCTGCCAGTATCCAGATTTCAGGTCCAGGGTCGAGAACCATTTCATGCCACTCAAGGTATCCAGAGTGTCGTCGATTCGAGGTAATGGATAACTGTCCTTCTTAGTGACATCATTGAGACGCCTGTAGTCCACACAAAATCTTGTGCTGCCATCTTTCTTCTTCACTAACACAACAGGTGAGCACCACGGACTTGCAGACGGTTCAATTATCTTATGCCTTCTCATGTCCTCCAAAAGGCCTTCAACTTCTTTTTCCTTTGCAATGGGTATCCGTCTTGCTCGTTGACGAATTGGGTTCTCGCTTCCGGTATCTATCCTGTGTTGAACCATCGACGTTCTTCCAAGGTCGCCTTCCTGACTGGAGAAGATATTCGCGTGGCGTTGTAAAAACTTCTTAGCTTTCATGCTCTGCGAATAAGTCAGATTACTCTTGCAGTCATCGAGTAGCTCAGTCACTATTTCATAGTTGCTGCGGTTTGCTGAATCTGAGCCTGTGATCGAACTACACTTTCTCATCCAGACAACTTCCTCGCACTTTCCAATGACGTCACCTTTGTTCAAGCAGATCTCGCGATCACCAAGATTCAAAACCCTGACCACAGCGTTACTGCTTCCACTAACAAGGGTTCTCGCCGTCATCAGTTTTTGCGCTGATGTCTTGTTAGGTGTGTCTTCGATCAACACGCATCTGTTTGACTTCTTCTTTCCAGCTGGTGGTAGTTTCACCAGCACTCTAGCTTCTGTACGTCCAGGTATTATAACTTTTTTTACACATTCAACTTTCCCGCTGGCGCCTCCAAGGATGAAAATTTCTTCTTCACCACACTTGAAAACTCCGTCAGCAACATCAATTCTGCAGTTATGTTTCTTCATGAAATCCAAACCCAAGATGCAATCATCCATAATCTCAGCTACGATAACGTCATGAGGGTATGAGGACCCCCCTACATTTATCGTAACTGACATTTCTCCAAGGACGGGTATTGGCTGACCGGAGGCAGTAAGAAGCCGACAGTTGATTCTCCTTTTGTGTCTTCTTGCGGCTTTTACCAGATTTGGGTTCACTATCGTTCTAGAGGCTCCTGTGTCTAGAGTCATTTTGCAATCCGTCCTGTTAATAGTCCCCTGAATCACAAGACTATTTCCGCTGCATGCTTGGGAGATAACAGTTATCGGGGCTTCCTCCGCGTCAGCCAGCACTCGCCCCTTAGTCCTGGCTTTTATTCGTTTCCCTGATCCTGGGCAGGGGATGAAGCTCCTTGCTTCTTCAGCTCTTCTATTTGTTCCATGCGTTCCTCGAGCCTCTTCATCCTTGCCAGATGGGTCTCCTTCTGCGGGCAGTTGAGCTGAAGATGGCCCCTCTCACCACACTTATAGCACATGGCTCCATAACTTCTCTTCGTAGGAGCCTTGACCTCCTTAACTTCCTCAGAGACCTCGTGGATCTTATGAGTCTGTCGTATGTCACGGCGAACAGCCTCGACCTCCAAAGCATGCGCCAATGCTTCCTTAAGCGAGGTGTGGTGACGAAGCCTCACTGCAGCTCTGACCTCCAGATCCCTGATTCCGTCGACAAATGCTTGCACAATACTCGTGTCGACCATCTTGGAATCGGCTCCTGGGTGTGCCTTCTTAACCAGTTTTTCAATTTCCAACGCCCATTGTTGTAGTCCCTCTCCTGAGCGTTGGACTCTGTCACGAAGTTGAGCACGGAACACGTGCTCCAGGTGTCGCTCCCCGTATCTGGATTCAAGCGCCTCCATCAGATCTTGGAACCCATTTCCTGTGTGTGCTTCCAGGACCGACAAAGCTTGCCCTCTAAGCGCAACAGTGAGAGCGGTCAGGCATTGTTCGTCAGTCCATCCGTTGGCAGAAGTAACCGTCTGGAATTGCTGACGATAAGCGTTCCAAGAAGTAGTACCGTCGTATGGTGGCACTTTAACTCTTGGTCCTTGTGCCACTACTCCATTAGTTCCACTAGACGTCGCGACTCCTGTGGTTTCCAGGCGCACTTTCCACTTCTGTAATTCTGTGAGGCCGGTTTTCACATTTTCCATATCCACTCCTAGCCCGGTAACTCGTTCTTCCATTATGTCGACATCTTTTCGAAGCTTAGTCACAGTGTCACTAACATCCTTTATGGCCAGAAGCGCTTTCTCTTGGAGGTCCTTTTGTTGCTCTTGAGACTCCATCATTGCCCTTTGAGAATCTTGCATAGTGCCGAGCTTGCGGTCTTGTGACTCTTGCAAAGCCTGAATTAACTCAATTAAGCTTTCTAATTGAGGAGCCATTTGAGGGGCCGTAGAAACTACGCGCGTGGCAGGATGGATGGAGCTAGTCGACGGAGCCTGAGCAGGCGGGGCCCAGTGGGCGGGGCCAATGGGCGTGGCCTGAGTGGGCGTGGCCTGGTGGGCGGAGCCAGTGGGCGTGGCCATGTCCAGAGTGGGCGGGGCCTGGGGGGCGTGGTCAGTGGGCGGGTCCCGGTGGGCGGAGCCAGTGGGCGTGGCTTCACCCGAAGTGGGTGGAGCCTGGGGGGCGTGGTCAGTGGGCGGAGCCTGGTGGGCGGGGCCAGGGGGTAGGGCCTGCCCCGCAGTGGGCGGAGCTTGGTCTCTAGTGGGTGTGGCCTCCGCAGCTCCACCTCCAACTCCTCTCTCGGAGTCGATGGCAGCAGCTCGCTGCGCCCTTGTCCTGACACTCCCCTTGAAGTCCTCTCTCGGAGTCAATGGCATCTTCCAAATCTCACTTCCGACACCAGTTGTTACGTGCTAGGGGTTCGAAGATTCGGAAAGAAAGACCTGGTGACTCTCTTGAAGACTTTATTCACAAACACTAGCTCACTCTAATCACTGAGTCCAAACACTAAGCACTAGATCCAAATCACTGAGCACTATCACTGTCCTAGGTCGTAGCCGAGTCACTATCACAATCACAATCACTCACTATTGATCACTTGTTTTCGCTCCGAAGTCGCCTCGAAGATAGCTCAGATAAAACTGAATTGCCGGCCGGACTGTCTGCGACTATTTATACGGGCCGGATCGAATCTCAGAAAATTCCGGAACATTCCAGAATAAACCCGATATGCGTAAACAAATATGAGATATTTCTAGAAAGTACTCGTAGGTACATACACCTAGCGTCATCTAGTAGCGAGTAGGGGATTTACGTTGCCTGTGTTCCCTTGGTAAGTTCGCTGGTCCGACGCTAGATGGCACCACGTGTCCGTATCCGTAACAATATCAATTAAGACAACCAGTGAGTGTGAGCGAGAAGAAAAAATTTATTGTAGCGAATTAGTGATATCAAAAGCTGTCGAGTAAGCGATACCGCGATGTAGATGCTTTACAACGACATCTGTTGTTGAATTGCGGAACTAAATTTTCTTAGAAAATATAAATTTTACAAATCTCAACACTTAACAAATTGTAATAAAATACGTAAAATATACGCGAAGGTTTACGTACTAGTGTAACTAAAAAGAGTGAAATTATTATTATTTTTAACAAAAAATTAAAACCGACTTCCAAGGTAAAAACAATATAAATAACATGAATATGAACTAAAAAGTATTAAATAATTTTTACTATCTAACAGTGCCTTTTTCCGAATTCGGCTAAACTTCAACTATTTCTGTACTCAATCTTCATAATTTTGAAGTCGGTGCCAGTTCCAAAAGTTTCAAATATTCTGTCAGAGGACTGAAGATTCAGCTATCTGGTACCGACTTCAAAATAATGAAGATTGAGTACAGAAATAGTTGAGGTTTAGCCGAATTCGGAAAAAGGCACTGTTAGATAGTAAAAATTATTTAATACTTTTTAGTTCATATTAATGTTATTTATATTGTTTTTACCTTGGAAGTCGGTTTTAATTTTTTGTTAAAAATAATAATAATATAAACAAACGTAAACGTAACGTAAACTACGCTTAGGCTGCGATTCCACCAGAGATGTGTTGCGAGGAATGTGTTTTTGAGAACCAATAGAATCGCTTTATTGACGTGAGCTTGCCATGACATCGCTCAGCGCGGCGATGGATTTTAAAAATAATTCCTCGCAACACATCTCTGGTGAAAACACAGCCTTAGGCTGTGTTCTACCAGACGCCTAGCATGGCCTCAGTAGAAATGTGAAAGAATAGATACACTGACAGTTTTTACGGACCAACTAACAGATTTTCTTTGTTAATCCACCACTTTGTCTACTTTACCGTAAGAATAAACCTTTCTATTGTGGTCATGCTGAGCTAAGTTGTGTTGTGACTTGTGAGAATCCTCATTACATGATTAATGATTGGATTGGATGATTGGAATCGGGTAAGGTCAAACTGTCGCACATTACACGGTATACCTTTATGCGTTGGTACTTGGTACGCGAATTGCATACCTACTTGATAAAGAACAGTGGGTTTGTAGCTTACATAATTACATAGTACAATGTACAGATCAACTGAACAAACAATTTAAATATTATTTTCTGCAACAGAAAATATTTAAATTGTTTATTCAGTCGATTTTAACATTCTTCTGATGTTCAATTGTAATATATTTTGCAAAAACTTTACTTTATGACATGATAATTATTATTTATTAATCCTATGTCTAAAGAGAAATTCATTATTAATAGTAAACAAATTAATTATAATTAATAATTATTGTTTTCTGACCAAACACAAATTTTAAAATCTGAATAAATATATTCGTAAATGAATCCATAATATTCTTATACATACATACATATTATTTTCCCTTGGTCACGACATCACGCGTAAACGGCTGGAGTCTGGAGTCTGGGCCGATTTCACTGATTTTTTTAACCGACTTCCAAAAAGGAGGAGGATATAATAATATGTTCGTCTGTTTATTATAATTTTTTTTTTGATGTTCAACGATCACTTCGCCGTTTGTGGACCGATTTTCAAGATTTTTTCGCTATTGTATCGGATTTAATCCAACTTTGGTACCATGTTCATAAAAAAGATCACTTCATGATGGGATCCATAAGTAATCGAAGGAATTCCTCGCTATTTATACTAAAGTTAAAACCCTATTTATCGGGATGATATTGTATTTTCGTTTCATAATCTGAAGTATTTCAAATGGAAACTTGTAGTGATTTTGGATAAATAATGAAGTATTCCAAATAAATCTTACCAAAATGTCAGACTTCGCACCAATACCATGGTTCGAAGGTGGTGAACAGATCTCCGACCTCCTTAAAGATATATGTTTGGGGGTTTCGAAGTTGTTTTAGGAATTGAAGGCATTAAATATGCAAATTTTACATTAAATTAATCATTAATCCCTCGATCACCAATTCCAGGAAATCTTTTGTTGTCGCGGCCCATGTGGGCCTTACGGGGCTTGAGGGATTAATGATGATGATGAACTCCTGAACCCTTAAACATAAAAGTTTGGAATTTTTCGGCATCGCTTAGATAACTGCAAGCATTTACCACAATTTCGCTTAGAGTAATAATATAATGTGTGTTGTCGTGCAGATAACTACATAGTAAAAAAAGAGTAAAATAATTATTTTTTAACAAAAAATTGAAGCCGACTTTCAATGGTAAAAACAATATTCTTAATATGATCTACAAAGTATGAAATAATTCTTTAAATTCTTCATTAGTGCCTTTTTCTAAATTAGAATTTAGACTAAACCCTACGAATAATAAAAACTACGGAAGAGTAACTCCGTCAAAAAACATGCTCCAAAATACTTGTCAAAAAAGTGTACCTTAGGTTCACTTTTCATACATTTGCAATGTTTAGGTGACCTTGAGAGGTATAAAGGCTGACGTTACATGACAGTTCGAATGGAACCAAATTTAAAACTGTATTAGTATGGGAGTTACGTTTCTTTAGGTTTTATTATTCGTAGACTAAACCTCAACTACTCTGCATCCAATTTTAATTCTTTTGAAGTCGGTACCGGCTAGTTAAGTAAGTTACTAATTAGTACCTAATTACTATATTATGTCAAGGATTTCAGTTCTGAACTGGTACCTACTTCAAAAGAATTAAAATTGGATTCAGAGTAGTTGAGGTTTAGTCGAAATTTGAAAAAGGCACCATTGAAGAATTTAAAGAATTATTTAATGCTTTTTAGATTATATTAAGAATATCGTTTTTTCCTTGGAAGTCGGGTTCAATTTTGTTAAAAAATAATTTTACTCTTTTTAGTTATAAGCTACAAAGAAAAAGGCTTTATGCGTAGATAAAACTTCATACTTTTTAGGTCATTTTAAGATTTTTTTTCCTTGAAAATAGGGTTACATTTTGTTAAAAAATAATTTGGTTTATTACTTTGTTTTTAAACATAATCCATAATATTTAGTATATAATAATAATAATGCATTTCTACAAAAGAAATTAAGTTGGGTGTCGCAATTATTATTTCCCACATAAAATTGCGCGAATTATCAATAATTAATTGTATGAAAACAATTAGCGAGAAAAAATAATATATTAAGTATGACTAAGTTTTACATTCTAATATAGGGGTGTTTACAAGGTCAATTATTAGCAGATTTTTTTAATAAAATAAGGATATAACGGTAAAAAAAGTATTTCCAAAACTTCAGCTTGATAACTTTTGTATTTTTTTTTGTTACTTAAATGTGAGTTATATGACTTATGAGCCTTCTAAGTTAGATAGGCAAGTAGATTTTTTTTAATAAACTTTATAAATATTTGTATAATACCATTCGATAGTTATGCCATTTATAACATTTTTTCTTATGAAACTACTTTCATTATCACAATATTTAACATATATTAGCTATTGAACATAATTCTCCAGGGATGCAGACAAGGGCGATTCTCTGTAAGCCCGTAAATGGCTGTCCTGAGCGATTTTTTTAAAAAGTATTTGAATAATTTATAAAATAATTACTTCTAATGAAACTCTAACCTAAAACTTTAGAGGCCCTAGAACCATAACTGTTTTAACATTCTAGAAGCGAAAGAAGGTCTGAAAATACTGTCCCTTGGCTGTCCCCATCACTACCGTCACCACCTAAAAATAATATTTACGAAGAAGTTGATGAAACTATGATATACATATTATGGCGGTTAATATTACAAAATATAATGATTAATATATTATGTACATAATATTTTCGTAAAACAAAGTCTCGCTGCCAATTTATATGTTTAGTAGACTAGGAATTTTGTCCCCAGAATTTTTAAACATTTAATTAAAATTTAAATGAAAAACTATAATATTTACAAACGTTTTCTTGATTGAAATGATTAACTAGACGTTCCGTGCGGCTTCGCACGCGTAAATTAGGAATTTCACGGAAACCGTACATTTCCCGCAAATAAAATATAGCCTATGTCTCACGAGTCACGTGGTCAACTCTATATAATATGTGCCAAATAACATAAAAATTGTTCCAGTAGTTCGTGAGATAAGCGCTTTTAAATATTTTTCCCCGCTTTTTTTCACATTTTCCTCTTTATCTTCGCTCCTATTAGTGTTAGCGTGATAATATATAGCAGCCTTCCTCGACAAATAGGATATCAAACACTGAAAGAATTTTTCAAATCGGACCAGTAGTTGCTGAGATTAGAGCGTTCAAACAAACAAACAAACAAATTCTTTCGCTTTATAATAATACTAGCTGACCCGACAGACGTTGTCCTGTCTTAACGATGATTATTTAATCCGAATTGGTATAATTAAGAAAACAATAGATTAAAATTAGTACCTTCATGCCAAATTTCATCAAAATAGATTAATAAATAGTTTAAGCGAAAATTATAAAAGTTTATTGTGCAGGAAGCGTACATTTTCCGGGACAAAAAGTATTGTCCTTATTATACCTTGTCCTTTCCCGAGACACAAAGTATCTCCATACCGAATTTCATAAAAATAGACTGAATAGTTTAGGCGAAAATCATAAAAGCTTATTGTGCGGGAACCATACTTTTTCCGGGATTAAAAGTATCCCTTGTCCTTTCCCGAGACTCAAAGTATCTCCATACCAAAATTCATCAAAATTGATTGAATAGTTTACGCGCAAATCATAAAAGTATATTGTGCAGTAACCGTACATTTTTCCTGGACAAAATGTATCCTATGTCCTTTTCCTGGTTCTAAGCTACCTCTCCACCAATTTTCAGCCAAATCGGTTCATCCGTTCTTGAGATAAAAGTTTATTGGGCGGGAACCGTACATTTTCCGGGACAAAAAGTATCCCTTGTCCTTTCCCGAGACTCAAAGTATATCCATACCAAAATTCATCAAAATCGATTAAATAGTTTACGCGCAAATAATAAAAGTATATTGTGCAGTAACCGTACATTTTTCCGGGACAAAATGTATCCTATGTCCTATTCCTGGTTCCATGCTACCTCTCCACCAATTTTCAGCCAAATCGGTTCATCCGTTCTTGAGATAAAAGTTTATTGGGCGGGAACCGTACATTTTCCGGGACAAAAAGTATCCCTTGTCCTTTCCCGAGACTCAAAATATCTCCATACCAAAATTCATCAAAATCGATTGAATAGTTTACGCGCAAATCATAAAAGTATATTGTGCAGTAACCGTACATTTTTCCTGGACAAAATGTATCCTATGTCCTTTTCCTGGTTCTAAGCTACCTCTCCACCAATTTTCAGCCAAATCGGTTCATCCGTTCTTGAGATAAAAGTTTATTGGGCGGGAACCGTACATTTTCCGGGACAAAAAGTATCCCTTGTCCTTTCCCGAGACTCAAAGTATATCCATACCAAAATTCATCAAAATCGATTAAATAGTTTACGCGCAAATAATAAAAGTATATTGTGCAGTAACCGTACATTTTTCCGGGACAAAATGTATCCTATGTCCTATTCCTGGTTCCATGCTACCTCTCCACCAATTTTCAGCCAAATCGGTTCATCCGTTCTTGAGATAAAAGTTTATTGGGCGGGAACCGTACATTTTCCGGGACAAAAAGTATCCCTTGTCCTTTCCCGAGACTCAAAATATCTCCATACCAAAATTCATCAAAATCGATTGAATAGTTTACGCGCAAATCATAAAAGTATATTGTGCAGTAACCGTACATTTTTCCGAAACAAAATGTATCCTATGTCCTTCTCCTGGCTCTAAACTACCTCCCTGCCAATTTTCAGCTAAATCGGTTCAGCCGTTCTTGAGTTATAAGTGAAGTAACTAACACGACTTTCTTTTATATATATAGATTAAGTATAGATATGAAGGTTATCTGTTGAGGGTCAATTTTGCCCTGATAATAATAATATAGCAGTTCTAATCTCTCCTACCTCCTTATCCATATATAGGTAGAGCTGGATGTCATAATATTTTGCAATTTCATAACAGTGACTTTCTTTTAACTTTTATTGATAAGTACACTTTATCATTTGCATAAATTATTATTTTTAGTACTTAAAGAGATACAAGTATAGTCAGGTAAGTACGTTCAAATTTTATCAGATTTGTTCAAGTGTCCTTACCCTTATCTTAAGAGGCCGGATACCCTTGGAATTTCTCATACATACGTAATGCCAAAATCATTTTCTCATACGAAAATATTTAACATGTTTGAGTTGCTTTTCAGTTTAAAATAGTACACACTAGGTTCCTGCACAAAAATTTACTTACTTCAAAATATTTAAACACAAAAAACAATTTTTTTGTTTAATTTTTTTTTAGTAAATTTACTACTAAATATTTAAACACTAAAAAACACTAAAAAATAGAGTAAAACACTAAAAAATATATAAATAAATAGTAAGTTTACTACAAAATAGTTCAATGTTAAAAAATATTTTTTAGAGTTTAAATATTTTGTAGTAAATTTACTATTTATTTATATATTATTTAGTGTTTTACTCTATTTTTTAGTGTTTAAATATTAAGTAGTAAATTTACTAAAAAAAATTTTACACACAAAAAAAAATTGTGTTTAAATATTTTGAAGTAAATTTTCGTGCAGGAACCTAGGTAAGTACTATTTTAAACTGAAAAACAACTCAAACATGTTAAATATTTTCGTATGAGAAAATGATTTTGGTTTTACGTATGTATGAGAAATTCGAGAGTACCCGGCCCCTTAAATCTTAATCATACTCAATCTACTCAGGTAAACAGAGACATGAAATTTAACTAGATGACGCCCACAGGTCCGATGAACAAAAAATAGTTTATCGCACAAGAATTACCGTACACGGTCATTTCTCCGGGATAAAAGTTTCATTTATAAGGGACCACACCGGGACCAACGTATCCTCATACCTAGCAGAATTTAACGGTTTGGGCGAGAACAGACAGACAGACACACTGGAATTAGAAGTATGGATGACTTGTTTATATTTATTTACTTTTAATTGTATCACGCAACTTCCATCTCGCAGATATTAATTTATAGCGCGAAAACTGTACTTTGGCGTGATAAAAACTAACTTCTTTTTTCCGAGACTCAAAGTGTTATTCGATACCTTAGGTTTTAACCACATCTGTATAAATTTCGCGAAAATGATACAGATGTGGACAAAGCCTTACATAATTCACCTATGCAGTGCTGCCTTTCAAACGGTTCAGTCCTTTAAGGGTAATTTAATTAAATTATTTTTAAGGGAATATTAGGTATGTTAACTGGTAACAGATAACTAGCGTTTATTAACTTCCCATAATATTAGTAGGTAAAAGACATTACAGTGTTAATATCGATTACTCTATAGCAGGAGTTCCCAAACTGTGCGCCGCGGTGCGGCGCCCTGGTCCCTGGTGCGCCGCGGAAAGTCAAGAGGGGGCGCCGCCGTGGCCCGTGAGTCGATCCTCCATCATTATCCATAACTCAAATATTTGGGAACCCCTGCTCTATAGTCTATTTAATGCTATTTCGCACGCTTGTCTGTGACCCTGAATCCTGATGACACCCAATTCTAACTACTTATTCACCCTATTATGAATTCATTTAAATCGCGATGGAATCATTGAACTGTACTATGGTCTATGATCTACTCGCTGTTTTGTCTGCTAAACGATTTTAGACCTTACGCTCCGTAAAGAGGCTTGTATTTCGAGTAGCTTTCCTCCGGTAACGTAATCTATTTCGAGATAACACACTTTATATGTATAGCACGATAGGAGTGGAGCGGCCATTGGGCAAGTGGGCTCGCGTGCGGTGACATCAGTAGACGTATTATAAAGTTTTGTGTTCACCATGGCCAAGGTCGACATCAAATATACGAAGGTATGTTTATGATTTTTTATGAAAAAATAAAGTTTTTTCCGGCCTATTACGATGTGTGCTTATAAATACTATTTTGACAAAATATCAAACATGTGGCGTAGATTTGCCTATCAACAAGATTAATAAGTAAGTGATTTTGTTTAGTTCTACCAGTAGGCTGTATTCTGGCTATATAATTTAGTCAGTTCACAGCTGATAGAACCAGACATATTTTATATTTAATAAATTAAAATTATGCATTTTGAAGCACTACAGTTTCAGTAGTTTACCGGCAAAATTGCGAGTTAGCAAGTTATAAAATTCAATGTGACTAAAATATTTGGAGGTAATAAGTTTTAATTCGAAGTACCAACTTAAAATTAAAATATTTCGCTAAATATTATAAACTAGCTGACCCGACAGACGTTGTCCTGTCTTAACGATGATTATTTAATCCGAATTGGTATAATTAAGAAAACAATAGATTAAAATTAGTACCTTCATGCCAAATTTCATCAAAATAGATTAATAAATAGTTTAAGCGAAAATTATAAAAGTTTATTGTGCAGGAAGCGTACATTTTCCGGGACAAAAAGTATTGTCCTTATTATACCTTGTCCTTTCCCGAGACACAAAGTATCTCCATACCGAATTTCATAAAAATAGACTGAATAGTTTAGGCGAAAATCATAAAAGCTTATTGTGCGGGAACCATACTTTTTCCGGGATTAAAAGTATCCCTTGTCCTTTCCCGAGACTCAAAGTATCTCCATACCAAAATTCATCAAAATTGATTGAATAGTTTACGCGCAAATCATAAAAGTATATTGTGCAGTAACCGTACATTTTTCCTGGACAAAATGTATCCTATGTCCTTTTCCTGGTTCTAAGCTACCTCTCCACCAATTTTCAGCCAAATCGGTTCATCCGTTCTTGAGATAAAAGTTTATTGGGCGGGAACCGTACATTTTCCGGGACAAAAAGTATCCCTTGTCCTTTCCCGAGACTCAAAGTATATCCATACCAAAATTCATCAAAATCGATTAAATAGTTTACGCGCAAATAATAAAAGTATATTGTGCAGTAACCGTACATTTTTCCGGGACAAAATGTATCCTATGTCCTATTCCTGGTTCCATGCTACCTCTCCACCAATTTTCAGCCAAATCGGTTCATCCGTTCTTGAGATAAAAGTTTATTGGGCGGGAACCGTACATTTTCCGGGACAAAAAGTATCCCTTGTCCTTTCCCGAGACTCAAAATATCTCCATACCAAAATTCATCAAAATCGATTGAATAGTTTACGCGCAAATCATAAAAGTATATTGTGCAGTAACCGTACATTTTTCCTGGACAAAATGTATCCTATGTCCTTTTCCTGGTTCTAAGCTACCTCTCCACCAATTTTCAGCCAAATCGGTTCATCCGTTCTTGAGATAAAAGTTTATTGGGCGGGAACCGTACATTTTCCGGGACAAAAAGTATCCCTTGTCCTTTCCCGAGACTCAAAGTATATCCATACCAAAATTCATCAAAATCGATTAAATAGTTTACGCGCAAATAATAAAAGTATATTGTGCAGTAACCGTACATTTTTCCGGGACAAAATGTATCCTATGTCCTATTCCTGGTTCCATGCTACCTCTCCACCAATTTTCAGCCAAATCGGTTCATCCGTTCTTGAGATAAAAGTTTATTGGGCGGGAACCGTACATTTTCCGGGACAAAAAGTATCCCTTGTCCTTTCCCGAGACTCAAAATATCTCCATACCAAAATTCATCAAAATCGATTGAATAGTTTACGCGCAAATCATAAAAGTATATTGTGCAGTAACCGTACATTTTTCCGAAACAAAATGTATCCTATGTCCTTCTCCTGGCTCTAAACTACCTCCCTGCCAATTTTCAGCTAAATCGGTTCAGCCGTTCTTGAGTTATAAGTGAAGTAACTAACACGACTTTCTTTTATATATATAGATTGTAAAAATACTAGTCTACTGGCTACTAGCTACGCGGCACGGCGCTCAAAAAATATTGAAAAAATAAACATGATAAATACGATTATTTTGTCATCGATAACCCTTTTATCTACTTAAAAATAATCGGTTTACAAAAATTACACTCTCCGACTGATAACAAAATATATGGAACGAAATAAGATTTTTGCTGATTATTAGAGAGAGAGAAAAATCGATGATCAGCTGACTTTATTATTACTTACCTACTAGTTATCCGTTTCGGACCACTGACCACATAATAATATTATGTTTCGAACCGCGGTATGAAACACTCAAGTTTTTTTTTCTTGCATCATGTACCTCAGCAAGGAAAAAATTATATTATTTTATAACTCTTTTATTGCTTACAAAAAAGTAAGTGACGTATAAAAAATATATTCTTCTTCTTCTTTAAAAATGGCCTCCCTTGAATAAAAAAAAATCAAACAAATTGACAAATTATAACTGAGTAATTTTTTTACCTACCTCCACTATAATAATAATATAAGTAGTCATCACAGACTAAGAAGAGATACTACGTATGTAGTCATATTGAAATGGAGATAGGTAAAAAAAATACTTAGTTTAGTAGTGTTAAAAGGGCCTGATACACGGTTTCAAACTGAAGTTTAAAACCCTGTAGATTGTTTTATGCCAAATTTGGTTTGACCTTTAATTTTTTTGCATAAAACAACTACGAGGGCGGGATTAAAAAGTTAAAATAAAAAAATATGTATGTCATTTTTAAATTCGTGTCTCTGGCCACCTTTGTTCTTTTGATTTTAATGGCGTGAAAATTTTATTAATTTTTTATCATTTGAAAAAAATTCGTCAACTGTTTTCAGAATGGATAAAATTGAACAAAGAGCGCCGATAAAGTTTCCTCATATGAAGGGGATAAAGGGGAGATATGTTTGTGACGAATTAAAATATGTTTTGGGTGAATCTGCTTCTTCTCATGCCACAGTAAAAAACTGGGTGGCTGAGTTTAAGCGCGGTCGTTCATGGGTCAAAGATGAAGCCCGCCCCGAACGTCCAAAAAGCGTCACAACTCCGGAAATGGTCGTGAATGTATATATGATATGGTTTTAGCAGACCGACGATTGAAGTTATCTGAAATAGCAGACACTGTAGGTATCTCAAAAGAACGGGTAGATCATATCCTAAGTGAGGAACCAAATATGAAAAAGTTATCGGCCCGTTGGCTGCCGCGATTGCTTCTAGCACGTTTAAAAAAAGAATTAAAGAAAACCAATGAATTAAAAGTATGATTTGTTACCCAACCACCTTATTCGCCTAATCTAGCGCCATCAGACTTCCATTTATTCCCTAAGCTCAAAACTTTTTTGGGTGGACAGAAATTTGCCACAAATGATGAAGTCATAGCACTCATAAGCTCTGTAGAGGAGTATTTTGCAGGCCTTGAAAGATATCATTTTATGGAAGGCATTACCACTTTAGAACAAGTCATAAACCGTGTATCAGGTCCTTAAATTAATAAAATGCTCGTGATTTAATTAAATAAATTACTTAATGAGGTAATAAGTCACTAGTCATGGGCATAACTGAATAAATACCAATCTACGTACCTACTTCGCAAGTCATAAGACTCATAAGTCAACTCATATAACTGAAGACATGAGTAGATGAAGTGGATAACTAACATTTTATAACATATTAAGGGCAAATACGTACACGTAGCTCGTAATAAGGCCCGGCTGCGAAGTGCGCAACGGGCAATAGCGGTGAGGGTCATCAGGGGGTACCCTACGGTCTCCTGGGCGGTAGCTACTGCCCTGGCAAGTTGCCCCAGCTGATTGCAAGGGTCTTCGCCGAGTTGCACCTCCTCGCTTCAGAGAGGAGGTCGCGGGGCGAAGGCCTATAATGGGTTATAGGAGGAGCTCCAGTGGGTACGAAGGCTAGGAGAGCAGTGGCTATTGAGGAGGTGGGGTGAGGACCTGGCGCAGGCCCAGTACGGTCAACGTACTACTCAGGCTCTGCGTCCAGTTAAAACCCCTCACCTTCCGCCTTACACAGGTACTCACCGGGCACGGATGTTTCGGTGCGTACTTGTGTAAGGTCGTCTACGCCGGCTCGCTCGCTCGCTCTCGAGCATGGTTCGCTGCATGCTCGAGAGGTATGCTAGGAGTATGCTAGGTACAAAAAATCAGTCTCGCAGTTAACGTATTCAGTAACGTTTAAATATTAGTATGCAAATAATTACAACGCACCTCTGCGCTGATGCTGGCTTGCATAATATCAATAATAAATAGGTTTTTTCTTACTTTTTATTGATTTTAGGAACGAGTTTTTGGTATAATTATTTACAGATGTCCTTGAGTATAATAATAGACCGGATTGTACATAATATACGCACTCTCATTTTATTTTTCATCAAAACATCACGATTCACGCGTCATATTATGACATATCACTCATACATAATAAATAATAATTGATGGTAACTGTAAGCATAGAATTGTACTTTATATTCACAATACGGGACTCCAGCGACCACTAAAGATAAGTTAATGTTTTATTATTGTAATTCCACTCACACTCTTTTAATTTAATAAAATATTTGAATATGCGTAGTTATCTGTAATTACGAATTAATTAATAAATAACAATTTCAAAAAATTTAATATAACTTTCAAATAGTGAAGTTAAGGGCCCTCTTTCCCTAAATTAGCAGGTCGATTGTCTGTCAGTGCGAATATCGACATAAATGACATTAAAATAACATTCATAACAGCGCGCCTTTGCCCGCGCTCGCCACATCCATGATAGGGCGAAATAGGAGAAAAAACCTTTTTAAGGCTTAATATAATACATATTTCAAAAAATTAAAAAAACCAAATTATTAACTTATGTATTGCAAATCAGTAGATATTTTTTATATATTCTTTTGATAAATAATGAAGGAGTAAAGTCGTTTCATTCAACGATTTGGAGGTGATTTGGTTTTTATTTCTTTATTGTGTGATATCGAAAGAAAAAATATGGCAAAACCAAATTACGTATCATATCATGTAGATTACTACGAGTAATTATTTTTTTCAGATATAATTTCTCTGTTAATGCCGATGAAAAGTTGTTTCATCTGCACGTTTTTTTCGAAAGAGCAGCCTTAATTAGATACATTTTTAAGTTAAAAGATATAAAAATATATAATACACGACCAAAACAGAAACATCCTTATTTAGGGTTCCGTACCAAAAATTTTAAAACTTTTTTTTCCCTTTTTAGATTGTAATTGATGAATTTGTATGACAACATTTAAAATATTTACAAAATCTTTAATTATATTTCTACTATAATAATAATTAATAATAAAGTTAAAATAAAATACAATTTACCCATACAAATCACACAATTATTGCTCTATAACGGTACGGAAACCTTCGTGTGCGAGCCAACTCGCACTTGGGCGATTTTATTTTAATTGGTATAATATGATAATAGTTAATTAGCAAACATCATATCGGTAATATTTTATTTGCAGTTGTTCATCAACAATGAGTGGGTGGACTCCGTGAGCAAGAAGACCTTCCCCACCATCAACCCCCACGATGAGTCCGTCATCACCCAGGTGGCTGAGGGAGACAAGGTAATAGTAATATCATACCGTAATAAACCGAAACCGTAGGTATACATCCTAGTTCCTACTCCTCTTATCTTTAATTTTGTAGCGGGTCCCAAGACAGCTTAGCATATCCCTCGGGCTCCCTGAGATCAAATCAAAGGGTTTTCGTGGTTGGATACCGCTGTCGATCCTGACGACACGGGAGATACAGTGGTGGGAATGTGTGGAGGGCCGAAGCCCGTTACAAAACCTTAATATTACCTAGCAGCAGGCTCAGCATAACAACATTAGGAATGGGGAATAATAGTCATACTGACATAATATTTTAGTGACAAAATGGCGGAATTCCTTTGCCAATCTGTCACTTTGCCTGTTCTTTCGTGGAAAGAAATGGTTTCTATCATTGAGATGTGTTTCTATAGTGACCAAGCCTAGTGTTGCTTTCTCACAAAATGAAAGTTCTTTCACTTCCCCGTAATCTATATATATCTGCGTCTCATCATAATCGACGCAGTCGTTGCTGTCGTTCATGACCAATAGACATAGGGTTTCTTTTATTTATATTTTACTTTACTCTTTTATGTTATATACCTAAACTTAAAGATTTAACACAAAATTTAACTAACAACGCCACCCAATAATCTATTGTCCGAATAGCCAATAGGTAATTTTCAACTTTCAATCTTTAGCATCCCACGTAGTCTATCACAAATTGCAATAATATCCATTGTTGTGATCTGAAAAGTATGAAAAGGAATGTGACTAAGGGACTTCGCATTCTACGTTCCAGCGGTCAGTCATATAGGAGAAATTCTGATAGAACACATCCTGTGTGAGTATATAATATATATTTTACGTAATACAACGCAAAGAACGCAAATCTAACGGCTTGAACGCTTGGCCATGAGACCGCTCTCTGTCTGGTAGGTCCCTAACTCCCTAAGGACAAAAATTTATTGCTTTGTGAAATCTGGAAGTCAAGAAACTTATAAAGCTTACATATAAAATAACTGGTAAATCATAGAATTTGTTCTCAGGCCGACATAGATTTGGCTGTCAATGCAGCAGTCAAGGCCTTCCACCGGTACTCCGAATGGCGTACCATGGACGCCTCCCAAAGGGGTCGTCTGCTCAACAAACTCGCTGACCTCATGGAGAGGGACAGCAAGTACTTGGGTCAACTGGAGACCTTGGACTGCGGGAAACCCGTCAAGACCGCAACCGGAGAGACTCTGTGGTCAGCGCAAGTGGTCAGATACTTCGCTGGCAAGGCCGACAAAATCCACGGCAATACTATCCCTGCTGGTAAGTTAATCAATGATTTATTAAATTGTGCACTACGAACTCCTGCACGCCGAATGACGGTCTATGCTTTTTTTTCTACTCAAAATTATAAACTACAGTAGCAACCGTTGTCACACATGATGTACATTACGAGCTATCGGTAGCATCTTCGTAAAAACATTTTGCACATTTAATCAACAGGTTGCTCGTAAATTGTGTGATACTTGATCTCAAGATCTATAGCTGCTGTCATCGTTATCTATATATTTTATCGATCAATCAATTTTAAATAATTTTAATGTTAATATATCTTCAGAAGTGACGATCAATATACCTGAAAATATGCTCTTTGGAAGAACAAAACTATACATTTATGCGATTTAAGATGGACCCGTCATCTCCATGACCATGAAGGAGCCAGTTGGTGTTTGCGGCCAGATCATCCCCTGGAACTACCCGATCCCCATGTTCGTGTGGAAAATCGCCCCAGCCTTGGCTGCAGGTAAATTACCCGACAGTTTTAAAAATCAATCAATTACCCGACAGTTTTAAAAAACATGCAAATTCAACATAAGCTAAACTTAGGTCATATAAATGGCACCATTAAAATTATAGCAACGCCTACCACGTAAATTCATATGAGCTGAACACTACCTGCCTTACATGTAATTCTGCACACAATGTTTTAACGAACACAATATACCTAATGGTGTGGTGCATTATGATCAATTGTATGTTGCATACAATGGTTAATTCAAAATGTGTAGTCGCTCGTGAAACATAATCATGTTTGATGGATTCTCGAGACATGAATAATTTAAATAATGCAAACATGAATTTGGTAGTCTAATTTCTCTAGGATACTTTAACAACATAAGAAGTACATTTACATTCTGGTAGCAATGTAGCGATCGCAAAATTTGCTACTTGTTTGCTACATAATTATGTTTGTTATTTGCACCTCAAAAGGGAAAACAATGTTCAAATACTAAAGAAAATATTAAGAAAACTATATTATTATTCAAGCTTTGGCGTCTTTAAAAACTTGGATTTGGGTACACTACTCCCATCATAAATTTTAATGTTATTTACAATTCTAAACTATTTCTTCCAGGTTGCACAATCATCGTGAAGCCTGCTGAACAGACGCCACTCACTGCTCTCGCTATGGCTGCCCTAGTCAAGGAGGCTGGTTTCCCCCCTGGTGTGGTCAACGTTGTGCCTGGTTATGGACCTACCGCTGGTGCGGCTTTGACCAGCCACCCCAAAGTAGACAAAGTAGCTTTCACCGGATCCACAGAGGTGATTATTTGAGATGATATAGCTGTAACTATCGCAAACTAAACAAGAGTTGACTATAGAGTCAGTTGGATTAATGAACAATGACAAGCATCATTATTATTCCCTCAAGCCCCGTAAGGCCCATATGGGCCGCGACAGCAAAAGATTTCCTGGAATTGGTGATCGAGGGAATATTATTGATTTCATATGTTTTGAATTATCATATTTTACAAAAATGTAAAATAGGTACAAACCTGCTACTGATGTTAAATAAGTATTATTGTTATAATTAGTAGTTAACTGAAGTGAACTGAACTGAAGTTGATAATTTAGATACTTAATGGTGTTGTTGTCCTTCACAGACAAATATTATATACAATATTATAACTGTTAGCATAAATAACATAGGTACTTCAATAATGATAACGTTGTCAGAACAATTGATATAGGCTACTTGACCTATATTCAATTTCATTGAACAAATGCATATTTCTAGTAGAACTTGGCCTAGGAAACCGTATTTCACCCTTATTATCAAATAAAAGCTTATGATTGATAAATAAAGTCGATTTGAAAATATAATTTTATGAAAATAGGAATTGTACTGATGAAAACGCTTTTGCGGTACTTCCGATTTGGATGTGACGTCATCCTCATACTAGTTTAATATCTTTTATTTATCGCGCTCGCTATATGTAAGTTTATTTGTACATAAATAATAAGAATAAGCCTATTATATATTTTCTTCAATAATTCAAATAAAATATCAGTTTTATATACATTATCTCCATTTATTGTAGGCGGGAAATTAAATGGCCAAAACTTTTCTCCAAAAGTTTTCAACATTACAAATGATTTCTAATTTCTTATATAATTATTTTATAATTTTTGGGCACTTTTAGATTCGTACATTTAGCACATTAAAAAAATTTCAATAAAGAGAGTTTAAAATACAAAGCGTATGACGTCACACTATGGCGGACAGCGTTTTCGGCGCCATTTAAGAGGCATATTTTTCAATAAACATTTTTATGGGTTTCTACTGTGTAAAATATTAAAATATTAGTTTTTTTTGTAAAAATGAATGATTATAAAGCGATTAGCATGAAGAAAAAAATTAGGTCAAGTAGCCTAATCATCTGTCAAACGTCAAAAATGCGCCCAAAATAGGCATCGTCGTAATATGACCTATATAAATTAACAATATAATTGTTTCTCTCCCTTACAACGTAAATAAAAACAGAGATGCAAATAAAATCCGCCAACACATTAGTGTGAGCCGATATTTCAAGTGTAAATGTAAACCATTCACAATACAACCATTTTCGAAAAATTTTCAATTTCCAAATTCTCTCATTAAAAATCATCACAAAAAATGGTTTACATTTACACTTGAAATATCGGCTCACACTAATGTGTTCGCGGCTTTAATTTTTGGAAATTATAATTATTAAGATTATTACTATAGAGTATAATTATATAGTACTATAGAGAATAATAAATACAAGTACCTATAACAACGGAATGAGGCTACCTTAAAAGCTAAAGAATATGAGGGTTGCCCATTTAAAAATATTCCTCAAAAAAACATGTCTATTTTATATTTAAAGTTGTTGTCATGCAATAGAATAGCAGTCAGTTAATGGAATCAGGCGTTACTTTGCGGAAATCCATAGCTTAAAATTTAGATTATTTAAAATGTTCTTATAAATTTTAAGAGTAGCAGTCGTTTATCATAATATAGGTAACTAACTATGAGAAATGATTACATCATCAGACTTGTTATCAAAATTGCTATTTGTAGTTCAGTTTATCTATTAAGTATTAATTGCTTATGATATCTAATCTGTTTTTAAGACTTGGCAATGACTTTGCAAACTAGTATAATTAATGATTAGAAAGGACATACATCGAATTTTTCATAAACATTAATCGCAAATTCTGTCATCAAATTTTTCAGGTCGGCCGCATCATCATGACTGCAGCATCCCAAGTGAACCTAAAACGTGTCACCTTGGAGCTCGGTGGAAAGAGTCCTCTGGTGATCTTCAACGATGCCGACAGTAAATATCAAGCTTTATCTAAAGTTATTAGTGGCTTATGGCCTGTTTCACCGCTTCCTGATAAGGTGCCCGATAGGGTTATTTGACAGATTTTCCATACTCCATCTGTCAAATTAGGTGGTGGATAGCCTTATCAGGAAGCAGTGAAACAGGCCCTTAGCCTTGCAATCCCACGAGATTCAAGTTTTTGCAACATTCAAAACGACATTTTGATTGACATTCTGACATCAAGTTTCTACAGTCATTAATTAATAATGTTATCAACTCATTGAGGAACAACAATTAAATATAATATAGCAACAAAAAATCTTCAATAACAAAACTAAAACGTAGTGATTATAATATTCTCTTTGAACAAAACTAGCCATATTAAATATCGAGGCGAGTGAAAATCAGGGTCAAATCATCTTTGGTACAGAATTGAATGAGAATATTATACAAGAAAGAGGAAATGTTTCTATCAATGTCATTTTAATAGAGTGGATTATTTAGTCGACATGGCTGCGGAAATCGCTCACGACGCTGCGTTCGCCAACGGTGGTCAGTGCTGCGTCGCTGCCACCAGGACTTACGTACAATCTGGAATTTACGACAAGTTCGTTGCCAAAGCTGCTGAGGTCGCCAAGAAGAGGGCCGTTGGCAATCCCTTTGATGACGTCCACCAGGGACCACAGGTTGGTAAATAATCTACAGTCACACTTAGGACCTCATCCTTTTTGGAAGTCAGTTAAAAATTGCGTTGTCCAGATAGTAACCTAATCTCATTTCATATTATCATAATTAAAATGCAAAATAGTGCTTGAGGATAAAACTTGTTTTATCAAAAATAATTTCTATTGAAGAGATAATAATAGACTGTTTATCGTGCATAAGGAAAAAGGTTTATAATGATTTATTTACATTAAATTGTAACATTACAGATCGACGATGAAATGTTTGGCAAAGTGATGAACTACATCAAAATCGGAAAAGGCGAAGCTCGTTGCGTAGCTGGTGGTGACAGGAAAGGCAAGAGTGGATACTACATCGAACCCACTGTCTTCGCTGATGTTAAGGACAATATGAAAATCGCCAGGGAAGAAGTCAGTATTGCTAATAAAGTTTGAAGCAACATAATAATTAATAAATGAAACGCCGCCCGCTAAAAACCCAAGATCAACATTGGCCGACACTATCAGCTGCATTGAGACACATCGAATCCACCGCAACAATTTTCATGATTTTTATCTTTTTCTTATAGATCTTCGGCCCAGTCCAAAGCATCCTCAAGTTCGAGACCTTCGAGGAAGTGCTGGACCGCGCCAACGACTCCAACTACGGTCTGGGAGCTGGTGTCGTCACCAATGACATCAACCTCGCCATGAACTTCGTCAAACACGCCAGGGCTGGCTCTGTATGGTAAGCTGCATTAAAATGCAAATGAAACTGAAACAAAATTATTGGTGGAGATTGATGAATATTGAAAAAGCCTGTAAATCTTGTACATTTTGAGATGATTTCGTATATTTATTTTATAATATTTTTGGATCTTCTGAAATTCTCGCAAGCAATTCCCTTAAATTAGTATATAATTAAAGGTATTTTAGGTAACAAAAAATTTTGCTAATATTCATATTATTTTTCAACTATCGTGGTCTTTTGACATGACAACGTCTTATAATTCGATATGGGCTGCGCGCACGAAAAAAACATGACGCAATATGCGGTGTTACCTCGCTCTGAGTCGTTCCATTTAATACTATGACGTTATCACGTTCAACTATCGTCAGTAAATCGACTTTACAGATAACCGAGTTCGAGTCGAGTTCTAGTTCGAGTCGAGTTCTAGTTCGAGTCGAGTTCGAGTTCGACACAAAACACTACTCTCCAACCGTCTTTTTATGTTTTAATTAAAAGAAAGAGCTGACGATCCTTATTTATTGCAGGGTCAACATGTACAACTTCGTGACTCCACAAACACCTTTCGGTGGCTTCAGAGACTCAGGAATTGGACGCGAACTGTAAGTAACTATCTTAAACCTTTACGGGGCGTCTGTCCGAGTTGGGGAAAGTCCTACGAAATCTCACTAAGGGGGGAGGGGGTCAAAAAACCCTCAAAAGGCCTGACGCAATAAATGGACGCCCCCCTTACCTAATTCATAAATGTTGACCTTTTTTCCTTCTTATATTTTGTAAAATATACCAACAAAGTAAAAATTGGTTTATTCATGGGCAAATTACGGACGTACGTAATTTAGTCGCAATCCGACTTTCAATTTAAAGCACAAATCAATAGGCCTGATAGATTTTCCAAAAAAATTGTGATAAAATACAGATAAGTGCTCAGGTTGTCGGATATACTAGTGCTTGCTTTGCTTGATTTTAAATGCTCGAAAGTACGCCAAGCTCTCGGCAACAGCAAGCCACCCCACTAAAAGCAACATCAGATATAATTATGATTTTGTAATGTTTTCATTCTGTTTTTTTCACAGTGGTGAAGATGGAATCCAGCAGTACCTAGAGACCAAGACTGTAACGATAAGCCTGCCAAAAGCCCAATCAAAGTGAATGAATCGCTAACAGCTGTACTCAGACCAATTTTTTATAATGTTGATTGTTGCTATTATATAAATAAAATATTTTTTATCTAACAATAATATCTTGCATTTTTCCCGGCACTAAGATTTTTAAAAGTATGAACTTAACTAGTGCGAAGCAAAATTAAAATCACTTTCCTTACGTTTTAACCCAATTCAGTACATACCAAAAAGCTGTCAGCTATCCTAACTCCTACTCCCGTCAATATGTGACATTTCCAGAAGCAACCGTTTAGCTGGTAGAAGGGGGGGACACTGGACTATAACGATTTTTTCCACTTTAAAACTTAATATTTCACAAATGAATCCCTTAATCGGAAAATGATCTTTGAATACTCCTAATATTTTTAAAAAACCTTCCAACTAAAAAAATCATCCCCGCTGGATGTGTATGGGAGGTACCATATAAAGGGCATTGGGTAACTTTGGACCTCTGGCATCAATTTTTTTTCCAGCGGCCAGGGATAAAACCATTACTATTTTGTAGCACTACATTAGAGAAAGATAGATATATATCTATACATATTATAAAACAAAGTCGCTTTTTTTCCCTCATGTCCCTTTGTTCCCTTTAATCTTTAAAACTACGCAACGGATTTTGATGATTCTTTCAGTGTTAGATAGCCCATTTATCGAGGAAGGCTATAGGCTATATTTTATTACGCTAAGACTAATAAGAGCGAAGAAATAGAGGAAAATGTGGAAAAAACGGGGAAAATTAGTTGAAAGGGCTAACTTGAACGCGCTAATCTCAGGAATTACTGGTCCGATTTGAAACATTATTTCAGTGTTAGATAGACCATTTATTGAGGAAGGCTATAGGCTATATTTTATCACGCTATGACTAATAGGAGAATATGGAAAAAACGGGGGAAATTATTTGAAATGTCTTATCTCGCGAACTACTGGAGCAATTTTTATGTTATTTGGCACAGATAAAAAGTAGACCACGCCACGTGAATCCTTCACAAGATCAAGTTTTAAATGATTAAAATCGATAGATTCATATTAATATCTATCGATTTTAATCATTTTTTCAGTGGCTATATATTTTATATATTAGTGCGACGCCGGGGCGGGTCGCTAGTTAGTAATAAAAATTGTTCTAAGTAATATCGGAGCTGAGCTACAATTATTTTAGTATATTTATTTTTGCACCCGGTAAACTTCGTGTCACTTTAAAATCTTCCCATGACTTCTACGAATATTTTAAGACTAAAATCAGCCCAATCCGTTCAGCCGTTGCCGTGTTAAGTACCTGAAGGACTTATGTTACAGGTACCAGACAACGGAAATATATTTAATACTTTTATACTATGCATATATTTAAGACTAGCTGTCCCGGCAAACGTTGTTTTGCAATTTAAAGTTTTCTACTTCATAATTACCTACCCCATCTTTTGTCCCCTAAGAGGGGGGGGAGAAAATTTTATACACCATATGTTAAGTTGGAAGAAGACAAATATATCTGCGAAAATCGCATTCAAATCAGATCAGTAGTTTTCGTGTGGTAGTGGAACAAACATACAAACAGACAGACAAAAAAGTAATCACATTTTTGGCTTCTATAGCGATGTAGTGACAACCCCAGCTTATTATTTTTTTGAATATCTTTAAGGCGCTGACAACTGCCAATGACCTTGATCTCGTATCACTCTCGCATCACTGTCGATTTTCATGCCAGAGAGACAGAGATGTGAAATGTTCACTCGGTAGCGTGGATACATTTTTCGTTTGTTAGAGGAAAAAATAAATATTATGGGAAATCTAGATGTCAGAACCGAAAATTAAATCTGCCAATCTTTGGATTTTTGCAAAAGGTATTAAGTAAACAATTTTTTAAAGCATAGATTGTATTATTACTTTAGTTAGAACTGTTTAAAGTTCCTGAAAGATGTGACTTTGCTATTTTTTTTCATCCAGTAGGAGTACATTATTTTATTATTTAAATTGGATAGGCTTTTCCAAATATAATCAAAAATCACATATTTTCTTTTGTGCCAATCAATAAAATACGTCTAGAAAACTGCACAAAGATGTCGAATTGGCAGCTATCTTCGCCTTAAGGCCGTCCCCCGAGCAAACGACCTTGGCCATACATTTGCCGCGTTGCCGAGATCGCGCCAAAACCCTAATATTATTTTTACTTATCTTAGTTCAAAATTGTCCTAAAAAAAATTTAAACGGGGAATATGTAGTTTATGATATTATTGTCGATCTATTGGCGTGAGTTTTAAATAAAAGTAATTTGTAAATGCTATGGAGATGCTGAATTTTAATAAATTGGTATTACTTTGGAAGCTGATATCATGTATCAGCTTCCAAAGTAATACAAATACTCAATACAAAGCTATTAACACAGTGTAAAGTGATATTTATAAACAAAACTAGAAAATTTAAAACGGGAAAAGGAATGTTGATATACTGAAGATTATTTCTGTATTTTTATTATAACTTTGTAGCTTTCAGATTATGGGTTTATATTAAGGTTTTAAATACGGTCAATTACGGAATCTCCGGAGGGAACGCCCTTAATGTACAGAATTTTCATTTCTACAGTTTTATTATATAATACTAGCTGTTCCGCGCGGCTGCACCCGCGTAATTTAGGAATTTCACGCAACCGTACATATTTTTTCCGCAAAAATAGCCTATGTCCCTTCACGTGGTCTATTCTGCAAGTTTGCCAAATGACATAAAAATAGCTCCAGTAGTTAAGATAATATGCAATTTCATATAATTTTCCCCGTTTTCCTCTATTTCTTCGCTCTTCTTGTTCTTATCGTAATAAAATATAGCCTATAGCCTTTCTTGGTAAATGGGCTATCTAATACTGAAAGAATTTTTCAAATCGGACCAGTAGTTCCTGAGATTAGCGCGTTCAAATAATTCCTTTCATATAATTTCCCCCGTTTTTTTCACATTTTCCTCTATTTCTTCGCTCCTATTATTTGTAGCGTAATAAAGTATAGCCTATAGTCTTTCTCGATAAATGACCTATCTATCACTGAAAGATTTTTTCAAATCGGACCAGTAGTTCCTGAGATTAGCGCGTTCAAATCATACCTTTCAAATAATTTTCCCCCGTTTTTCCCACATTTTCCTCTATTTCTTCGTTCCTATTAGGCTCAGCGTGATAAAATATAGCCTATAGCCTTCCTCGATAAATGGGCTATCTAACACTCAAAAAATTTTTCAAATCGGACCAGTAGTTCCTGAGATTAGCGCGTTCAAACAAACAAACAAACAAACTAACTAACAAACTCCTCCGCTTTATAATATTACTAGCTGTTGCCCGCGACTTCGTTCGCGTTAGCATTGTAGATCAAGTATTAATTATTTATAATACAAAAATATTCAATGTACAGAATTTACTTTCCTACGAATTTATTATAATATAATATCTAAGATGTTCCGCGCGGCTTCGCTTGCGTAATTTAGGAATTTCACGCAACCGTACATTTTTCCGCAACAAATAGCCTATGTCTCGTCACGTGATCTATTATTCATATTTTCCAAATAACATAAAAGTTAAAACTTGCTCCAGTAGTTTAAGAATTACTATCTTAAGATATAATAAGCAATTTCATATAATTTCCTGCGTTTTTTCCACATTTTCCTTTATTTCTTCGCTCCTATTAGTCTTAGCGTGATAAAATATAGCCTTCCTCGATAAATGGGCTATCCAACAGTAAAATAATTTTTCAAATCGGTCCAGTAGTTCTTGAGATTAGCGCGTTCAAACAAACAAACAAACAAACTCTGAAGAATTATAATATTAAGTATAGATAAAGTATAGAAGTATAGATGTATAGATGACGTAGAGATGTATAGATTTGCACGATAATAATTAAAGCTTGTCGCGAGACTTAATTAACAATCTGCCAGTATTTAAGTACTTTAATAAAATAAAAAAATATGTAACTTAATATCAATTTTCTCAGTTAAATTGGTACTAGTTTATAATTTATATTCACCATATAAGCTTTTATTATCATGCAAATTGTATTTAATATATTGAAGTTATAAGTTATAACTGAATACTTAGTTAATTTTTAAGGAGAAGTTAATTTTTTACTTTTTAGACATTAAAAAATAAAAGCTTTTTTTCACTCCCCGCTTAGGCAAAGTTGAACCCCTTACTCGTATTCACCCTATTATGAATTAATTTAAATCACGCTGGAATCATTGAACTGTACCATCTACTCGCTATTTTGTTGTTCCAGCGATGCTACACGATTTTAGACCCTACGCTCCTGAAAGAGGCTTGTATTTCGAGTAGCTTTCCTCCGGTAACGTAATCTATTTCGAGATAACACACGTTATAATATAAATTATAATATGTATAGCACGATAGGCGTGAAGCGGCCATTGGGATTTGGGCAAGTGGGCTCGCGTGCGGTGACATCAGTAGACGTGTTATAACGTTTTGTGTGCACCATGGCCAAGGTTGACATCAAATATACGAAGGTATGCTTATGATTTTTTACGTAAAAACATTCAATAAGGTTTTTGCCGGCCTGACCTATCGTTGTGTATTTTTTTAATACTATTTTGATGAAATGTCAAACTTGTGGCGTAGATTTGCGGTTTGCCTATCAACAAGATTCCGATCTTGTTGATAGGCAAACCGCAAATCTACGGAGATTTTAGATGGTTATGTTTAGTTTAACCTGTAGGACGTATCCTGGCAGCTGGCTATATAATTTAGCCAGGTCACAGATAGAACCAGACATAATATTTTATGTTTAATACATTAAAATTATGCATTTTTGAAGCACCACAGTTTCAGTAGTTTGTCGGCAAAATTGCGAGTTAGCAAGTTATAAAATTCAATGTGGCTAAAATATTTGGAGGAATTAAATTTAAAGTTTAAATTCGAAGTAACTATCTATTTAAGTACCTGCTTAAAATTAAAATATTTCGCTAGAAAATACTAGTAGCGCCCATAAAATATTGAGAGAATAAACAATATTATGATAATTTAAATACGAATATTTTGTCATCGATATATACCTAACCCGTACACCCTTTTATCTGTTAAAAAATAAACGGCTTACAAAAATTTCACTGTTCGTTTGATAATAACAATTAATATAGAATGAAATAAGATTTTTGGTGGAGATAATTTTGATAAATATAAAAATCGATTATCAGCTGACTTTTTAAAAAATTATTTTTAACAAAAAATTAAAACCGACTTCCAAGGTAAAAACAATAATAACATTAATATGAACTAAAAAGTATTAAATAATTTTTACTATCTAATAGTGCCTTTTTCCGAATTCGGCTAAACGTCAACTATTTCTGTACTCAATCTTCATTATTTTGAAGTCGGTACCAGATAGCTGAATCTTCAGTCCTCTGACAGAATATTTCAAATTTTTGGAACTGGCACCGACTTCAAAATTATGAAGATTGAGTACAGAAATAGTTGAGGTTTAGCCGAATTCGGAAAAAGGCATTATTAGATAGTAAAAATTATTTAATACTTTTTAGTTCATATTAATGTTATTATTGTTTTTACCTTGGAAGTCGGTTTTAATTTTTTGTTAAAAATAATAATAATTTCACTCTTTTTAGTTACACTAGTAGGTAAATCTTCGCGTATATTTTACGTATCTTATTACAATTTGTTAAGAGTCACAACTCACACTCACAAAATAATATAATATTATCAGTGAAGTGAACATATTGTGCTAAGTAATTTAACAATTTTAATACTTCAAGCCCGAAGCGGTCACCGGCGATTGCGATAACAATAGAAAGGCTATTGTGTCTCGTTTTTCCACGATCGAAGGATCTATCAGATAAAAAATTGTACAAACTTGCATAGGATGTAGCGTAGCATAATATTTAATATTATCATAATTATTGACAGCTGTTCTTGTTATCAAGAATTCAAATCGATAGGTACTTAGTGCACCATCTATCGATTAATAAGTATAACTAATTAAAAAGACACTTAATGACTTTGTTTTGTTTAAATGCTCTTTTTAAAATAACTTTATTTTAATTCTATTTGTCTATTAAAATTTTATAAAGTAGTAAAGTATTCGATCTGTATATAAAGTAGTTAGTAAAGTATTCGATATTCTGTCTTCTGCCGCCACGCGCCGCGCGGCGGCGCTGGGCGGCAACGCCGACGCCGTGTATTAAAAACAAACAGGCGTTGTTAATTGTTATACAGTACATAATTATTATTATTAGTATATCCATACCTATGCCTTGTACTATTATCTATTCTGTGCCATGAGACATTGGTGGCCTTAACACGATGTGGTAATGATGATGATGACGATGATGATGATGATGATTATGATGATGAATATGAATTGCATAGTAGTTTATGCTTTCTGTTCTTAAAACAACGCCGAAACTCCCAAACGTGTATCTATAAGGAGTCAGGAGTTCTCTCAGCATCTTCGAAACCATGGTATACCTTGACCCAATATTTGAGTTTTTGGTAGCGTATTCTTAGCACACTTCACATAAAACCAAAATCACCATATGTTTCCATATAAATTTCGAGGAGTTTCCTCGATTACTCATGGATCCCATCATCAGGTCACCACTTTTGTGAACATGGTACCAAATTGGAGTGAAACCTAATACAACAAAATAAAAATTTCGAAAATCGGTTCACAAACGGCGGAGTAATCGTTGAACATACAAAAAGAAAAAATTAAAAATAAAAATAAAAAATATCCACAGCCGAACATATAACCTCCTCGTTTTTTGGATGTCGGTTAAAAAGAAAAAGTAAGTAACGTCAAACAAATGAAAAAATTATAACCGAGTGAATTTTTTACCTACCTCCATTACAATAATATGACTACAACGGAAAGCATCTCGTTATTTAATTAAATAAATTACTGAGGTAATCAGTTTATTCTTTATTAGTTTATATATAGTCATGGGCCATAGCCCATACCGCATAGCTGAATAAATACCATAATAGTACGTACTTCTTCACAAGTCATAAGCAAAACTCATAAATATAACATGAGCTGTAGACGAAATGGAAAACTAACATTTTATAATATAAGGGCAAATACGAACACCTGAATGGCAGCCACTGCTCGGGCTGAAGATCCCCCGTGGGAACTCGTGGCTATGGTGCTCGCCGAGGTGCGCCTCTTTGTTTCACAGAGGAGGTCACTTTTCGGTGAGTCACCGAATTGAAAGGAGCTCTCGTGGGTGCGAACGCTGGGACGAGAGTGGTTGCTACGAAGGTGGGGTGAGGATCTGACGCAGACCCGGTACGGAAAACGTACCGCCGACGTTTTGCGTCCAGTACCTGTTTAGGGTTGCCAGGAGAGAGCCAAGGCCAGCCAGGTCAATGACACGGCCCAGCATACCCTTGAGGTGTGCGATCGTTGGGCCGTGCAGCGCCACGATCTGGTGGCAGTGCTAGGTAGATACCTCTCGCTCCCGAGCATGGTACGCTGCATGCTCGAGAGCGATGGGGCCTGGCAGGCGACGGTTTCTTTCTGTGAAACCGTCCTTTCGCAGAAAGAGGCCTTGGAGCGGAACAGAGAGGATGATCAATCCTCTGTTCCGCTCCGCCGGCGTAGGACGGGAGTGCGGAGGCGCCGCTATGCGAACTTCCAGTAACTTCCGTCCCACGGGGCTCCAGGTCAGGATAGGAACCTGCCCGGCTTAGCTAGTCCCGGCGCCGAGGGGAACGCTTTAGTTTGCCTAAGCGTTCCCTAACTTGGTGGAAGTCGTCCCTTATGAGATAGACCGGCCGAGTTCCTTACGCTTCTTAATTTTTTACTTTGTATCTCGAACAATATATTATTTTACTGTATTTTTATACCTACTCTCGCAAGTCCATGTTTAATACTCGAAGGCCCTTTTTGAATTGAAGAAGAAGACCATGTTCCATTCTTCCATTCTCAGAGGTCCGGGACCGTGTTTAATAACTCTACTCAGAGGTCCGGGATCATATTATTTCTTCACTTAGAGGCCCGGCAGGACCATATTAAGTTCTCAGAGGCCCTGCATGAGTCCTCGAAGATTTATAAAGATAAAGGACCAAAAAGCTAGTGATTATAATTAATTAGCAAACATCATATCGGTAGTATTTTATTTGCAGTTGTTCATCAACAATGAGTGGGTGGACTCCGTGAGCAAGAAGACCTTCCCCACCATCAACCCCCACGATGAGTCCGTCATCACCCAGGTGGCTGAGGGTGACAAGGTAACCTTACTATTATACCGTAATAACCCAAAACCGTATACTTCCTAGTTCCTCCTACTCCTCCTATCTTTTTCTGATTAATTTTCGTGTTCTGAAAAAAGAGTTTTCGTGGTTGGATACCGCTGTCGACCCTGACGACACAGGACTCCGGAGATACAGTGGTGGGAATGTGTGGTGGGTCAAAGCTCGTAAAAAAACCTTACTATTACCATAGACTAAGGACTAAGGTAAATGGGTAATATACCTAAACTTGAAGATTTAACACGAAATTTAAGTAACAATGCTACCAAAATAGGCAATTTTCAAGCTTTAGCAGCCCACGTAGTCTATCACAAATCACAATATGCATTGTTGTGATCTGAAAAGTATGAAAAGGAATTTGACTCAGGGACCTATCAGATAGAAAGCGGTCACTCAAGCATTCTGTGTTCGCATTCTACATTCGAGCGGTCAGTCATACAGGCGCAATTCTGACGCGGTTAGAACACCCCCTATAACGGATTGAACGCTTGGCCATGAAACCGCTCTCAATCTGATAGGTTAACTCCATAAGGACAAAAATTTGCAAATCGTCGTAATTAATTTTCTCGCACATTCTTTTCTGAAAAGAGAAGACAAATTCAGTTAATTTATTGCTTTTTGAAATCTGGAGGTCAAGAAACGTATAAAGTTTACACATAAAACAACTGGATATTCATAGAATTTGTTATGCAGGCCGACATAGATTTGGCTGTCAATGCAGCAGTCAAGGCCTTCCACCGGTACTCCGAATGGCGTACCATGGACGCCTCCCAAAGGGGTCGCCTGCTCAACAAACTCGCTGACCTCATGGAGAGGGACAGCAAGTACTTGGGTCAACTGGAGACCTTGGACTGCGGGAAACCCGTCAAGACCGCAACCGGAGAGGCTCTGTGGTCAGCGCAAGTGGTCAGATACTTCGCTGGCAAGGCCGACAAAATCCACGGCAATACTATCCCCGCTGGTAAGTTAAGCAATGATTTATTAAATTGTGCACTACGAACTCCTGCACGCCGAATGACGGTTTTAATTAACATACTCCAGAAACGTAACTGTGATAACAGTTACGTTTTTGTAGTATTTGTTGCTCGTAAATTGTGCAATATTTAATCTCAAGATCTAAAGCTACAGTCACCGTGATCTATATCTTTTATCGATCAATCAATTTTAAATAATCAATGTTAGCATTATGCTAACATTGATTATTTAAAATGTATGCTAATAGCATATCTTCAGAAGTGACGATCAATATACCTGAAATGCTCTTTGGAAGAATAAAACTATATTTATGCGATTTAAGATGGACCCGTCATCTCCATGACCATGAAGGAACCAGTTGGTGTTTGCGGCCAGATCATCCCCTGGAACTACCCGATCCCCATGTTCGTGTGGAAAATCGCCCCAGCCTTGGCTGCAGGTAAATTTGGAGCTATGAATTATCTGCCAATTTTGAGAAGCATGCAAATTCAACATAAGCTAAACCTACGTCATATAAATAGCATCATTAAGCACTTGTATAAAATATGTCTTCCACGTAAATTTATATGAGCTGAACACTACCTGCCTTGCCTGTTGTGCTCACAATATTTCAACGAACACAATACACCTGACGATGTGGTATTGTGGTCAATTGTATGTTGCATACAATGGTTAATTCAAAATGTGTAGTCGCTCGTGAAACACAATCATATTTGATGGATTCTCGAGACATGAAAAATTTAAATAATGCAAACATGAATTTGGTTGTCTAATTTCTTTAAGATCCTGTGAAGACATACGAAGTACATTTACATTTTAGTAGCAATATATCGAAAAATTTGCTTTATACCTGTTTGTTATTTGCACCTCAAAATAGAACGTCAATGTCCAAAGACTAAACAAATCAAGAAGAAATCCCATCCTACTACTCTCATCATATTCCCGTCATAAGTAGCGTCATAAATTTTAATGTTATTTAAAATTCTAAAATATTTCATACAGGTTGCACAATCATCGTGAAGCCTGCCGAACAGACACCACTCACAGCTCTCGCTATGGCTGCCCTAGTCAAGGAGGCTGGTTTCCCTCCTGGTGTGGTCAACGTTGTGCCTGGTTATGGACCTACCGCTGGTGCGGCTTTGACCAGCCACCCCAAAGTGGACAAAGTAGCTTTCACCGGATCCACAGAGGTGATTATTTGAAATGATGTAGCTGTAACTATTGCAAACTAAATAAGCGTTAACTATAGAGTTAGTTGGATAAATGAACAATGACAAGCTTAATTATTATTATTGATTTTGAAATGAAATGATGATAATAACTGTTAGCATAAATAATGTAGGTACTACAATAATAATTGCGTTGTCAGAACAATATGCTATGGAAATACTTAGTATTAAGATGATTACTATTGAGAATAATAGATATATAACAACGAAATGAGGCCACTTTGAAAGGCTAAAGAATATTATGGGGGACATTTAAAAAATCCTCAACCTTAAAAAAACATGTTATTCTGTTTTTATCTTCAAAGTTGTTGTCATGCAATATAACGGCAGTCGTTTATCATATAGGTATGAGAGATGATTACATCATCAGACCTGCTATCAAAATTGCTATTTGTAGTTCAGTTTATCTTTGAATTGCTAATGAGTACTGTAATCGGATTTTAAGACTCGGCAATGACTTTTCAAACTAGGAATAGATATATTACGTCGAATTATTCATAAACATTAATCGCAAAAACTGTCATCAAATTTTTCAGGTCGGCCGCATCATCATGACTGCAGCATCCCAAGTGAACCTAAAACGTGTCACCTTGGAGCTCGGTGGAAAGAGTCCTCTGGTGATCTTCAACGATGCTGACAGTAAATATCAAGCTTTATCTAAAGTTATTAGTGGCTTGGCTTTGCAATCTCACGATATTTGAGTTTTTGCAAAATTCAAAACGATTATTCTGACATCAAATTTCAACAGTGATATCGAATAATGTTATCAACTCATTGAGGAAAAACAATTTAATATCATTTTCGTTGGCAACAAACAAATCTTCAAAAACAAAACTAGCCAAATTAGCAAGTAAAATGTATGATTGTCAAACCATCTTTGGTACAGCATTAAATAAGGAAATTATATACATAATACAATAGAGACAAATTGTCAAATTGAGTTCGAGTCGAGTTTGAGTCGAGTTCGAGTCGAGTTCGAGTCGAGTTCGAGTTGAGTTCGAGTCGAGTTCGAGTCGAGTTCGAGTCGAGTTCGAGTCGAGTTCGAGTCGAGTTCGAGTCGAGTTCGAGTCGAGTTCGAGTCGAGTTCGAGTTCGAGTCGAGTTCGAGTTCGAGTCGAGTTCGAATTCGAGTTCGAGTTCGAGTCGAGTTCGAGTTCGAGTTCGAGTTCGACACAAAATACTACTCTCCAACCGTCTTTTTTAGTCGACATGGCTGCGGAAATTGCTCACGACGCTGCATTCGCCAACGGTGGTCAGTGCTGCGTCGCTGCCACCAGGACTTACGTACAATCTGGAATTTACGACAAGTTCGTCGCCAAAGCTGCTGAGGTCGCTAAGAAGAGGGCCGTCGGCAATCCCTTTGAAGACGTCCACCAGGGACCACAGGTTTGTAAAAAATCTGCAGCCAATCTTTTTGAAGTCGATTAAAAAGCTACGTTGTCCAGATAGTAACCTAATCTCATTTTATGTTATCTCTTATCATAATAATTAAGATTCAAAATAGTGCTTGAGGATAAAACTTGTTTTTATCAAAAATTTTAAATCTATTGAAGAGATAATAATATATTGTTTGTTGTGTTATTATGGAAAAAGTCTGTTTTGTAATAGTTCATTTATATTACACTAGATGACGTCCGCAACTCCGTTGCGCCAAAATTCGTTTATCGCGCGGGAACCGTACATTTTTTCGAGATAAAAAGTATCCTATGTCCTTTCTCGGGACACAAAGTATCTCCGTGCTGAATTTCAGGAAAATCGGTTCAGCGGTTTGAGCGTGAAGAGGTAACAGACAGACAGACAGACACACTTTCGCATTTACAATATTATTAAGTATGGAAGTATGGATTTTAACATTACAGATCGACGATGAAATGTTCGGCAAAGTGATGAACTACATCAAAATCGGCAAAAGCGAAGGTGCTCGATGCGTAGCCGGTGGTGACAGGAAAGGCAAGAGTGGATACTACATCGAACCCACTGTCTTCGCTGATGTTAAGGACAATATGAAAATCGCCAGGGAAGAAGTGAGTGATTACTTATGTAGTTTGAAGCAAAATAATAAACGAAACGCCACCCGCTACAAAAATATAATCAATCCCACCAAAACATTAAATGTAAAAGGAGCCAAGCAAAATATTGCATAGCTATGCAATACTTCTGTCGTAAAAAGTTTTCAGATCACATTCAAGCCAAGCCTTCAACTTATTTTGTAATTTAAATCAACATTCAGTGAATGTATCAATAGTTTTCTTTATTTTAAAATTATTATAGTGGCTCGGCAATGAGCACATAATTATTAAGAAACAAATATAAAACTGCATATATGGAGGAGTTCATACTTACACAGACGGCAAGCGTAAAGTGTTTTTTTAGTTTATCATAACGACGCATCTGGTCGATACAGGTACCCATATAAATCCAATTAGTCGCTGATTATTTCTCTAGTGCTCATTGCCAAGCCACTATAATAATTTTAAAATAAAGAAAACTATTGATACATTCACTGAATGTTGATTTAAATTACAAAATAAGTTGAAGGCTTGGCTTGAATGTGATCTGAAAACTTTTTACGACAGAAGTATTGCATAGCTATGCAATATTTTGCGTGGCTCCTTTTACATTTAATGTTTTGGTGGGATTTAATTTATTTTTTAAAGTTTTTTTCTTTTCAGGTCACGTTAAAACTATTCTACCATATTAACAAAGTCGTAAGACTTCGCTGTCTGTCTGTCACCAGGCTGGATCTCGGAAACCGCAATAGCTAGATATTTGAATTTTTCACAAATTATGTATTTTTATTGTCGCTATAAAATAAAATAGTCCTATTAAAATAAAACAATTTAGGAATGGCGGGTCTCGTACAACAAACACGATTTTTTTGCTTTTTTTTGCTCTATATTCATAATGGTAACAGTAAGGTTTTTGGAAATTTCAAAAAATACTCAATTTTAATAATAAATAATAAAAATTAAATAAACCTTATATTTAAGGGGGGCTTCCATACAAATTTACGGTACAGAACCCTATTTACGCCAGTCCGACTCGAACTTGGCCGGTTTCATAATTTTTCCTTTCATTGTGAATAAAGACCTATCCGGGTACCAAATTTCAAGGTTCTAAGTCTGCTAGAAGTACCTTAGAATTTTGATGATCTGTCAGTCAGTGACAAAACTTAGTAACTTTGCCCATCCGTAACTAGTAAACTATTAATCAGAATATAGTGTAATTTGGAGGTTAAGCTAGTTTTAATACTTGCTCCTAGTCATCGAAATTCTAAATCTTTAGCTTTGTTAACATCGAAGATAAGGAGGGTGTGAAATAGCCGCGAACCGCTTCGAGAAAAGTATGGTACGGCCGTGCCTTTGCTAAAAAGCTTGGCTGGGGCACTACCGTGCCCCCAGATATATAAAGAAAACAATGCAAAACTTTATAGTAAGATAATAAATGAAGAAATTAATGTCTAGTTTTGTCTAAGAAGGCGATAAGCGGAAAAACCCAAATTATGTATAACGAATTATCCTTTGTAACGCAAAAAACAGCACTATTCAAATGCATATTACCTAAATAAAACTGTTATCTTTTATTTAACAATGCTGTTATTAACCAAGCAGAAACCAAATTTAAACCAAATTTTAAAATTCGTGTTACATGCTGTTGAGTCACATTGAATTCATTGAATCAATATAATATTTAATGACATAGCAGAGACTAACTTAAGCCGACACTATCAGCTCCATTGCGAGACATCAAATCCATCGGAACAATTTTCATGATTTTTTTATCTTTTTCTTATAGATCTTCGGCCCAGTCCAAAGCATCCTCAAGTTCGAGACCTTCGAGGAAGTGCTGGACCGCGCCAACGACTCCAACTACGGTCTGGGAGCTGGTGTCGTCACCAACGACATCAACCTCGCCATGAACTTCGTCAAACACGCCAGAGCTGGCTCTGTATGGTAAGCATATACAAATGAAACCCAATGAGGGTTCTTGGACTTCTTGGAGTTATAATAGATTGCAGATACTGAAAAAGCTTCCTATATTTTTTCGTTTCAATGAACATTTTGTATGGTTTGGGATTCGCGGCTCTTCGTACCTGTTTAGGGAATTTTAAGAGCGTTTAAGCTAGGTCTAATTGCGAAGAAATGCGCTATTTCGAGTTAAAGCGCTTGTCTCTTTTTTGCGTTTTTAAAATTGATAAGAAGAAACCTGAGCATCCTGATTTGTTACAGGGTCAACATGTACGACTATGTGACACCACAAACACCTTTCGGCGGCTTCAGGGACTCGGGAATTGGTCGCGAACTGTAAGTACCTTCCATATTTTTTGCTCTTTAGCATTTTCCATCTTACACATTTTACATCATGTTCTCTAAAAGTATAGTTAAAGGCATCAAAGAAAATAGTGGCCTCAGTTTAAAAAAATTTAGAGCACTGATTTATGCTATTTAATGTAGCTAAATACATTTTACTGCTATATTAGTAAAGTAACTAGCCACACGATCACGACGAAACCTTAGATACAAAGTCAAATAAACACCAGAGCATTGTATTTAATTATTTTTTTTTTTTCAGTGGTGAAGATGGAATTCAGCAATACCTAGAGACCAAGACTGTAACGATAAGCCTGCCAAAAGCCCAATCAAAGTGAATGAATCGCTAACAGTACCCGGACCAATTTTTTACAATGTTGCTATTTAAATAAAACATTTTTATATTTTACGATATCTTGTATTTTTCCCAGCACTAAGTTTTTTTTTTGTATGTTTTGGTTGGTTATATAGCTATAATAGTCAACTTTTTGAATGTTGATGAGCGATTTATCAGATATTGAGCTGTTTGATGCCTCCACTGATATTGATCACGTACGTACGTACGATCTTAATTTCGGGAATGCAAATAAGTCGGTAGGTAGTAAATAGTAATACATAATATGGTTTGAAAAGAACCAATTTAGCATTTTGTATTAATTTTTAAAAGTGTGGTACTACGTATTCATTTAAAGTTTGCCCCAATAATATTTACATGGCAAAAATCCCATAATTTAAAGAAAGATAAGAAAGTTTGCTCTCAAAGTAGGCAGTGGTCAAAATAAGTTTGGGAACCCCTGCTCTATACCTACCCTAGTCCACATTAATAATATTATGTTGGATGTTTCTTAGCAAGTTACTTTAGCTTACGTAGCAAGTTCTAGCAACTATTTAGTAATAATATTATGTTAGGTAAAATATGCTAAAGTCTTCTTTCCTAATGATTATACATATTTTGTGCTCACGCTATTTTATCAAATGAAAAATTATTCCAAGTGAGATCTTTTTTTTTTTCTTATTTATTAGGCTTGTGTCGAAACCAAGTGAGATCTTAAGGCCGATATGTTTTGAAGCGAGTTGGTAATAAATTTTGAGTCATAATTAGGTCATAAATTCATAATGCTATCTTCCATTTTTGTGGTAGGCCGCCTACCACAAAAATGGAAGATAGTATTATGATTGTTGCCCTAAAGATTTTTACAGGCTATGGAGAAAAAATACTGGCTTGGTCTATAACTCTATACTCTATATAAATAATTGGTTACAGTAGTTTTGTTATTCGTTGGTTACAATAGTAATTAATCTCGTCATTCATTGTTCTTTTAATGAAAGCGACTTAGAATGTTAGGAACTACATACCTAATATTCCCTAATTATTATAAGTAACGTTGTTTACAACATAAGCACGTACTCACATTAAAGGAGAAAGTGCTTCGTATAATGTTAGCTATCTTCTTTTACTACATCTACTTTTTAATACTGTGTTTGTTATTCTTATAATATGTGCATGTTCAACCCAATTTTAAGATACATAGATAGTTTTAGATGGGACGTGAATTTGCGACCTACATACCTTTCTTACAGTGAGTTAAAATTTTGCGTTAGGTATCAAAGGCCAATTATTGAGAAAAAACAAGAAGACAGAAAACAGATTTACCAGGATGCCGCCTATGAGCGCCAAAAATAAAAAATTAAACTCTGGTTTCAATGCATGCCTAAGTCTAAGTCCAGTATGATAAAGCTGCTGGGAAATATAAATTACTTCTGTGGCCTTGCCCACGCGGCACGCCTATGTGAGGGTCCCCACCCTAAGCGATACCTCTTATTTTGATTAAAACTAATATTATATTGTGCTTTTAAAGCAGATTTTTATGGTTTTAAGACATTTTTCGGGTTTTGGCGCACCACTTATCTGATTCTCTTGTGTGTCCGGGAGTGACACTCGACAGCAAATCAAAACGAACCGAACCGACCTGAGGGACGGACACTGGACAGCTGTCTTGGGGCCCACAAGGAATATGATCAGAATAAAATAAAATGTGGAAATTATTCATATCCAGCCAGTAATGTAAAAACTGCCCTTACGTCAGGGCCCATTCTAAGGGGGGTGAGCCGGGCATTTGCCCAGAGCAGCAAAAAATGAGGGGCGGCAAAATTGATTATTCCTCTCTTCCAACCTAACCATTAGCCATCCGACCCAACTTTGAGAAGTTTACCTTACAACTTACTTCGTGAGTGAAAATATTTAAGTAGTTTACCTAAATAAGTATTTCCCCAACAACATTAAACTAACCTCATATGGTTTTCTGTAGTCTTTAGCTGGTTATAATAAGAAAAATTACTTTATATTGTACCTAGTGTTTATGTGCATGATGAAAGAGACTGGTCTCCACGACACAGGGAATTCTAGTGTGAAGATCAGTGATTGTATAAGGTTAGCGTGTAGAAATTTTTAGGTGAAATAAAGATTTGTTTATTTATTTATATTAATATGTAAATGGCGGCGACTTTGCCCAGGGTCGCTAAATAGCTAGACCGGGCCCTGCTCTACGTAAGGTATTGTAAGTTTGTAACTCACCAACAATTTTGTACTGCTTCTCGGTTAGATGCTTAGACATCATGCCGCAAACGTGGGCGCCCAGGGAGTGACCCACGCACGTTATACCCTTGGCCTTGGCTCCGTACTGGGTCAGGTACGAATACAGTTGGGCAGTGCACTGGGCTGCTAGTCTGGAAAAAAGGTAGTCTTGTAATTTGATAATGTACGTAAAACTCAACCAAACAAACAACAAACCCAAGATTTACTTTTATTCCCTTAGTTTTACTTACTAAATTACCCAAAATTTTAATTTTCATACGATCAAAAAATTTTACTGTCTGTTGCAAAAGATTTTAAAATGTCCAATTTAATATTGAAATTGGTTATATATTTCTTACTGAGCAGCTTAGTTTTTTGCTAATTGCTAAGGTAGGTTGGTAGGTACATAATATAACGTAACATAAGAGATGTTTTGAGGGAAACTAAGAACCGCGTAAACGATGAGACGAAAATAGAAATGTAAGCGTTGTAGTAGTTAGTGCAAGCATAATTCTGTAGCATTAGCGTTGAATCAAAGAATACATTCCCCGCAAACAATTGCTTACCTCATATTAGAGAGTGCGGACAGGTAGCATGGGAAGCGGCTGAGAGGCGACCAGTCTACCGTGAACACGTTGTAATCCTTCCGAGACAGGTAGGCTGTAATCACAGGAGAAATTCTGATGTCGTACGCCTATTTCATTTGCTAGTATTATACAAACCTTTGAATTCTGGTACAAATATTTGAAAGAGATGATAATAAGCAAAAGATGTAGCCTCATCTGATCCTTTTCGTTTACGACGGAAGTTATCGATCGTAAACAATGATATTCTATGTTACTAACGTAACTAGATTGGCAGTCTACGACAGCAACGCGTCACCACTTTGAAGATGCCTGCAGGCATATCTGCCATACATAATGACATAATAACATTATGAAGTGACATTGTCTTTTGGGCTATCAAGTGGTTACGCATTTCTGAGAATCGTTTGTAAGACATTGCCACTCTAGTATTTTAGAAACTCATTGATCGTAAATGAGTACCTTACACATGAACCCTCACCTTTATCGGATAACAGTAATAATATACACTTCTCATGCACAATTTCCACATTTATTAATTTATTTTATTAAAATTAAGCTTCACATGACCGGTTTCGATAAAATCATCATCAGGTGTAGTGCACGTAATTTTAAATTTTTTAAAAATTAGTAAACAAAAATAGGATTGTCAGTGTCATGAAAAATTTTCTACCATTTAGTACAATATTCTACCAAAAAAACAATTTCTTCAACCAAAAAAATTACAAATTAAATTTTTAAATGTATAACCTTTGATATTGATAAATTAATGACTATTATTATTATTTTTAACAAAAAATTAAAACCGACTTCCAAGGTAAAAACAATATTAACTAAAAAGTATTAAATAATTTTTGCTATCTAATAGTGCCTTTTTCCGAATTCGGCTAAACCTTGACCATTTCTGTACTCAATCTTCATTATTTTGAAGTCGGTACCAGATTGCTGAATCTTCAGTCCTCTGACAGAATATTTGAAACTTTTGGAACTGGCACCGACTTCAAAATTATGAAGATTGAGTACAGAAATGGTCAAGGTTTAGCCGAATTCGGAAAAAGGCACTATTAGATAGCAAAAATTATTTAATACTTTTTAGTTAATATTGTTTTTACCTTGGAAGTCGGTTTTAATTTTTTGTTAAAAATAATAATAATTTCACTCTTTTTAGTTAGACTAATAGGTAAACCTTCGCGTATATTTTACGTATCTTATTACACAGTTCACACTCACAAAATAATATAATATTATCAGTGAAGTGAACATATTGTGCTAAGTAATTTAACAATTTTAATACTTCAAACCCCAAGCGGTCACCGGCGATTGCGATAACAATAGAAAGGCTATTGTGTCTCGTTTTTCCACGATCCAAGGATCTATCAGATAAAAAATTGTATAAACTTGCATAGGATGTAGCGTAGCTACTCATCTAATATATAAAATTCTCGTGTCACAGTTTTCGTTGCCATACTCCTCGGAAACGGCTTGACTGATTCTCATGAAATTATGTGAGCATATTGTGAGGATATTGGTCTGAGAATCGGCCAACATCTATTTTTCATACCAAAAATTATTTATATGGCAAAACAACGTTTGCCGGGACAGCTAGTAATATAATATAATATTATCATAATTATTGACAGCTGTTCTTGTAATCAAGAATTCAATTTCAAATCCATTCAAATCGATACTTAGTGCGCCATCTATCGATTAATAAGTTTAACTAATTAAAAAGACACTTATTGACTTTGTTTTGTTTAAAAGCTCTTTTTAAAATAACTTTATTTTAATTCTATATTTTGTCTATTAAAATTTTATAAAGTAGTTAGTATAGTATTCGATCTGTATATAAAGTAGTAAAGTATATTCGATCTGGCGTCTTCCGCCACGCGCCACGCGCGGCGCCGCGATACCGTCGCCTCCGCGGCGCTGACCGGTGTATATTTAAACAAAGTGTTGTTATACAGTATAAAATTATTATTATTATTAGTATATCCACACCTATGCCTTGTACTATTATCTATTCTGTGCCATGAGAGATTGGTGACCTTAACACGACGTGGTAATGATGAAGACGATGATGATGATGATGATGACGATGATGATTATGATGATGAATATGAGTTGCACAGTAGCATATGCTTTCTGTTCTTAAAACAACGCCGAAACTCCCAAACGTGTATCTATAAGGAGTCAGGAGTTCTCTCAGCATCTTCGAAACCATAGTATACCTTGACCCAATATTTGACTTTTTGGTAGCATATTCTTAGTACACTTCACATAAAACCAAAATCACCATATGTTTCCATATAAATTTCGAGGAGTTCCCTCGATTACTCCTGGATCCCATCATCAGGTCACCACTTTGTGAACATGGTACCAAATTGGAGTAAAACCAAATACAACAAAGCAAAAATTTCGAAAATCGGTTCACAAACGGCGGAGTAAACGTTGAACATACAAAAATAAAAAAAAAAAAAATAAAAAAAAAAAAAAAAAAATATCCACAGCCGAACATATAACCTCCTCGTTTTTTGGAAGTCGGTTAAAAATAGGAGTTATGCTTAAATAGCTACATAAATTAATATGTAAATGAGTCAAAAAATTAAATTAAAAAACAATAATTACATTAAATAGATCAACAGTTCAATTTCAATGTCCTATAACTATAATTAATAAATAATAATATTATAATAACAATTCATAAAATGTCAATCTTTATCGGATAAGTTTTACGTGATACGTCCAGGGACGGACGCCAGGGAAAAGTTTTGAATATTTTGGAGAAGCTTCAATAACACGTAGGGAATGCAGGGATTGTTATTTTATGCCTTTTGAACATAACCAGAGCCAATAGATTAGGTACCATATACAGTGGCCTCACAGAATTCCGGTGTGTAAATATTATTTTTTATTTATAGACTTTGTGGATTGCACTAATCTCTTATTACCAGGCGTTATAATATCTGGTCGTACCCCTCATTAAAAAAGATATAATATTACCTCCACAACTTACCATCCCTAAGGAATGTCATGGGTGTTTTGGAGTGGGTTCCATTGAAGCCGTGAATGATAAACACATTCTTCCTCGAAGCCTTCCATCCTCGGTAGGGTAGTTTCCTGATTGTGCGCATATCTATCCATTGGTTTATTGGAAATTCTCTGAAATTGAGTTAATGATTATATTATTAATTTTTAATTCTTTATACATACTTATTACAATAATAGATGACGCCCGCAACTTCGTTGCGCCAAAATTCGTTTGTCGCGCGGGAACCATAAATTTTTCCGGGATAAAAAGTATTCTATGTCCTTTCCCGGGACTCAAAGTATCTCCATGCCAAATTTCAGCAAAATCGGTGCAGCGGATTGGGCGTGAAGAGGTAACAGACAGACATACACACTTTTGCATTTATAATATTAGTAAGGATTAAGTATGATTCAAGAAGAAACTAGATCTCGATAAATGTTAGAGTTGTAGCGTGCACGACTAGAAGAAGAGAAAGAAGAAAAAGATAAATCTAGAACTATATGTATAATATTTTGATCGGTTTTTTGGCGGGCATGTGAAAGAGTGTTGTTGTGTTTTGTATTATTTTCCTAAAATTGTGTTAGCTGGGTTTTTAATGTGTAATATTGGTAGAATATTAACCATTAGATATTCGTGTTCATGCACAAGTGTAGGAAAGTGATGTAATATCCAGAAACGTGCTATTTTGTGTTCCCTCCAAAACTCCATCGAAAGTTTCAGTAAAGCGTCTACCACTTTACTGAATCGACCGACTTGACTCCTTGACTGTATTGACTTTTACTTAGACTTTGACTAGACTTTGGACCTGACGATACATGAAAACGACGATGAAAATCATAATAGGAGGAATATGGTTTTCCCGCCATATTCCTTACCTTTTTACCTTGTCGGTGGCACAACAAACACATCCTTTGTGTCAAGTTGCCAAAAAAGAAGAAAAAGAAAGAAAGAATATTTTGATCTAAAGCTTGTCTAAATATTATACAAGCATACCAGTACATCTCTTAAAATTTAAAAATCAGAAATTATAGATTAAAATCGTATACATATTTCTTGGTCACAGACCTGCACAGTGGACCACAGTAGGTAGTCAGTATGAACATTTTTTTTCGTTGTACACAAAACGTGTGAGGCATTTTAAAAAATTGAAATTGTATATTGTATATTTTAACGGTGTCAAGAATCTGATAGACATTTTTATGGCAAGTTTGAACTACTTCCAAAGTCTACACGTTCGAAATTGTTATTTTGCTCATATAGAAATATGTGAGTACAGAGTGTTACAATAAAGTTTTTGTTTAAGTATTGTTTATTTAGATTTTAAACGCTTGTCTACTAAACTTATCGTATATTTTACTTACGGGGTATATAAAAAGAAGTTTATTTCGGAGCTTGGACACTGGTTGTCCCTTTTCATAATACAATGGAGGTAGCGGAAATCCAACATGGACATAACATTTGCATCTGCTTCATAACCTGAAAAATAAAATATTTAATCTAGAATATTTCAGAATTATTTGGTAATGGAAGTGCTCTACTCGTACGCAAGAGTAGCATATCTTCTTACTAATTATTAGATAATTTTTAACGCATTATTGAAGTTTATATAATATTCAATTATATAAAACAATCTATTATTTATCAAATACTATTAGAATAATTTACAAACAGAAACGCAATTGTTACGTAAACATCTTCTAATAGAAAAAGAATAATAGTCGAAAATGTACGGCTGTTTATTATTTTTTGATGTTTTCTTGAGTCTACATTTAATTGATAACTAAATTCACTAAATATTAAGTATCTCCGTTTATACTATGTTATTTCTAGATCATATCGTGTCTAGATCATATCGTTCAAAGGGTAGTTCAAAGGTCATGGAGGCTTAATATTTTAGCCTCATAATATCTCGTAATAGCTATAAAGTAAAAGTGTAAAGTGACTTTCACCCCCTCGTTCTCAGATAGGTTTGTAGACAGGAAGAATATTACAACAATATTCAAGACGAATTTCCTGGTAAGGGAAGAGACCTAATGGCAGACACTTTAAGGAAACATGAAACATTTGAATGTTATAAAATATATATTTATGAAAATAAAGGATTGATAACTTCTTCCATGTCCTCAGTAACTCTTACAAAATAAAACTATTATAATTATTCTCTGACAAATCAATTAAAAAAATATATTATTGATCTTTTTGTAAACTTAGTCATAAGTACTATAGATGACATCACAAAAAACGAACATCACTAATACGAGTAGTAGACACCAATATGAACTAATAGTTGACATAGAACCATCATAGAACATTACATTACATTTTACAATCGATTTTTAGATCAGTACAAGATCTAATATTAGACACCATGTCCATTTTTAGGTGCAGTAGTTCTAAGTTCTTATATTGTTAATAGAATTATATTTTCAGAGAATAGTGATGATTTTTGCAGTAGAATAAAGTAAAAAATAACTTTAGTATGTATTGCACAACTCAAAGATGAGATCCATGTCATCTATTAGGTTTTTTACATTTTCAAGAACTAATAGTAGACACCCTTTATATTGTTAGGGAAAATGGATAAAAAATCTTAAATAATTAAATAAATATTTAAATAATTAAATAAATATTTTGTACGTGGGAGAGCCATGCTTCGGCACGAATGGGCCGGCTCGACTGGAAAAATACCACGTCCTCACAGAAAACCGGCGTGAAACAGCGCTTGCGCTGTATTTCGCCGAGTGAGTGAGTTTACCGGAGGCCCAATCCCCTACCCTTTTCCCTTCCCTACTCTCTCCTATTTCCTTCCATACCCTTCCCTATTCCCTTCCCTACCGTCCCCTACTACTCCTTAAAAGGCTGGCAACGCACGTGCAGCTCTGCTGATGCTGCGAGTGTCCATGGGCGACGGAAGTTGCTTTCCATCAGGTGACCCGTTTGCTCGTTTGCCCCTTATTTCATAAAAAAAACATTAATTAGTGTATACAACATGACCATTAATCCGATGAAATCAATAGAAATTACAAAAAATCAAATAAATGTAGGTATTCATAACTTACTTACCTATTTGCTAAGAAATTGCCGAGCGCGTGTTGATGCGGTCATATTATTTACGAAAACTGATCCCATTTTAAAGTTTTGTTCCCGAAGGTGTCTCTAATATATTTTTTCAATTCAACAGATAGCTTGAGAAGCTTATAAAATTTACAGTGGTGAGAAATAATTAGAGTAATTCTTATTTTTATGGTATTTTTGTCGTAAGTGTCATCTATTAGTTCAGTGTCTCGCATTAGGTCCTTTCCCTTAATTCTTCCCTATTGCTACTATATTGAGGAAATCTTAAAGTGTACTAATTAAAGAAAATTCTAGTTACGCGGCGTTTGTCAAGCTTTCCAACGGCTCGGCCGATTGTTTTCGGCCAACATCTATTTTTCTTAACCCTCCGTGCACCACGTGGGGTCTGACAAACCCCAGACGCACGTACTAAAACTTCCATAACTTTTTACAAATTCGTGTGATTTTACTGACGCTTTAAGTACCTGGAATTAAGACGTTGTCCTAGCGTTTGTTGGCAGTGGTTTAGCATTTGTGTCGCCGATGCAAAGAACAGACATGCACAAAGTGCGCCGGGGTCCCACAAACCCCACGTATTCAGGACGTCGTCAAAAAGTTACCTAGACGTAGTATTGTGAAATATGAAAAAATCAATATTTCAGGGATATTTTAATTTGTTTCGACTTAATTAGCATTTCTGGACAGGTTTAAGAACAAATTAAGAATGACTTTGATAGAAGAAGATTTGAAAATAGCAAAGTTATAATCCATTGATACTAAGAGGTTCTCATAAGCGCTTTCACGAATTTCTTGGCAAAACAGCTCCTGGACCTCCAAAAATATTATCAAGATCAATGTAGAAGTATTCAAATTGTATCAGGAATATAATTTAAAAACTCAAATACGGTTGTGAGCAGAATAATGTACCTATTTGCTTACACATACCGTGTCCACTTTCATTGTAAAAAATGTACTAATTTCAACTTGCCTGAATATCATGTAGACTGATTATTATATTAAGTTAATGTTATTAAATTTGTATTATTTATAAAGTTAGTATAAAAATTTTAAGCAGAATAGGAAACAATATATAACTTTTTAATTGTAGGAGCTGAACCAAAGAAATGTCTATGTTTTAATTGGTAAAAGATTACTAAATTTTCATTTTTGTTGTAAAAGATATATTTAAGAACAAGATACACGCTGTAGACAGTTTTCACTTTCGTTTAATCGATGGGAAACTCATTTTCCCTTTTACAATAGCTGATGTCTTAATGGTTTATAGTTTGTTTTGTAACACCTTTTAAAAACAAATATTTTGCGGTTTAACGCTTCCGTGATCTTCTGTAGGGTTGCTTAGAACATTGGGTCGTCGGTTTGAAACATTGTCTGTTCTTTTTACTCACGTTCAGAGTTATTTTACCCCTGACACAAAAATATAATATTTACTCAGTAGATTAATAGTTGTCAATTAGTTAAATAGTTACAGAATAATTACACCTCTGGACGTTTGATGATAATAATTTGATGCATCTCATCATCATCAAACGTAAAATATAGACCTCTACATCATGATGTAGAGTCTATTTAGCTTGAATAACACTTGCTTCTTCCAGCATTTGATATTTTCACAGGAGATTTTTAGAGAACGATAAAATTAAAGGTCGAGTTTCATGATTTTTGTTTAGTCTTTAAAAAATGATCGTAACTTTCGCTAAGCTTTTAATTTTCTTAAGCCCTGACCCGTTTTCGCTTGTTTTTACATTTTGAATTAAAATAGATGGCCATCTATTTTTAGACGTATTGAATGAGTGGCTGTCATGGCCTGACAGCTGACAGTCACTCAGTCAGTAGGTCATCAGGAACATAGCTTTCATTATTATACTAGGATCTATAGTTCTTTATACTAGGATATCTAGTTCTAGGTGTTGTCCAAAACTTTTTTGCTTAGCTACTCGTTTATTAGTACGACTTACTACGAGGGATCCCCACATTTGACCGCAATGTAACTTTATCATGTCCTACTAAAGTACTTAATATGTACTAGCGCACCCAGAGACATTAAAATATGATGATTAATGAAGAGTTTGACAGATAATGTATGGGGCTTATGTCAAAATGTATGGGGTTTATATCACTCTTAAGTCTGAGTGCGGCATTTAACCCTACAATGCATGATTTTTTTTTTCAGCTTCAAAAAAATATATGAGGTGGAAAATAATACGGTATAGTTCTTGCAATCTACGAGTGCGCGTCGCCCTTAGTTGTGTGAGTGACCATATCTATGCACACGTACATGGCTCGCTCGCTACTGACTGCTCCGTCGGGTACGCACACTAACGAAAATGTCTATTCACATTTCCAACTACAAATAAAGGCGACGCGCACTCGTAGATTGCAAGAACTATACTATTGCTTGGAAAAATATTTTAAAAATTTGGAATGTAATACAAACATAGTAATGTGAGTTTTTCCGTATGACCCACATTTGGCACATCATGCAATTTAAGCAAATCTATAATAATGTATAGATATAGGTCGAAATAAAACAAACTCATAATAAACCTATTTTTTTATGCGAAAATAATTTATTGTAATAAATTTAGTATTTGGATACCTCACATGGAACCTTATAACCAACGTAAATAGCTATTTGTACCTATAAAAATAGGAACATTTGGTGAAAAAACAACATACTTCTATAAAACTAACAATCACGAAACTAATTGTGAAAAGGTGGGAAACAGTTCTTGTCCTTATTGAGACACAGTGCCGTTTCAACCAGGTACAACTTACATCGCTTCCTTATAGAGGACTAAACAGAAAAGTATTCAATACCATCGATCCTGATATCTTTAGGTGGTACATTGAGTTTTGGCTTTGTTTTCATTCTGTCATCCAGCAAGTCAGGTACAATTGAGGAAGGTCTTCCTCTCTTTATTCTTATTGAAGGCCCACACCAACATAATGCTTTGGCCACCTCCAGTCGAAATTCTCGTAACTTCATTATCCTTGTGCTTTGTCTCTGCGCCTCAACTCTTTTATACATAAGTCAGTTGTTTATCAGCATTACATCTAGTACTAACAGCACTAATATACTGATTGACCCTGGACTAGGTATGCTTACGTTTTCATAGAAGTATTCATCCTGTAGCAATGCGAGACACGACTCCATTTCATTCATCACCAAATCCTGAATTCTGCTCAAATCATCATCGCTTTCCTCATCAGACAGTTCCAGGTCATCTACTACCTTCACTCCCAGAAGGAATTCCAAGGCAGTGCTGAATTCAATCTTTTCCTACGGCTCATCTGCAAGCAATAGGTACTTAATTTTTAATGACAATCAATGCACTGTGTGCCATAACTGTCACATATAAAAATGTTGTATTTTAATAAACTAATTATACATAAAATTACAAAATAACAAATAAAATAAAAAATAGAAATATAAACTTACCTGTATTAATTTATTTGTAGCCAAAATATTCAAATTTATCAATTTTTTTATTAATTTTATGCACCACTTGTCGACGTTTCAAAGAATTCCGTTGGTTTTGTAAAAAAAACGTAAAATAACACGGAGCTAAAGACATCTGAGTAAAATTTTGGATACTTAATATGAATTATTATCGATTATTCGTGGTTAATTTACTCTTTACTAGATTACGTCACTTGGTACAATTATAGAAATATTTTAATGTTTACTGTAGGATTAACTAAGTAGGTATAGCTGCAGCCTGCAGGTTTTAATGGATTAAACGTGAAGAGTTAACAGATAGAGAGACAGACTTTCCCACGTAAAAATAACATCATTTATTACTAGATGACGCCCACGAAATTGGGCGTAAAGAGGAAATAGACAGACAGACATACACTCTTTCGCATTCATAATAATATTAATATTATGGATCATCTGCTAGACTTTGTAGAGTACTATTACAGAGTACAGATAATATCTATTATATATTGGTGTCTGTGTAGTGTACGTATCTCTTATCTTTTTGTCGCATCGTAGCTCCTAAAGTTCCTAAACGAGTGAACCGATTTTGATTATTTTTTTACTGATTGTTCAAAGAGTGACTCGTGTCTTCTTAACCAGTGTTCGTCACCAGTTCAGAAGTACTTATCAGGGATAACTAAGCTTTTAATTACATTTGCCTCAATATTACAAAAAATATTTAAGGGTTCTTACCAATTTTGACGTACAAAAGGGTAAAGAAAACTAATGTTTTTACAACACACATGATTCATATAATATTTGGATCTGTCTCATAAAACTAAAATCACACCACTTTCACTATCACAGAAAAAATTGCACATTATTTTAAAAAATATAATACTACCGACCGCCGTGTGATCCGAGCATAACGGACTTGATTCAACTGGCTCGAGAAAGGCTCATGGTTTTCACATTCGTATCAAACGAGTATTCGCCTTAGTCCGAATATCCATTAAAAATACGAAAAACTTTACTCACTATTTCCGTATGGCCGGTTTCGGAGGTTTTTTGGCAAGACTTTAGGTATATATTAGCGCTTGATTGGCTAGCGTCAAAATATTAGCCAATCAACAACATCATTGAAAAAATAGACTCTAGTTAAAACTTAAAATAGTATTTTAAAAAGATAAAACCGACTAATCAAATTTTTGTACGTAATTAAGAGTTAAAATTCCCTATCTCCAAAACTACAGAACCGATTTTGATGAAACTTGCAGTATTCCCTAAGTAGAACAATACCTACTACAATAAAAAAAAGATCACTAAAATCGGACTTTTAATTCCGGAGATATGCGCGCACAAACATAAAAACATACATACATATTACATACATACAGTTTTGAAATTTGACACATTTGTTCAGAAGCTGTCATAAATTAACATATTATACAAAAACTGGGCAGTTCTGTAAATATTACATACATACGCGTCGAATTGATAACCTCCTTTTTTTGAAGACGGTTAAAAATCCTCAAAAGCTGGGTATTAAGGATGTTACTTTTGCACAGTTTTGCGGCTTTAAACTATGTTAATTATAGCTACAATTAAAGTATAGATAGATGAGAAATTAATTTCGCCTTGAATCTTTTAAACCTGTTTATAAAATTCACTTTCGTTAGGCTGAGCATTCTTTATGTAGAGCTCAGCAGCATTTGTATTATTTTAATCGTGGTAATCGTGGTAAACCTACCTGCAGAAAACAAGTTTCATTCAAGTTTCACTAGTTAATTCAAAAATAAAAATAACAAAAAAACCATTGCATGTATGGTAGTATGAATAGTTTGAGAACCAATCGACAACGAACGGTACCCTAAAAGGAAAGTAAGCAAAATTACACCGCGGTCGATCAGTGCGCGACTTTCAAAATATGTAAATTAAACCATTGAGTAACTTTTTCTATTTAAATTGTCAGTGGATCAGAGCCATAAATAATTTATAATAATATGGCATAGGTGTGAGTGGTGTCCCTATTTCCAAAACATAGTGTTTGAAAAGTCATCATGTCTATGTCGCAGTCCACTGGTTAAAAAAGCCGTTCAATCAAACAGCTAGCCCTTTGACTGAACAACGATATTCAATCACACGGCTATACGTCGTTAAGTCGACTTGTTGACTGCAACGTTCAACACTACAGCTAGACGACGCTTAGCTAACTGGTTTTATGGCAAATTAACTAAGGTGTCAGGTGACCATTACTTTAGTGTTATTATTACACAAACGTAATGATATCAATAGAATAAATTATTATTGTATTCTAACTCATTTTGAACAAAATTGCAATAAATACCTTGGTGATGCATTTCATAATCCCATAATATCTCCTCGAATATTTGTTGAAATTTTGATTCACTCGTATATATGCTCCCATAATTTCTGTCACTTTAAATAACACTTGTAACTTATAATTACGAAAAATATCTTATTAATACAATCACAAAATACCGGCTAGTTGACGCCATATTGTAAACAAAACGCACCTAGCGCCGCAGTGGTGAGCGCTGAACTAATTCAATCAAACGGCTGCTTTTGAATCAGCTTTAGTGTTGAACGTTTTGAGCGACTGAAATATTCAATTAAAAAGCTAGACGTGTGATTGAATGACGTTGTTCAGTCAAAGGGCTAGCTTTTTGATTGATCGGCTATTTAAACCAGTTGGCTGCGACATCTACACAGTATGTAACAAAACTACGTGATAATACCTTTTTTTTTCACGCAGAGAAATGCATTACGCATTCGACGCAGGGGATGGGGACTCCCGCTGCGGATATGTGGGGCTCATCTCGGCGAAGATGGTAGTGCCGCGATCCTACCCACTAAAACTCTGCGACGCTCCTCTCGCCAACCAAGACGAAGCCACGGGCACGACACACCCACCGCAACTCCGTCAGTGGCCGTCCGACCTTTGTCAGACCACACTCATTTGGGGGCGCTTCTCGCCCCGACGTGATAATACCTACTTTAGGGTGTGTACTATGAGTCCCGTGTACAGACTGAGAGTCACAGAATACATAATATTAGTACAACAGAGATCGCTGTCAAAGTAGCGGCACTGAAAGAGTTACTTTTTAGGGTTCCGTAGTTCAACAAGGAACCCTTTATAGTTCGGTCTGTCCGTCCGTCTGTCTGTCCATCTGTCTGTCCGTCTGTCTGTCTGTCCTGTCTGTCCGCGGTTTTACTCAGAGACTATAGGACCTACAATTTACAAAGCTGTAATTTGGCATGAATGCACATAATATTTATGATGCCAACAAAATGGTATATAAAATTTAAAAATTATATTCCTTTTGGTACCTCCTACCCCCTACTACTACTACCCTACACAACTTAAGCGGGGATGATATTTTTTTCGCGTCCACCCCACCGTGTGGGATGTCGTTGGATAGGTTTTTAAAAATATTACGAGTATTCATAGATCATTTTCCGATTTAGGGATCCTTTTGTGAAATATGAAGTTTCAAAGCGGAAAAATCGTTAGAGTCCAGTGTCCTCCCTACTACCAGCTAACTGCTAAACGGTTGCTTCTGGAAATGTGAAAAAATTCACGGGAGTAGGAAATATTTAAAAGGAAAATTATCACGGCTAAGAAGACTTCATAATCTATTGAATAATAGTCGATCAGCTAAAAAAATCGGCGAAGTATAAAGGAACTTTTCGCATTCCTTTGAACGTAACTGAGATGATGTTGAATTGTAAAACACGTTATCAATGTACATTTATTGACCAAAAAAAAATTATCAAAAAGTAGCGGTACCAGGGCCGGTTTCTTTTTTACTTTTAGCGCTTACTCAACTACAAAAATAATCGGCCAAGCACTAGTCGGACTCGCGCACGAAGGGTTCCGTACAGAGCAAAAATAGGCTAAAATTGTGTTTTTTGTATGAGGCCCCCCATTAAATTTTTATATTATTTTAATATTATTTTTAAATATTAAAGTACACATATAACAAAAGAATATGTAAAAAATTCAAGTGCTCACCTCTTGTCATTATTGATATAGAGCGAAAAAAGCCGAAAAAATCACGTTTGTTGTATCGGAGCCCCCCTTAATTATAAATTTTATTTTGTTTTCAGTATTTGTTGTTATCGCGGCAACAGATATACACAATCTGTGAAAATTTCAGAAGTCTAGCTAAAGTGGTTCTTGAGATACAGCCTGGAGACAGACAGACGGACAGACAACGAAGTCATAGTAATAGGGTCCCGTTTTTACCCTTTGGGTACGGAACCCTAAAAGCTCTGTCAGCGCTGCTTCTTTCACAGTGAATATTATAAGGGACACATACACAGTACACACCCTGAAGTGTTAACACTTATTATCAATTTGTTTTTTTACACCTTGTATAGTTCAAACTATTCCAAGTAGACCCGCGATAACTGCAGCTGGTTAGAGATCCATACTTGTGTAATCAATGCTTAATATTAGGTAGAGCTATTAAAATTAATTAAACTCTTAACTAAGTACTACTTAGGCTAAAACCGTTTAAGCAATTTTAATAATATATTGTGTGAACGAGGTTGCAACATTATGCGACCAATGGAAAACTTCATAATCTTCTTATATATAAAATTCTCGTGTCACAATGTTAGTCCCCGTAGGTACTCCTCGGCAACGGCTTTACTGATTTTTACCAAATTTTATATGCATATTCAGTAGGTCTGAGAATCGGCTACTGGATACTTTATATATTGACAAGTGCATTTGTTGAATAAATAATAGTAAATTATTACAACCTGAGACTGACGGTTTGTGCGACGGGATAGCGATCGACGTTGCCATAGCGACATACTTATTTAGTCACTTTAATAAAATAATATGGGCGAAATACTTTGTATTTAAATGGCAAAGCAACGTTTGCCGGGACAGCTAGTATTTTTATAATTATCATATTTTACATACAGTAGCCAGTAGGTGTAAATATCTTATTGGAACATTAGCTGGAGCAAATAGAAAATATAGCATCCATGACAAGCGGATACAAACAAACTTTTTAGCTTGATTAAATGTGTGTTTGTGTGTGTAATACCTAAGTAGTTTAATAACACAGATAAACGAGTCACATGATACTGATAGTATCACGCGACTCGTTGCGAATCTAAACTAAATATGACCAATTTGTTATGCGATTGCCTAATAATTATGCAATATTTCGTAATTGGTTAAGACTTAACCTGGGGAAATGCTTTACGCATCCCCCGCAGATCAGGGGCGATCGGCCAGGGTATGCGGGACTCCCTAGTAGTCAGTAGCCTACCCACAGGAACCCTAGGCATGGTGCTCCACTCCCCGCTAAAGGCAGAGTTGCGGGAATATACCGTAACTCTACCAGATTATCAGGCCCAATTCTAGAATCTTTAATTTTGGTTTGAATCGGGCTGCATGATTGGACTGAGGCCACAGAATACATAATAATAGTACAAGTAGGTACTGAGGCCTGCAACGTGATTGCAATTTTCGAGGAAGGCTAGGCTATAATATTATATTATCACGCTAATACCAATATGTGCGAACTGCGAAGGTACAGAGGAAAATGTGAAAAAAACGGGGGAAATAATTATTTGAAACTGCTTATCTCACGAACTACTTGAGCAATTTTTATGTTATTTGGCACAGATTAGAGAACTTGAGACATAGGCTGTTTACTTACGGGAAACGTACGGTTTCCGTAAATTTCCTAATTTACGCGGGCGAAGCCGCAAGGAACTGAAAAAAAAATGAAAAAAATGAAAATAGTTTATTGTCTCTCTCAGTAAATACAAACAATAAAATGAAACAAAACAAAAGGTAGACACAGGATAATACAAATTCAGGTGCGCAACCCCTACACTAAGAATCTTGTGCTGTAGGGGTTGACTAAAATCAGTGTACTTAACTAAATGGATATTATAAGATGACAGAGAGAGGGCTTATGGTAAGTATTTACTATTTACTTTTATTATTTGTACTTATTTTGTTTTTTATTATTGTGCATGTGTGTGTGCGTATGTGTGTGTGTGTGTGTGTGTGTGTGTGTGTGTGTGTGTGTGTGTGTGTGTGTGCAAGTGTGTGCAAGTGTGTGCAAGGAACGTTTAGTTAGGTAATCATAAAGGCACTTATCTTATATTTATGTTGCCTTATTGGTTGTTGACTTCGAGCCTCAAGCCATGATAACCCAATAACTTGGAATAAACTGTGCATACTGACCATGGGGTACTGTCACAGAATATAATATGTATTAGTTGTACCAGGTACTGTGTACTATATGGCTCGCTATTCGCCAGTCGCTTTTAGACTTTTTTTCTGGCAGGACTTTTACGCCGAGTACGACGACCACTAGGATCATAAAAAACTACGGAACAAAATAATTCTGACAGACTGCGTACACTGTACAGGGTCCATTTCAATACAGTACTTTGATGTTACAACTTATTTTACCAAAAAAAATAACCCGACCAAAATAACGTGCTATTGTATTTCGTTAATACAACATACTGAGCTGTTATTCGTATCATTTGCGTAGACTTATAGCCTATAGGTACCACAGAATAGATAAGGGCCACCGCTCATATAAATTATAATACAAATTCAAGTTGGCCGACTATCGTACAAACTACAAACTAAATTGCGTAGTGTCACAATTTAATTGGACAACTTCATCGTGTACGCTGCCAGGCGCAGATTTTTAGATTTATTTGGTAACGGTGTTGCTAGCGACGTGCGTGTTAAATTGCGTAAAAAGCACGCTTTTATTGTGGCACTAATAAAACGAAGGCGAAAAGAAAGGAGAATATTTTGGGTGCATTCAATACTAAGTGACAGAATATTAGAATTAGTACGATAGTCAGTTTGTACGATAGTCGGCCAACTTGAAATTGTATAATATGTGCGGTGGCCCCTAGATCTTATTTCTGTGGGTGGCCCTCTATTCTGTGGTATCGTGCCGTGTCGTTATCGTGCAGTGTGCAAACGCCCTATGTAGTAGGCTATAGCCAGCCATTCGCATATTCGTACGGAGCTTTATTTACATAGATCTAAATGAAACGAAATAAACGCTTCCGCATGTGACATTGTAAACTTTAGTTATATAGAGCGCTTGCTAGGCGCTGGCGTCATCATAACCTTCGCCAAGACTGCGCGGTACGCACTACGCGCGTCGCGCGGTTTGTAATTTCACAACAACATCAAACATGGACTTCGATTAGAGCGCGTGTGTCGTTTAGTTTGTGTTCTGCATTTCCATTTATCGTGTTTTTCCGACAAGTACTTATTTGGTAAGTTATTCTGTTTAGGTTGATGATAATTAATTCATCAATTTGTTAATTACTTACTGAAATTTTTAGTACTGTTTAAAAATAATTATATCCACCGTATACGAAGTATAGGTTACCGTTCTAATAAATAAATAAGTAGTTAAAGTAGATTGGATAGATTGTACAATAAATAGTAAAAAATAGAACTACTTCAGGTACGTACTAAATAATAATGATATTTAATTATTTTTTTATTTGACTGTATAGCTTTGAGTTATTATTTATTATATCATTGCTGTAAAGATAATTTATAGAATTAATAATGCTTACCTAGATAAGTAAGAGTGCCAATGCGGACTGCGGTGATTGGCTTCCGAGTTCCGACACATGGATCACACAAAATGATTTTAGTTTAAGAACGCGCTCATTGTCAGTGTCAAACGGCAAAATTCATGTCTATTTCCTTCTTTTTGTTTCTACACCACTGAATATTTTGCCAACAATAATAAAATTTTGATAATTTTTGTATGGTCAATGAATGTATGTATAACGTGTTACTAACAACATCATCTCAGTCACAGATTACTCAGTTACGTTTAAAGGAATTTGAAGGAAAAGTTCCTTTATACTTCGCCGAATATTTTTGAGGTGAAAACTTCTTTAGCGGCGTTGAGCACTTTTGTGGGATGGGTAAAAACTGTGAAACTCGCGTCAGATTTTCGTGTTGATCGAAAAACCATAGAAAAAGCGTAAGACGGTTGGAGAGTAGTGTTTTGTGTCGAACTCGAACTCGAACGAAATGTACAGTCGGGGAAATGAGTTGTTTAGCAGAAATGTACAGTCGGGGAAAATTGTGCTAAGCAGAAATGTACAGTCAGGGAAATGAGTTGTTTAGCAGAAATGTACAGTCGGAGAAATGAGTTGTTTAGCAGAAATGTACAGTCGGAGAAATGAGTTGTTTAGCAGAAATGTACAGTCGGGGAAATGAGTTGTTTAGCCGAAATGTACAGTCAGGGAAAATTGTGCTAAGCTGAAATGTACAGTCGCCAGTCGGGGAAATGAGTTGATTAGCAGAAATGTACAGTCGGGGAAATGAGTTGCTTAACAGAAATGTACAGTCGGGGAAATGAGTTGTTTAGCAGAAATGTACAGTCGAGGAAATGAGTTGTTTAGCAGAAATGTATAGTCGGGGGAAATTGTGCTAAGCAGAAATGTACAGTCGGGGAAATTAGTTGTTTAGCAGAAATGTACAGTCGGGGAAAATTGTGCTAAGCAGAAATGTACAGTCGGGGAAATGAGTTGCTTAGCAGAAATGTACAGTCGGGAAAATGAGTCCTTTAGCAGACGCGCTGATTAAGGCCGTGTTTCCACCTGCAAGACAACTGTAGCGAGAAGTGTCTGACAGTCTGTCTGACAGCAGCTTTTTTAGGGTTCCGTAGCCAAATGGCAAAAAACGGAACCTTTATAGATTCGTCATGTCTGTCTGTCTGTCTGTATGTCTGTCTGTCTGTCTGTTTGTCCGTCCGTATATCACAGCCACTTTTCTCCGAAACTATAAGAGCTATACTATTGAAACTTTGTAAGTAGATGTAGTCTGTGAACCGCATTAAGATTTTGATACAAAAATGGAAAAATTATTAAAAATTTTAGGGGTCCCCATAGGTACAACTGAAACAAAATATGGATAGGTCTTTAAAAATCATATTGAGGTTTCTAATATCAAATTTTTCTAACCTGCAGGGCAATCGCGATAAATTTATTCAACTGAAACGCAAGTGAAACTTGGACGTTGATCGACTTTTGGAACGATTCGGTATCGCGCTAACGTTTTGACAGCTAGTTGAGACGTTACTGAACCTCAGCCCGAGCGCAAACGCTGTCAAAACAAAAAGTTGATACAATGCAACTTCTACTTGCACGTTTCTGAAACGTTTCTTATTTTAAAATATAACATAGGCTATAATTAAATTATAATTTAAGCTTATATTTTACTTTAAAGCTGTAAAATAACATGCAACGGACTATGTTTTGTTATTTGAGTTTGTTAAAAAGTGAATTGAATTTTGACATTACTTCTTTACGTAAATGTTTTCTGCGCCACATAAAACTTTTGTCACAAGTCACAATTCACACTATGTGTCACTATTCAACACTTATATGGCGTTTGTAAAATATAGTAAAACAATATTAAGAATTCATCTACGTAAATTAAAAACTCCAAGTAATAATCATTCACATCATTGATCATAACTACCAAGTACCAAAACAACTTCACTCGTGTCATATTTATCCATATGTAAATAAACAATTTATCAATTGACCAATTAACGCATCGGAAAAAATTTGTTCATATTTAAGCCAATCAAAATTAAATCAGAAGGACGCTGATTGGTCCGCTGCATTGTCTGTCTAAAGGTCAAACGTTGCGCTTCGTTCGAGTTCCATCTAAGGTTGAGTTACGGTTGAAACGCTAGCACGATACTGAAATTTGCTCAGACGCAGCGGAACCGAACCGTAACTGAACCACAACCAAAGCAGATGTGAACCTGAATTGGAACGTTTAAAAATAACGCGATTGCCCTGCTGAATAGTTTGCGAGAGAAACTCTTCCAAAGTGGTAAAATGTGTGTCGTCCCTCCCCCCCTCTAACTTCTAAAGTAGGGGCATGATAATTCTAAAAAAAATATATGATGTACATTACTATAAAAACTACCAACGAAAATTGGTTTGAACGAGATCTAGCAAGTAGTTTTTTTATACGTCATAAATAGTAAACCTTAATTTAACTTTCATTAAATCAACTGAAATATAAAAATAAATCAAAACCTTTTAATTTCATAGAAATAAACCTTATTGCTGCTGTTCCGCAGCAGGGGCGAGTCCAACTCGCACTTGGTCGATTTTTTTTTCGATTGTCGATAGTTTTTAATCGATTGGGTTTCGATTAATTAATTAAAACGATAGTCTTTTTTTAATCGATTTTCATAAAGAATGGGTTAAAAAAATAATGCACAACGTTAATAATCAAGTTTTCACTTCTGTCGGCACTCCCGGAGTGCAACCCGTCTTTTTTTTTAGTTGATCGACTATTAGCACCTATTACTTATGAAGTCTTCTTAGTCGTGATAGTTTTCCTTTTAAATTTAGCTTATTTCCTGCTTTTCTTTATTAGAATATAGATTAGTGTCTTATGACTTATCCCCTTTCTTACCAGTAATCTTAAACAAATATTGAGTTTAATAAAAGCACATAAAAACAAACTAACACTAAGCATACTGCTTTAAGTACTTACCTATTTCGTAATGTTGACTTTTCCAGATAACACCGTAATAAGAATACCATGGTAATAATATTATACGGAACCATGGACTCTTACGACCGCGACACAGGTTTGTGAATTATTGTGACCTATTTTAACAAAGATCTCTAAAATGTATTTTAATGATTTATTTAAATTTATTTTGCTTGTCTGTTTTTTGTCATGCCGAATTTTGAACTTTAATTCAACAGTGCATGTTTTCATAAATCAAGATCCAAAAATTTCTACCGACATTTTCTTAAAATACAGTATGTGAATTACATTCTTTTTGTATTTTCATTTTATAGGTGTACGTGTTTATACGTTTAACGGTAAAACACAATTTGTTTACTTATGGGATTTTAAATAATATTATCTAAGGGCCTTTCCACACGACGTTTTTACGCTCGTTTGTAATATCGATATAAACGCAAGTTGAAGCTGTTGAACACTCAGCAAACAAAGACGAGCTCATCAGAAACGCGCATCGTCAGTGCGCAAAAAATACGTCGTGTGGAAGGGCCCTTATTCACACCTTTTGTTGTTTTTTTTTGCACATTATATTTTAACACGGATTTAGGGCCATTCGCCTACTGGGGTCTGGGAATTTTATCTGTTCTGCTACATGTATTGCAAAGGCTGCTCATAGTGCTAGCTAAGTAAAAGGAAACCTATATAGGATTTAGGTCAAGGATTAGGTCAAGGATAGGTCGTAAAGTGGCATTTCGTGAGAACCATAATTATTTCAGTATCTAAAGCATGCAGAAGTTTGGGCGTTTGCACACTGCACGATAACGACACGATACGATACCACAGAATAGAGGGCCACCGCACATATTATACAATTTCAAGTTGGCTGACTATCGTACACACGTGTGAAAACGCCCTAACGTAGAGAGACCACCGTGCGGCCGTGGTGTCACAGGAGCAGAGAGCTGGCGAATGTCCCTAGATGTTAGAATTTTGAAAGGGCTAACATTATGATTGACACGGAAAGGTAGCAGTTTTAGGTTTTTAAGGTGTGCACGTATTGTGTTGGGGCTATTAAATTCTAGTACTTACCTACTACCTTTGAATAGTCTGATACGATACAATATAACAACTTATGTATATGCTACGCTCAAAGACCGAAATCGCTCAGTGAGCGAAAAAATAGCTCACAGCGCATTGTGGTCACAGTGAAACAGCCACGACGCGAATTTTGCGTCGTGGCTCTAATCAAAACGACCACGACGCGTTCTGGAAATCACAAAAAGGCCGTAACGCGAAATTCGTGTCGTGGCTGATATGCTATTCGTTTTTCTTGATTTGTTCTTGATTGATTAATCATCCATCGGTATGGAAGATTATATTTGAATTACCACGCGTACTACAAAATATTTTTTTTCTACTAAATCACTGCATAACGTGTTTATCATTATTATTTATAAACGACACTAATTTCGCGTTATGGCCTTTTTTAACCGACTTCCAAAAAACGAGGAGGTTATATGTTCGGCTGTGGATATTTTTTTTTTTTTTTTTTTTTTTTTTTTTTTTTTTTTTTTTTTTTGTATGTTCAACGATTACTCCGCCGTTTGTGAACCGATTTTCGAAATTTTTGATTTATTGTATTAGGTTTCACTCCAATTTGGTCCCATTTTCACAAAGGTGGTGACCTGATGATGGAATCCATGAGTAATCGAGGGAACTCCTCAAAATTTATATGGAAACATATGGTGATTTTGGTTTTATGTGAAGTGTACTAAGAATACGCTACCAAAAAGTCAAATATTGGGTCAAGGTATACCATGGTTTCGATGATGCTGAGAGAACTCCTGATTCCTTATAGATACACGTTTGGGAGTTTCGGCGTTGTTTTAAGAACAGAAAGCATAAACTACTATGCAATTCATATTCATCATCATAATCATCATCATCATCATCGTCATCATCATCATTACCACGTCGTGTTAAGGCCACCAATGTCTCATGGCACAGAATAGACAATAGTACAAGGCATAGGTATGGATATACTAATAATAATAATTATGTACTGTATAACAATTAACAACACCTGTTTGTTTTTAATACACGGCGGTCGGCGTCGCCGCCCAGTCCGTCCGTTCAGTTCCGTCTTCTGCCGCGTGGTAGCAGAAGACAGAATATCGAATACTTTACTAACTACTTTATATACAGATCGAATACTTTAACACTTTATAAAATTTTAATAGACAAATAGAATTAAAATAAAGTTATTTTAAAAAGAGCATTTAAACAAAACAAAGTCATTAAGTGTCTTTTTAATTAGTTATACTTATTAATCGATAGATGGTGCACTAAGTACCTATCGATTTGAATTCTTGATAACAAGAACAGCTGTCAATAATTATGATAATATTAAATATTATGCTACGCTACAGTACCCGGCAATAAATATTGCACATCGACCTTTGGAAAGAGACATTCGGCTAATTTCGGTTTCATAGAGCGTTATCTTTGTAGCACACACCTATTTGACATTATGTCAGTCGTTGTTCAAATTCAATAGAGTGCAGTCGCGTCCAGTTCAGAATATATATCTAGAGTTGTTAACACCCCTAAATTTGCTACAGCTGTAATTTTCCAAACGAATTTTAAATACGTAAACATAATTTGAACACCCTTTTTTATTTTATTTTACCCAAACCTAAAGCCATAACTTATAGAAAATTTGGTGTATTTTATACAAAGAATAATAAAATTGTCAAAAGAAGCAAACCATAATTGTTTTAACAGCTCCTAAAATATACGGGACTTTTTGTATTTCGTGCGTAAGAGATAACGCTCTACAAAACCGAAACTAGCCGACTGTCACTTTCCAAAGGTCGATGTGCAATATTTATCGCCGGGTACTGTACATCCTATGCAAGTTTGTACAATTTTTTATCTGATAGATCCTTCGATCGTGGAAAAACGAGACACAATAATATTTCTATTGTTATCGCAATCGCCGGTGACCGCTTCGGGCTTGAAGTATTAAAATTGTTAAATTACTTAGCACAATATGTTCACATCACTGATAATATTATATTATTTTGTGAGTGTGAGTTGTGACTCTTAACAAATTGTAATAAGATACGTAAAATATACGCGAAGATTTATCTACTAGTGTAACTAAAAAGAGTGAAATTATTATTATTTTTAACAAAAAATTAAAACCGACTTCCAAGGTAAAAACAATAATAACATTAATATGAACTAAAAAGTATTAAATAATTTTTACTATCTAATAGTGCCTTTTTCCGAATTCGGCTAAACCTCAACTATTTCTGTACTCAATCTTCATAATTTTGAAGTCGGTGCCAGTTCCAAAAATTTTAAATATTCTGTCAGAGGACTGAAGATTCAGCTATCTGGTACCGACTTCAAAATAATGAAGATTGAGTACAGAAATAGTTGAGGTTTAGCCGAATTTGGAAAAAGGCACTATTAGATAGTAAAAATTATTTAATACTTTTTAGTTCATATTAATGTTATTATTGTTTTTACCTTGGAAGTCGGTTTTAATTTTTTGTTAAAAATAATAATGTGATTGCCAGAACGCGTCGTGGCCGTTTTCATTAGAGCTGTTTCACTGTGACCACAACACGTTGTGAGCTATTTATTCGCTCACTGAGCGATTTCGGTCTTCGAGCGTAACTATACAATACAATATCGTACCTATACCTACATAAAATTTAAGAACATAAAAAAACATTAAGTACTTAATTATTTTTAGTAAACTTAATTATTTTGTGTAAACTTGTTTTTTTATGTTAAATAATTTTTTGGGGAATTTTTGCATGATGCATGCTACTGAGTACTGACAAATGCATGAAACATAAAAATATTATTATACTTACTTACTTTAATATAATTTTTTAACTTTTAAATATTTTGCGTGATTAAAACTACCATTGTATTAAAACCAGAGTGTAACAATCGACGCGCGACGGATCACGGAGGCGGACCTGGCTTTTAGAAATGGAATTATGAGATCTAAGCAAATTTGAAATTAGCTTTTCATTATTTGGAATATGATTTCATTATTTGGATTATTTGGATTATGTTAAACCTACACATTTGTGTAGGTTTAACATAATCAGTTTCGCTTAGATAAGTGCAGTTCCAATTATTGAATTATGGCCTATTTAAATATCTATTAGTTAATTACATGTTTTTTTTTCACAGATCGTCCTGACATTGACAGGGAGAATGAATTCAAGTAAGTACATACTACAATCAGATGCACTTGAGTATTACCAAAAGTATACGGACTAACGTTTCTCAGTCAGGACGTGACGTTGCAGGTGGTGGCATTCGTTTTGTTTACGATGCCACGAAGAGGACCGTACGCCATCCCATGAGCCAACATGGTGGAGAAAAGTCTTCCCCTTTCCATTGTTCCCGACATTCCGACAAACAGCACAACAAATATGCATAGCGATGTTCTGTAAGAATAAAGAAATATCTATACTAATATTATAATTCTCTAGAGTTTGTTTGTTTGTTTGAACGCGCTAATCTCAGGAACTACTAGTCCGATTTGAAAAATTCTTTTACTGTTGGATAGCCCATTAATCGAGAAAGCCTATAGGCTATATTTTATCACGCTGAGACTAATAGGAGCGAAGAAATAGAGGAAAATGTGGAGAAAACGGGGGAAATTATATGAAAGGGCTTATTTAAACGCGCTGATCTCAAGAACTACTGGTCCAATTTGAAAAATTCTTTCAGTGTTAGATAGCCCATTTATCTAGGATGGCTATAGGCTATATTTTATTACGGTAAGATTAATAGAAGCGAAGAAATAGATAAAAATGTGGGAAAAATATTAAATTGCTTATTATCTTAAGAAATACTATCTGGAGCAATTTTTATGTTATTTGGCAAACATGAAGAAAAGACCACGTGAAGGGACATAAGCAATTTTTTGCGGAAAAATGTACGGTTGCGTGAAATTCCTAAATTACGCAAGCGAAGCCACGCGGAGCATATACATATATAATTATAATAAAATCGTAGGAAAGTCAACTCTGTACATTGAATATTTTTGTACAATAAATAATACTTGGGATGTGATGTACTATGCTAACGCGGACGAAGTCGCGGGCAACAGCTATTTTTAATTTTGATAGGAACCAAAAAGGTTAATAATAATTATTATTAGAATCATTCGAATAAAGAAAAAAGCATCTGACTAAGTAAGCCCGGCAGCACATTATCCGAAATTCTGATCAGAAAAATTCGGATGCCCCGCCCGGCCCCGCTCATACATTTTGGCACCGTGTCAGAATTCTAATAGTATGCGGGGTCCTTAATAAAATGTATGAACAGAATGCGTTCTGTCGGGGCGTCCGAATTTTTCTGATCAGAAATTTCGGATAATGTGCGGCCGGGCTTCAACAAATGTTTCTCTTCCAGTTTTGCTTACTTGGGGCATTCTATATGCAGAACTCGGAAGCCCATTTAGCATAAATGGAGAACTCTTGAGCATGTCAGTCCTGGTTATTGCTGCGTACTTAATCGGTTGGGTTTGGTTGAAGATTACAACCTTGCCTGCTCTTATTGGCATGCTACTTACGGGAATTATGTTCCAAAACTTGGGCTTAGTCCATATGACTGATACATATAGAAAACTCAATCAAGATCTAAGGTTTGTTTGAAGGATCTTGAAAGAAAAAAAATACTTTCCTAATTAGGTGATGGTTGATGGATTATTAAGTACCTATTACTTTTCTTATTATTTTAGGAAAATCGCCTTGGTCATAATACTTACACGAGCGGGCTTAGGATTAAACGCCAATGTACTTAAGAAACACTATGTGGCTGTTTTGCAACTGGGCCTTCTTCCTTGGCTCGTCGAATGCTTGGCCATTGGAGTAACTTCACACTTCTTGTTATATTTGCCTTGGATTTGGGGTAAGCGACAGTGATGCGACGTTATAGCATCAGAATACAACGTGATATACAATAATTACAATAAGAGTTGCTTTCTTTTCAGCATTTCTCTTGGGCTCCATGATTGCTTCCGTATCTCCTGCAGTGGTTGTACCATGTTTGTTCAGACTACGAGATGTTGGCTATGGGGTGAATAAAGGAATACCAACTTTGCTACTAGCTGCAGCAGCTATTGATGATTCAGTCAGTGTCGCTGTTTTTGCGATCATCTTAAACGCTATGTTTTCTTCTGGCTCTATGACTTTTAATATTATCAAGGTATGTTGTATCTCGGTTGTATCATCCGATGTATTATTTTCCTCTATGGTATATTGATTGTTGGTATTATTTGTTGTTTTTTATGTAACATAAAGGTTTTCAAAAGGATATTTCCCAGGTCTAGGAATCTAATCACTTTTATTCTGTCTATTTTTTTTATCTCATTTTTAGTCGTTAAATTAATTTCAGCTAATCTTGTTACATTTTAGGGGCCTTTATCAATAATAGCTGGCGTTTTACTTGGATCTTTATGGGGTGCGCTATTATCATTTATCCCAGAAAGAAACGATACTTACGTAATTCCTCTACGATTCCTGGGCCTGTTCTTGGGGGGATTATTCTCATTATTTATATCAAGTTTAATAGAATGGAGTGGTGCTGGTAAGTTTCAATTTATTTAAAAAACGATTTTTGCCGTTATTGAAAATATAATATTATTATGATAAATTATGACCTTAGATTTGATGAGTGAAATAAAAAGGGTAAGTATCACTAAGTTTAACCCTATTAATTAAGTATTCAAAATTCTAGGTCCATTAGCAATTGTATCATCCGGGTTTATTGCTGCTTATTTTTGGGAAAAACAAGGATGGCCTGTAAATAAAAACCCAGTCAGTGATCTGTTTAGAATCCTCTGGATATTTTTCGAGCCTGTACTTTTTGCATTTACTGGGGCTCAAATAACGGTAATTTGCTTTGTTGTTTCTTCTTTTCTTTATTTAGAATTAAGAACAACTTTTTAATGCATCTTTTTTTTTCAGCTGAGCGCTTTGGATCCTCAAGTAATTTCTATGGGGGCAGTGTGCCTTGTTTCATGTTTGATAATCCGTATTGTGTCAACATTTCTTTTGAGTTTTGGTTGCGGTCTTAATAGCAAAGAGAAACTATTCATTGGACTGACATGGACAGCAAAAGCTACTGTTCAGGTAAATTAATTTATACAAAGTTGTGGTAATCAGTGAGATTACCTCATCCACGCAATATTCTTTTAACAACATATTTACTGGATCATGGATAGAAATGGATGGATTATGTATATGTCGCAGTCGAGTGGTTTAAAAAGCCATCCAATCAAACAGCTAGCCTTTTGACTAAACAACTCCATTCAATCCACACGGCTATACGTCGTTTAGCCGACTGGTTGACTGCAACGTTCAACACTACAGTTAGATGACGCTTAGCCAACTGGTTAAATGGTAAATTAACTAAGGTGGCCATTAATTTAGTGATATTATTACACAAGCGTAATGATAACAAGCAGATTTATAATTGTATTCTAACTCATTTTGAACACAATTGCAATAAATACCTTGGTAATGCATTTCATAATCCCGTATTTTCTCCTCGAATATTAGTTTCAATTTTGATTCACTCGTATGTGCCCCCATAATTTCTGTCTCTTTAATAATAATACGAAAAATATCTTTATTACAACCACAAAACACCAGTCAAAGTTGACGCCATATTGTAAACAAAACGCACCTAGCGCCGTAGACCACTACGGCGCTAGGTTAATCCCATACAAAAAAACGCAATTATTGACCTTATTTTGCTCTGTAACGGTACGGAACCCTCCATGAGTGAGTCCAACTCGCACTTGGTCTATCGCCGTGCTCGCCGCAAGGCGCAAACGAATGCCCGAAAAATAATAGATTTTGTTATATATTTAAGGCCGTCCCCCGAGCAAACGACCTTGGCCATACATTTGCCGCGTTGCCGAGATCGCGCCATAACCCTATTATTTTTACTTAACTTAGTTCAAAATTGTCCTAAAAAAAATTTAAAACGGCGAATATGTAGTTAATGATATTGTCGATCTATTGGCGTGAGTTTCAAATAAAAGTAATTTGTAAATCCTAAGGAGATGCTGAATGTATGCTTGAATTTTAACAAATTGGTATTACTTTGGAAGCTGATATCATGAGTATAGGAAACAAAAATAGAAAATTTAAAACGACAAAAGGAATATTGATATACTGAAGATTATTGCTGTATTTTTATTATAACTTTGTAGCTTTCAGATTATGAGTTTATAAGGTTTTAAATACGGTCATTTACGGAATCTCCGGACGGAACGCCCTTAACTTTTCATCGAGGAAACGGGAAAAACCGTTTAAAAACGTTTTAAGGATCAAAAATGAAAAAATCATTACGTTCTCAAATAATGTTCCGAATAGCGTTACGTTCCGAACGAAACCGAAACGAAACGTTCTTTAGGTATTTAAGGCGATAACGTTTCGAAAAATATAACGTTTTTCAAGCCCTGGTACACACAACACTCAGACACACTAAAATATACTTATTCTAATTTTATATTAATATTTTATCCTTAAAATACTAGTTGATATGAAGTTACTCGAAATATTATCTATACAATAATACTTACATGAAAATTAAATAAAAATTTTGTGATATAGAAATCATATCAGTCACCCACTAAAAAACCTCTTATTGTACAGTACCCGGCAATAAATATTGCACATCGACCTTTGGAAAGAGACATTCGGCTAATTTCGGTTTCATAGAGCGTTATCTTTGTAGCACACACCTATTTGACATTATGTCAGTCGTTGTTCAAATTCAATAGAGTGCAGTCGCGTCCAGTTCAGAATATATATCTAGAGTTGTTAACACCCCTAAATTTGCTACAGCTGTAATTTTCCAAACGAATTTTAAATACGTAAACATAATTTGAACACCCTTTTTTATTTTATTTTACCCAAACCTAAAGCCATAACTTATAGAAAATTTGGTGTATTTTATACAAAGAATAATAAAATTGTCAAAAGAAGCAAACCATAATTGTTTTAACAGCTCCTAAAATATACGGGACTTTTTGTATTTCGTGCGTAAGAGATAACGCTCTACAAAACCGAAACTAGCCGACTGTCACTTTCCAAAGGTCGATGTGCAATATTTATCGCCGGGTACTGTAATCTGATCGAAATTTAGTACTTTTGGTAGTATATGGATCTAAATTAAGTTCTTTGCAAAGATAATTGAAGGATCTGCTTGCTCGCACCAGGAATGAGTTACCTCTATAGTTGGTGATGTAGGTTTCACAAGTAAGTGGAGGATTGTATCTTCTTGATCTGAAAGGTACAGTAAAATTTATTTTTTGGAGAAGGTCTGGACAGTCAACCTCATTATTAATTATTTTTAGTATAAAAGTGCAGTCCGAGATTTGTCTTCGTTTAAATAGTGGCAAAATGTGAATCTGAGTTGTAGACAATTTTAAGGCGGTAACATAAGAATCGCAAGAATCGTTTTTGAATTTTTTCGATTCTATCAATGTACTTGTTATAGCAAGGATTCCCCACACTTGCGAGCAGTAATCCAAATGACTTCTAACGAGGGTACAGTAAAGTATTTTTAAAGTTTTTGCTAGTTTGAAGGAAGTACTTACCCTCATGATGAAGCCTAGGGCTTTTGAGGCCTTCGCGATAATTTTATCTATATGTACATCAAACATTAGTTTTTTATCGTGGTAGACACCAAGGTCACGCACGACATGACATCTTGGTATTACTTGACCTTTCAGAAGATATTATGTAGCAATGACTGGGTTCCTCTTCCTGGAAAATGTAGTAATGGAACATTTAGAGGGGTTCAGGTCTAAATTATTGGCAACACAGTAGGAATCTAGTCGTATCAGGTCAGCTTTGAGTTTCTCAGTGTCGGCGAGCGATGAGATTGGCAGAAAAATTTTCATGTCATCGGCATAATATAGATATCGGGAGTAGTGAAAGCATGAATCAATATCATTGATAAAAATAATGAAAAGGAGGGGTCCCAGTAGTGATCCCTGGGGAACACCACTTATAGGGATGGGAACCCAACTGGAAACGTAATTATTAATGACTACTGCTTGCGACCGATTTTCCAGGTATGAGCAGAACCAACGGAAAAGATTACCTCTTATGCCAATGTTGTAAAGCTTGCTTTTAGTATGTTGTGATCTACTATACGGTCAAAACATTTAGAATAGTCAGTATATATAACGTCAGTTTGATTGTTATTACTATCCATTTCATTAGTCAGGTATTCGTTAAGAAGAATGAGGTTTGAATGAGTAGACCGTCCTTTTAAGAATCCATGTTGCGAGTTGATGAAAGAAGTTTTTAGGGCATTATAAACTTGATTGTAGACGAGACGTTCGAATATTTTGGCAATAACACAAAGCTTAGAGATAGGTCGATAATTGGTAACTTGTGAAATATCGCCTTTTTTATGTATGGGTGTTATGAAGGCCGACTTCCAGAGCTTAGGCACCGTACATGAATCAAGTGACTTTTTAAAAAGCAGGAAAACCGGAAGAGCTATAGTTTGATAATATCGGATTAAAAATTTTGGGTGTAAATAGTCAGGTCCAGATGATTTATTCGGGTCTAATGTTTTTAGATAAAATTTTACTGATTCTAACTTAATTTCAATAGAATTTAGGAATGTTATTGAGTCACATGACGTGTTATCGTTAACGGGGTGAGCGGGAGGTTAAGTAACATTATCTTGGCTAGAGTTGCTTGATGGGTATAGAAAAGACTCATGAAAGTAGTTAGAAAAGGCGTTGCAGATTGATTCCCCCGATGAGATATTGGCACCATTATATATAAAGTTACTCGGTAGAAGATTTGTTTTAGACCGATGTTTAACAAAACTCCAAAACTTCTTTGGATTTTGAGCGATGGATGATTCTGTCTCAGATAGATAATTGGAATAGCACTCCGACTCCACCTTTTTTACACGATCACGCAACAGCTTGAAAGTTATTTGATCGCTAATTCTACCGTATTTTTTAAACTTTTTATGATACTTGTGTTTTTCTTTTATAAGGTGTTTAAGAGCACAATTGTACCAGATCGGATACTCACTGGGTTTAATTTGTTTTGAAGGTACATATTTTCTATGTAAGTTAGAGATAAAGTTGTAGAAAAAGTCCACGGAATCATCTAAAGATCTGTTTTCAAATTCTCTGTACCAATCCATTTTAGAGATGTTGTCGTTGATAACACTGAAATCACAACGATTATAGTTATAGCAGTTAAATCGAGCTGGACTTAAAAAAGAGGAATTTGTTGGGACAAGTAATTCTATTGTAAGCGCCGGGTGATAGGAGTCGATAGGGACCAAGGGATCTAAGCATTCACATACAGATACATTTTGATTACATAGAACAAGGTCCAAGATTTTATTTTGAAAATTTGAGACACCGTTAAATTGATATAATGAAAGAACATTGAGCTCATCGGTCAGTAAGTATTCGTCACTACTATTAATATTGTTTGGGACATAATACCCTTAGACGCATTGAACTGCCAACTAATTCCGCTTAGATTAAAATCACCTACAATCAAATACTTGTCGTCTGGGTATTTTAAGTTTATGTCGCTTACAAAATTCGCCAATTGATTAGATAATGTATTAGTAAAACCAAGACTGCAAAGAATTAAGGTAGTCTTCGGTTAACCAGGTTTCCGTCAAGATAATTAAGTCATAGGAACTCAGGCTTACCTGTCGGTAAAAGTCTCCTGACTTCGTTCGGAGCCCACGAACATTTTGATAGTATATTGTAATTGAGTTATTATCACTTGTATCCACGATAAACAAACACAGTAGAACTTATATAGAATATTAATATATGACTGTACACTAGAATATTATTCTGTAGTTTTGTGATCAGCATAAAACTCCACGTTACTGTTCTGAAAACAGAATCAAGTAAGTCGAATCGTCGACAAATACCGATGAAATATAATAACAGAAGCGATTGTAATGGGAGGGTTGATTTAAATAATATTAGGTGCATCGATGGTATGATACGTGAGTGAGATGGAAGATGCAACAACCAGCAGGCTTACTATCAACGCTTAATACGATTTAATTTAGGACCTAAACTGAATGGCATTCGATATTTCGTACCATCAACTTCGTTTTACGAACCAATTTAGGTCGACACCTAAACTGAGCCGCATTCCAACATCATTCGCTCTTTTTCGTACGTAAATTCGTACCATCACCTTACTTTATCTGACGTTCGAGCCTAAACAAAATCGCTCAACTGTCAAAACTTGCGATTCAAAACAAGTTAGTAAATTTGATGCTGATTTTGATTCTTTTGTTGTTAGTTTTTAATTTTTATTTGTTTAAAGTCAGAAAAAAGCAGTGAAAAGCAGTGTCGCGAGGTAAAAACATAAATTGGTATCAAATAGCATTGATTTCGCTTCTACAAAAAGTTTAAACCACTTGAAAACAGGGGACCCAGTCGGTGTGCCGTCGCGGATTGAAAAAGTTTTGATAAGAACTACCTATACTGTAAATGCGTTGTCTTATTTATTGTATTAAACACATGAACTCGCATTTTATGAATAACTATAACTTACGCCATTATTATTTCAATCTTTTACACAAACAACCACAACTTTTAATAAACTTATTGTTGTATTCTCACTATTCTATAGGTAATTTGTTTACAAAATTTCGAAGTCGCCGCCACTGTAGTGTTCGGCATCTGTGGCCGCCACACTCACGTCCAGGGTTGCCACTTGCCAGGTCATTTTCAAATGAATACCGAACAAACAAAAAATAATTTTATTTTGTTTTTAGTATTTGTTGTTGTAGCGGCAACAGATATACACAATCTGTGAAAATTTCAGAAGTCTAGCTATATTGTGGTTCTTGAGATACAGCTTGAAGACAGACAGACGGACAGACAACGAAGTCTTGGTGATACGTCTAGGCTAAAATTACCCTTTGGGTCCGTACCCATGGAATGGAACCCTAAAAAAGAGTTTTATTAATAAAAAATAAAATGATTATTATTAACTTATAATACAAAAATACCGAAACGTTCGGTAGAATACCAAAAACCTGGCAACTCTGCTTACGTCACGAACTGTCACACAACACACGTTCGAAAACTTGATAAAATTTTGTGTCCGATACAAGAACTATTAATAAAATATGTTTTTTCATAATAATTATATCATTACAAAATTTGTGTCTCTTTTTAACTAGAATTTATAAAATAATACCAACTGGATACAGTATTATGAAAACGATACAAAGTTTTAGAACGCGGCATTCGAATCAAGAGAAACCGCCTATTCATTATTCGTATAGCGTTGTCTCTTTCCCACTTCAACCTTGGGATTGCGGTTCAGAGACAAATGTGTTTTTTTTTACGACTTCATTCGTTCTTTTCGGCTCCGTAACGTTTCAATTGAGGCGCGGTTTTAAGAAGGTGATGGTACGAATGTTAGCGATTTTGTTTAGGAACCCAAATTAAACTGCTCTGAATTTGAGTCGTCTTTTAAAAGTTGATAGTAGGCCTGCTGGTGTCAACGATAGTGGGTGCGACCAAGACGAACATATATAACACAGTATGGCTGATAGGATAGATTATAAAGCAAAATATATTTAAGACGTAATAGTTAGTGACTGATATTTTAAGAACAATGAAAAAATGAATGAAAAAAATATGAATTAATTTTAAAAGTACATTACAATGATGTGATTGAATAAACAGTGAAGATAAAATTAATATTTTTTTGACAAAAACTTGAAGGTAAGCGTAACAAAAACAAATCGAGCCAGAGGTTCTCAACCTTTTAATATCATGCGTTGATGAGATACGGTTACAAATGTTGAAGTAGTAATAAAAAGTATGAACATTTAATGATATTAAGCGATAAGAATAATAACAAAATAGTTTACCTCATTTTACTTGCTTAGCTTTAGTAAGTCCGATTCCGATTTGATAGCCACGATACGAGATGTTAGATCTTTTCGTAAAAAAAATTTACAGCTTTTTACCCACACGAATGCATATCCACGTTCCTTGGCTAGGGTTTTAGTTTTGTTCAATAGTAGTTTATTTTCAACTGTGAGATGGTCGTTTACGTAAATTCTTCCGCCCCCTTGAAGATCGATACTAGTTGGCATGATAACGATCTTTTTAGAAGCGGCAACAAAATCTTCTTTAAGATAACGGTTGTGTAGTGAAACTATGATAGATTTAGGTTTCCTATCGTTGGTGGTGGGTATTCTAGCCACATAGTTAATTTGGTCCTTGGTTATTGGGCATTTGATTAAATCGCCGATTTTCGAAACTAGTGTAAATAGATTTTCTGAAGGATTAGCAGGGACGTTTTTTATTTCGATGTTGTTCGAACGGGATCTTTAATCAAATTCGCGGTCGAATCCCTCTAATAGTCGATTCTTTTCTGAAGCGTGGCGAAGTCGTCGCTCATTTTGGCCATGTTCTTGACGTCTTTTTCGACATTAGAGATCCTGTTCGTGAAACTATCGAAGGAATGTTGTACAAAGTCTACGGAAGCTCGCAGGTCGAGTAACTCAGACTTGATCGATGATAACGCAGCCAGGTCCGATTTAATGGTGCGAATGTCAGCGATGATGTCGGGAAGGGAGGCAGTTTGTGCTGTTAGACGTTTGAGCTCAAGCATCACAGCTTCCAGGTCCGCGGGCACAGGTGATGGGGCCAAGCAAGTTCCCAGCGGAATTGGGCTTGTTGCGCCACCGCTCTTGCAGCTTATGCACCTCCAGGTGAACTTCCTATCCCCCAGTTTCCTGTATCCAGCTTCGGTGATCCCAGAGCAGCGGAAATCAAAAACTTGAGAACAAACTGAACATTTGACACCATCTCTAAACTCCTCATCGCAACGACTGCACTTATACATGATTAATGATAAAGGTGTAAAAAAGGTTTAGCACCACTGAAAAAACAGGTTAAAACGACAAAATATGTTTGCGTGCGTTAGGTTTGCCGTCTGCGGCGCAACTGATATATAACTTTATGATAATAATATTCCAGGCGGCCTTGGGACCTGCAGCGCTAGACTTGGTGAATAGTGGGCTAACAGCTGGTGGAATTTTGGCAGAAGAAGAACATTTTGCCAAGTCAATTCTTGCAGTCAGCGTATTGAGCGTCGTCATATCGGCACCACTAGGGGCCATTCTGATAGCTATCACTGGACCACGTTTGCTCAGTTGTGAAGGTTTACCATTTTTTATTAAGTAATTATTACTATTATTATAATGTTCTTAATATCTATGTTGTACCCATTTTTTTCTTATTTTTTAGGAAACGTCGTTCAGAAAAGCGATCCACCTTCAAATGAAGATTTACAGTCTGCTTTATAATATACGTTTAAAATATCAACAAAATGTACTAATTATAATCTATATCTATATATTATATAAAAGAAAGTTGTGTTAGTTACGCCACTTATAGGTAACTCAAGAACGAAAGAACCGATTTGGCTGAAAATTGGTGGAGATGTAGTCATGTGAATTCAAATCTTGTAAAACAAATTAGAAAGTTGCGCACTAAAGATGCGCGCCAAAAACGTAACACGATTTTTCGTTACTTTTAGTAGGTTTTACCCCTTGGGTTTTTCTCATACGGGCGCTTTACGGGCGCCTTATATATGAAAATAGATTCTTAAGGAGTAAACTCCAAAAAAATAGTTTGTAATTTTTTTTTCTTTATTTTTCCCCGGAGGTGTAGTGGTAACATAGATACTATAATATTATGTTATATTGTATTCGTAAACTTGTAACTTCGACAGAATAAATCATAAGTTCAACCTAGACGGTCGTGTTAATTATTTGCACCAGCTCCCCACACCTCAGTAGTGGTGTATGATGGCGTGGCGCGCAATCGGGGAGTTGTCGGTTTTTCGGGCACACTTCAAAGGAATCGTGGCGTAGCGTGGCCTGTGGTGTTCACACAATCGGCCATTGTTTAGTTCGTCACCGACCGCTGGCCGGGACACTTTTTTTGGTGCGTGTGTTAAATGGGAGGATTTATAGGTCTAAAATATTTTGAAACAATTAGATGTTACTATGATAATACTAAAATTATGCCCTAGCAGTAGCAAGGTATCTGTGGTTAAATGAAAAATAAACTGTAATACAATAAAGACATTTATTAAAACAACCTTAACAAGTAAGGGTCGGTAGATATAATTATTTTCAAACTGTATATTGTATAACCTACGTAATTTACATAATCTAGGTAAGGTACTTTCAGTATATTATAGTATACTATTTTATACTGCACTGGGTAGAATGAATATTCTACCCACACTGGACAATAATTCTAGTACTAAGTACCCACATTTTCCAAAGTTTGGTACTAGAATTATTATTACTTAAATATTATATTCTAAGTACTTATCTAAAATCTAAATACAATTAAACAAAATCTTAACATAATAATATTCATAAAATAATTAAGAAGCAATACTTTTAAAATATATAAACTACCTTACATTATAAGTCTTTCCTTACAAAAAATAAAAAATATATATCGCTAAAAATAAAAAAAATATAATAAAAATTCGTTTTCGTCGAGGTAACAGACAGACACAGTTTCGCATGATATTTGAATATCAATCAAAGCCCGCAATTTTTTTATAACTATGTCCGCCGCATAGACACACTTCTGTATTAATACATATTGTAATCATAAATAGCTGCATCCGTGATTATTTCTAAGTCCACCGCAAGTGGCTTGCCAGGCAGCAATGAGTCATGCGCCATTGTGTAAATACCAAGTGATCGTGGTCTACAGTTGACGATGGCCTGCAGTGGGCCATGATCGACCATTGTGTACTGGAGCCTTAAGAAAATAATAAGACATCTTTCTTCTTCTTTTTTTTTTTTTTTTTTTTTTTTCTTGTTATGGCTCTCGGCTTGTAAACCATGGCCAGTGTCAAGTAAAGTTTTGGCGGGAGAAAAAAATTTTCGTAAAAAATTTACAAAATTTTCCAGATTATCGTCAAGTCGAAAGTCTAGTCAAAGTCTAAAAAGTAGTCGGTAAAGTCAACGAGTCAAGTCAGTTGTTTTAGTAAAGTGGTAGACCCTTTACTAAAACTTTCGATGGAGTTTTGGAGGGAACACAAAATGGCACGTTTCTTGAAGTTGTATCACTTGCCCACACTTGTGCACGACAACGAATATTTAATGGTTAATATTCTACCAACATCACACATTAAAAACCGAAATAACACAATTTTAGGAAAATAATACAAAAACAAAACGTCACTCTTTCGTATACCCGGCAAAACTCTTCTTCTTTTTTTTAATGGCCGACTCGGTGAGTTGTCAGTGTCAGAGTTTTTTTGAAAAGACTTTGCTCTATACTGTAGTGAAGGTCGGGTGAAGTAACAAGGGTACGGTTACAAAAAGAATTGTATATTTACAGGAGTTGATTCACCTAAAATAAAACAAACACAATTGTTAGTAAGGACGTCACAATCTAATATTGTTATCACGAATATATTCACATAAAATTTCGATAAAAGGGGTATTTACATAGGATAGGATAAAACCGATTTAAAATTGATAGGGCGGGGAATGGAATTGGGAAGACAGTCATATAAGGACGATTGGTTTCTCGGACAAGAAAAGAAGATGTGATCTAAGGTACCCTCATCGAGACCACACTCGCAGAGAGAATGATCCTTGACCCTAATTTTAGCAAGGAACACTGGTGAGCAGCAATGACCAAGTCTAACACGGCAGATTGTTAAGCGTGTTGGTTTGCTACACTGACCACTGTGAATATCTAAAGAACCATGGTCTCACTGGTACACTACTTTGAATATCATGGTAGTGCTTGCCTTTGATGGTACTTGAGCTGTCCCATAGTGTATTCCATTTGCTAGAAAGCTGAGATTTTGCAAGTGGAATTAAGTCCTGACAATAGAGTTGGTATTGACTGAGTCCACCTGATGTTATGACGGCTTTAGCATATGCATCCACACTCTCATTACCAGTAATTCCACTGTGGCTAGGTATCCACGCTAACACAACATGGATACTGCGGACACGGCACCTAAGGAGAAGCTGTCTTATCTTAAGGATTAAAGGAAATCTAGATTTAGAGCGGAACTGGTTAGCGGATATACCCTCCAAAACGCTCCTGGAGTCCGAAAGTATAAGCGATCTACTAAGATCGTGAGACTCAATAAATGAGATGGCCTCATATATAGCGAGGGCCTCCCCTGTAAATACAGAGGAGTTAGGAGGCAATTTAAAATTTAGAATCACGACATCTTTCAAAAATGTCCACAGGTGGATGCAAGTTTCGAACAAAAAAAAATTGGGTTCCAAATTTAAACGTAGCTACAAAATTAAATCGCATAATCTGTACAATTTTTAAGCACGGTCGACTGTGATTGGTTGATAAAAAAGACCATAGAGAATATAAACAACATAAGAAAATAAAGGAAGAAGAAGTTTAAAACTCAAAGTTCGAATTTCATTTTGTGAAAATTATTTATTACAAAAATACAAAAATTGTAAATTAAGTAAAGTAAAGTAATTGTAATTAATGAATAACGAAAGGTAAGTCATTGTAAAATGTAAATGTAACCGTAAATTGATAAATTGAAGCAAAACATAACGATATCATACCATGTTCTAATACAAAGTATGTCGTAGTACTATTTGCATATTTGTACAATAATTTACAACTTTAACTATAATATTAATATGAAAAAGATAGATTATTATTTCATAGAAAATATTATAATGTATATCAGTATTCAGTATGCAGTTAATTTGGAAAATGATGAAATGTGTATCATGTGTATATTGTTTTATTGTAACAATACATAAGGTTATTAACTATACTAAATAATTTATGTAAACTGTATGGAAATGTAGTAAATGAAAATTTTTTCATTAATGGGGATTGTCCATTTTTTTTAAATTTTGCTCATTACAAAAACATTTCGAGGAATAAGGTCAGTGATCGCTTTTCTGTATATAAACGAAAAAAATACCCATTAGTTACTTATATTTTTGAACAAATATGTTTAACCTTAGTTTGACCTTCAATGGCGTTAAATTAGCAATAAATTCGACCAACATTACGTTTCGAACTTTTGGTAAGCTTCTCGTATCAGCTTTCACATAATAATAACTTGCATTTAACGAACCAGCCATTATAAATAAGATTGAAAGGAAAAAAAACATACTGCAGAGGTCAATTGGCCTCCGATGATGACGTCAGAGCGAAACTTTAAAAATTTATTGAGAAAAAACTAGCCAATGAATTTCAAAATTATTTAATTTATATTCTTAAAATACCCTATTTTAACGAAAAAAAATATAAAAAATGCATGTGATTTTTTTTGGACAATGCCCATTTTAGATTTTTAGGTCCACAGCACAGCTACTTTACAACATTTCAGTCTGTAAGCAATAGCTGTTACCTCGATCGCGGATTCCAAAGAGGATGTAAACTGTATGCGGGTTCTAGGAAGTCTTTTGTTCTCGCGGTCGCATGCGACTGCTTGGGAACGAAAGCAGCAAAGAGATTCAAAGCAAGGAGATTTTAGGAGAAGGAAGGTATGGGATTATGAGTGGTAACTGGTACGGCCACCAAGGAAAAATTCTGTGATCAAGTGAGGTGGTATGCAGCTGGCCTGAGCCCGCGCGATAGATTTCAGCTGTCGTATACAGGGTATAAGAAAACAAAGTGTGTATGTATAAAGGTGCGGTCCACTGGATCGGAATCGGAGCGTAGGTACGCAGTGGACGGATTTGTTGCTTTGTATGTATGGTACTGACTACTATGAACTGCACTAGAAGTACTGGAACGTCATTCTGCACCTGACAAGTATATGACGACACGACGTGCCGTCCGCACCGTACGTCCCGATTCCGACCTGGTGGAAGCGCAGCTCTAATCCCCTCCCTATATAGAGTTTACTGTATAAGTGTATAAGCCAATCAAGTAGTTAGTAGAGTAGCATAATATACAACTATTCTATTTATAAATAAAATACAGAAAACTGTACTGTAATATTATAATATTTAATAATAGAAATCAACAAAAGCTTGTGGATTAAATCTGTTTTATTGTTTAATTTACCTTATTAGCCTATTTATTAAGTTATGTACAATATTTTTATTGAAATAAAACATTTATTTGAGCTCATTTCTTTTTTATTTTTATTTTTTTTTTATTTTTGGTATGTTTAGAGTGAAAGGTTTTGCACTTAAAAATTTTAACTTCAGTTTCAAATTAAAAAAATAACGGATGTTAATTTTTTTTCTTCTAAGTCCGATCTCTTGTTACCTACGTAGTATACAGTTTACATCCTCTTTGCAATGATATATAAAAAAAACTCAAAGTGTCCTGCTGGTGCTCCCTGTCAGGTGTCAACAAGATGACACTTGACAGGCCGAAAAGAAGAAGGCATAGGTGTCAGGACTAGGTCCAATTTCCAAACAAGAAACAAAAATTATTATAAACTAATTTATTATTTACAACAATAATAATTTTAAAATTCATAACTTTTTGATAATTTCTAATTTCGTTTTAACAAATAAATGTCAGTTATAATTATTGCTGTAGCGGCTGAAAGTGGAGTTCCAATATTCTCAAGAAAACGAGGAAGCAATGATAATGTAAATTCAAGTTTAAATTGCTTTACTTTGTGTACTTGGTCTATATTACACACAGCCTAATTTTATTAATTTTAACATTCCCTTCCATATTATTCAATTTAATTTACATTTATAGGTTCAATTCTCAACGATAGCATCTTTACATGGCATAAATATGTTTAGTAAATGCCATAATATATCAATGGTCGACACCAAAGTTGATAATGGGACGATTATTTGGAAAGAATACTGCAAAAGGTTTGTTAACTTATGCCAGAACTGTTATCGGTCAAAAATATTATGATTTATGACAAATTACTAAGCACTGATATTTTCTCATTGTTTCAGCATTACTCTCATAGGGATTGTAACCGGTGGCTTAGAATGTGACATTGAATTACTGCTATCCTACATTTATGATTTAATGATATTTTGCATTGGCAAAAAAGAACTGGAAAGTTTGAAAAATATTGACCAAATAAAACGAGATTTGAGGCAGTGTTATCCTATTATGGACTACTTTTTAGAATCCTTGGACCCAAATTGCATTCCACAAACTACTATTATATTGGATCTCATACAAAGTATGCTATGTCCTCAAGCACAACAGCTACAGGTAAAAATAACAATAATTCTTGATGTCTAATTAAACCTTTAATCGTGGAAAAACGAGACACAATAGCCTTTCAATTGTTATCGCATCCCACTTGGGCCTTACGGGAGTTGAAGCGTTAAATGGAAACATGGATCCTTTTCATCTAAAAATATTGTGTTGTACTTTTTTTTTTGTTTTTAACATACAATTGTTCCGAAGAGAGATTCAATTCATATCTTTACCTTTTTATGGGTACAAGTAACCTATCAACTCCCAAGAGGCCCAAGTGGGCCGCGATAACATTAGATTTCCATCTGCGATCGAAGGATTAAATTATAAAAAATAAGTTAAAATTCTCTGTTTTATGATATGTTACAGCAAGTTTTAGATTCTTATGCTGAAAAAGTGACAGGGAGGTGGGCATGCTTGAGTATACATGGTAATTTAGTGGCAACAAGTTCTGATTTCTGTGAACTAGATCCAAGAGAAGCCAGGCTCCTTTTGTTACTGGCTTCAGCACAGAATGGGGCACCATTGAGAGATACTTTGGTGTACCTGCCTCAGATGAGTCCCAATGTAAGTGAATAATTCAATAATTTCTACTAAAAAGTATCAAAAATATAAATTTCAATAATTTTATATTTTTGAGTTACAAAAATAATTATTTCTAAAATTTCAGGTGGCATTTAGAGCAGTGACATGCAAACTTTTAGCTGATGTGTATGTACTAGTAGTATGTGGTGCTACCCCGGCCCTGTCAGAAATTGATGAAATCGTACTCCAATGCTGGGAAGGTTACACACAGATCATAAAGGAAGCGAAATTAGTATATCCAAGAAATTTTCCAGCAAGTATTACATTTGAACCTGTGTTGTTAGGGTACATATTTTTTTTACGTTATTTTAATGATTATTTTTGACCAAATAATTAACTTTGCAACCTTTTTATTCTGTTCCAGAATCCTATTTATAAACATAGCAAAAAGACGCTGTGTATTTTCGAGACACCTCCATGTAACAAACCAGAAAAGCAGAACCATGTCGCCCAATCATCGAATTGATATTTTGCGGACATTTTTTATAACAACTGCAAAAGATCTAGCGCAGGAATTGAATATAAAAAGTCTAGATGAAAAAGGTATGAAAAAATTATACTTATTACTTACAAAACTTTTTTGGAAAAAAACTGAAGCTTGATCTATCTGAAGCTTGATCTAGGTATTTGTTATACTTATAAGGCTCAACTCACACTGGGGCAGAGTCGAAGTGTTGCGACTTGCGACGCGTCATGTTTTTTGCCCACGGGCTACAGCATATTCATTAACCGACTTCCAAAAAACGAGGAGATTATATGTTCGGCTGTGGTTTTTTTTTTTTTTTTTTGTATGTTCAACGATTACTCCGCCGTTTGTGAACCGATTTTCGAAATTTTTGTTTTGTTGTATTAGGTTTCACTCCAATTTGGTACCATGTTCGCAAAAGTGGTGATGGGACCTGATGATGGGATCCATGAGTAATCGAGGGAACTCCTCGAAATTTATATAGAAACATATGGTGATTTTGGTTTTATGTGAAGTGTACTAAGAATATGGTACCAAAAAGTCAAATATTGGGTCAAGGTATACCATGGTTTCGAAGATGCTGAGAGAACTCCTGACTCCTTATAGATACACGTTTGGGAGTTTCGGCGTTGTTTTAAGAACAGAAAGCATATGCTACTATGCAATTAATATTCATCATCATAATCATGTAGATATGTCGCCTACAGACGTACCATAGACATCGCCAGGGTTAGGGACATCACTTGCGTCGGGTGCCAGAAAATTAGATTGAAAAAAGTCGGAAAAAACCTCGCATATAGATACGGATGAGTTAGCCCTTACATTATTATAATTAATTATATTAGGCAGTGAACTCTTACTTGATTTACTTTTTATGTAAGTCCAAAATTAAGTAATAATTAAAGTTAATTACCTACTTAACTTTAGTTATTACTTTACTTTAAGTATTACCTAACTTTTATTATTATTTAACTTTAATTATTACTTAATTTTAATTGTTACTTAACTTTAAGTATTACTTATCCTTAAATATTACTTAAAGCTAAGTAATATTTAAGTCTTAAAGGCACATCAATAGATCTTAAATTGCATTTATCGAATTCCACCCGCGCACGCCACGGGCACTCCACGCGCACGCCACGCGCATGCCACGCGCACTCCACGCGCACGTCACGCGCACCACACGCGCACGCCACGCGCACGCCACGCGCACGCCACGCGCACGCCACGCGCACGCCACGTGCACTCCACGCGCACGCCACGCGCACGCCACGTGCACTCCACGCGCACGCCACTCGCACGCCACGCGCACTCCACGCGCACTCCACGCGCATTCCACGCGCACGCCACGCGCACCACACGCGCACGCCACGTGCACTCCACGCGCACCACACGCGCATGCCACGCGCACGCCACGTGCACTCCACGCGCATGCCACGCGCACCACACGCGCACGCCACGCGCACCACACGCGCACGCCACGCGCACTCCACGCGCACGCCACGCGCACCACACGCGTACGCCACGCGCACTCCACGCGCACGCCACGCGCACTCCACGCGCACTCCACGCGCACGCCACGCGCACTCCACGCGCACGCCACGCGCTTTCCACGCGCACGCCACGCGCACCACACGCGCACGCCACGCGCACTCCACTCGCACATTACGTTATAATTACACATTGAGTAATAGTTGGTGGAGGCTTTTGGTACCGCTATTGGTGGGTTGAATCTTATGAATTTAGTAGGAACATTAATGGAGAATTTGGAAAGTAGTTGCGGGCAGTCTAATGCATTTGACATCGTCTTTAATAGTAAAAAACAATCAGATATCATGCGTCGTGTTTTTAATGGTAGGATATGAAATTTCTTACAAAGGCTTAGATAATTGTCCGAGTGGTATGCAATTTTTTGATGATAGCACAAAAATTTGATAAAACGCTTTTGAATCGCTTCTATACGGTCTACATGTTTATGATAGTAAGGGTTCCACACCTGCGAGGCATACTCGAGATGACTTCTGACATGTGTGCAATACAAAATTTTCAAGGTTTTTCGCTTCAGTAAAACATTTCGACATACGCATCACAAACCCCAATGCCTTGGAAGCTTTATTAATAATCGCCTCGATCTGAGTATCAAAAATTAGTTTGCAATCGTGATGTACACCTAAATCACGAACACAGCTTGACCTAGATAAGATTTGGCCTCCTAATGAATTATTCTCGTTTATGGCAAAGCGTTTCCGAGTATACGTTATTATTGAACATTTGGTAGGATTAAGATCTAGTTTGTTCATTTTGCAATAGTTTTCAAGGTTGGAAAGGTCTAATTGAAAGTTACGAGCATCTTCAGATGATTTTATTATAGCGTAAATTTTCATATCGTCCGCAAAACATAAAAGTTTTGCGAACTTTAAGCAGGAAGCAATGTCGTTTACGTAGATTATAAATAATAAAGGCCCGAGTAGCGAGCCTTGAGGCACACCGCTCGGTACACGAACCCAGTTAAGTAATACTTTAATTGTTACTTTATTTTATTTTATTTTATGATACTTGGAAAACTTATAGCTAATGTTACAATTAAATTATAAGACAGAATACGTAATAAGGACCCAATTAGAAGTTTTCACTGATAGTAATAGTTTACAAAATATTGACTTAAATATTACGTTATGAATACCTAGTACTACTACAACAAAGTTTTAAACATTTTAAACTCAAATATCAGTTAATTTATATATATATATATATTATTTTTTTTAGTTAGTGTTTGCTTATTTCTAACATTACAATACCTATTACGTACAGAAGAGCTAAACATCAACAAACAATTAATTAATTAAATCAACAAAATGCTTGCATAATGATCTCTTTAGAGTTGAAATATTACAATTGAAAATATCTAAATCCATATTAGAACAAACTGAATTTAGTTGCTTGCTTGCACGATACATGAAAGAGTTCTGTCTGTAGTAGGTGTGGGTAGTGGGTAAGAAGATAGGGACATGACGACGATAGGACTTAGTAGGAATTTTAAAAGACAACTTAGATAATAGGTTGGGGCAGTCTAGATTATTCGAAGAAATTTTTACAAGAAAAGACACATCGGCAATAACACGACGGTCCTCTAGGGTAAGGAGGTGGTGTTTGGTACAGACAGACTTATAATTGGAACTACTAAACCGTTGATTAGTCTTAAAACACAGGTAACGTATAAATTTTCTTTGGATATTCTCGATTCTATTAATGTGAATTTTATACCTAGGGTTCCAAATTTGGGAGGCATACTCGAGGTGACTTCTAACTAGAGAGCAATATAGAACCTTGATGGTTTTAGCGCGAGCAAATTCTTTAGAATTTCGCTTTAAGAAGCCAAGAGCTTTAGATGCCTTGGATATGACATGATCAATATGAGAGTTAAACGATAGTTTCGAGTCATGAATAACTCCAAGGTCTCTTATAGTGGTAGTTCTGGGCAACGGATGATTCTTGAGATGATAATCACCATGTACACCGGTCTCCGCTAATTTTTGTAAAAGTTTTTTGTGGTCAATTCTGTCGAAACATTTACTATAGTCGGTGTAGACGACGTCGACCTGGGCCCCTTGATCCATGGCGTCGGTCAAAAAGTCATTAAGTTGGACAATATTAGATGTCGTGGATCTGCCCGGCAGAAATCCGTGTTGGTAATTCCCAAATGAGTTTTTAACTGCTGAAAATAGTTGTCTATAAATTAATTTCTCGAATAGCTTCGCAGCAATACATAATTTAGATATCGGGCGGTAATTACAGGCATCAGTTTTAGACCCCTTTTTATGGACCGGGGTGATGTAAGCTCTTTTCCAAATTTCCGGTACAATACATTCGTTTAATGATTTTTGATAAATAAGTGTAAGTGGCACAGATTTGGCACATTTTATCAGAAATATAGCGGGTATACCATCTGGTCCTGCTGATTTGTGTGGGTCGAGATCTTTTAAAAGTTTAACAACTGTGTCATATTCAATAATAATAGTAGATATGTCGCCTACAGACGTACCATAGACATCGTCAGGGTAAGGGACATCACTTGCGTCGGGTGCCAGAAAATTAGATTGAAAAAAGTCGGAAAAAACCTCGCATATAGATACGGATGAGTTAGCCCTTACATTATTATAATTAATTATATTAGGCAGTGAACTCTTACTTGATTTACTTTTTATGTAAGTCCAAAATTAAGTAATAATTAAAGTTAATTACCTACTTAACTTTAGTTATTACTTTACTTTAAGTATTACCTAACTTTTATTATTATTTAACTTTAATTATTACTTAATTTTAATTGTTACTTAACTTTAAGTATTACTTATCCTTAAATATTACTTAAAGCTAAGTAATATTTAAGTCTTAAAGGCACATCAATAGATCTTAAATTGCATTTATCGAATTCCACCCGCGCACGCCACGCGCACTCCATGCGGACGCCACGCGCACGCCACGCGTACTCCACGCGCACGCCACGCGCACTCCACGCGCACGCCACGCGCACTCCACGCGCACTCCACGCGCACGCCACTCGCACGCCACGCGCACGCCACGCGCACCACACGCGCACGCCACGCGCACTCCACGCGCACGCCACGCGCATTCCACGCGCACGCCACGCGCAACACACGCGCACGCCACGTGCACTCCACGCGCACGCCACGCGCACCACACGCGCACGCCACGCGCACCACACGTGCACGCCACGACCACACGCGCACGCCACGCGCACCACACGTGCACGCCACGTGCACTCTACGCGCACGCCACGCGCACCACACGCGCACGCCACGCGCACTCCACGTGCACTCCACGTGCACGCCACGTGCACTCTACGCGCATGCCACGCGCACCACACGCGCACGCCACGCGCACGCCACGCGCACGCCACGCGCACTCCACGCGCACGCCACTCGCACGCCACGCGCACTCCACGCGCATTCCACGCGCACGCCACGCGCACGCCACGTGCACTCCACGCGCACGCCACGCGCACCACACGCGCACGCCACGCGCACCACACGTGCACGCCACGCGCACCACACGTGCACGCCACGCGCACTCCACGCGCACGCCACGACCACACGCGCACGCCACGCGCACCACACGCGCACGCCACGCGCACCACACGTGCACGCCACGCGCACGTCACGCGCACGTGGCGTGCACGTGTGGTGCGCGTGGCGTGCGCGTGTGGTCGTGGCGTGCGCGTGGAGTGCGCGTGGCGTGCGCGTGTGGTGCGCGTGGCGTGCGCGTGGAATGCGCGTGGAGTGCACGCGCACGCCACGCGCACCACACGCGCACGCCACGCGCACCACACGTGCACGCCACGACCACACGCGCACGCCACGCGCACTCCACGCGCACGCCACGACCACACGCGCACGCCACGCGCACCACACGTGCACGCCACGCGCACGCCACGCGCACCACACGCGCACGTCACGCGCACTCCACGCGCACGCGCACACGCGCACACGTGGCGTGCGCGTGGCGTGCACGTGTGGTGCGCGTGGCGTGCGCGTGTGGTCGTGGCGTGCACGTGTGGTGCGCGTGGCGTGCGCGTGTGGTGCGCGTGGCGTGCGCGTGGAGTGCACGTGGCGTGCGCGTGTGTTGCGCGTGGCGTGCGTACCACACGTGCACGCCACGACCACACGCGCACGCCACGCGCACCACACGCGCACGCCACGCGCACTCCACGCGCACGCCACGCGCATTCCACGCGCACGCCACGCGCACCACACGCGCACGCCACGTGCACTCCACGCGCACGCCACGCGCACCACACGCGCACGCCACGCGCACGCCACGTGCACGCCACGACCACACGCGCACGCCACGCGCACCACACGTGCACGCCACGTGCACTCTACGCGCACTCCACGTGCACGCCACGTGCACTCTACGCGCATGCCACGCGCACGCCACGCGCACTCCACGCGCACGCCACGCGCACGCCACGCGCACTCCACGCGCACGCCACTCGCACGCCACGCGCACTCCACGCGCATTCCACGCGCACGCCACGCGCACGCCACGCGCACTCCACGCGCATTCCACGCGCACGCCACGCGCAACACACGCGTGTGCGCATGCGCAACAACGCCTATTCAACATGATCCGCAAATCTCTGGTAAGGTAAGTCGATTTATCAGCAAAATAGTTTGCGAATAAAACTTATTACATAGGTAATGTCTTTAAAAAACATAAACGACTGTTTTTAAAAGTTGTAAGCAGTTATTTAACTGCTTAATATGAAGAAGAGATTTGAAAACTTTTAATTAATATTAGATACAATTAATTTGTCGACAATCTTAGTGTTCTACGATTTACAGTCGGTGTATAAAAACGACGATACTGGAAGGCATTAACGAGGTTTTATTTTCAATTATTCTGTTACTTAGAGGTGAAAACTTGTAATTGGCTTTCTGATCCTCATATAAAATTTCCACTGATGTCACTTAGCTGTAAGTTTTCCATGTCACATAAATAAATAAATAAATAAGTAATAATTAAAGTTAAGTAACAATTAAATTAAAAAAGTTACTTAACTTTTTTAATTTAATTGTTAACTTAACTTTTTTAATTTACTCAATGTGTAATTATAACGTAATGTGCGAGTGGAGTGCGCGTGGCGTGCGCGTGTGGTGCGCGTGGCGTGCGCGTGGCGTGCACGTGTGGTGCGCGTGGCGTGCGCGTGTGGTCGTGGCGTGCAAGTGTGGTACGCGTGGCGTGCGCGTGTGGTGCGCGTGGCGTGCGCGTGGAGTGCACGTGGCGTGCGCGTGTGTTGCGCGTGGAATGCGCGTGGCGTGCGCGTGGAGTGCGCGTGGCGTGCGCGTGTGGTGCGCGTGGCGTGCGCGTGGCGTGCAACACACGCGTGTGCGCGTGCGCGTGGAGTGCGCGTGACGTGCGCGTGTGGTGCGCGTGGCGTGCGCGTGGCGTGCACGTGTGGTGCGCGTGGCGTGCGCGTGTGGTCGTGGCGTGCACGTGTGGTGCGCGTGGCGTGCGCGTGTGGTGCGCGTGGCGTGCGCGTGGAGTGCACGTGGCGTGCGCGTGTGTTGCGCGTGGCGTGCGTAGCACACGTGCACGCCACGACCACACGCGCACGCCACGCGCACCACACGCGCACGCCACGCGCACTCCACGCGCACGCCACGCGCATTCCACGCGCACGCCACGCGCAACACACGCGCACGCCACGTGCACTCCACGCGCACGCCACGCGCACCACACGCGCACGCCACGCGCAACACACGCGTGTGCGCGTGCGCGTGGAGTGCGCGTGGCGTGCGCGTGGCATGCGCGTAGAGTGCACGTGGCGTGCACGTGGAGTGCGCGTAGAGTGCACGTGGCGTGCACGTGTGGTGCGCGTGGCGTGCGCGTGTGGTCGTGGCGTGCACGTGGCGTGCGCGTGGCGTGCGCGTGTGGTGCGCGTGGCGTGCGCGTGGAGTGCACGTGGCGTGCGCGTGTGGTGCGCGTGGCGTGCGCGTGGCGTGCACGTGTGGTGCGCGTGGCGTGCGCGTGGAGTGCACGTGGCGTGCGCGTGTGTTGCGCGTGGCGTGCGTGTGGAATGCGCGTGGAGTGCGCGTGGCGTGCGCGTGGCGTGCGCGTGGAATGCGCGTGGAGTGCACGTGTGGTGCGCGTGGCGTGCGCGTGTGGTCGTGGCGTGCACGTGTGGTACGCACGCCACGCGCACGCCACGCGCATTCCACGCGCACGCCACGCGCAACACACGCGCACGCCACGTGCACTCCACGCGCACGCCACGCGCACCACACGCGCACGCCACGCGCACCACACGCGCACGCCACGCGCACTCCACGCGCACGCGCACACGCGTGTGTTGCGCGTGGCGTGCGCGTGGAATGCGCGTGGAGTGCGCGTGGCGTGCGCGTGGCGTGCGCGTGGAATGCGCGTGGAGTGCGCGTGGCGTGCGAGTGGCGTGCGCGTGGAGTGCGCGTGGCGTGCGCGTGGCGTGCGCGTGGAGTGCGCGTGGCGTGCGCGTGGCATGCGCGTAGAGTGCACGTGGCGTGCACGTGGAGTGCGCGTGGCGTGCGCGTGTGGTCGTGGCGTGCACGTGGCGTGCGCGTGGCGTGCGCGTGTGGTGCGCGTGGCGTGCGCGTGGAGTGCACGTGGCGTGCGCGTGTGGTGCGCGTGGCGTGCGCGTGGCGTGCACGTGTGGTGCGCGTGGCGTGCGCGTGTGGTCGTGGCGTGCACGTGTGGTGCGCGTGGCGTGCGCGTGTGGTGCGCGTGGCGTGCGCGTGGAGTGCACGTGGCGTGCGCGTGTGTTGCGCGTGGCGTGCGTGTGGAGTGCACGTGGAGTGCGCGTGGCGTGCGTGTGGAGTGCACGTGGAGTGCGCGTGGCGTGCGCGTGTGGTGCGCGTGGCGTGCGCGTGGCGTGCGCGTGGCGTGCACGTGGCGTGCGCGTGTGGTCGTGGCGTGCACGTGTGCTGCGCGTGGCGTGCGCGTGTGGTGCGCGTGGCGTGCGCGTGGAGTGCACGTGGCGTGCGCGTGTGTTGCGCGTGGCGTGCGTGTGGAATGCGCGTGGAGTGCGCGTGGCGTGCGCGTGGAATGCGCGTGGAGTGCACGTGTGGTGCGCGTGGCGTGCGCGTGTGGTGCGCGTGGCGTGCGCGTGGAGTGCACGTGGCGTGCGCGTGTGTTGCGCGTGGCGTGCGTGTGGAATGCGCGTGGAGTGCGCGTGGCGTGCGCGTGGAATGCGCGTGGAGTGCGCGTGGCGTGCGAGTGGCGTGCGCGTGGCGTGCACGTGTGGTGCGCGTGGCGTGCGCGTGTGGTCGTGGCGTGCAAGTGTGGTGCGTGTGGCGTGCGCGTGTGGTGCGCGTGGCGTGCGCGTGGAGTGCACGTGGCGTGCGCGTGTGTTGCGCGTGGAATGCGCGTGGCGTGCGCGTGGAGTGCGCGTGGCGTGCGCGTGTGGTGCGCGTGGCGTGCGCGTGGAGTGCACGTGGCGTGCGCGTGTGTTGCGCGTGGAATGCGCGTGGCGTGCGCGTGGAGTGCGCGTGGCGTGCGAGTGGCGTGCGCGTGGAGTGCGCGTGGCGTGCGCGTGGCGTGCGAGTGGAGTGCGCGTGGCGTGCGCGTGGCGTGCGCGTAGAGTGCACGTGGCGTGCACGTGGAGTGCGCGTAGAGTGCACGTGGCGCGCGTGGCGTGCGCGTGGCGTGCGCGTGGAATGCGCGTGGAGTGCGCGTGGCGTGCGAGTGGCGTGCGCGTGGCGTGCACGTGTGGTGCGCGTGGCGTGCGCGTGTGGTCGTGGCGTGCAAGTGTGGTGCGCGTGGCGTGCGCGTGTGGTGCGCGTGGCGTGCGCGTGGAGTGCACGTGGCGTGCGCGTGTGTTGCGCGTGGAATGCGCGTGGCGTGCGCGTGGAGTGCGCGTGGCGTGAGCGTGTGGTGCGCGTGGCGTGCGCGTGGAGTGCACGTGGCGTGCGCGTGTGTTGCGCGTGGCGTGCGTGTGGAATGCGCGTGGAGTGCGCGTGGCGTGCGCGTGGCGTGCGCGTGGAATGCGCGTGGAGTGCACGTGTGGTGCGCGTGGCGTGCGCGTGTGGTGCGCGTGGCGTGCGCGTGGAGTGCACGTGGCGTGCGCGTGTGTTGCGCGTGGCGTGCGTGTGGAATGCGCGTGGAGTGCGCGTGGCGTGCGCGTGGCGTGCGCGTGGAATGCGCGTGGAGTGCGCGTGGCGTGCGAGTGGCGTGCGCGTGGCGTGCACGTGTGGTGCGCGTGGCGTGCGCGTGTGGTCGTGGCGTGCAAGTGTGGTGCGCGTGGCGTGCGCGTGTGGTGCGCGTGGCGTGCGCGTGGAGTGCACGTGGCGTGCGCGTGTGTTGCGCGTGGAATGCGCGTGGCGTGCGCGTGGAGTGCGCGTGGCGTGCGCGTGTGGTGCGCGTGGCGTGCGCGTGGCGTGCGCGTGGCGTGCGCGTGTGGTGCGCGTGGCGTGCGCGTGGCGTGCACGTGTGGTGCGCGTGGCGTGCGCGTGTGGTCGTGGCGTGCACGTGTGGTGCGCGTGGCGTGCGCGTGGAATGCGCGTGGAGTGCGCGTGGCGTGCGCGTGGCGTGCGCGTGGAATGCGCGTGGAGTGCGCGTGGCGTGCGAGTGGCGTGCGCGTGGAATGCGCGTGGAGTGCGCGTGGCGTGCGCGTGGCGTGCGCGTGGAATGCGCGTGGAGTGCGCGTGGCGTGCGAGTGGCGTGCGCGTGGAGTACTACCTCCCTGACTGACGAGAACTCGCGTGCTATGTAACATTCGACTTTGAGCATTCCAAAGCTAGTTGATGTTACAAGTTTTATCAAGATATTACACAGTGTATCAATATACAAGGTGCGCGTTGTAATAATAATTATTATTTGTGTAACCACACTAGCAGCCATTAAGCTGATGCGTGCATGTCAAATCGTTAGAAGTGGTCGGTTTTGTATCATTACAACTTAACAAGGCGCACATTGTAATGCTCTCTCCCTCACTGATGTAATGCTCGACTCTGTAACGTTACATTACAAGCGAATGCTCCCGGTGAGCCCGGGAGCCTATCCCTCATCTTAAATAATTGTAGTCTAGGGAAAAAATTTATTGGTCGATTTTATGAATATTACAATATTATTCTAAATAATGCGATGTTCCGGTGCTAAGTGTTGTGTGCCTGCTTCAGACACTTTCTTTTTCATCCTTTTACCTTGGTTTTAGCTGATACTGCATGCATGTACAGTATTTTATCATATCGTGATTAGAATACCTTTCCCCTCGATGCAACTGTTAAACTAAGTTTGTATTCGTGGAAATGAATTGTGATATTTTATAATTTGTAAGTTTTAGCTTGTAGTCTTCAAAGCCTTGTAATGTAATTTTTAACGGGAATGGATTTGTCAAATCACTACTGATACTTTAGGAAGTCAGAGCTGGAAAATAAAACCTCGTTAATGCCTTCCAGTATCGTCGTTTTTATACACCGACTGTAAATCGTAGAACACTAAGATTGTCGACAAATTAATTGTATCTAATATTAATTAAAAGTTTTCAAATCTCTTCTTCATATTAAGCAGTTAAATAACTGCTTACAACTTTTAAAAACAGTCGTTTATGTTTTTTAAAGACATTACCTATGTAATAAGTTTTATTCGCAAACTATTTTGCTGATAAATCGACTTATTTTTATGAGCATTTAGCCTTACCAGAGATTTGCGGATCATGTTGAATAGGCGTTGATCGAATTGCCTTTGATAGTGACTTATATACCAGGGCCCTATTTAACCAACGTTACAATTCGTCAATTTTGTAAAATTACCATAATTAACTTGATTTAAGTAGTTGATATGGGTTACTTTTTTACAAAAGAATTGTCCAACTGTAATGTTGGATAAATAAGACCCAGATTCTAGTGTTATACTGTATTGGTTTCTTATGTTTATCGAATATTATACATAGTTTTAAACATTGATTTATGCCGGTTTACTTTTCTTTTTCCCGACATTTCAAGAACTTTCCAGCAGCCATGGTCGATGTGCCCACGGCTGCTGGATTGCAGGGTTTTAGTTTTTGAAAATCTTAGAAATAAATATATTTAAATACTTTATCATGTTGTATTATTTTATTAGACCTTACTATAAAAGTAGTAAATAAATGGACGGACATTGGATCACAGGATTTTGAAGATTTTAAACTGCTGTTGAAAGTTACCAGTATATTTCTTTGCTGGTAATCATGTCTTGAACAATTTTACTGGTCAGCAATCTGCAATTGAGCACATAATATTAGAAAGGATAATATTATGACCACGCGCACTCCACTCGCACATTACGTTATAATTACACATTGAGTAAAAAGTAAACGAATTGGTACGCACGCCACGCGCAACACACGCGCACGCCACGTGCACTCCACGCGCACGCCACGCGCACCACACGCGCACGCCACGCGCACCACACGTGCACGCCACGACCACACGCGCACGCCACGCGCACCACACGTGCACGCCACGCGCACGCCACGTGTGCGCGTGTGCGCGTGCGCGTGCACGCCACGACCACACGCGCACGCCACGCGCACCACACGCGCACGCCACGCGCACTCCACGCGCACGCCACGCGCATTCCACGCGCACGCCACGCGCACCACACGCGCACGCCACGTGCACTCCACGCGCACGCCACGCGCACCACACGCGCACGCCACGCGCACCACACTTGCACGCCACGACCACACGCGCACGCCACGCGCACCACACGTGCACGCCACGCGCACGCCACTCGCACGCCACGCGCACTCCACGCGCATTCCACGCGCACGCCACGCGCACTCCACGCGCATTCCACACGCACGCCACGCGCAACACACGCGCACGCCACGACCACACGCGCACGCCACGCGCACCACACGTGCACGCCACGCGCACCACACGCGCACGCCACGTGCACTCCACGCGCACGCCACGCGCACCACACGCGCACGCCACGCGCACGCCACGTGCACGCCACGACCACACGCGCACGCCACGCGCACCACACGTGCACGCCACGTGCACTCTACGCGCACTCCACGTGCACGCCACGTGCACTCTACGCGCATGCCACGCGCACGCCACGCGCACTCCACGCGCACGCCACGCGCACGCCACGCGCACTCCACGCGCACGCCACTCGCACGCCACGCGCACTCCACGCGCATTCCACGCGCACGCCACGCGCACGCCACGCGCACTCCACGCGCATTCCACGCGCACGCCACGCGCAACACACGCGTGTGCGCGTGCGCGTGGAGTGCGCGTGGCGTGCGCGTGTGGTGCGCGTGGCGTGCGCGTGTGGTGCGCGTGGCGTGCGCGTGGAGTGCACGTGGCGTGCGCGTGTGTTGCGCGTGGCGTGCGCGTGGAATGCGCGTGGCGCACCACACGCGCACGCCACGTGCACTCCACGCGCACGCCACGCGCACCACACGCGCACGCCACGCGCACCACACTTGCACGCCACGACCACACGCGCACGCCACGCGCACCACACGTGCACGCCACGCGCACGCCACTCGCACGCCACGCGCACTCCACGCGCATTCCACGCGCACGCCACGCGCACTCCACGCGCATTCCACACGCACGCCACGCGCAACACACGCGCACGCCACGACCACACGCGCACGCCACGCGCACCACACGTGCACGCCACGCGCACCACACGCGCACGCCACGTGCACTCCACGCGCACGCCACGCGCACCACACGCGCACGCCACGCGCACGCCACGTGCACGCCACGACCACACGCGCACGCCACGCGCACCACACGTGCACGCCACGTGCACTCTACGCGCACTCCACGTGCACGCCACGTGCACTCTACGCGCATGCCACGCGCACGCCACGCGCACTCCACGCGCACGCCACGCGCACGCCACGCGCACTCCACGCGCACGCCACTCGCACGCCACGCGCACTCCACGCGCATTCCACGCGCACGCCACGCGCACGCCACGCGCACTCCACGCGCATTCCACGCGCACGCCACGCGCAACACACGCGTGTGCGCGTGCGCGTGGAGTGCGCGTGGCGTGCGCGTGTGGTGCGCGTGGCGTGCGCGTGTGGTGCGCGTGGCGTGCGCGTGGAGTGCACGTGGCGTGCGCGTGTGTTGCGCGTGGCGTGCGCGTGGCGTGCGCGTGGCGTGCGCGTGGAGTGCGCGTGGCGTGCGCGTGTGGTGCGCGTGGCGTGCGCGTGTGGTCGTGGCGTGCACGTGTGGTACGCACGCCACGCGCAACACACGCGCACGCCACGTGCACTCCACGCGCACGCCACGCGCACCACACGCGCACGCCACGCGCACCACACGTGCACGCCACGACCACACGCGCACGCCACGCGCACCACACGTGCACGCCACGCGCACGCCACGCGCACCACACGCGCACGTCACGCGCACTCCACGCGCACGCGCACACGCGTGTGTTGCACGCCACGCGCACGCCACGCGCACCACACGCGCACGCCACGCGCACTCCACGCGCACGCCACGCGCATTCCACGCGCAACATACGCGCACGCCACGTGCACTCCACGCGCACGCCACGCGCACCACACGCGCACGCCACGCGCACCACACTTGCACGCCACGACCACACGCGCACGCCACGCGCACCACACGTGCACGCCACGCGCACGCCACGCGCACCACACGCGCACGCCACGCGCACTCCACTCGCACATTACGTTATAATTACACATTGAGTAAATTAAAAAAGTTAAGTTAACAATTAAATTAAAAAAGTTAAGTAACTTTTTTAATTTAATTGTTACTTAACTTTAATTATTACTTATTTATTTATTTATTTATGTGACATGGAAAACTTACAGCTAAGTGACATCAGTGGAAATTTTATATGAGGATCAGAAAGCCAATTACAAGTTTTCACCTCTAAGTAACAGAATAATTGAATACAAGATATTGTGAACGGTCTTACTAGTTAGATACAGATATATGTTTTTAAGTAGGATAACAAAATAACTAAAACAAAAAGTTTATTATTATTTATTATATTAATAGCAACATTACAGTATAGTATAGATAAGTCTACAATATGTTACTTGTTAGAATGAGATGATTAGATTTTAAATATTTTCTTTTGACATTAATAACATTACATAAAGCTTATTTTAGTATACATAATAGGTTTTATTACATTATAGTTATGTGTGAGTTTTTACCAGCATAAGAAGTGCATGTGTGTGTCTCATATTGTCAGTGAGTACGTGCGTATGTGTGTGTGTGTGTGTGTGTGTGTGTGTGTGTGTGTGTGTGTGTGTGTGTTTGGTTAGAAATAGAAAATTAGTTATTTAGACCCTATTAAATGAGTAATTAACAAAGACTTAAAGTTTTTTAAACTTTTACAGTCTTTGATATTTTCTGGCAGTGAATTATATAATTTAGCACCTTCAAAAAGTATAGTTCGCTTTCCAAGATCAGATTTAACGCTTTCAATATGTAAGTTATTTGCTCTTCTAAGGGGCGATTTCATCAAAGAAATGGAACACGTTCAATGTACACTGAACCGGTTCAAAACGTATAAACGCGATTATAACATCGAATTGCATTTCGCCAACATAAACTGAACGCGTTCACAGCAAATCCGAGTTTTATCTTCTGAACGCCCAAAGCCCGAAGTTTAACGTCATAAAACCCGTTCAAGCCCTGTCATGGCGGAATGAAAAACATAGACAAAAGAAATGTCAAAATAACAGTTTTGACACATGTGTTTGGTTAGTTTATGTATCGTTTCTTACTAATTTGTAGTTAAATTAACGTGAAAAGGCTTTAAAATGATGAAAACATGTAAAATAATCGCGTGACGTCACGTAAACTTACATTTAATAATCGCGATCAATAGAATTTTGTGAAATCCATTTAAAAGAGAACGAGATTTACGTCGCTGCATGAACGCGTTCAATGGGAACTAGGTTTTATAAAACGAAGTTTTATGTGTGATTGGTGAAATCCCACCAAGATTACGCTTGTTAATATCTATATTTCTTTTAAATGCTATTTGTGATCGAGTATAATTATATATGAGGATCAGAAAGCCAATTACCTCTAAGTAACAGAATAATTGAATACAAGATAATATTGTGAACGGTCTTACTATTTAGATACAGATATATGTTTTTAAGTAGGATAACAAAATAACTATAACAAAAAGTTTAAACTTTAAAGGTAGGTCTGACTAAAAACCAGAAAGAAGTGTATGCTAATTATATCGTACAATTTACCATAGTATTGTGGTTTGAATATGTTATACAAATTTAGGAAATCAAGTTATCAAAAAATTTGCAGCTCAAGCTCTTTCTAATCGACGTTGTCTTAGTAGTAAATACATCAAGATCGTATTTAATTATTACTTATTTATTTATTTATTTATGTGACATGGAAAACTTACAGCTAAGTGACATCAGTGGAAATTTTATATGAGGATCAGAAAGCCAATTACAAGTTTTCACCTCTAAGTAACAGAATAATTGAATACAAGATATTGTGAACGGTCTTACTAGTTAGATACAGATATATGTTTTTAAGTAGGATAACAAAATAACTAAAACAAAAAGTTTATTATTATTTATTATATTAATAGCAACATTACAGTATTATAGATAAGTCTACAATATGTTACTTGTTAGAATGAGATGATTAGATTTTAAATATTTTCTTTTGACATTAATAACATTACATAAAGCTTATTTTTAACCGACTTCCAAAAAACGAGGAGGTTATATGTTCGGCTGTGGATATTTTTTTTTTTTTTTTTTGTATGTTAACGATTACTCCGCCGTTTGTGAACCGATTTTCGAAATTTTTGTTTTGTTGTATTAGGTTTCACTCCAATTTGGTACCATGTTCGCAAAAGTGGTGACCTGATGATGGGATCCATGAGTAATCGAGGGAACTCCTCGAAATTTATATGGAAACATATGGTGATTTTGGTTTTATGTGAAGTGTACTACCAAAAAGTCAAATATTGGGTCAAGGTATACCATGGTTTCGAAGATGCTGAGAGAACTCCTGACTCCTTATAGATACACGTTTGGGAGTTTCGGCGTTGTTTTAAGAACAGAAAGCATATGCTACTATGCAATTAATATTCATCATCATAATCATAATCATCATCATCGTCGTCATCATCGTTACCACGTCGTGTTAAGGTCACCAATGTCTCATGGCACAGAATAGATAGTAGTACTGCAAGGCATAGGTATGGATATACTAACTCGTAATAATAATTATGTATTGTTACATAACAACACCTGTTTGTTTAGTACACGGCGGTCGGCGCTACAGAGGCGACGGTGTCGCGCGGGCGGCGCGTGGCGGCAAACGACAGATCGAATATTTTACTACTTTATATTATACAGATCGAATACTTTACTAACTACTGTTCACTTCACTGATAATATATTATTTTGTGAGTGTGAGTTGTGACTCTTAATGTAAAGAAAAGACGTCATACGCCTAAAACTGGTCTTATGGTTCTGTAGGGTTACCCTGGGACGTTAATCCCTCTGGCGTAATATCAATTAAGACAACCAGTGAGTGTGAGCGAGAAGAAAAAAACTATTGTAGCGAATTAGTTATATCAAATGCCGTCGAGTAAGCGTTACCGCGATGCAGATGCTTAACAACGACATCTGTTGTTGAATTGCGGAACTAAATTTTCTTAGAAAATATAAAGTTTAAAAATCTCAACACTTAACAAATTGTAATAAAATACGTAAAATATACGCGAAGGTTTACGTACTAGTGTAACTAAAAAGAGTGAAATTATTATTATTTTTAACAAAAAATTAAAACCGACTTCCAAGGTAAAAACAATAATAACATTAATATGAACTAAGAAGTATTAAATAATTTTTACTATCTAATAGTGCCTTTTTCCGAATTCGGCTAAACCTCAACTATTTCTGTACTCAATCTTCATAATTTTGAAGTCGGTGCCAGTTCAAAAAATTTTAAATATTCTGTCAGAGGACTGAAGATTCAGCTATCTGGTACCGACTTCAAAATAATGAAGATTGAGTACAGAAATAGTTGAGGTTTAGCCGAATTCGGAAAAAGGCACTATTAGATAGTAAAAATTATTTAATACATTTTAGTTCATATTAATGTTATTATTGTTTTTACCTTGGAAGTCGGTTTTAATTTTTTGTTAATCTTACTTGATAATAATATGAATCAGTTTGTACTTATATATTATAGTAGAATAATAAATTGATAGGTGACATGACGCGTCGCTTCGACTCTGCCGCATGCGATATTATGATCCTAATATTGCCTGTTATTTTTTTTAGATATAAATAATTCACTGCCCTGTATGAGCGAGACATACTGGTGTTCGGAATACCACAAATGCCACGCGCAGCGGTCGGGAGACTTCATGTGCTGCGCCCTATACTCTCCTACAGTTCACACGCACACAATGAGGTAAGAACTCCAGTTGAGAAGTTATTCCACAGTTCTTGAGTATTATATTATTACTAGATAACGCCCGCAACTCCGTTGCGACAAAATTCGTTTATCGCGCGGGAACCATACATTTTTCCGGGATAAAAACTATCCTGTCCTTTCTCGGGACTCAAAGTATCTCCATGCCAAATTTCAGCAAAATCGGTTCAGCGGTTTGGGCGTGAAGAGGTAACAGACAGACAGACAGACAGACGGGCAGACGGACAGACAGACAGACACACTTTCGCATTTATAATATTAGTATGGATTTTTTCTTATTATTCTTTAACAATAATGTGTCATAATATTATCCTTTCTAATATTATGTGCTCAATTGCAGATTGCTGACCAGTAAAATTGTTCAAGACATGATTACCAGCAAAGAAATATACTGGTAACTTTCAACAGCAGTTTAAAATCTTCAAAATCCTGTGATCCAATGTCCGTCCATTTATTTACTACTTTTATAGTAAGGTCTAATAAAATAATACAACATGATAAAGTATTTAAATATATTTATTTCTAAGATTTTCAAAAACTAAAACCCTGCAATCCAGCAGCCGTGGGCACATCGACCATGGCTGCTGGAAAGTTCTTGAAATGTCGGGAAAAAGAAAAGTAAACCGGCATAAATCAATGTTTAAAACTATGTATAATATTCGATAAACATAAGAAACCAATACAGTATAACACTAGAATCTGGGTCTTATTTATCCAACATTACAGTTGGACAATTCTTTTGTAAAAAAGTAACCCATATCAACTACTTAAATCAAGTTAATTATGGTAATTTTACAAAATTGACGAATTGTAACGTTGGTTAAATAGGGCCCTGGTATATAAGTCACTATCAAAGGCAATTCGATCAACGCCTATTCAACATGATCCGCAAATCTCTGGTAAGGCTAAATGCTCATAAAAATAAGTCGATTTATCAGCAAAATAGTTTGCGAATAAAACTTATTACATAGGTAATGTCTTTAAAAAACATAAACGACTGTTTTTAAAAGTTGTAAGCAGTTATTTAACTGCTTAATATGAAGAAGAGATTTGAAAACTTTTAATTAATATTAGATACAATTAATTTGTCGACAATCTTAGTGTTCTACGATTTACAGTCGGTGTATAAAAACGACGATACTGGAAGGCATTAACGAGGTTTTATTTTCCAGCTCTGACTTCCTAAAGTATCAGTAGTGATTTGACAAATCCATTCCCGTTAAAAATTACATTACAAGGCTTTGAAGACTACAAGCTAAAACTTACAAATTATAAAATATCACAATTCATTTCCACGAATACAAACTTAGTTTAACAGTTGCATCGAGGGGAAAGGTATTCTAATCACGATATGATAAAATACTGTACATGCATGCAGTATCAGCTAAAACCAAGGTAAAAGGATGAAAAAGAAAGTGTCTGAAGCAGGCACACAACACTTAGCACCGGAACATCGCATTATTTAGAATAATATTGTAATATTCATAAAATCGACCAATAATTTTTTTCCCTAGACTACAATTATTTAAGATGAGGGATAGGCTCCCGGGCTCACCGGGAGCATTCGCTTGTAATGTAACGTTACAGAGTCGAGCATTACATCAGTGAGGGAGAGAGCATTACAATGTGCGCCTTGTTAAGTTGTAATGATACAAAACCGACCACTTCTAACGATTTGACATGCACGCATCAGCTTAATGGCTGCTAGTGTGGTTACACAAATAATAATTATTATTACAACGCGCACCTTGTATATTGATACACTGTGTAATATCTTGATAAAACTTGTAACATCAACTAGCTTTGGAATGCTCAAAGTCGAATGTTACATAGCACGCGAGTTCTCGTCAGTCAGGGAGGTAGTACTCCACGCGCACGCCACTCGCACGCCACGCGCACTCCACGCGCATTCCACGCGCACGCCACGCGCACGCCACGCGCACTCCACGCGCATTCCACGCGCACGCCACTCGCACGCCACGCGCACTCCACGCGCATTCCACGCGCACGCCACGCGCACGCCACGCGCACTCCACGCGCATTCCACGCGCACGCCACGCGCACCACACGTGCACGCCACGACCACACGCGCACGCCACGCGCACCACACGTGCACGCCACGCGCACGCCACGCGCACCACACGCGCACGCCACGCGCACTCCACGCGCACGCCACGCGCACCACACGCGCACGCCACGCGCACTCCACGCGCACGCCACGCGCATTCCACGCGCACGCCACGCGCAACACACGCGCACGCCACGTGCACTCCACGCGCACGCCACGCGCACCACACGCGCACGCCACGCGCACCACACGTGCACGCCACGACCACACGCGCACGCCACGCGCACCACACGTGCACGCCACGTGCACTCTACGCGCACTCCACGTGCACGCCACGTGCACTCTACGCGCACGCCACGTGCACTCTACGCGCACGCCACGCGCACTCCACGCGCACGCCACGCGCACGCCACGCGCACTCCACGCGCATTCCACGCGCACGCCACGCGCACCACACGTGCACGCCACGACCACACGCGCACGCCACGCGCACCACACGTGCACGCCACGCGCACGCCACGCGCACCACACGCGCACGCCACGCGCACTCCACGCGCACGCCACGCGCACCACACGCGCACGCCACGCGCACTCCACGCGCACGCCACGCGCATTCCACGCGCACGCCACGCGCAACACACGCGCACGCCACGTGCACTCCACGCGCACGCCACGCGCACCACACGCGCACGCCACGCGCACCACACGTGCACGCCACGACCACACGCGCACGCCACGCGCACCACACGTGCACGCCACGTGCACTCTACGCGCACTCCACGTGCACGCCACGTGCACTCTACGCGCACGCCACGCGCACTCCACGCGCACGCCACGCGCACGCCACGCGCACTCCACGCGCACGCCACGCGCACGCCACGCGCACTCCACGCGCACGCCACTCGCACGCCACGCGCACTCCACGCGCATTCCACGCGCACGCCACGCGCACTCCACGCGCATTCCACGCGCACGCCACGCGCAACACACGCGCACGCCACGTGCACTCCACGCGCACGCCACGCGCACCACACGCGCACGCCACGCGCACCACACGTGCACGCCACGACCACACGCGCACGCCACGCGCACCACACGTGCACGCCACGCGCACGCCACGCGCACCACACGCGCACGCCACGCGCACTCCACGCGCATTCCACGCGCACGCCACGCGCACGCCACGCGCACTCCACGCGCATTCCACACGCACGCCACGCGCACCACACGCGCACGCCACGCGCACTCCACGTGCACTCCACGTGCACGCCACGTGCACTCTACGCGCATGCCACGCGCACCACACGCGCACGCCACGCGCACGCCACGCGCACTCCACGCGCACGCCACTCGCACGCCACGCGCACTCCACGCGCATTCCACGCGCACGCCACGCGCACGCCACGCGCACGCCACGCGCAACACACGCGCACGCCACGTGCACTCCACGCGCACGCCACGCGCACCACACGCGCACGCCACGCGCACCACACGTGCACGCCACGACCACACGCGCACGCCACGCGCACCACACGTGCACGCCACGCGCACGCCACGCGCACCACACGCGCACGCCACGCGCACTCCACGTGCACTCCATGTGCACGCCACGTGCACTCTACGCGCATGCCACGCGCACCACACGCGCACGCCACGCGCACGCCACGCGCACTCCACGCGCACGCCACGCGCACGCCACTCGCACGCCACGCGCACTCCACGCGCATTCCACGCGCACGCCACGCGCACGCCACGCGCACTCCACGCGCATTCCACGCGCACGCCACGCGCAACACACGCGCACGCCACGTGCACTCCACGCGCACGCCACGCGCACCACACGCGCACGCCACGCGCAGCACACGTGCACGCCACGACCACACGCGCACGCCACGCGCATTCCACGCGCACGCCACGCGCAACACACGCGCACGCCACGTGCACTCCACGCGCACGCCACGCGCACCACACGCGCACGCCACGCGCAGCACACGTGCACGCCACGACCACACGCGCACGCCACGCGCACCACACGTGCACGCCACGCGCACGCCACGCGCACTCCACGCGCACGCCACTCGCACGCCATGCGCACTCCACGCGCATTCCACGCGCACGCCACGCGCACGCCACGCGCACTCCACGCGCATTCCACGCGCACGCCACGCGCAACACACGCGCACGCCACGCGCACTCCACGCGCATTCCACGCGCACGCCACGCGCACTCCACGCGCATTCCACGCGCACGCCACGCGCAACACACGCGCACGCCACGTGCACTCCACGCGCACGCCACGCGCACCACACGCGCACGCCACGCGCACCACACGTGCACGCCACGACCACACGCGCACGCCACGCGCACCACACGTGCACGCCACGCGCACGCCACGCGCACCACACGCGCACGCCACGCGCACTCCACGCGCATTCCACGCGCACGCCACGCGCACGCCACGCGCACTCCACGCGCATTCCACACGCACGCCACGCGCACCACACGCGCACGCCACGCGCACTCCACGTGCACTCCACGTGCACTCTACGCGCATGCCACGCGCACCACACGCGCACGCCACGCGCACGCCACGCGCACTCCACGCGCACGCCACTCGCACGCCACGCGCACTCCACGCGCATTCCACGCGCACGCCACGCGCACGCCACGCGCACGCCACGCGCACGCCACGCGCAACACACGCGCACGCCACGTGCACTCCACGCGCACGCCACGCGCACCACACGCGCACGCCACGCGCACCACACGTGCACGCCACGACCACACGCGCACGCCACGCGCACCACACGTGCACGCCACGCGCACGCCACGCGCACCACACGCGCACGCCACGTGCACTCCACGCGCACGCCACGCGCACCACACGCGCACGCCACGCGCACCACACGTGCACGCCACGACCACACGCGCACGCCACGCGCACCACACGTGCACGCCACGCGCACGCCACGCGCACCACACGCGCACGCCACGCGCACTCCACGTGCACTCCACGTGCACGCCACGTGCACTCTACGCGCATGCCACGCGCACCACACGCGCACGCCACGCGCACGCCACGCGCACTCCACGCGCACGCCACGCGCACGCCACTCGCACGCCACGCGCACTCCACGCGCATTCCACGCGCACGCCACGCGCACGCCACGCGCACTCCACGCGCATTCCACACGCACGCCACGCGCAACACACGCGCACGCCACGTGCACTCCACGCGCACGCCACGCGCACCACACGCGCACTCCACGCGCATTCCACGCGCACGCCACGCGCACCACACGTGCACGCCACGCGCACGCCACGCGCACTCCACGCGCACGCCACTCGCACGCCATGCGCACTCCACGCGCATTCCACGCGCACGCCACGCGCACGCCACGCGCACTCCACGCGCATTCCACGCGCACGCCACGCGCAACACACGCGCACGCCACGTGCACTCCACGCGCACGCCACGCGCACCGCACGCGCACTCCACGCGCACCACACGTGCACGCCACGACCACACGCGCACGCCACGCGCACGCCACGCGCACCACACGCGCACGCCACGCGCACTCCACGTGCACTCCACGTGCACGCCACGTGCACTCTACGCGCACGCCACGCGCACTCCACGCGCATTCCACGCGCACGCCACGCGCAACACACGCGCACGCCACGTGCACTCCACGCGCACGCCACGCGCACCACACGCGCACGCCACGCGCAGCACACGTGCACGCCACGACCACACGCGCACGCCACGCGCACCACACGTGCACGCCACGCGCACACCACGCGCACCACACGCGCACGCCACGCGCACTCCACGTGCACTCCACGCGCACCACACGCGCACGCCACGCGCACCACACTTGCACGCCACGACCACACGCGCACGCCACGCGCACCACACGTGCACGCCACGCGCACCACACGCGCACGCCACGCGCACCACACGTGCACGCCACGACCACACGCGCACGCCACGCGCACCACACGTGCACGCCACGCGCACGCCACGCGCACCACACGCGCACGTCACGCGCACTCCACGCGCACGCGCACACGCGTGTGTTGCACGCCACGCGCACGCCACGCGCACCACACGCGCACGCCACGCGCACTCCACGCGCACGCCACGCGCATTCCACGCGCACGCCACGCGCAACACACGCGCACGCCACGTGCACTCCACGCGCACGCCACGCGCACTCCACGCGCACGCCACGCGCACCACACGCGCACGCCACGCGCACGCCACGCGCACTCCACGCGCACGCCACGCGCACTCCACGCGCATTCCACGCGCACGCCACGCGCACGCCACGCGCACTCCACGCGCATTCCACACGCACGCCACGCGCAACACACGCGCACGCCACGTGCACTCCACGCGCACGCCACGCGCACCACACGCGCACGCCACGCGCACCACACGTGCACGCCACGACCACACGCGCACGCCACGCGCACGCCACGCGCACTCCACGCGCATTCCACACGCACGCCACGCGCAACACACGCGCACGCCACGTGCACTCCACGCGCACGCCACGCGCACCACACGCGCACGCCACGCGCACCACACGTGCACGCCACGACCACACGCGCACGCCACGCGCACCACACGTGCACGCCACGCGCACGCCACGCGCACGCCACGCGCACGCCACGCGCACCACACGCGCACGCCACGTGCACTCCACGCGCACGCCACGCGCACCACACGCGCACGCCACGCGCACGCCACGTGCACGCCACGACCACACGCGCACGCCACGCGCACCACACGTGCACGCCACGTGCACTCTACGCGCATGCCACGCGCACGCCACGCGCACGCCACGCGCACTCCACGCGCACCACACGCGCACGCCACGCGCACCACACGTGCACGCCACGTGCACTCTACGCGCATGCCACGCGCACGCCACGCGCAACACACGCGCACGCCACGTGCACTCCACGCGCACGCCACGCGCACCACACGCGCACGCCACGCGCACCACACGTGCACGCCACGACCACACGCGCACGCCACGCGCACCCCACGTGCACGCCACGCGCACGCCACGCGCACCACACGCGCACGTCACGCGCACTCCACGCGCACGCGCACACGCGTGTGTTGCACGCCACGCGCACGCCACGCGCACCACACGCGCACGCCACGCGCACTCCACGCGCACGCCACGCGCATTCCACGCGCAACACACGCGCACGCCACGTGCACTCCACGCGCACGCCACGCGCACCACACGCGCACGCCACGCGCACCACACTTGCACGCCACGACCACACGCGCACGCCACGCGCACCACACGTGCACGCCACGCGCACGCCACGCGCACCACACGCGCACGCCACGCGCACTCCACTCGCACATTACGTTATAATTACACATTGAGTAAATTAAAAAAGTTAAGTTAACAATTAAATTAAAAAAGTTAAGTAACTTTTTTAATTTAATTGTTACTTAACTTTAATTATTACTTATTTATTTATTTATTTATGTGACATGGAAAACTTACAGCTAAGTGACATCAGTGGAAATTTTATATGAGGATCAGAAAGCCAATTACAAGTTTTCACCTCTAAGTAACAGAATAATTGAATACAAGATATTGTGAACGGTCTTACTAGTTAGATACAGATATATGTTTTTAAGTAGGATAACAAAATAACTAAAACAAAAAGTTTATTATTATTTATTATATTAATAGCAACATTACAGTATAGTATAGATAAGTCTACAATATGTTACTTGTTAGAATGAGATGATTAGATTTTAAATATTTTCTTTTGACATTAATAACATTACATAAAGCTTATTTTAGTATACATAATAGGTTTTATTACATTATAGTTATGTGTGAGTTTTTACCAGCATAAGAAGTGCATGTGTGTGTCTCATATTGTCAGTGAGTACGTGCGTATGTGTGTGTGTGTGTGTGTGTGTGTGTGTGTGTGTGTGTGTGTGTGTGTGTTTGGTTAGAAATAGAAAATTAGTTATTTAGACCCTATTAAATGAGTAATTAACAAAGACTTAAAGTTTTTTAAACTTTTACAGTCTTTGATATTTTCTGGCAGTGAATTATATAATTTAGCACCTTCAAAAAGTATAGTTCGCTTTCCAAGATCAGATTTAACGCTTTCAATATGTAAGTTATTTGCTCTTCTAAGGGGCGATTTCATCAAAGAAATGGAACACGTTCAATGTACACTGAACCGGTTCAAAACGTATAAACGCGATTATAACATCGAATTGCATTTCGCCAACATAAACTGAACGCGTTCACAGCAAATCCGAGTTTTATCTTCTGAACGCCCAAAGCCCGAAGTTTAACGTCATAAAACCCGTTCAAGCCCTGTCATGGCGGAATGAAAAACATAGACAAAAGAAATGTCAAAATAACAGTTTTGACACATGTGTTTGGTTAGTTTATGTATCGTTTCTTACTAATTTGTAGTTAAATTAACGTGAAAAGGCTTTAAAATGATGAAAACATGTAAAATAATCGCGTGACGTCACGTAAACTTACATTTAATAATCGCGATCAATAGAATTTTGTGAAATCCATTTAAAAGAGAACGAGATTTACGTCGCTGCATGAACGCGTTCAATGGGAACTAGGTTTTATAAAACGAAGTTTTATGTGTGATTGGTGAAATCCCACCAAGATTACGCTTGTTAATATCTATATTTCTTTTAAATGCTATTTGTGATCGAGTATAATTATATATGAGGATCAGAAAGCCAATTACCTCTAAGTAACAGAATAATTGAATACAAGATAATATTGTGAACGGTCTTACTATTTAGATACAGATATATGTTTTTAAGTAGGATAACAAAATAACTATAACAAAAAGTTTAAACTTTAAAGGTAGGTCTGACTAAAAACCAGAAAGAAGTGTATGCTAATTATATCGTACAATTTACCATAGTATTGTGGTTTGAATATGTTATACAAATTTAGGAAATCAAGTTATCAAAAAATTTGCAGCTCAAGCTCTTTCTAATCGACGTTGTCTTAGTAGTAAATACATCAAGATCGTATTTAATTATTACTTATTTATTTATTTATTTATGTGACATGGAAAACTTACAGCTAAGTGACATCAGTGGAAATTTTATATGAGGATCAGAAAGCCAATTACAAGTTTTCACCTCTAAGTAACAGAATAATTGAATACAAGATATTGTGAACGGTCTTACTAGTTAGATACAGATATATGTTTTTAAGTAGGATAACAAAATAACTAAAACAAAAAGTTTATTATTATTTATTATATTAATAGCAACATTACAGTATTATAGATAAGTCTACAATATGTTACTTGTTAGAATGAGATGATTAGATTTTAAATATTTTCTTTTGACATTAATAACATTACATAAAGCTTATTTTTAACCGACTTCCAAAAAACGAGGAGGTTATATGTTCGGCTGTGGATATTTTTTTTTTTTTTTTTTTGTATGTTCAACGATTACTCCGCCGTTTGTGAACCGATTTTCGAAATTTTTGTTTTGTTGTATTAGGTTTCACTCCAATTTGGTACCATGTTCGCAAAAGTGGTGACCTGATGATGGGATCCATGAGTAATCGAGGGAACTCCTCGAAATTTATATGGAAACATATGGTGATTTTGGTTTTATGTGAAGTGTACTACCAAAAAGTCAAATATTGGGTCAAGGTATACCATGGTTTCGAAGATGCTGAGAGAACTCCTGACTCCTTATAGATACACGTTTGGGAGTTTCGGCGTTGTTTTAAGAACAGAAAGCATATGCTACTATGCAATTAATATTCATCATCATAATCATAATCATCATCATCGTCGTCATCATCGTTACCACGTCGTGTTAAGGTCACCAATGTCTCATGGCACAGAATAGATAGTAGTACTGCAAGGCATAGGTATGGATATACTAACTCGTAATAATAATTATGTATTGTTACATAACAACACCTGTTTGTTTAGTACACGGCGGTCGGCGCTACAGAGGCGACGGTGTCGCGCGGGCGGCGCGTGGCGGCAAACGACAGATCGAATATTTTACTACTTTATATTATACAGATCGAATACTTTACTAACTACTGTTCACTTCACTGATAATATATTATTTTGTGAGTGTGAGTTGTGACTCTTAATGTAAAGAAAAGACGTCATACGCCTAAAACTGGTCTTATGGTTCTGTAGGGTTACCCTGGGACGTTAATCCCTCTGGCGTAATATCAATTAAGACAACCAGTGAGTGTGAGCGAGAAGAAAAAAACTATTGTAGCGAATTAGTTATATCAAATGCCGTCGAGTAAGCGTTACCGCGATGCAGATGCTTAACAACGACATCTGTTGTTGAATTGCGGAACTAAATTTTCTTAGAAAATATAAAGTTTAAAAATCTCAACACTTAACAAATTGTAATAAAATACGTAAAATATACGCGAAGGTTTACGTACTAGTGTAACTAAAAAGAGTGAAATTATTATTATTTTTAACAAAAAATTAAAACCGACTTCCAAGGTAAAAACAATAATAACATTAATATGAACTAAGAAGTATTAAATAATTTTTACTATCTAATAGTGCCTTTTTCCGAATTCGGCTAAACCTCAACTATTTCTGTACTCAATCTTCATAATTTTGAAGTCGGTGCCAGTTCAAAAAATTTTAAATATTCTGTCAGAGGACTGAAGATTCAGCTATCTGGTACCGACTTCAAAATAATGAAGATTGAGTACAGAAATAGTTGAGGTTTAGCCGAATTCGGAAAAAGGCACTATTAGATAGTAAAAATTATTTAATACATTTTAGTTCATATTAATGTTATTATTGTTTTTACCTTGGAAGTCGGTTTTAATTTTTTGTTAATCTTACTTGATAATAATATGAATCAGTTTGTACTTATATATTATAGTAGAATAATAAATTGATAGGTGACATGACGCGTCGCTTCGACTCTGCCGCATGCGATATTATGATCCTAATATTGCCTGTTATTTTTTTTAGATATAAATAATTCACTGCCCTGTATGAGCGAGACATACTGGTGTTCGGAATACCACAAATGCCACGCGCAGCGGTCGGGAGACTTCATGTGCTGCGCCCTATACTCTCCTACAGTTCACACGCACACAATGAGGTAAGAACTCCAGTTGAGAAGTTATTCCACAGTTCTTGAGTATTATATTATTACTAGATAACGCCCGCAACTCCGTTGCGACAAAATTCGTTTATCGCGCGGGAACCATACATTTTTCCGGGATAAAAACTATCCTGTCCTTTCTCGGGACTCAAAGTATCTCCATGCCAAATTTCAGCAAAATCGGTTCAGCGGTTTGGGCGTGAAGAGGTAACAGACAGACAGACAGACAGACGGGCAGACGGACAGACAGACAGACACACTTTCGCATTTATAATATTAGTATGGATTTTTTCTTATTATTCTTTAACAATAATGTGTCATAATATTATCCTTTCTAATATTATGTGCTCAATTGCAGATTGCTGACCAGTAAAATTGTTCAAGACATGATTACCAGCAAAGAAATATACTGGTAACTTTCAACAGCAGTTTAAAATCTTCAAAATCCTGTGATCCAATGTCCGTCCATTTATTTACTACTTTTATAGTAAGGTCTAATAAAATAATACAACATGATAAAGTATTTAAATATATTTATTTCTAAGATTTTCAAAAACTAAAACCCTGCAATCCAGCAGCCGTGGGCACATCGACCATGGCTGCTGGAAAGTTCTTGAAATGTCGGGAAAAAGAAAAGTAAACCGGCATAAATCAATGTTTAAAACTATGTATAATATTCGATAAACATAAGAAACCAATACAGTATAACACTAGAATCTGGGTCTTATTTATCCAACATTACAGTTGGACAATTCTTTTGTAAAAAAGTAACCCATATCAACTACTTAAATCAAGTTAATTATGGTAATTTTACAAAATTGACGAATTGTAACGTTGGTTAAATAGGGCCCTGGTATATAAGTCACTATCAAAGGCAATTCGATCAACGCCTATTCAACATGATCCGCAAATCTCTGGTAAGGCTAAATGCTCATAAAAATAAGTCGATTTATCAGCAAAATAGTTTGCGAATAAAACTTATTACATAGGTAATGTCTTTAAAAAACATAAACGACTGTTTTTAAAAGTTGTAAGCAGTTATTTAACTGCTTAATATGAAGAAGAGATTTGAAAACTTTTAATTAATATTAGATACAATTAATTTGTCGACAATCTTAGTGTTCTACGATTTACAGTCGGTGTATAAAAACGACGATACTGGAAGGCATTAACGAGGTTTTATTTTCCAGCTCTGACTTCCTAAAGTATCAGTAGTGATTTGACAAATCCATTCCCGTTAAAAATTACATTACAAGGCTTTGAAGACTACAAGCTAAAACTTACAAATTATAAAATATCACAATTCATTTCCACGAATACAAACTTAGTTTAACAGTTGCATCGAGGGGAAAGGTATTCTAATCACGATATGATAAAATACTGTACATGCATGCAGTATCAGCTAAAACCAAGGTAAAAGGATGAAAAAGAAAGTGTCTGAAGCAGGCACACAACACTTAGCACCGGAACATCGCATTATTTAGAATAATATTGTAATATTCATAAAATCGACCAATAAATTTTTTCCCTAGACTACAATTATTTAAGATGAGGGATAGGCTCCCGGGCTCACCGGGAGCATTCGCTTGTAATGTAACGTTACAGAGTCGAGCATTACATCAGTGAGGGAGAGAGCATTACAATGTGCGCCTTGTTAAGTTGTAATGATACAAAACCGACCACTTCTAACGATTTGACATGCACGCATCAGCTTAATGGCTGCTAGTGTGGTTACACAAATAATAATTATTATTACAACGCGCACCTTGTATATTGATACAGTGTGTAATATCTTGATAAAACTTGTAACATCAACTAGCTTTGGAATGCTCAAAGTCGAATGTTACATAGCACGCGAGTTCTCGTCAGTCAGGGAGGTAGTATTGTAATGTAGTGCTCAAATTCGAATCTTTAATGTTACATTACACGTGAATGCTCGTCAGTCAGGGAGGTATTTTTGTAACGTAATGCTCAAAAACGAATCTATAATGTTACATTACACGTGAATTCAAATATTTGTAAGCGGGTTCTTGATTTAAGACAGACCTTAAGAAAGTTCCAAAAGTACTAGGACTGTATACAAAATTTTGTTAACATTTCTATGATGGGTTACATATTTTCCCGACTGCACAACATAGAAAGTTATGTATTATTTATATTTATTTGGCACGCTAAAAGGCCTAAAAGAGTTGTAGTCCGGTTATGCAATGTAAAAAATATAAACTTGGCGCGCATAAAATAACGTGCTTGTGACTGAACAAACAACATGATTTTCCGTTTTTTCAGGCATTTACAATGCATGTGACTAGTGAATTAATAAATATATTCATTCATTAATGAAATCAGATTCATTTTTGAGTGAATATTTGTGTGTGACTGAAAGCATACTTATTCTAAATCAAAAATACATTACACCATAGAACTAAAAGCTGCAACGTGTAGATTAATTCCTAGTAGCCAATTCCTTTGTAAACACGTTTTGATTTAATGACTATGAAAATAGTAACTCTTGGGAAAACAAACAGTTAAAAAAATTGGTAAAATACATAAACGAAGCCATACGTAATATAAATTTAACACGTTCTCTGCCGGTAGTACAAACAAGAAAAATTACAAAAAATCTTTTTGGTTGAAATAGATGTATTGGGTCAAGACATAAACCATGACATCATTTAGGGTTCGATAGGGTGCAGGGTTCCTGAGATATATTAAAAAAAACCCTTGAGGTCACATGTGACCTACGCGGCGCTGTAGTACGGAAAGTACGCAATCTTTATCACTGCGCCGCTCCGGTCACGTTTCCGGTCACCGCAGTCTGTCTGTCTCCAGGCTGTAACTCAATAACCACTACGGCTAGACTTCTGAAATTTTCACAAATTATGTATTTCTGTTGCCGCTATAACAAAAGATACTAAAAATAGAATAAAATTAATATTTAAGGGGGGCTCCCATACAACAAACGTAATAATTTTTACCTTTTTGGCTTGTAATCAATAATGGCAACAGCTAGGGACTTGAAATTTTTACAATATGCTTAATTTTATCTGTTGTCTAATTATTAATAATAAATTGTTAATACCATTATTGATAAATGAATAAAAAGTTATAGAAACAGTTATTTTTTCCAGTGCTTTGGGTTTTTGCATTAAAATTTTCACGTATAATGAACACAGGTGAATACCATGTGAGAGTATTGCTGTACAGCGCCGCACCGGTCACTTACTACAGAGAAATGTAAGATAAACCTGTCCTATGGCCTACGAGTTCGATTCAAAAACAGGTCTGCTCTGAGGTCACCGGTGCCCTACGCGGCGGGTAGATACAGGTAGGGGTCCGGGCACATGTGACCTACGCGGCAGAGAACGTGTTAAGATACAGTTCTTGCAATCCACGAGCGCGCGTAGCCTTTATTTGTAGTTGTAATAATTGTAAAATGTAAATAGACATTTTCGTTAGTGTGCGTACCTGACGGAGCAGTCAGTAGCGAGCGAGCCATGTACGCGTGTATAGATATGGTCACTCACACAACAGCTAAGGGCGCACTCGTAGATTGCAAGAACTATAAGAAGTTAATATGTATACTCCAGTCTCCAGATTAAAAGCTGTGCTGATTTCATTGAGTATCGTCTTTATTTTTCATACTAGTTGTGATTTTTCTCGTAACTTATAAAATATATCATTTGGCTGTGTGCAGCGATCACTGCGTAGGCAACTGCATACTTACTAGTTATTACCTGTGCTATTTAAAGCCTCCTAGCAATCTGCACTGTGGTTGTTTTATTTTACACTTCAATTGCTGTATTAGATCGAATATCTTCAGCGAGGGGCCGACTTTCATCTCTAGGAGCTCGATTATTTCATCCTTGGTGAGGTGCAGCATCGCAGATCCGGTGACGTGTGCAAAGTTGACACAGTACGGCTGACAGTCGTTAACTGTAAGGAACTTCGCTACATCCGCTTCAGTCCAATTCTCCGGGTCCACGGAATTTAGTACATCTAAGGGCACAGTCGTGTTCACTAACCTAGGTATAACTTTGTTATCTTCGCTTTTTAATTCAGGCTTATCTTCTGTCATCTCACTAGGAACTTCTGGTGCTATTTCGGTGGGAATCTGAAAACGATAAATAAGTTTAAATATAGGTAGCACTCGAATAGTGATGCTTCAGATTATTATTAAACAAATATAAATAAATAAACTTTGAGATTGTCTTAAGTGAAGGAGAAAGTGCAGTATATTGTGTTTCTTTAGCATAAGGCTGTGTTTTCACTGAAGCGGTGCGGAGCTTAGCGATGCCGAATTGACCAATTACCATGCTCGAAATCTTTGCTCCGCTTCGCTGTCATTCCGCTGGAATAGCACGATTGGTCAATTCGGGCACCGCTAAGCTCCGGCTCCGCTCCGCTCCGCTTCCGTGGAAACGCAGCCTAAACTTGGCTCTCCCTTTTAATTTTGACGAATATTTTGGGCCGGTGTGCGTATGTGGGCAGGCTATAATTGTTATAATTTCAAATTGTAATATATAGTAATTGTGAAAAAACAACATCACACCTGAATTTTTATGTCTTTTTCTTTTGTTTCAACTTTTTCAACAACTGGTTCGTCCACCTCCATTTTGACTTCAAACTTTGCGTCGTCGGGTTGCGACTCGGCCTGGGACACTTCTGAGACACTGGTCGGCGGGGACAGACTCTTCACGTCGCCCATGTCGGAGTTCTGGGAACTCTCCTCGGTCGTATTAACCGGAGGGGCTGCTACTTTATTACCTAGAAAATATTTTTTACCTGTTAAGTTTACTTTATTTGTCGTTACTGCTGCTGTTGGTAACGCTGTTTGCGTTACCAACAGCAGAGCATAATGACTAATGAGACTTGGTGGCGCACAAAGTTATCCATACTAATATTATAAATGTGAAAGTGTATTGTCATGTCATAAAATGTGTATGTCTGTCTGTTATCTCTTCACGCCCAAACCGCTAAACCCATTTGTCTGAAAATTTGCTATGAAAGGACATAGGATACTTTGTATCTCGGAAAATGTACGGTTCTTGCGAGACAAACATATTTTGATGCATCGGAGTTGCGGGCGTCATCTAACAGACGAATAAACGGCCTAAACGCCTAAACCCTTTCCACCCCCAACGCACGCGGTCTCGGCGCGGGTCGTCGGGGCGCGCGCGCGGGTTGAAGCGGTCCCTCTAGCCGGTGGTCGACGGCGCGACACCAGCCCACAGGGTACAACACCTCTGTATAACGCCCCAAAATGCCTCTTAACTAGAGATATGCCGACTAGTCGGTAAAGCCGACTATCCGGCCACTTTTATAGTCGGCAAAAGCGCCGACTAATCTGCTTTTTACTTTTTTGCTATTATTGAATTAACATTAAATAAAAACCTTGATTATTTCTTATAATGTGTTCATATCACACTCAATCAGTGTTACACATTTTAAAATTAAATGAAGTGTTTCTGAAATTACTTGTTAGTAAAGAAAAAAAGTGAGAAAAGTGTGTCAGCTCCGACGCACGACTGGAGTTTACTCCTTAAGTACGAGTATCTAACCATACGCAAAAAGAGTTTATTCAACTGAAAAAAGATTAATATCATAATTATGAAATGAGATGTTCCGGCAATATTATCTATAGACTATAACACCCCTTTCTGCCATAGTTATTTCAAAATACTTTTAGTTCACTTTAGCCAGTATAATGATAAAAATTATAACTTCACAATAACAATATTAATTATTGATATGTATAACAAAAAAAAATAACATACATATATAATTATATAATAATATAAATAATATTCCGATGTCCGATGATTCCAAAATCGTGACACATTTTTTCGTTACTTGTGTAATAGGTTTTACCCCTCGTATGTTTCTCATACCGGGCGCCTTATATATGAAAATCGATTCTTAAGGAGTAAACTCCAATAATTTTTGTAAATATTATTATTAAATCGAAATTTCATGTTACACATGAAATATTTAATCAACTATAATATCATACAAAAAAATAAGTAAAGAAATAATAAGAAATATCATACAAAAAAATAAGAAACTTCTGAAACCATGACCGGCTTGGCCGACTAGTCAGCCGATTAGTCGGCTTCTTTGCAGCCGACTTATCGGCTCATCGGCTAGTCGGCCAAAGTCATGATCGGCACATCTCTACTCCAAACCCCTTATAACCCCAACTCACCGTTCCGCCGTCTCCGTCTCATGGGTTTCGGCGCGGGTCGTCGGGGCGCGCGCGCGGGCTGCAGCAGCCCTTCTAGCCGGTGGCCGACGGCGCGACACCAGCCCACAAACACCTCTGTATAACGCCCCAAAACGCCTCTTAACCCCTTATAGCCCCAACTCACCGTTCCGCCGTCTCCGCCTCATGGGTTTCGGCGCGGGTCGTCGGGGCGCGCGCGCGGGCTGCAGCGGCCCCTCTAGCCGGTGGCCGACGGCGCGACACCAGCCCACAGGGTACACGTCAGTGCTGTGAGCCCACAGCCACTGGTCGTACTCGCCGCCCCAACCGTCGAAGTGGACCTGAAATGGAGATGTTATATCTGTCACATAACACAGTTGTTGAAGATTTTAAAGGCCCTTTTTTAGGGGAAAAGACAAATCGGATTTTTTTTTAAAGAAACTTTATAATTTATCTAATATATATAAATCTCCTGTCACGATGTTTGTCCGCGATGGATTCCTCAACTACTTAACCGATTTTAATGATTTTTTTTTAAATGTGTGCTTTTTTCCAACTTGAGAGATAGGATAGCTTAGATCTTTAATTATAGTCGCAATTTTATTTTATGCAAATTATTTGTCTATAATTAACTGACGAGTCACAATTATCTGTTAACTCCAAAAGATTCCAACAGATGTCGATATTTTTCGACTGGATTGAGTAAGTAACGGCTACAGGGTAGGTACTTTATATATTGATAGGTGCATTTGTTGAATAAATAATAGTAAATTATTACAACCTGAGACTGACGGCGACCATTGTTTGTGCGACGGGATAGCGATCGACGTTGCCATGGTAACATACACATTTAGTCACTTCAATAAAATAATATGGCAAATACCTACATAATATATTATGGCAAAGCAACGTTTGCCGGGACAGCTAGTATAATATATAATCGGCTATTTTATAACGTCATACGCGCAAAGTATAGAAATATTGAGTGTCATAAAGACTATAGTTTCGATTTTCCTGACTTAAATTGACAATAATTATTTCGTTACGTATGGCGATAGCTTATCAATGTTTCTATTATATGAAGGGTCCACTGCAATAATAATGAACGTCCAAAAAAATTAAAATCTTAACAAGTAATGCCATTCGGTAACTTGAAATAATATCTTTAAAATGTATATTTACAAAATTAGCAATATCGCTTGTAGTTCCGTGATAAATATTATCTCAAAACTAACATATTAGGACATTCATCATTATTGGACCCTTCATATTATGTGAACTTCGTATAGAGCTCGACAAGGCTTTATATGAACGTGGCGAAAAAAAGAGCTAACACTGCCAACTTACAAAAACGTCATTTTTGACAGTTCTCCTTTACCAGCAGCGCACCCACCCACATTCATTTAAAGCCTTGTCGCATTGTAATAGACTTGAGTCTCAAAAAACCCTTAATACAGATTTCGCTACGCCACTGACCAAATCATATTACTCCCTAGTGCCTATACCTTGAGAAGGTCAGCGACAACCCTGGCGACAGTAGCGACGCACACGAGTCGCGGGTCCATCAAGTCCGCGCACTCCAGCCGCATGCCCGCCACGAAGCCGTGCGACACGACGTGCCCGCGCGCGCCGAACAACGTGCGCGGCGCCGCGACCCCGCCCCCCTCGCGCAAATACCGCTCCCAACTGAACTGCTCGGCCGTCCAACTGAAATATAATAAATACACGTTTAATGTTTATTATTATTATTTTCTTAATTAAGTTTCAAATTAATAAGACTACTTGAGATAGGTAAAAATCGTGCTCAAAGATTCCTTTACATACATACAGCCTTTATTTTTAACGTAAGGCATGCCAAATAATGATTTTTAATAACATTCGTAATATATTATAAGGCCTGTTACTTTTTAACACAAAAAAAGCTTTTGTATTGAAGACATGCAGTGAAGATAAGGCTATGAATTTATACATACCCCGCTGGAGGAACTAGAGGTATATTGTTGGCTAAGGCGAAACCCACGGGGAAAATACACGGAGATCTTTGATGGTAACAGAACCAATCCGCCCCAGACGCGTCCGCAGGGTAACAATCTATTCGGATCATCATGTAGCCCTCGTTCAAAATCTGCATAACAGTAGCAGCACAAACGGCTGACAAATTTAAAGGATCTATGGCTTCCAACTTCATTCCCTCAGTAAATAAAGGCGGCTCATTTGTTGGATATTTATAAAACATTTCCTGAGTACTGTCGCTGGGCATTAGTCGCCCAGCTGCTACCCTTTGGCAGTAGCTTTGAGGAGCGTCTAAGGGATGGCCGACTCTGAACGCCCAACCGACAGGATGTATAAGTGGTGAGTCTTCGTGACACCAAAATCCGTTATCTTCAGGTGAACTATCGTAGTACTTAACATGCAACCTTTTACCAACTATTTCAACCACACTTGCTACCTGCAAATTGAAATACATAGTTCAGTAAAAGATAGAAGTCTGTCTATGAAAATATTTTTCACTCTAAAAGTACAATACATAATTTCTTTGTCCTCTAAAGCACTAAGCCCGCCTTTGTACAACAACATGCAAAAAGTTTTAAATAAAGAAAATAATATTTCCAAATTGTTTTTAGAAGATAACATAAGTTGTTGCGTACCTTAACTTGTGATATTCTATTTTTATCTACTACTTCCATAACTGAACCAATTGAGAACCTTGATATGATGCTATCGTTTAACTTAGTATAAAAGTTGGCTGGCAATGTTCTTGCTCCAGTTAACTGCTTTACTAGAAACCTGAAAAGTAAATTGGAAAGGCATTTTATATCATACTAGACAAGCAGCTCCACCTGCGTAAATAAGGAATTTAGCAAAACCTAGCCAGTAGCCTGAGTTTGATCTTCATATTCTGTGGCTACTAACACAAAATTTCGTCAAGTATTTCGTGAGATTAGCGCATTCGAACAAATAAACTTTCCAGCTTTACAAAGTTATAGTACCTACACTCTACAGGTAATTTTACGATTTTGGTTAACTTTTAAAAATGCAACAGTTGTAAGTCTTATATGATAATATTGTTTTATTTGTAAAAAATATAAATGAGAATAATCAAGTTCCTAAAACTCCATAATTTAGGAAGTTGCATACTTTTTCCAATCTGTATATTTATCTTCTATAGTGCGAGGTGGAATGAGAGGTTTCCCGCGGGTAGCACACCAGCCCACTGGATGCACTTGGGAACAGCACAGGTTAACCCAAAAGTCTTTTGAGTCATCACTGCCAAATCCTTCATATCTCAACAATCCCATGTAGCCTTTCACCTGCAAATATATAATTATGTATTTCATATTTTGTAACATATTATACAAAGTATGGTAAAATCTATTTTGTTTTGGGTAATTTAGGATTTACCTACTGCTATTATTTATTTGTCTTAGTGCCAACCCACACGTACCACAACCACACCACGTAGTCGGGCGTATATTTCGTGTTGGAAATGAACTGACTATTCACACGTACCACATTTTGCAGTTGTTGTCGACTACTTGTGTGATACCGACCAAATCGCAAACACAACGTTGCGTCGATGCAACGACAGTGCGCACACGCCACCCGCGCTCTTTCCCTCTCCGTTTCATTGACATTCGTACGTAACCACATCGCAACCACTGGCGACAACGCGACCACATTAGCATTTTGTCGGTACCACAATGCAACTACAAAAAGCTGCAGCGACACTATTCACATGTTAAACCACTCGACGACATTTTATCGTTGCGATGTCGTGTGGTTGTGGTACGTGTGGATTGGCCCTTAGTGTCTTTGTATAAGCAGAAGACTGCCCTAAGACCAAAATATCTGCTATCTAAGATTTTTCCTCGCCATATGTAATGTGTTATGTGATAACTGATAATTGATAAGCATTTGTTACACAAAAACTAAAAAGGCATTAAGAGTTAATTACTTATTTAATAATTTGCAACTGTAAACATTGAAGATTATGTAGGCTCAACTGGACCTTGGAAATAACATAAATATAAACAAAATGATATGAAAAGATATTTTTTGTAAAAATAATAAACATAATATATTCTTCTGTGTACCTTTAATACAGTAGCTACCCAGAAAAAGTCACTGTGCTTCTCAGAATAATTTTCACAATCTGTATTCTTCACTTCCACCTTCATCCCTTCAAAAGTGTTATCCCACATTTCATGGAGTGGGGCATGTTTGAACAGACTCACAGGAGCCGCCAGGAAGTCACAACCAAACAACTCATCCTTCCATTCGTAACTATTTGCTAATACTGACGAAGATGTCTTTATTGGACCAGCCTTGAAATTGGTAAAAATTTAATTATTTTAGGTTATAATTTATACTTAGACTCAAAATAATGAGGCACAGAATTTCATGCAAATTTTGACATTATAATATTTATAAGTTATGTTAACAATATTAAGTTTTTTGCTTAAAACTAAGAATTACTTGCTAAAGCATGTTTTGATGTTAACCCATCAAGCCCCGTACGAGCACCCTGCACCGGTGCTCGTGATAACAATTGAAAGGCTATTGTGTCTCGTTCTACCACGATCAAAGGATTAAGCTGTTATGTACACAATAATGATGCAAAATGTGTGTCAAACTCAAATGTGTTTTTGCTTAGACTGAGTTTTAAAAATAATAAAAGTTACCTGCAAATCATTGAATGTAGTTTGCCAGTGTTGCAACTGAGGCAAGGGCTCTAGGGGTATGAGGCCCTCCATGTGTTCCGTTCCTTCAGTGAATTTAAACCTCCAATTACAGTAGCGTCTTCTTGAGTGACAGCTCAGTGAGCAAACTTTATTATTGCGTAAGTAAAACTGAGACCGCCTTCCAACATGTCCACACTGTTCACATATTGCTAAACAGATAATATATTAGTATTTTAACTCCTCAAAATGTAATAAACACACAATTGGATAGACAGGTGGGCTAGTGTCTCAATAATAATTATTATTATAATATAGCCTAGTGTGACAGCTCTCACATAAAAAAATACTGTTATTCGTTCGATTCTTAGAAACATACACCTTCGGAAATATTCTACATGATGGTGATGCCTACCAATACTGGACTAGCACAAGAGACACAACAGCTGTTTCTGATTATTATAACAAGAAATTCATATTGAATCATAACTTTACAAAGGTATTGTAGACAATACAGTTAGTTAATATTGAAAACATAGAAGAGGGACAGAGTTTAAGAATTTTATATTTAATCGATATGGACTTATCGCATACGAGAGTGAATATGACGCTTCCAACTTACCAAAGCTATCCTTTTCTAATGGAATAACTGATAAGTTATCCACAACATATGATTCATCTGCAGAGTCGCTTAATTTGTTTGTATTGTTATTACCGGCATTGTAAAAAGCCATAGTCGAAAGACACATAAACACCAACCACGATAGTTTCAGACACCACAATATCCATGACTTATAAAATGACACAGAGTTTAACTTTTATATATCGTTACATAAGTATTTTAATGTAGATTTAGTGCTTGAGGGCAAAAAATTGTTATAGTTTCACGTTTCAAGTGAAAAAATCGTAGGAAAACTGATTACTAATTTGCATAAAATTGATCACCGAATGATGATTTACCGACCAGTCATACGTAGTATCCCTAAGTAGTCTGTGGACAAGTCGCTTTCATACATTTGACAAATGATTTAATGACAACCACAGATTACGGTCTACGGATGACACGGGACACCTATCCTTTAATCTGTGGGATGACAACTCTTTCTAAAGGCTCCAGTACACAATGGTCCACCATTGCCCACTGCAGGCCATCGTCAACTGTAGACCACGATCACTTTGTGTTTACACAATGGCGCATGGTAGATAGATAGATAGATAGATAACTCTTTATTGCTCACAAATTGGTACTATAACTAGTTAGACTAACTTAACGGTATTTTTACAGAAAATTGTGGGCAAGGGCGGCCTTATCGCTTTAAGCGATCTCTTCCAGGCAACCCTGCGGCTATAGAGATATTACATATTTATATGGTAGTGGTGGGTCGTCAACGTTTTTTCGATCAACGAAACGAGACTGTTTATCATTCATCGTACACTAGTTGAAAAACAGTTTTTTTTCTACTAGTTTACGTCTTCGACGAATAGTGTAGTGGGTCGTCGACGCTTTTACGATCAACGAAACGAGACCGTTTATCGTTCATCATAAACTAGTCAATGACAAAACAGATTTTTTTTCAACTAGTTTTTGTCTTCGACGAACACTGAACTAAACAATAAACTATGACAAACAAAGTAGTTTTTTTGACTAAACGATTTTCAGCATTTACTGTTTTGACTTGTTGTTGTCGTTTTGCACTTCCACGCGACGACTGATGACGACGAACGACTTCCCTACAGAGTACGTACTTTTTTCCAGGCTTAGGACTGGCAGGCAGGCAGATTAATTACTGAAATTTTACATTTACTTAATTAATTTAAAATATCAGCACCCATCCGTCGATCACGTCGTCGCGTCGCGCGTCGCGATTAACGGTCTCTGTCACACACACCATTCCGGCATGGCAACCGTTCACGCATAAACCAGTTTATCAGTAGACGCTAAACTAGTTTACCCGTTCATGACTAATAAACAGTTTAATAAAACGGTTCGTTCATTCAACGCCCATCCCTAGCGCATGGCTCATTGCTGCCCGGCAAGCCACTGGGTTGTTTTCTTTTTTAAATCTCCACCAGACGGCGCGACGGTAGAAACTTCTAGATTTTCTATTGGTTCCCCACCGGATCTGAAATTATCTGCAGGTTGGCATCACTGACTACAATATATTGGTTGTGTTTCTAAAAAATATCAGTGTACTGTTAAGTATGACATAAATAAAAAAATCTTAAACCAAAGCGATCATTGGCCTAAGCGATAAGGCTACAATACTGGTAATAGTTTAGGAACATGCTGTTAAAATAAAAATTTGTCAAACTGAAAACTGACAATCATTGCTGACAACTGAACGGCCTTGTGGCGGCCATGTTACTTTCAAACTTCTTCTACTTTTTATTGTTGGTGTGATTTTTATATTTTTTTCCCAAATTGTGTTATTTGGGTTTTTGATGTTCATTATTGGTAAATTATTGGCCATAAAATATCCGTTATCGTGCACAAGTGCAGGTAAGATGTTGTCAAAACCAAAATTTATAATTCCTGTGACATTTGGTGTGAATAACGATAAATAAATATAAAACATCATTATAATAACGTTATTATCCTATTCATTGGAATATCATTGTGTCTTTTTCAAATTGAAATGTATCAAGTTTTACATTCTTTTGCCCGGTTTTGTAGCAATCATTGATGGTATTCCCTGGTATTACCGATAGTTGTCTACCCATACGCCATCTAGTTACTAAAATGGAAGCTGTTTGACAATAAAATTAAAAAAATAAGAAAATGTCCCCTTGCGATGGACGTGGAAGAAATTACGGCTGCGGCTGTTTATTTATATTATGTTTACAAGCTTATAGATAGGCAAATTAATATGTATTTTCTATACTAATTTTCGCGTGACCGCACACTCAGCTATGACATATTATAATATTTCTGTGACATGTGGATTTATTATGGAAAATATGCCTAGATATAAATATATTAATTAATTAATATTATATATTACAGCTAAGTCTGTGACGGGCTTAAGTCTAAAAAATTATATTTAGTTGACTACTTAATACGATACGATACGAATCTGTCATAAAAATCAAAAATTGTAGTTCACAACCTAGCACGCATCAAAAAAGTGCACTATCCCGGTCAGCGGTCGGTGACGAACTAAACATTGGCCGATTGTGTGAACACCACAGGCCACGCTACGCCACGATTCCTTTGAAGTGTGCCCGAAAAACCGACAACTTCCCTGATTGCACGCCACGCCCTGCCATCGTCCGCCATCATACACCATTACCCCGTCTACACAATGGCGATGGCCTGCAGTGGGCCATGATGGACCATTGTGTACTGGGCACTTAAAACAGAATTTTCAAAACCTGTGGTCGGGACAGCCGACAGGTAAAGGCAAACCATAGATAATTAAGAAATTCATAGTAGGTAATTCACAGAATCTCAATACCAATGTTACCACAAACTGGATGTTACATGTAAGGGCAAAAATAGGGCAAAACGTGTAATTTCTGTAAATATTTTCACATAATATATAGGTCTACCAGAATCTGATGGCAAAAAGTACCGCGAAACATGCCAACTTTGCCAGCTTTTTTCGAATATTTTTAATTCTTGTAAAAAAAATGTATGGAAGTGTAAGTTTTTTTTTTGCCCTCTGCAACTACAAGGCTTCATGTGCAGGTGTAGGAATGTCAAAAACATTACTTCTGTTCATTTAATTCTATTTATGATTGATTTTCATGCCGGGTAAAGTTACCTGGACTTATAGCCAACATCGCCCACCTTGATTTTTCACGTAAATATGAACTTTGCGCAGGTGGCATCAAAATCCAGTGAAATAATTTTGGAAAAGATGGCGTTTAATATAGACATTTAAACGATATCGCGAATAATATTTTATTAAATTGACTGGGCAATGTTACCCTTACATTTTTTTTCCTTTTCCATACATTTTGCATTTTGGTCTGTAAGAGTACTACTAGGGCTGCCACATATTTATAAAATTACTTAATCATCTTTTACATTATTATCAGGAATATATTATGAATATTAAATTGCTTCTGTTTATTTATAAACCCATTATCATTACTCTATTATTTGGCTGGCTGAGCAAGGCATACAGTAATAAAAAATTACATCGATTTTTAGTAAAGTATTTAAAAGTGTCAAATGTCAAAAAACCTTAAGGATTTTTTGATACCGGGCAATGTTGTCAATCGATGATCGGAACACTGCTGGGTTAGTTTGCCCACCATCATAAGTTTTATTATATAATTCCCTGATTAATTACATTATCATTATAATACTCTATAGATATTATTTTATAATATATCAAAAGCAAACTAACCATCACGCACCATTTACTCACAAATCTGCACCACAATTTGCCCGTAAAAATACGTACCGTTTTTCAGAAGTTCCAACAAGTTACTGAATAAAGTTAGCACTACGGGATATTGTCAATGTTATCAGTCATATAACCTATTTTCCGCCAAATTAAACAAATTTTGCCATAATATTAAAATACCTCCGTACATCAAAGATTTGCTTAAAAATAGATCTTAGGGCAAAGTTATCCTATGTGGCAAAGTTGGCATGTTTTACCGGTAAGAAAATAAATTGACTCTAGCAATTCCGGGGTAATAGGAATAAAACATTTTCATCCTTTTTTATTCCTTTAGCGGCTTATTTTGTGTGTGAAACATGAAAATATAAAAATTTATCCAATGATCAAGGATATTTTTCGCGAAATCTGCTGTCAAAGATTTCCATCAGATTCTGGTAGACCTATAATTTCATTACTTTAAGCCTTATGCAGGTGCCAGACATGTGTTCAAATACGCAAATACCTACAAATTCGCCCAGTGTGGCACTGACATTTGCCTATTTGTGCAAAGTTTGAACACATATTTGCAATTTGCCGACATGTGTCGGTTTTTCTGCGAACATCAAATTAATTATTTAACAAACTTCAAAGTTTGTGCGGCCTGCCACACTTGTCGCAGTAATTAGTAACGCGTGCGCCGCTGAACGAAGCAGTTGTCTAGGCACACATTTTGAAAGTCAATAACAATATTAAACCTACTCTTAATTTGTGGTCAATAATTATTATGGAGTGGAGTAATGAGATAGTTATAGAATTTCTCGAACTACTACAAGTGAACCCTCTATATGGAATCCAAAAAACAATAATCATAAAAATCGTAACGTGGTAATCGACGCATATAGACGCATAGGATAAAAAATAGTTTATCCATGCCATTTACAATAGAAGACCTTAAAAATTAAAAATCGTCGTTCGATCTGTCAGCCATCTTTGCAATAACTGCGCCGAAATATTTGAAAACAAGCATTGAAAAAGGCGGCGGCACAAGTCTGGCAGGCACATTTGTGCCGCCGCCAGACATGTGTTTACTCACGTCAAAGTTTGCTCAAACTTTGAAGCACATGTCTGGCGCCTGCATTAAGGGAACCTTGTATCAATGTCCCCTGTCCACAAATTAATAAAATATCATATGTCGCTGTCAACTGGTTAAAACTGGTCTAAATAACACGGTCAATATTATCACGATTCTAGTATCACGGGATTCACAAATAGTACTGCGATACTGCGATTCGGCCTATTACACCATCAATATTATCACGGAATCGTGATAATATTGATGCGTGTAATACCTGCTTATGGCTGTTCGATTAAAGCCCGCTGCTAGCCCGCTGCTAGCCCTTTGATTGAGTGAACAACGCCATCCTTCTCATTCATCTCATTAAACTTTTTAATTAAAAAATCGGTTGTCTGTAAAATCGGTTTACTGACGATAGTTGAACGTGACAACGTATGACGTTGTCACGTTCAACTATTCTTAACCCTTTAACCCTCGCTTCCGAATCTCTATAAATAGAAACAAACTTTTTCGACTGTAACCTAAAGTTATTTAGATGTATTTCTTTCAAATGATTGTTTAAAAATATTAATTATAATGAGTAAAATAAACTATTCGCAATACAAAACGCTACATACATTCGTGAAATCCAGTAAAATCTTCGAACAAAGCACCAGTCATACCTTGACACGTAGGAAATAGAGCACAATTTTAAAGGGAACTAATTATTTGAGCTGTTATTTAAATATTTGAGATGTAATTATGGTCAGTTGAAAAAATTATTGAGCAGTTATTTAATTTAATGGCGGTTGATTAATTATAGCGACAGTAAAACATGGACAGTAATAAAATATCAATTGGACGGTTATTTTCTCATACAATGTCAATTCTAAAAATAATCGATTAGTACAATTATTGAACGAGCGGTAAAATGATGGAATGGTCAGTAAAAATGATGGAATGGTCAGTAAAAAAGATGGAATGTTCGATAAATAGTTCAGGAGATCATAGCGAGCGGTGCAATCGAACAACGCACAAACGTCATGTCGTGGGAATCTACGACGCGCGTCGCGACACGACATCGTACGACGTCGCGTCGTAGAAACTCATCTTTGAATTTCTACGTAAGTTTCTACGACGCGACGTCATACGACACGGCACGATGCCGTGTAGCTTCTTACGACGCGCGTCGTAGATTCCCACGACACGACGTCGTACGACGTCGTATCGTGTTTTTGTGTCCCGGCCTTTAGGCTGGTATAAATAGTCAGTACTTACGATGCGACCCGGTCTCAAGACGCGATTCGGTTCGGTGAATGGTCCAAATTTTGACAGCCAACCAATCACAGAGCCTGAACTGAGTCTTGAGACCGAGATGCATCTTGAGTACTGACTATTTATACCAGCCTTATTTTCGCTTTATAACGGTACGGAACCCTCCATGGGCGAGTTCGCCTCGCACTTTGCCGATTTTATTTTATTTTACCACATCATTGTTTAAGGCGTCGCCTTGATAATTAGGCTGTAGCAATATCGATTTTTCTCAGCAATGACTAAAGCTAAGAAATTAAAGTTCATTGTCAGTATTCATCATATTGTCTTTGTCTTTGAATTACCCATAGCATAACACGATTGATCAACTTTTATAACACAGAATAATCAATCAAAAAGACCTCTGTAAAAAATGGATTCCTATTTTGCCAACAGAGGAGAGTGATTTAAGCTTCCAAAATTTGCACATAAATTGTTTCAAGCATACACTCTAATTTACCCATAGCTTATATGAAATATATTTATGGTTTTTAAATTACGCGACAAAAACCATTTTGTCGCTTACGCCCTTTCCATTTTTTGCAAGCAAAGGGTCTAAAGGGTCAATCGAGACGGTCAAACGGTTTGATTCAAACATTACTTGTTTGATGAAACCGTTTGATGTCGGTTTGAACGGTTGTCAAACGGCATTGCGCATTTGGTTCAGTGCGCCGCCATAATTAGACGTGTGTGATGCAGACAATATTTCTCTCAAACTTCAAAATCCAGTACTAAACTAAGCCGAGTTTGTTCAAACGCATCAGAAGTCGGAAGACGATCAAACGGCGCGTCAAACACAACAAAAATATGAAATTTCATCAAACGCGTAAATGTTTGAAAAACCGTTCAAGCTAGCTTTATAAAACGATCAAAATGGTTTGAGTCGAACCAAAATTTACGTGTTTGAATCAAACCATTTGACCGTCTCGGGGGCCCTTAAAACATATCCTGAACTGCTTAGAATGAGAATTCTTACTGAGAAATTCCGATTTGTTACTGCCCAGACGTAACCGCTCATTCATTAATTTTTACTGCTCATTTAATAATTTTACTGTTCAATAATGTTTTCAATGATCCATTTTATTATTTTTTACTACTCATTTTTGTTTAATTTACTGCTTAGTTTTAACTGCTAAAGTAGTTATTGAAGGTGCCATTTATAATTTTTAACTTACCAAAACTGCTATTTACAACTGCCCCTTTAAATTGAGGAATTTTCTTAGCTTTTTAATTTGATTGTCAAACAGCTTCCATTTTAGTAACTAGATGGCGTATGGGTAGACAACTATCGGTAATACCAGGGAATACCATCAATAATTGCTACATAACTGGGAAAAAGCATGTAAAACTTGATACATTTCAATTTGAAAAAGACACAATAATATTCCAATGAATAGGATAATAAAGTTATAAGAACGATGTTTTAGTTAAAACTCGCGGAAGAAATAGCCCTATTAACCGTTGTTCACACCAAATGTCACAGGAATAATACATTTTGGTTTTGACAACATCTTACCTGCACTTGTGCAAGATAACAGATATTTAGTGGCTAATATTTTACCAATAATGAACATCAAAAATCCAAATAACACAATTTGGGGAAAAATAATAAAAACCACACCGACAATAAAAAGTAGAAGTAGAAAACTCTTTCAGTTATCATGTTTTCAGTTTGACAAGTGCAAGCGTGTTCCTAAGCTGTTACCAGTATACTGGCCTAATTGCTTAAGCCAATGATCGCTTAGGAGTATGATATTTTGATTGATATTACACTTGACAGTACACTGATATTTTTTAGAAACACGACCAACATGTAGTCAGTAATGCCAACCTGCAGATAATTTCAAATCGGTGGGGAACCAATAGAAAATTAGTGAGTGTCTACCGTCGCGCCGTCTGGTGGAGATGATAAAAAGAAAACATCCCATTTTAAATAGCCAAAATAATAGGTACTAATAGCTCACAGATTGTTTATTTATTTTTTATTCAGAGTGTGGTCAATGTATCAAAGATCATAACTAACCAAACTTCTTCATACAAAAGTATTCTCTAAGTCATCGAAATACGTAATATAATCGAAACAAAGAGCGCGGCCCAGGTGGGCCTTACGGTTGTTCAAAGACTTGAAAGTGTAAATGGAACGCCTCAGAGCTGTCAGCGAGGCAACGCCGCATGAACTGTCGTGTTTTTCGGGCGCGCACCCCATATCGAATTAAGAATTAATAACCAGCTGTTAGCTAAGCATCGTCTAGCTGTAGTGTTGAACCGTGAACGTTGCAGTCAACAAAGTCGGCTAGAAACGATGTATAGCTGTGTGAATTAATGTGATTGAATGGCGTTGTAATGTTCAGTCAAATGGCTAGCTGTTTGATCAAACAGCTATTTTAACCAGTTGACTGCGACATATAGGTAGATTTTTGACATTTCTCCCAAACAATCGCCATAATTCGCCCTACCATTCGCCCACAGAGTACTTTATTATATATAGGAACATTCGCCATTGAAAATTGAAATAAATTTTGCACTGTGATTTGTGATTTGTTAGTTTTTTTGTAAAACAAAAGAATTACCTATTACCTACATTGAATTGGTCAAAGTTTAAACATATTGAGCGCCTACTGACTACAGGTAAGACTTTTAAAAACAATATTTCTAAATATCCACTACGCTTTGAGATTTGAGACTTTCTACGAGACACAGATATTATACCTCCATGCACAGAATATATGAATTTGTTGATTGTATTGGTAAACTGTTATTATAATAACAAAAGGGTACAGGGAAAATTTTTGCTCAGCTGCATCTTAGCTGGTAATTTGTAAGCTGTATGAATTTTTAGATTTTCTATTTTTGTTGTTTATAGTTTGTCAATGTGGGTAATAAGTATTCGTGATTGCATCACATATTCTAGAAGTTACCTACTTGCAGATATAAAACTTTATTTTCTAAATTTGCATGTAGTTAGTAGTTAATTAGCTGCTGGAATATAATACACCATGATAATACATCCAGTTACAATATAATCCCAACTTTTTGAGAATTTTTGATTGCCGCTTATGGGATTGGCCCCTTTGAATATTCTTGTTTAAGCTACCTATAAACCTAGTACCTACTCAAAACTCAAACTCAAATTTTTTTATTTTGAATAAATACTTCAAAAATTCTCTGAACGTTGAACGAGGATAACTACACTGGTGCCTACTACCGGTTAGGGGACTACCCCGGCGAGAAGAACCGGCATGAGAAACTTGCACGGGGCCATCTTTTGCTAAAAAGATGGAAAATTACAAAAAAATATACATATAAAATTAATGTGTCACTATGACTAAATACACAGAAAAGACTAAACTAATGACAAATCACGACAAAATACCTATCTCGCTGGATTGTAACCAAATAGAGTATGTCGATCAATATACATACGTGGGTCAAATTATTTCTCCAGAATACCAAATGCATAAAGAAATAGATGTCAGAATAAACAATGCTTGGAAGAGATATTGGTCCCACAAGGAAGTATTTAAAAATCCACACATACCTATGAAAGACAAAAAAAGAGTTTATGATTCATGTGTACTGCCATGCCTGACTTATGGTGTACAAACTTGGGCTCTCACAAAGAAAGAACACAAAACACTCAAAGTTTGCCAAAGTAGAATGGAAAGAAGTATTCTGAACATCAAGCTTATGGACAAAAATAAACTAACAGAAATTAGAAATAAAACAAAACTCATTGATGTCAGTTACACTGTAAAGAAACTTAAATGGAGCTGGGCAGGCCATATGATAAGAAACAAGAGAAATAAATGGTCAAAAGATATAACAATGTGGTAGCCTCGGGAGAGTAAAAGAAAGAGAGGACACCAAAGAAAGAGATGGGAAGATGACTTTAAAAAAATGGCTGGAGCATTGTGGCAGAGGACGGCCACAGACAGACAAACATGGCGAAGTCTAGGGGAGGCCTTTGCCAAAGAGCAAACTGACACCGATGTCTAATCATAATCTGAAATATGTAAAAAAAAATATGTAAAAAATGGAATCAGTAAATAAAGGCTTTATTATTATTATTATCTATATATAGAAAAATGGATAGTCGCACTAAAACTCGAAAACGGCTGAACCGATTGGGGTGATTTTAGTCTTAAAATATTCGTAGGTGTCCAGGGAAGGTTTTAAAGTGACACGAAGTTCACCGGGACAGCTAGTTATGACTAAATAAAATACAATGAGTGTACAATTATACATATTATTATACAGGAACAGCTTTGCAGGGGGCTACCTTATTCCCATGGTGTACTGGTGTACACTATTTACATGGTGTTTTCATGAAATCAGTAACTTTATACACTTACATTGTATAGTACACTTTGGTACACAAACATTCTTTAACAACTTTTTTAAATTTAATAATTGAGAGATTTTGAACGTTTTCTGGGATCTTATTATAAAGGCATATACATTGACCTTTAAAAGAATTTTTGACTAGTAAGTCTAGTCACCGGAATTTCAAGCTTATGTTTATTACAAGTATTTCTCCCATGGTTATCATAATTTTTCTTGAACTGATATAAATTTTTTTTTACATATATATAATACATTTGATAGGACATATTGAGAAGCAATAGTTAAGATTCCAGTTTCCTTAAATTTTTCTCTAAGTGTAGTATAATAGGCCAACTTGTAGATTGCCCGAACAGCTCTCTTCTGCAGCACAAAAATTGAATTTATATTTATTTATTTATTTAAAACACTTTATGCAAATATTTACATATGCGGGCTTAATGCCTAGTGGCATTCTCTACCATATCTGCAGCATTGCCCACAGCAAAATGCCGTAGGAATTATTTAAACTTAAAGTCAGTAAATATTATTTCATTACGTTTTAAAAGTTTTTTTGCTTTGGTTTAAATTTTTTTTTAAATTTATTAATTTAAATTTATTATCACTAAAAGTAGCAGTAGTCAATATTGTACTTTTTACCTAATTAATATGTATATATTTGTAACAGTGTATTTTGTACAGTTGCTAGTTGCAACTAGTTATAATAAACAATTGTTTTAAAATAATTAAATTAAATTTCTTAAAATTGACTTGTTTCAGATAAAAAAAGAAGAAAATGGGACGAGGTATTATTATTTTATATTTTGAAAATATATTATAAGCACTATCCTCTTTTTGTTCAATTTTGATCAAAATGAAGACAAAAACTGATCCAAATTAATTGGCCATTTTTTCTTATTTTTATCATGATTCAATTGATAGCATTGTAGTCTACATATATTGAGTTTGTTTTATTAAAATAAAATTGAGCCTTTATAATAATTATAACATTATAATAAATTGATATAGTACAACATCTCTCGCTAGTCTTATTTTAATTAAGTGTTATTATTTTTCTTTCATACAGGAGGCAAAAAGAAGAATAAGAAGGATGGGCAAGGAGATGGTGATGAACCAAAACCTACAACTTCTCAAGAGGCAGAAGTTGAAAAAATTACTACAGCAACGTCCACATTACAAGTTACTGAAAGTGCAACCGCTGAAGTCAAATCTGAACAAAAAAAACCTCTTGATGACGATGATGATGAAGGTGGTTTGGGCTTAGGTTCTAGTAAACCTCGCAAAAAAAGGAAACCCAAATCTCAAGCTGCCAAACCTCCTCCAAATCCCCAGCAACTGCCTGGTTCCCAGGTTCAGTCTGGGCAACCTGGACCAGAACATCAAGTTCCCCCAGGCCTTGGACAACCACCTGGCAAACCCCCTGCATTTTCTCAAGATCCTCCTGGATTTTCCCCTTCTCCTGGGCCACAGTTCCCTGGAGCACCGCAACAGTACCCTAGGGGACCTCCACAACAGTATCCAGGAGCTCCACAACAACACCCAGGGGCTCCACAACAATATCCAGGAGCTCCACAACAATACCTAGGGGCTCCACAACAATATCCAGGAGCTCCACAACAACACCCAGGGGCTCCACAACAATATCCAGGAGCTCCACAACAATACCCAGGGGCTCCACAACAATATCCAGGAGCTCCACAACAATACCCAGGGGCTCCACAACAATACCCAGGAGCTCCGCAACAACACCCAGGGGCTCCACAACTATCCCCAGGGGCTCATCCATTACAAGGAGCTGCACAGCAACGTCCAAGGACTCCACAACCATTCTCAGGAGCTGCACAGCAAGGCCCAGTGGCTCCACAACAATACCCAAGGGCTCAACAACCATTCCCAGGAGCTCCACAGCAACACCCAAGGGCTCCACAACAAGCCCCTGGTGCACAACAATATCCAGGCGCTCCACAAGGTCCAGGCACGCAACAATTCCCAGGCGCTCCACAACAACATCCAGGAGCTCCACAACAACGTCCAGGAGCTCCACAACAACATCCAGGAGCTCCACAACAACGTCCAGGAGCTCCACAACAACGTCCAGGTGCGCCACAACGTCCTCAACAAGGATGGGGGAGAGGACAATCTCCCCAACCATCAGTACCTCCTCAAACAGCAGCACCTGCACAACAACAGGTTGCCCAAAGACAATCACAACCGGCCCCGGTGGCACAACCATCGGATACGGCAACACTTCACGCTAGACAACCCACACAAGCGTTGTGTCGATTCCAAATCCCTCGTAAAATTATGGGAGACGATCCAACTTCCCAAAGAATTAAAGTTGTGACCAACTACCTGAGAATGCAGTTTAAAGATATAAAAATAGTAAGTATAGACTTTTTTTATAAAATTGAGAGGCTAAAATAAATACTGCTAACATTTTACTGTACCATACTTGATAGTAATTGATACTAGTGCAGTCGCCAGAGGTTTTAACCTCCGAAAACTGTAATAGTGAATGGATTTTTGTTTTTGAGGTGTCATTTTCTTTTTTACACTATAACTTGCAAAGTTTACCAAAAATTTTTTTGTGCTTTTAATTTTTTAGTTACTTAATTAAAAATTTATATTTTACCATATAAAACCGGTCCAGAAAAAAAAAATTCTTGTTCCTGTTATTTAATGACTCTTATCCGAATGTTTACTTTGAAAATTAACCAAATACACAATTTTTAATAAATCGGCCAAGTGCGAGTCGGACTCGCGCACTAAGGGTTCCGTACCATTGTAGAGAAAAATTAGCCCAAAAATTGGGTTTTTTGTATGGGAGCCCCCCTTAATTTTTTATTTCATTTTAATATTATTATTAAATATTAAAGTGCACATAAAACTAAGGACCTTGAGTAAAATTCAAGTACCTACCTTATTATTATAATTATTGATATAGAGCCAAAAAGGCCAAAAAAATCGCGTTTGTTGTATGGGAGCCTCCCTTAAATATTAATTTTATTTTGTTTTTAGTATTTGTTGTTATAGCGGCAACAGATATACACAATCTGTGAAAATTTCAATTTTCTAGCTATTATCATTCTTGAGTTACAGCCTGGAGACAGACAGACGGACAGACATCGAAGTCTCACTAATAGGGTCCCGTTTTTACCCTGTGGGTACGGAACCCTAAAAAAGAAAGTTTGCTTTGCTAAGCTAAATACAACTATAAGGTTTTTGCAAAGTTTTTAGAGATTAACGCTCGTCGTAACCAAGATAAAAGGGTGTTAAACTTACTTGTTGTGAGTATTTAATTTTTGGAGCAATTATAACTTTTAAGTACTTAAAAACTTTTAAATATCTCCAAAAATGTGTAAAATAGACCGAAAATATTTTTCTATATTTGTTGAAAATTTATTTAAGTGAGAGCTAAAACATTAAATGCATCGACAAATGAAAGACTTTTTCTAGTCTTTGAAATATATTTAAACTTCCTACTTAAAGCCAGAAAACAAATTGGGTGCTACAAATCTCACGTACATACTAAAGACGCATGCTGCGACCTATGTTTGGAAAATGCTTACCTGAATACAAAAAATATCAGTTCTTAACCTAATTTGTATTTTTTTCCTTTAAGTATATTTTAGGAAATATAATTGATGAAAAAAAAAACAATTTTATTCTGTAAAAACCTAACCAAAAGAAATAAAATACAGATTTTCTTCGAAATATCCGTGAAAAGTTTGTGCTACATTTTCAGACAATTTAATAAAGTAAGAGCTAAAATGTTATACACATTAAGAAATAGAAGGCTTTGTTAAGCCTAAAAAATAATTTTAGACTTCCTATTTAAAACCAAAGAAAAATAGGAACGCCATTTACCTGGCGAGGCACACAACAAGCATATTTGGAGGTATGCTCATCTATATAGATTTTAAATCTAAATTTAACACAAAAATATAAATTTTAAATCTAAATTATATATTTTTTCAACTTATTTTCATTCTTCGAAATATAAGCAATGATATAAATAAAAAAAAAATAATATATTTTATTATTTTGCCATACATTAAAAAAAAAAGAAATATACAAATTTTCTTCAAAATTTTATAGTTTATGAGTTTACTTGCAGTGGAAGAGAATAATTTAAAAATCAAAAGCACAACTTTTCAATAGGTAAACTTTATTATTTATGTTATCAGCTACACATTCCTTTTTTTCTTTTCAAATTTTCATCCACTATTGCAAAAATCGGAGGTTTGCACGATTTTTACGCTCCGGGAATTCCACTATACTTAGATTTTTGATATTACTTATGTTGTCAATAATCAATAATCAATTTCTCGGAAATAAATGATTATTATTATTATTAATAATAATAATAATATTGATATAACTGTTATGATTGTTAAGTAAGAATTTGTACTTTTCATTTCAGCACCGTTATGATGTAAACGTGAAACCTGACAAGCCAAAGAAAATGATGCCTAAAGTATTTCAACAAGTAAAAAATAAATACTTTAAAGATCACACAATTGCGTTTGATCAAACTAAAAACATGTTTACACTGAAACTAATAACTAAAAGTGTAACAGATACATTGGAAACAGCTGTAAGTAGGCTGTAATGATATTGTATTATAATTATATTTTAAGAATAGGTCTTGTCAGCGGTTTCACTGACTGACTTTACATGTATACTGGGTTTTTACATAAAATAGGTATGATAATTTGAAATACCTAATGTTATTTTTGACACTTATTAATATTGTGGCTCGATTTATATGCGTCTGCGCGAGTGAGCGGTTTGGCCGCAACACCACGAAATCACAAGCAATTATTATTGTATTAAATAGCGGCGCGTCGGCATTAAAAAACCGTTTCATACACTATCTAGTTGTGTAGCAGTCGAATCGCCCCTTCGCGCATATAAATCGAGGCTAAAACATTTTAAACTTAATTTTCTTAACATACAAATAGAGGAATTGATTAGTAATAATATTATTAAAACTATGGAACTTATTTTAGGTGGAGGTTTTAGACGATAACAATGCAACAATGTCATTCCAAGTTGTGATTAAACACACTGGTGTAATTGATTTGTCGACTATATCTAAGTAAGTATATCAAATATTTTTTAAATAAGAGAAATGTTGCATTGCAAAAGTACATTTATTTTTCCCAATTTAATGAGCAATGATTGTCTGCATCAAAACTGATATTCAGAATAAAGTAACTATAATATTCGGGCAAGAAAGAGACAACATGCATGTTCTATCTATACATACTTATATTATTATAAAGTTTTTTATTTTGTTTGTTTGAACGCTCTAATCTCAGAAACTACTGGGTCTAATCGAAAAATACATTTGTGTTGAATAGTCCATTACTCAAGGAAGGCTTTAGGCTATATTATAACATCACGCTGTCTCTGTGTATCAAAAACGCCTGGTTTATCATAATATTATAATAGTACTTACTTAACTAGCTGTCCCTTCAAACGTTTCTTTGCCATAGTATATAAAGTATATCGCCCGTATTATTTTATTGAATTAGTGACTAAATATGTATGTCACCATGGCTACGTCCATCGCTATCCCGTGACCCGCGTCGCATAAACAATGGTCGCTCTTTATAGACAAATAATTTGCAATAAAATAAAATTGCGACTATAATTAAAGATCTAAGCTATCCTATCTCTCAAGTTGGAAAAAAACACACATTAAAAAAAAAGAAACATTAAAATCGGTTAAGTAGTTTAGGAATCCATCGCGGACAAACATCGTGACAGAAAATGTTATGTATAATATTTTTATTTTTAATTTCTTCCAGTTACATGAAAAAAGGCGGATCGACTTTAGAGATGCCAATGGAAGCGATACAGTGTATTGACGTCATATTGCAACAAGGAACTTTAGGAAACTATGTGAAGGTAGGTACTTATTTAAAAATACGAATTTTCAAGGGAGAGGGAAATTATCTACGAATTTAGACCCTTTCATACTAATATTATAAATGCGAAAGTATCTCTGTCCGTTTGTGTCTCGCTTTCACGCCAAAACTACTGAACCGATTGTAATGAAATTTTGTAGACAGTCTAGAGCAGTGGTCCCCAACCTTTTTTCCACACAGGCCACAAACATGCCATCAAGATCAAAATCTTGGTGTCGCGGGCTGCGACAAAAATAAAATTAGGTTTAAAAATATATAAAACGCTACGTAATATAAACGTTCTTCAAAATTAACGGTTTAAAAGTGGAAAGAAATTCATGACTTTAAAGACGACTTTACATTATTTTGCCCGGTGGGCGTGAATTTCAAAATTGTTTAACATCACGCGGGCCACAAATAAAGTCCCGGCGGGCCGCGGGTTGTGGATAGCGGGTCTAGAGCCTAAAAAAAGACATAGGCTGTTTTTTAACTGGAAAAAAGGGTTGTAAGGGATCTCCAATATGGGAAGTCAAAGTTTTGGGTAAGTATTTTGATTTTAAGGGGGCTAATTGGTCAAAGGTTTTACGAAGCTTTGAAAATTGACACCAATTTTGTTTATATGGATTTTGAGGAAACTTTACAGTAATGTAGGCTACATTTTATCCCGGCATTCCCACGGAAACGGGAACCACTGTGCGCTGTAAACTGATATCCACTGTGTGTACTTTAATAATTTATACTAATTTGTGAATAAAAAAAATTTAAGGGGGGCTCCCATACAAAAAACACAACTTTTGGCCTATTTTTGCTCTATAAAGGTACGGAACCCTTTGTGCGTGAGTCGGACTCACACTTGGCCGATTATTATAAAACTGTTGTAAGAAATAATTATAATTTTTGGGCATGTGACCCTTGCTTGGGATTTTTAAAAAACAACTTCATACGAAAAAGTTATAAATTTTTATTTCTTCCTCTAAAGGCTGGTCGTCAATTCTTTAGACGTCCGAATCAGCCGATCGATCTAACCTATGGAATGGAAATGTGGACGGGCCTCTTCCAATCGGCGGTCTTTAATTCCGGAGCCTACATAAATATTGATGGTAAGTTAATCTGAATATTGTTTCATGTAAGTAGGAAATATTCATATTAATATTAAAATATCTATACATATTATAAAACAAAGTCACTTTTTTCCCTCATGTCCCTTTAATCTTTAAAACTACGCAACGGATTTTGATGATTCTTTCAGTTTTACATAGCCCATTCATCGAGGAAGGCTATAGGCTATAAAAAAACACACTTGTCCTATGTCTAAGCTTAAAAAAGATATTATTTAATTAATAAATATATACGTATAACTTATCTATGCATTAAGGCGGCGCCTTGATAATTTGGCTGTAGCGATATCGATTTTTCTCAGCAATGACTAAAGCTAAGAAATTAAAGTTCACTGTGTGTTGAATTACCCATAGCATTGTTATGCTATGGGTAATTCAAAGACAAAGACATGATGAATACTCCTCTCATAGAAAACAAGCAATCTAAAACATATCCAACTCGGTTTTTTACTTTAAAGGCTAAAGGCTATATTTTATCACACTGAGACTAATAGGAGCGAAGAAATAGAGGAAAATGTGGAAAAAACGGGGAAAATTATATGAAATTGATTATTACCTTAAGAACTACTGGAGCGATTTTAATGTTATTTGGCACACATGAGGAATAGACCACGTGAAAGGACATACATAAGTTATTTTTTGCAGAAAAATGTACGGTGCCGTAAAATTCCTAAATTACGCGGGCGAAGCCGCGCGGAACATCTAGTCCATACTTAATATTATAAATGCGAAAGTGTGTATGTCTGTCTGTCTGTCTGTTACCTCTTCACGCTCGAACCGCTGAACCGATTTTGTTGAAATTTGGCATGGATATACTTTGAGTCCCGGGAAAGGACATAGGATAGTTTTTATCCCGGAAAAATGTAAGGTTCCGCCGCGATAAACGAGTTTTGGCGCAACGGAGTTGCGGGCGTTATCTAGTTATCTATATAGATATTACCGTTGTCTTTTCTAGTTGCACATAAAGGGTTCCCGAAGCATCAGACAATGCTGCAAGCGTTGAAGAATGATTTCAAGCTGGATCCCAGTAGCGACTTGGAAGGTCAGAGAGGAGTCGAGGAGTTTAAACATTTCTTGAAAGGATTGCGGGTAAACTACGTTATTATATCTAGAAGCTAATAAGTTTGGTACTACGAGGGCTGCTATTTATGTATCCGGAATTAAAAAAAGAAACAAACATATATAATTTAATATGGTTTTTTTGCTTTTCAAAATATTCGCCGCGATGATCGACACACTTTTGCATACGCTGGAACCAATTTTCATAGCACTTTTTCCATTCTGATTGAGGTATCTCCAAAACGTGCATTTTGAACGCATCACCAGCCTCTTCGCGGCTCGAAAAACGTTGACCACGTAATTTGTTCTTCGCGTATGGTAATAAAAAGAAATCGTTAGGTGCCAAATCAGGGCTGTACGGCGGATGACCAGTCAATTCGATCTTTTGACCCTCCAAAAACTGAGTTGTTTCAGCTGAGGTGTGACAGCTAGCATTGTCGTGATGTAATATGATTCTGCGTTGTCGGTTGTCCTTTCTTATTTCTTCAAAGACTTCTGGTAAACAAATGGTCGTATACCATTCAGAATTAACCGTTTTACGATTCTCTAATGGCACTGTAGCCACATGTCCATTAATTCCAAAAAAACAGGCGACCATTTGCTTCAAAGTACTTTTTGCACGAGTAACTTTTGTTGGTTTCGGCTCATCTTGGAACACCCACACCGTCGACTATTGTTTAGTTTCGGGGTCATATGCATAGATCCAAGATTCATCACCTGTGTAGATATTATAAACGGCTTTTGACGTACCACGGTTGTATTTTTATCGGACAATATAACTATTTATGACCTTATTATTTGTACTTTTCATAGCCCTTTAACTCAAGGCTGATGATTTGATCATTATTCTGTCATTTGACAAGCGATGTTTGCCGAATAGGCGCCGGCAGCCTATTCGGAAAATATCGCGTGACTTCGGCAAACTTCGGAGTTCGGAAAACGGCGCCGGCAGCGGAGGCACTCCCTTAAAATTATTATTTTTAAAAAACTATTGTATACAGGGTGTAACAAACCAAAGTCATAATACTTTAAGGTGTGCATGGATCCTCTGTATAGACTTTACCGCGAAAGAAGCAGCGCTGAAAGAATAACTTAAAAAAAATTGTATGGGCAAACTCATGATGTTGGTGCGCATGCCCATACAAATCGTGGCTATGTTCCGATATGCACTGCGACCACTGTAGAGTGTGACGTCAATTTAGTATATTACAGTGAAGCCGTTCCTTTATAGTTATACTCGTTTCTATTTAAAACGGAACGCAATCCCGTATACTGTCAGCCGCATTTTTTGACAGCTCGTATTGAACATTTTCAACACAGTCTAATAAGGTTAATTTTTGCAATTCTTCCATTGTTTTATTTATTAATCCAAATTAATTACAGAACTTTATAACTTTGGGATTAAACTGTAGGTATTGTTGTTGACACTTGACTGATCACGTCGTGATCAAAGTACTGCGAGTGTCTTACCTCGAAAACGCCAGTTCTCACAGTAGAATATGGCGTCAATTGATGACGTCATATATTTCACTAGGGTACTGCGGCAGTATACTGCCAGTCCATAACGGAACGAATTTTTCTACAGTAATAGCACTGTGCAGTGGTCGCAGTGCGTATGGGAACATAGCCATAAAAAATGTTCTTTCAGCACTGCTACCTTTACAGTGAACTCTGTATAATGGACATATACATCCTCAATTATAATCACTTTGTTTTGTTACTCTCTGTATATTATTTTTAATTCATATTAATATTGCAGGTGACCGCTTTGATTGGAGGTGATTCGAAGAGTGGAAGGAAACGTGAATTCATTTGTAACGAAATCGTCGCTCCACCTAGTAAACTAGGGTTTAGCATCACAGATGACAAAGGACAAACTATGAAATGCACAGTCGAAAAATACTTCGAGATTACGAAGAAGTATAGGTACTTATATATATATATATATTATACCACGTATTTCGCAAGACCTTCAGGTCCCGGGAAAACACATAGGTACGATACCAAATGTCTAGATTCCAAAATAAATAATCCGTACATATACTCTTCTACCACAATATTCGTAATGGCACACGCACATGTATTAGCTTGGGCTGTATGTATGTAACGGAATATTTGAGTGTGATTTTTACCTATCTCCAGTAGTCTAATTAATTCGAAACTTTGTATACGTAATAAGGCTGCCTTCACATTAAGTCGCGAGTAGTGCCAGGCCCGTCTCACTTCCATACAAACGGCGCGAAATCGCCGAGATATTTACCTACTATTCTAGAAAACAACCTAACTTCAACCTTTTGCATTGCGTTTAGCGTTCATAGTACAATAACTGTCTGCCGTCTCGCTTCAATCTGCCAGGGCTGTCAAGCGAGCGGCGCCGGGCGCGACGGCGCGGCGTCCGAGTACTATTACTTTTGTTTCGCGGATGCGTGCGTTGCGTGTGCGACTAGTCGGGCGAGTGCCAGCCTATTGAGACTAGTCCGGACGCTTGCGTTTATCATACCTAAACTCGGGAGTGAAAATTCTATACCGTAAGGTACTAATTATGTATTCTGTGGTAGTGCGGCTACCGCGAGACAGTGTGAAGACAGCCTAAGAGCCAATTTGTTAAAATTTATGAAAAAAATCGTGTTTTTTTAGTTTTTTTAAACTATTATTTGTTTTTTCAGGCTTCAATATCCCAACTTGAATTGCATTTGGGTTGGACCAAGAGATAAGAACATTTACTACCCTATGGAGTTACTCGAGGTGGTGTACGGCCAAGTAAGTGCAACAATCATACAGGATGTTTATACTATAAAGTCGAAAGAGAAAATTCGCGGAAAAAAATTTGCTTTTCCATAGTAAAAAAAGTCACGTGACTTTTAAAGTTTCTGTGGAGGATCAATATTTTTTTTTCGAGAATTTCCAAAAGTCGTTGAACAAAAAGTTGTTCAGTATGACCCCCTGAGTTACCCCCTTTCGGCTTAGTATACCTTATTTGAAACACCATGTATATTATTTTGTCTACTAAGTGAAGTAATTTTAGGAGTTTTCCAAGTATTTAATGTTTTTTACCTGCTTGATTTCTATGCCTGTTTATCACTTCCTGTTCTTAATTTAAATCTGCGCTTATGATTGGATTACAACACCATTTTTTTATGAATGGAACAAGATGTTATTTTTTGTTTGATACAGCCTATTAACAAACAACTGAGTGACAAGCAACTGCCTATCATGGTCAAAGAGGCTGCCACATTCCCCAACATACGCATCAAGAAAATACAAGAAGTGATTCAAAGTGTAAGTAAATAGTTGTGCCACTTACCAGTATGGTCCTATGGACGATGCAAAGATTCTTACTAGCGCCGTTTGTGTAAAAACTGAAGACGTCAGTGGAAGAACCAGAAGAAAATTGCCGTTTATTTGCAAAAATAGAGGCTTTAGGGCCGGAAAAATGATTTGAGATAAAAACTGCATTTTATGTGTAGCCACATCTAATATATAAAATTCTCGTGTCACAGTTTTCGTTGCCATAGTCCTCCGAAACGGCTTGACCAATTCTTATGAAATTTTGTGAGCATATTGAGTAGGTCTGAGAATCGGCCAACATCTATTTTTCATACCAAAAATTATTTATATGGCAAAACAACGTTTGCCGGGACAGCTAGTATTATATATTTAAAGCCAGGTGATGAAGTAGGTTAGTTACAAGTGTTTATTTAAATTATAAAGGAAAAAACGTGTGTCCGTATGTTACAAAATGTTACTTATCGTGTTCTTCCACTCAAGTCTTCGATTGTGAAGTTCTGCCGCAGACCGCAGTCAGAGACATTTAAGGATTACTTTACATTAATAAATTAAGATATTGTCATAATAAGCTATATTTTATGTCAAAATCTTTATGAAGTGTAAGTTAAGAATAGAAGACAAACCATCTTGCTGTAACTTAGTTTCAATTAGGATGTGAAAATTCTTATTTTTAGTAGTATTTCGCAAACGTATTGATTTAATGTTACATGTAATTCCAGATGAAATATGCCTCTAACCCGCAATTCAAGCAGTTCGGACTGAACATTTCGGACCAGCTGTCGACTATTGATGCGAAAATATTAAAAGTTCCAAAACTGAGCTGCGGTGGACGAGGTTATGTTGAGCCGAGGTAAGTTAGAATTTACCCAAGTGCCATGTTTTAACTTTTAAATTCATACTAACCGTCAAATAAAGCAATTCCTATTGTCTTCTGCTCAGTTTTGCTTTCAAGAAAAAAATGAAAGCTATTTGCTTTATTAATAAAATATAATGGGCATTTGTTTATCAGCTCCAGTATAGTATAGTGGTGCAGATATGGCGTGTCACGTGTGCCATTTGATGTTCCGATGTCAAATCGAACTCATTAAATCTTATTGAGTATTGAGAATTTGATACTAATTTTGTTATTACTATAAGTTAGGATTAGTATAAAATCCCACCAAAAACATACCTGTTAAAATAGGGCCTAGTTCCTATAGGCTAACTGTTGGTCTAAAAAAAGAGTTGAAATCCAATCCAATGCCAAGTTCAGATGCACTTCATCGATCATAATCATCTTCATCAACAGCCTGATCCATAATACTTCTAATTTGAACTTGGCAGGTTATTTAAATTCTATTAATATTATCTAATTAATCAAGTGTAACGCATAGCACAAAAACCTGCCAAGTTCAAATTTAGAAGTATTATGGATCAGGCTGTTGATGAAGATGATTATGATCGATGAAGTGCATCTGAACTTGGCATTGGATTGGATTTCAACTCTTTTTTTAGACCAACAGTTAGCCTATAGGAACTAGGCCCTATTTTAACAGGTATGTTTTTGGTGGGATTTCAATACTTTTTTTCAAGAAATCCTACCTATGTTTTCTTTTTGTGCTATGCCCGATATAAACAATACTTTCAATAGATGCCTCATTATATCACTGGTACATAAGAATTTTTATCTAAAGTTCATAGATGAACTGACTCACGCTTGACGATTTCTTAAATTTCTTAATTTATCGTAACACATACATAATAATATAACACACGACCTGTGTGCTAAATTTCATAAAGCTAGGACATTTGGAAGTAGCCTCTAAAGTTCGTAGATCGGCCGACTCACGCTTGACCGATTTCTAAAATTTCTTAATTTTTTGTTAATCTACATTTAACACATGACCTGTGTGCCAAATTTCATAACGCTATGACATTAAAGTTTGTATGGGCTGTAGATAGGCCGACTCACGCTTGACCGATTTCTAAAATTTCTTATTTTTTTTAATCTACATATAACACACGACCTGTGTGCCAAATTTCATAACGCTAGGACAATTGGAAGTGGCCTCTGAAGTTCGTAGATGAACCGACTCACGCTTGACCATTTTCTACAATTTCTTAATTTTTCGTTAATCTACATATAAGACACGACCTGTGTGCCAAATTTCATAACGCTAGGACAATTGGAAGTGGCCTAGAGGTTTTGATTACCGGTCAGTGAGTGAGTGAGTGAATGAGTGAGTGAATGAGTGAGTCAGTGCCAAAATAAGCTATTTTTACAAGGACATATCTCAGGATCTACTGAAAAACGGGCTTTGGCCCACCACACATTCCCACCACTGTATCTCCTGTGTCGCCAGGATCGACAGCGGTATCCAACCACGAAAACCCTTTGATATGATCTCAGGGAGCCCGAGGGACATGCTAAAACTGTCTTGGGACCCGCAACGAAATTAATCAGAAGAAAATAGGAGGAGTAGGAAGATTCCAATTTCCCTCCCCATAAAAGCGGGAGACAGCACAAAGTTGCAATGACCGAAAGTCAAAGAACTTAAGGGGGAGCACCACGGAAATAAGGTTAATAATTGTGACTCCTAAGCTAAGCTAAGTTAATATTGGAGTTTATTGTGTTTGACTGTTGCCAATAATAATTGTGACAAAAACGCTTGAAGGCACGGAAGTTCCTAGCGCTGTCCACGAGATCACCGTAGTATGCGACTCCAGATGTACAGAATAGGTTGTTTAGCATAGTAGTTCTTTCGTCCTGCCAGAGACTGCACTCCCAGAGAACATGATGAGCGGTTTGTTCAAACATGTTGCCTTCGGTCGAGCACTCGCACATGGGTGAAGGCACTAGTTTAAAACCGTAAAGTTTGGCCTTAAAATTTCCATGACCGGTCAGGAATTGAGAAACGCAGTGATCAATATCCATCCACTGTTTGGATAGCCGTTCACGAATATTAGGGAAAAAGTTATAAAGATGACGCCCTTTGGTGGAACAGTCCCAACGCGACTGCCATTCGGAGATTAGGCTTTGCACAGAGTTTTCTAAAGGTTCAAACAATCTTGCTATTTTAATTTTATCGCGAGCGCTTAAAAAGAACGGGTTGTCAATGTTTTTATTATGATAATACATTGTCGCACGACGCTGAATCTCAAGGTCAACGGGTAAAACTCCGGCTAACACAGGCAAGGCTTCGGTGCTTGTGGTCCTGTAAGCTTTGCATAAGAATATAAGAGCAAGACGTTGGCTTTGTAGCAACTTGCGACGAGCCGCGCCGATAGTTGCTCTGTCGGCCCACACGGGGGCCCCGTAGCAAATGCTGCCTAGGTAAGTAGCGGTGTATATTAATTTTAGGGTTTTGAAAGAGAGGCCCCATGTCGACGTAGATATTTTGGTAAAGGAGTAAAAATTGCGCTTCGCTTTCTCACCAGTTTGAATTATATGTTCTAAAAATGTAAATTTATTTTCCAAGTAAAAACCAAGATAACAGAGCGACTGTTTGCGTTTAACGTTAATATTGTCAAGTTTAATGCTAGGGGAAGATATAAGGGAACCTTTTAAAAGGATTTGGTAAGTTTTATGCGCGGCGAATTTCAGGCGATTACGTTTACCCCAGCTCGATATTAAATTAAGACTATCATTGGCTTTAGATTCAATTTCGGAACGTGAATTTGCTTGAACGATGAGAAAGCCGTCATCGGCGTAGCCAACTAGTACGCACAGCGGTGGTAGGGGAAGACTTAATAAATCATCAAATCCGAAATTCCATAGCTTTGGCGAGATAACAGAGCCCTGAGGACAGCCGCAAGTTAAATCTTTGGCGTGTGTACAATGGCCAAGTCGAAGCTTAATTTGACCATTAAAAAAGTAAGAACGTATTATGGCATAAATATTAGAGTAGCAACCTCGATTTTTTAGTTTTAATAATAATATCGGCCACCAAGCATGATCGAACGCGCCGGAGATATCTAATGAAATGGCGACCACGTATTTGGATTCCGAAAGATTTACTATTTTTCTAACTTCCATAGCCGCGTCAACAGTCGATTTCCCGGCGGTGAAACCGAACTGATCTACTGAAGCTATATCTATGAAATTGGGTATACTGCTTAAGTACTCGTAAATAATTACGTAGGTATAATTTTATCTTTGCACTCGCAATAGACACTGAGCTACAGGGGGGTGAAAAGTACGTCGAAACGGTTCGTGTAAATACTGCACGGCATGCGCGCGGCCTGCTGGAACTAGGCTTGCGCACTTCCGTGCGCTTTGATTACAAAACAGCTCATGAATTGGATTCCTTGATAGTAGTAACACAAGAAACATTATTTATAGTTTGTTCGTTCTAAGATGATATGGGTGACAGTTCTCATATTCCTTGCTACGGATTTTTTTTACAAGAAAACAAAAAAAATCAGAATGTAATAAATTATATTCCATCTACAAAAATAAATGTTTCCTGTAATTGTAAATGAATAAAAATGAAAAGTTACTAAATGCTAACTTATTGATATAAAATTATAAATATTAACTCTGAAATAGGAGTATAAAATTATTGTTACGAAAATATTTGAAAAATGTCACATGCATGAAACGGAACGGAACTTATGTCAATAGAGGTTGACACAGTTGAATCGAAATCAAATCGATAAAAAAGGGCGGCCATCTTAAATCGCCGGCGTCACTCTAAAACATACGAAATCGATAATTTCGATTGCAATTCCTTTACGAGGTGATTCGATATTTTTAAATTATTCGATTAATTTTTTTAGGTAACTTCCCTACTATTGTCAATTATAATGTGTCACGCATATCATCATAAGACGCACAAACTATAATAGGCAAATTGCAGGCTGACATTTTGGTAGATTTATGTCAAGTCAATGCTAATAACTGCCTATGAATCAGAGTTTTGGCGGGCATGTGAAAGATTGCTGTTGTGTTTTGTATTATTTTCCTAAAATTGTGTTAGCTGGGTTTTTAATGTGTAATATTGGTAGAATATTAACCATTAGATAGTCGTGTTCATGCACAAGTGTAGAAAAGTGATGTAATATCCAGAAACGTGCTATTTTGTGTTCCCTCCAAAACTCCATCGAAAGTTTAAGTAAAGCGTCTACCACTTTACTGAATCGACCGACTTGACTCCTTGACTGTATTGACTTTTACTTAGACTTTGACTAGACTTTAGACCTGACGATACACGAAAACGATGATGAAAACATAACAATAGTATGGGCAATGGCTGTATGGGCTTTGTTCCCTTTGCCTGTCCTGAATGGGACGAATCAAACCAAAAAAAAAATGCCTATGAATCAATAAGACCCACACCTCACTAAGCGACACTACGCTGCAGCAGAGTGACACGACACTTATACTGATGTTTTGTCATTTTTGCAAAGAAATGCAAGATACAAATCGTACAATTACAGATAAAACATTTGGCCTTTTCCTTTTTTTATAGGAGGGGTGCATGGCAAGCGCCGGGTTTGCTGCAAGCTCAGGCGCTGCATAAGTGGGGTATAATGCTGGTGGAGGGGAACCCGTCTTATACCCCAATTCCGCCCATCGTTGACATGGTATTTTTTTATTAATGTATGCCAGCAAATTCCACCTTTGATACTTAACTATTACCTTTACGCGGAAAGGGAGGGGGCTATTAGAAAGAGCAGGCTGTCTGTTTCTAACAATTTTCATGTAAAAAAATTGCCACATACTAAAAAATAAGGAGCACATAATACATAATATGTGCTTTCGTCATATTATGACATACTTTATGAAGAAAATTTGAAAAAGGTTTTCCTAAATAATATTCGAAAACTTTGCACTTTGTATACTGATTACTGCATCATTCGCACAATGTTATTTTGTCTTTTTCAGATGATCAACGTTGGCCGTAAAATGGGAATGCAAATTTCCCAGCCCATGTTCATACGGGAAAGTCTGCAGATACGCGAACTGAGGAACACGCTGTTCCAAATGGTGGACAAAGGTGTCAATTTCGTGGTCGTCATCATCACTAATAGAGACAAAGATGCTTATCATAAGGTATTTTGAAAATATTTACGGTTCTATGCGTTACGTATTACGTATACGTACTATACTACTAGGCGTTATTTTTGAGTCTCTTAGTACCTGTCCAGATGAGGCGCGAAGTCCATACGCGCGTTTCAATTTCTATTGCATCCAGATACCGCGTTTTACGCGCGTTTTTACGCTATAAACATGGACTCGGAAGTTATCACGCTCCAATCAAATACGTCCATTCGCAAAGGACTCGCGCGTAGTACTGGACGTTGCAATAGCACCCAAGTATCTGGACTCGCGTGTCGCTCGTGCGTTGAGGGTCCCGCTCATTGCACGCGTTTCACGTGCGAGTAAGGAAACGCGTCTGGCGCGTAGGCATCTGGACGGGATATATTATGTTGCTCTAGTATCTCGAGTACGCGCGTAAAATGCGCAAGTCGCGCATTCGCGCGTAAGACGCCTCATCTGGACAGGCTCTTAAAGTGAGACCAGATTAGGCTTAACTACATAGCTATATGCTGCACAGCGTATTGAGCAGCACAAACAACGTCTGAAATAACAGTGGGCTTTGGCCTGTACCCCCTTACAAACCTTCCTTTGGAGCCTCCACACGTAACCTCATACGACACAACATTACTTATAAGTCATAAGTACTCGTGTAAAATTATGTACCATCGAGGAAGTTGATTCCTATGCAGTTGAGAGACCAACGTCATTTGGTCGATTATGTCAATTCAATATTAATTGTGATCTGTCGGCTGAGTTTGACGTAATGCGACCAAACTACGTAGACCCCCCATTTGCATAGGAATCAACTTCTCTGATAGTACTTACAGAAAAAAATGTAATGTTGCCAGCAGATGGCGGTTTTTTTCCTGAATATTTAATTAAAGTTTAGTACTGTTAATGGAATATTTTTAATGTTTATGTGTCTTACGGTTTTCGCTTTTTTTTTGTCATAATATTATGAATGACTATGACATCATTTGGTTTGGTCCAATAAATAATGGTTGTCTTGTATTTCAGGTTAAGCGAACTGCTGAACTCGACGTGGGAGTTCTAACTCAGTGTATCAAAGACTTCACGGCTAACCGAAAGATGAATGAGCAGACAATGCGTAACATTCTATTGAAGGCAAGTTAGATTATTATTTTTAACAAAAAATTAAAACCGACTTCCAAGGTAAAAACAATAATAGCATCCTTATAATATGAACTAAAAAGTATTAGTAGTAGAACACTGCAGTTTCATCACAATTGGTTAAGTAGTTTTTGAGATGGGGATTTTAAATTCTCAATAATGTACTATCAGAGAAGTCGATTCCTAGGCAGATAGCGGACCTAAGTAATTTGGTCGCGTCAAGTCAAATTTGTTTTAACAAGTTGAATTGACATAAGCCGACCACATGACGTAGCCTGTTCGTTAACTGCCTAGGAATCAATTTCCTCCATGGTTAAATTTTTAAGTCAGGTTATCTTTGCAAAATACTATTATTTATCTATTGAACAGATCAATTCGAAGTTGATGGGCGTGAACCAAGCTCTGGAGGCGTCGTCGTTGCCGAGGTGTCTGCAGGGCGCGGACGTGATGCTTGTTGGCGCTGACGTCACACATCCCTCACCTGATCAGGTGAAGTAGCTGCCTATTGAAGAGACTAAGGGCCTTTTTCACCACATAAAAATCAGTGCCGGATAGGCTATCCACAACTGACAGATAGAGTATGCCTTTTCTGTCAGGTAAGTTGTGGATAGCCTATCCACCACTTTACAGATGAAGTATGGAGAATCTGTCAAAAAAGTTGTGGATATAGTCTGTGCGGCACTTTATCAGGAAGTGGTGAAACAGGACCTAAGGGCTTTTTCACCATTTACGGATAAGTCCCGGATAGGCTATCCACAACTGACAGAATATGCTCTTACTGTCAGATAAATTGTGTATAGCCTAACTTATTAGCGAGTGGTGAAACTGCCGCTAATACTATAATCCATATTAATTAAAACGAGGAAAAATTTGTTTGCTTCGAATAGGCACGGGGAAGGGCGTGGGATACTTTTTATCGTGGAAAAATGTATGATTTCGTGGGATACTGCTTTTACGCGGGCGGAATGCGCGCATGTCTAGTAAATGTTTAATATCCTTAGTCCTAAACTTAATAATATTATCCATACTCGTACTAATGTTATAAAATATGCGAAAGTGTGTCTGTCTGTTTGTTACCTCTTCACGTCCAAACCGCTGAACCGATTTTGCTGAAATTTGGTATGAAGACACTTTGAGTCCTGTTAAAGGACATATGATACTTTTTATCCCGAAAAAATGTATGGTTATTTAATTGTAAGTTAATTTTGGCGCAACGGATTTGCGGGCGTCATCTAGTGTACTTATATTATAAAATACATAATATTATGTAACAGTATGTATATCAGTTATTACTTCTACACACTGAAACCGTTGAATCGGTTTGGATGCTTAGTATTTCATAAAATAGCAATCATAATAAAATAAACAGAAAAAGAACGGATTATGTATGGTTCAGAGATGATACTGCAGACCCCCATACATACACTCGCGAATCCCTATGGGTCTGCGGACCATTGGTTGGGAAACTCTGCCCTAGACTGTATTGTTGTGCATATTATGTATATTAGAATGTGCAGAAAAAAAAAGAAGTGAATTACATTTTTGAACGTTTATTTCAAGTGGCAAAGCAAAGAAATTCCGTCTTTACTTTCCACCACATAATGATGGTATATCAAAATTATTGTGTTTCAGTCAAGCGTACCCAGTATTGCGGCTGTTACTGCATCTATGGACTCCAAGTATTTCCTCTACAACATTGAACTCAGCGTTCAAACGCCAAAGGTATGCTTTTTTTAAAATATAATTATCAATTAACTAACTCTAAAGCATAGAATACATAATTAGTACCTCACGGTACAGAAGTTTCACTCCAGAGCTTAGGTGGTTAGGATAAACGCAAGTGTCCGGTCACCGGACTAGTCTCAATTGGATGGCACTCGCTCGACTTGTAGCACACGCAGCGCACGCTTCCGCGAAACAAAAGTAATAGTACCCGGCCCCGCGCCACCGCGCCGCTCGCTTGACAACCCTGGCAGAGGAAGCGAGACGGCAGACAGTTATTATACTATGAACGCTAAACGTAATGCAAAAGGTTGAAATTAGGTTGTTTTCTAGAGTAGTAGATAAATATCTCGGCGATTTCGTGCCGTTTGTATGGAAGTGAGACAGGCCTGTCTAAAGGTACTAAATTCCTAATACAATATGTCTAATTACAGAAAGAGATGATAATGCAGTTTGAAGACATGATGGTTGACCACCTGAAAGTGTACAAACAGCACAACAATGGCAGACTGCCCAAGAAGGTGTATGTGCTTCGAGATGGTGTATCCGATGGACAATTCGCTGAGGTATCATACTAGATTAGTTGCCTTATGCTAAGCCCAAATTTCACCAACGACTGTTAAAGTTAACGCTCGAATTAGTATCACGTTACCTCTTCGTTTTTCTTATGTATGAAATAGAAGACATGACATTTTAACAACCTGTTAACACTAAGGCTTGATTCACATGGCACAATCCTGCACGTTTCCTGCACTTTTTTTTTCAGTATACGTCTTAATAAATAAATAGTGGCGCATACAATGCATATAGAAGCAAATAGAGCCATTTACACGTCGATTGTACTGCGTGATTTGTTACAGTACAATCGACGTGTGAATAGTTCTATATACTTTGTATGCGCCAATGTTTATTCTACTTTTTATGTTTATTCTTTTGTACTGCAAAAAAACGTGCAGAAAACGCGCAGGATCGTGCCGTGTGAACCTGGCCTAACAGACGTTGGTGCAATTGGGCCTTAGCCCAATAAGACGTTTATATTCAGCCACTGCCGCTGCTCCTCGCGCTGCCGGAAATATTGCTCTGAATACTTCTGCGACAGTAATGAACTTATAGCACAAGTGAGCGTTTACGCTCAGCCCAGGCATGGCAGCGCGAGTGACTATTTATAGGTCTACCAGAATCTGATGCTAAATTTGGATGGCATAATTTCTATAAATTTTTATATTTGTATGTTTCACACACAGAAGAAAAAAATAATCTAAATGTTTTATTCAAATTATCCCGGTATTGATAGTCAATTTCTTTTCTCACTTTTTGCCATCAGATCCTGGTAGATCTATACATTTTCGCGCAGCCCACTTTCTTGCCCGACAGGGCTGAATGTAAACGGCCCATAAAAGTTAACAGTGGATTCGATGTGTTAACTATTTCGTTGGTTGGTTTGAGTAACGATCAGCCATACTGGCCATTGACACTAATATTTGAGACAAGACGAGAGAATCTTACTAATATTATAAAGGCGAAGAGTTTGTGAGTGTATGTTTGTTACTTCTTCACGCCTAAACGGCTGGCTGGAGAGATTGTGATAAAATTTGTCATGTTTCAAACACATGTTTTTCTAATTATTATGTATTATTCCTATAGAAAAATCAATGAAAATATTGATTTTCATTGATTTTTCTATAGGAATAATACATAATAATTAGGGGTGGGCCGAAATTCGTTTTACATTCGGTTTAACCGAACTTCGGCAGCTTGAACCGAACTTCGTCATTCGGCCGAATTTCGGTTAAAATGCCGAACATTCGGCACTAAATATACTTGCACTATCATAATAGAAATTAATGAACAAACCATATCTGTAGTAAGAGTAAAATAAAATAAGTCTGAGCTCATTCATAGTCATTTATTTGAATTAGAAAAAGTAATTAGTACGTGATAAACAAAAAACTTAAATTGGTATTTTTAAATCTACTGCAGTCTAAAAAATTTTTGGTTACTTAATCAAACAAAACACTTTGGATTCGATCTTCTAGCTCACTTACCAAACCAGCCTTAGAAATCTTTATTACTCAATTTAAAAAAAATTACTGCCATTCTCAACAAGTCTTAGAAATCTCTCAAGTACTTAACCAAAAAACAAAAATTAAACTACTTTTCTTAACAATAATAACCATCCATTAGAAGTCTCTCTTACCTAGTCAGACCATGTCAGACTCAGAACACACAAGAAACTGGAAGATCTTAATAATGAGTTGTAGAAATCTTTGGACAGGTACCTAGGTAATTTGACTGTAGCGATGTCGATTTTTCTCAGCAATGACTAAAGCTAAGAAATTAAAGTTCATTGTCAGTATTCATCATGTCTTTGTCTTTGAATTACCTATAACATAACACGATTGGTCAACTTTTATAACACAGAATAATCAATCAAACCTCTGTAAAAAAAGGGATTCCTATTTTGCTAACAGAGGAGAGTGATTTAAGCTTCCAATTAAATTTGTACATTAAATTGGTTCAAGCATACACTTTAATTTGCCCGTAGCTTATATATTGAAATGTATTTATGGATTTTAAATTTCGGGAGAAAAACCATTTTGTCGCTTACGCCCTTTCCATTTTTGCTGTTCCGTTGCTTGTTTCCTATGAGAGGCCGGGCCGGTCGGAAAACAAGCTTTCTAAAACATATCCAACGCGGTTTTTTACTTTAACGCGGTGTCACCTTAACCTAGTAAAAGTGCTAAATTATATTGGTCTGCTTATTAGCTGTTGGCCCCGCGGGAAAGCGCGGAGTACGGGCGGGGCACATCTAACAATATTTGCAGCAAGTGCGTAAAAAGTCACAACACGAATAACAAAAAATTAAAACCGACTTCCGAGGTAAAAACAATAATAACATCCTTATAATATGAACTAAAAAGTATTAAATAATTATTCCTATCTAATAGTGCCTTTTTCCGAATTCGGCTTAAACTCAACTATTTCTGTACTCAATCTTCATCATTTTGAAGTCGGTACCAGATGAATCTTCAGTTCTCTGATAGAATATTAATTGAAACTTTTGGAACTGGCACCGACTTCAAAATTATGAAAATTGAGTACAGAAATAGTTGAGTTTAAGCCGAATTCGGAAAAAGGCACTATTAGATAGGAATAATTATTTAATACTTTTTAGTTCATATTATAAGGATGTTATTATTGTTTTTACCTCGGAAGTCGGTTTTAATTTTTTGTTAAAAATAATAATTTCACTCTTTTTAGTTTTTAGTTACCTAGTACTAAACTATCGCGTACTATGTACGTAAATAATACACCTGTATAAACTCAACTATTATTCTACGTATCTTGTTACAAGCTTACCGGTGAGCAAGACACAATAGAATAACAATAGATTTCCAAGAATCCACGATCGAAGGATACAAACTAGGTATTAGCAACAAATTATAAGTATCGTGCTGAAACCGGTCTCGAACGCTTCAACTCCCAAGCGGCTCTTTTTAGTTACCTAGTAAGCCAACGCGTACTATAGGTACGTAGAATAATACACCTGTATATTATTATTCTACGTATCTTATTACAGTCACACTTACAAAATATAATATCAGCTGCAGCCTGCAGATAATTTTAAACAATACATTTAAAAAAATCGAAGTGAACACGTGTGACGTGCTAAGTAACCGGTCACCGGACTAGTTTCTATAGGCTGGCACTCGCTCGACTTGTCGCACCGCGCACGTGACGCATCGCTGATCGCACACAGTACCCGGCTCGCGCCGCCCGCGCCGCCCGCGCCGCGCCGCTCGCGCTCGCTTGACAGCCCAGGCAATTATAATATTGTACTATGAACGCTAAACGCAATGCAAAAGGTTGAAATTAGGTTGTTTTCCAGAGTATCTCATAGAAGTTTCTGGCCCCACAGGACAGGCTATGCCTAGTGTGGGGATTTGTCTTAATCTTAAGTTGTATTAATATTGTATTTTTCTGGAAATAAATAATTTGTAATTTGTAAGTGAGACAGAATGTTACGTTTAATCGAAGCAACTTTAACTTCTCAGAAGTAATGTCAAATGTGTGCCTTATGCTCTGGAGATAAGGTTGAATTTGGTGACATTGGTGACCCTGACGTGGTAATGAATTAATGATGATGATGATGATGAATATAATTTGCATAGTAGCATAATATGCTTTCAGTTCTTAAAACAGCGCCTAAACTCCCAAACTTGTAGCTATAAGGAATCCGGAGTTCTCTTAGTATCTTCGGAACCATAGTATACCTCGGTGAAAAATCTTGCGTTTTGGTAGCATATGCTTAGGATGCTTCTCATAAAACCAAAATCACCATATGTTTCCATATAAATTTCGAGGAGTTCCCTCGATTACTCATGGATCCCATCATCAGGTCACCACTTTTGTGAACATGGTACCAAATTGGAGTGAAACCTAATACAACAAAACAAAAATTTTGAAAATCGGTTTACAAACGGCGGAGTAATCGTTGAACATAAAAAAAAAATATCCACAGCCGAACATATAACCTCCTCGTTTTTTGGAAGTCGGTTAAAAAGCGCGGCGAAGTTGAACCGAAGTTCGGCCGAACTTCGGCCGAATTTTTCATTTTTACCGAATGCTCGGCCGAACGTCGTATTCGGTTCAAACCACATTCGGCCTTCACTAATAATAATTAGAAAAACATGTCAAATCCAACTGCCAAGTAAATTGCGTACTAACAGTAGATGATTTTTCGCGAATTGTCGCGAAAAATCATCTACTGTTAGTACGCAATTTACTTTCACTAAAAAACCGCCCGCGGTTACCCGTAACACCGCGGCGCATAGCTAGTAATTTATATTTACACTTGTATGTAGACTCTGGAGTATAATTTGTATCGTGTTGTTATAAAGATGTATATTTCAGGTGATGAACAGCGAGTTGGTCTCTCTCCATAACGCGTTCAAACGTTTTACTGCCGAGAAACCAGAAATATTGTTCCTCCTGGTTCAGAAGCGACACCATACTAGGTGAGTACGAATAAAGTTGAAACATTTTTGCCGACTTCGTCAGCTTCTTCTTGCTTTCAGTTTCGCGTCCTGTATTATAAGCAAAGTTATATAAACACAGTAGCTCGATCTTTTTATTTTTAACACGCTTATTAAGTTTGGGCTGTACGTATGTAACGGAATCTTTGAGCGCGATATTTACCTATCTCCAGTAGTCTAATTAATTCGAAACTTTGCATACGTATTAATAACCAATGACTATGCAATATATTTTTTTAAATATCCTGTTTTTTTTTAGTTTTTTAAAGTACATATTCATTTTTTTTTAATTTTCCGAGGTTGAAATTAATTTACTGTTTTTTTTTAGACTGTTCACCACCAGACATGAGAATGTTGAGCCCGGAACCGTCGTCGACACTGATATTGTGCACCAGACCGAACTAAACTTTTACTTGGTACGTTATTCTTTTCTAGTTTTCATAATATTTTATGTACGAATAGGTAGAAAAATGCAAGTTGATTTGACTGCGTTATTAACATTGTGTTAGTGAGCCCTTTCTAAAATGACAATCAAATAGTCGGTACTCTTTGATTGCCCTTTTAGAAAGGGAGTAAGAAAAATATTTGAAAAGTCGTGACGTGAGTCATTAAAAACATTTACAAATACATCTATATCTATACTTATTATAAAATGAAGTCACTTTTTTCCCTCATGTCCCTTTGTTCCCATTAATCTTTAAAACTACGCAAACGATTTTGATGATTCTTTCAGTGTTAGATAGCCCATTTATCGAGGAAGGTTATAGGCTATATTTTATTACGCTAAGATTAATAGAAGCGAAGAAATAGAGGAAAATGTGGAAAAAACGGGGGAAATTATTTGAAAGGGCTAACTTGAACGCGCTAATCTCAGGAACTACTGGTCCGATTTGAAAATTTCTTTCAGTGTTAGATAGCCCATTTATTGAGAAATGCTATAAGCTATATTTTATTATGCTAAGATTAATAGGAGAATGTAGAAAATTATTTGAAAGGGTTTAATCTCGCGAACTACTGGAGCAATTTTTATGTTATTTGGAGATAAGAAGTAGACCACATTAAGGATCGTGATGGGCTATCGATTTTAATCATTTTTTCAGTGGCTATATATTTTATTCCCGTGCGGCGCCGGGGCGGGTCGCTAGTACAATATCAACTGTTGTCTGGCACAACACATCACTAATACTGTTCACAATAATATGATACATTAAACCTCTAAGTAACTTGTAATTGTCTTTCTGATTACAAGATCTAAAACTACCATTGTCATTACTGCATATATGGCTGTTAGTTTTACATAATAAATAAATAAACGATTTTGCATGTCCAGGTGTCGCACCAAGCTATCAAGGGTACGGCGCGGCCGACGCGCTACCACTGCGTGTGTAACGACGGCAAGTTGACAGTGTCCGAGGTGGAGCAACTGGCGTTCTACCTGTGCCACCTGTACTCGCGCTGCACCAGATCCGTGTCGTACCCCACGCCGACGTATTACGCCCATCTGGCGTGCTTCCGCGCGCGCTCGCTTACATTGTGAGTACTATTAGGGTCTACACAGATGGACCGCAGTTCAACTGCAATCCAACTGCAAATTGCAGTTCAAGTGCAGTTTGAATGCAGTTGACACGACTGCAATACGACTTCAATAGAACTGCAAACCAAACAGTTCATACGACTGCACGCCGACTGCAACTGAACTGCAATCCGACTGCGCGTTTGGTTTCAGGTTTTCAGTTCTATTGCAGTCGTATTGCAGTCGTGTCAACTGCATTCAAACTGCACTTAAACTGCGATTTGCAGTTGGATTGCAGTTGAAATGCGGTCCGTCTGTGTAGACCCTTACTAAAGAAACGTAGCGTATAAGTTATTCAAGGCCCGCTCTCTGTATCATACAACTTTTCCAACTTGACACACAAGATTAAGTGACAAATTAAGAGGAGTAAACTTGTTACTTGGTACGTGAACAAAATATGCGATTACCTTTAATGCTAGAAAACGAAAGAGTTGCCAAATAAACGAGGTCTTTTTTTAGTGTGCAAGTTTTTGATCTTATATAAATATTAAGTAAATAATTATTAAATGTCTGTTGTGCAGCCGTTAAAAAGAAGTATCTAAATAGGTATAACAGTATCTAAATTGCAATATTTTTTCCAGTGGCGATCGCTTCAACAACGCGGATTTGGAGAAGAACCCGAAGCGCATTCACGTCATGGACCGAATGCTCAAGTTCAGCCGAATGTTCTTCGTTTAAAACTGTAAATTGTCATGCAGGCGTGTGGCATTAGCCGCGTACTGACCAAGCGAGCCGCCTCGCTGCCTCGCTCAAGCGTGCCGCGGCCGAGCCAAAAGTTGTCGGTTTTTGGTCAATACTCAAAGGCGCCTCGGACGTTTGCCGCGCATTAACACGTACTGACCGACCGAGCAAATGCGCGCGAGGCTGCTGCGGCGAGGCGACTCGTCAGTACGCGGTTATTGACGTCCTCTTGACCCAGCTCTGCTTTTCTCTTTTATTCACTGTAGTGCTAAGAGCCAGTCCACACGGCGCTTTGCGTCAGCGTTGCGTCGACGCAGTGCTGCCGTTGCTTTGTTTTATATATACGAATAACCAAGGTGTTCTCACGGCGCGCTGCGTCGTCGCAACGCACACATGACGGACAGCAGCCTCCGAGACGAATCGGAAGGATGTTGACGTTAAGACTGTGTCGTAATAACGCAGCGATGGCGCAGCACCCGTGTGGCCGGCTATGCGTCTAAATATTTGCGTTGCGACGACGCAACGCAATGCGCCGTGTGGACTGGCTCCAACTGGATATACGTCATGGCTACTATTTGCGTGAAAGAGACAAGTAGCAGTCACTTGGTGATTTTATATGCTCCATGACCGGACTATTATATGGGGGTTTTCTAGACGACTAGTTGATAAGCAAAAACTTTCAATGTATTCTCGGTAAAATCTAATGCTTGGCACGGACTGGAAAATCATCATAATGCATAATATCATTATTCTATGATAATCATAAATTGATGTTTGCATATTATTCTTAGTATGTGTGAGAGAGAGAGAGTACATGAGAGACTGTGAGATATTTTAGTATTATGCGAAAAAAAAACAAAAATGAAAAAAAAAACTATATTTTACAGTAATTTTTTCTCAGCTATTGTTGTGCTCTATCTATAGAGTGAAATAGGGAAGAACATTATTCATACTGTTGTTACAATTATTATTATTAGTGTCCGACCGAAACTAGTTTTAGGACCGAAACCGAAACTGAAAACGAATTTCGGCAATGGTGTCTATTTCGGCGGAAACCGAAACCGAAACTTCCTTACAAGGCTAATATTTTGAGGGAAAAATAAAGAAAACGTTATTATAATCACTTAGTCTTTATTGTTTTCTCTTTAAATCACGTAGTTACTAATATCACAATCACAATAGGTATAAGTAGTTACTTAATATTTAAGTAAGTAATAAAATTAACAAAAATAAATCACTTTTATCTTTAGAACAAATAAACTTAAACTTCTTTCTTATAAACTCAGTTTGACACTTTTTATGACCCTTCAGTCATAAAAGTAAAAAAAAAAGAAGAAAAAAGACAAAAGCTAAACGACTATATTATAATATAATACTATAAATTGAGTATAAACTATGATCTTAATCACAAGAATGCAGAAAAAGAGGCGACAACATCTACAAAACCTGTCCCATAGTCGGGTGTTTTACCTTAATAATTTCTCAAAACAAAATTGGTAGTACCATGGTAGTACGTGAGTTAGAATCTACGGTACTTGCCACTTGAATACCTTGGTGATAAATACTAAAATGAACTTTGAAACTGAATCCATAATATTATCACCATGAAATGCACTATAGTCATTACTAACTACCTAACTAATGTTTGTTTACGTATAGCATTTGCGAACCAAAAAAATATAGGTTAGATTAAACTTGATTATACTTTTAAGTTTTATCAGTCATATTGAATATTATTTTTTGATGTTTACTACCTGCTCTTATGTTATAACGACATAAAACGAGATAAAACTTACAAATTCAAAATAAATCACTAAAAAAATCGCCACCACAACAAAACAAAACGAAGAGCAAACAAACAAGCGAGCGAATCACGACATTGGCTATGATGACTGATCGGATTCATTCTGTCATTCGACGCGCCGAACATGACCGATAACAGCGCGGAAACTCCCGAATGCACATTCGGTTTCGGTCGTAGTTTCGACAAGTTTGCCGCCGAAAACGAAACTAAACCGAAACTCGTGTTTTTACCGAAACTCAACCGAAAACGAAACCGGAACCGAACATTCGGTCGGACACTACTGTTACATTCAGTTATGAATTATTCGATGTATTTAATATTATTAAAAATGGGAATTATACTTATTTTGCTCATAAAAAATCTCACATTCGAATTAAAAGCTGACTTTTCTTTCGAATCTTAAAACACAAAAAAATATATTTTTTATACTTACCTAAGTACTAACTTTAAACTATAACTCTTATTATTTTTAGAACACACAATTTCTTGCACTTTTGTTACAATGAGCACAACTTGTTTTAATTTTATAGCCAATGAAGATTAAAGAATAATTACATAAATGTAAAAATTTTCATCTCATTTTCATTGCTAATTAATTACAATTTATCAGCAAATTGTGCTCCTGTACCAAAATTTATAATATTAGAAGTTACAGTTTATTATTGTAGTAATTTACAGTAGGTACATTGAAAACAGATTATCTCCAAAAATTTTATAAAATAGGTAGTATAGGTATAGGTACTACATAATATTACGTTGTTATTTCGAACTTGCGTGTAATTTGTCTTTTTAAAAGACATAAGAATAATACTACTGTAATATTTATAAAAGTAAACCATGCGAATATAAAAATATGTTTTGATGTATAATGTTAAAAAGTTACAAGTGTATTCTTGAAATAAAACTAACACTGACACATTTTGCACAAAATTTTCCTACTAATATGTTCAAAACGTTTATCAACATTTTATGAAAAGGTATAAAAATGGCTATGCAAATATGTCTGTGTTCCTACTTCCTAACTGTACCAAAATTGATGTTTCGTATTTAAATGTTAGGTCAAATTTATCTCTATAATAAACGAGGCCAAAAAATCGTGTTGTCGTTTTAATATTTAAGTTTTTTCATTCAACTCTAGTGGAGGAAGGAAAATAATTAGTTTTAAGACCTTACAAAACTTAATAATAATTACTAGGTACCAAACAATGGTTATCTTCAACAAAGGATTATAAGCCACAGGCGAGGCCATGGTGCACCGTTGCGTCGAGCGTCACCGTTGAGGACTTAAAGTGTTGCATGCAATGATATAATAAATAATAACTCAAAGCAGATATGTTACTACCGCGCGAATTGTGAAGCTTCAAATACAGGTCAATTGTCCGCTCCTTTATTTAGTCTGCATCGAACCATCGAACGCACTTCACGAACGTACCGCGTCTTGTCAAGTACCAAAATAAATTGAAAAAGCCGTCGTGTGTATTTAGAAATTGTACGAACTATGGCTCCAAAGTAAACAAAACACATGGAATCTCTTACCACTTATAAGAATGCAATAAATACCTCGATTGATTACATTTTCAATTATTTTTTCGAACAATCTGAAAAAATCGAATTTCCGCCATGGTTCAGGCAAAGAAAGTGACAGCGATATGGTTTTGACGCAAGAACGATAAGGATGGTTGCGCTGCTGCAGCCATAGAGTAGTTAGTGCAGACTCGCCACATGACTGTTAGATGGTGACTTAAATGCCTACAATTGCAGTTTATTTGTATTCTATTTTTATACGCTATGCGATGTCTTATGCAACTGTACTGTACTGTAAAATGAATGAGGAGTACATTTTGCTACCAATGATGAAGCAAAACAATTGAAGTATCGCATTTTAAAATCATTTTTGAATTCCAATGTTTTTGACTCGCTCTTAGGGGGGTATTACATTATCATTTATATTGGATCATTTACAGGATCATATTATATAGGATCCAATAAAAATTATCATTTGATCATATTATCTGCATATTACATTATCATATAACATTAATCCTATTTTACGTCATATGTTGTTTCAATAGCTAATGGGGAGCGCTAACGCTGACAGGTATTGACATCAGTGTTACTAGATCTCAGAGAATTCGATTTGTCAAAAGACATCGTCATTTTTAATATGGCTTGTTTTTTGTTATTTCAGCAAAATTATTCAAGTATATAATTAGAAAAAGAATTACATTACATTATTTGAAACATACTAACGAACAAGAAATTAAAAACTCTTTTTTATATTAAATAACTGGCAACACCAATTTCTATGACCGTATTGGATCCAATCTCTCAGCAAATGTTAAAAATCTATGATCAAGGAAGAAATGAATCATTTATCTATATTACATGATCCAATATAAATGACCCAATGATCTAGGATCCAATATAAATGATAATCTAATACCCCCCTTAGAACATTCAAAATAACAGACCCCTATTTTTAATCATAGAGCTCATCTCATACTAATATTATAAATGCGAAAGTGTGTCTGTCTGTCTGTTACCTCTCCACACCCAAACCGCTAAACCGATTTTGCTGAAATTTGGCATGGAGATACCTTGAGTCCCGGGAAAGGACACATGATAGTTTTTATCCTGGAAAAATGTACGGTTCCCGCGCGATAAACAAATTTTGGTGCAACGGAGTTGCGGGCTTCATCTAGTAATTGATAAATACACAAATATTCGTCTCCATTTGGCACATAAAAATAATCCGGAAATACAAAAAATGTCAAAGAGACAGAAAAGAAATATACTAAATCTTTTTGAAGGTACATAAAATATGTATTTTATGTAGTAAAAAATGATTAAAATCGATAGCCTCGATCCTTCACGTGGTCTACTTCTTATCTGAACCTGTGCCAAATAACATAAAAATTGCTCCAGCAGTTCGCGAGATAAGCCCTTTCAAATAATTTCCCTCATTTTTTCACATTCTCCTATTAGTCTTAGCATGATAAAATATTGCCTATAGCCTTCCTCAATAAAGGGGCTATAATATCTAACACTGAGAGAATTTTTCAAATCGGACCAGTAGGTAGTTAGCGCGTTCAAGTTAGCCCTTTCAAATAATTTTCGACGTTTTTTCCTCATTTTCCTCTATTTCTTCGCTCCTATTAGTCCTAGCGTAATAAAATATAGCCTATAGCCTTCCTCGATAAATAGGCTTTCTAATACTGAAAGAATCATTAAAATCCGTTGCGTAGTTTTAAAGACTAAAGGGAGCAAAGGGATATGAGGGAAAAAAGCGACCTTATTTTATAATAATATGTATAGATATAGATATTTATTATTACTTAAATATTTTGGTGTTAAAATTTTCAATTAATGTAAAAGTAACTCTTACATATGTTCTTTCATTTCTTACCTTATTTTAAAGCTGGCAACGCACCTGCAGCTCTTCTGATGTTGCGAGTGTCCATGGGCGATGGTAGTTGCTTACCATCAGGTGACCCGTTTGCTCGTTTGGCCTCTTATTTAATTTAAAAAAAAACCTACTAATTAATATAATATACATATTTAGCCCGGGCATACGACCGATCCTAAAGTAATTACTCTAAAAAAATATTATGTAAATACAAAGAAACAAAAATTTACACGTTATATACCCCAAGTACTAATATTTTTAAAAATATTCAATGTGTACTTTTGTTTTCCTACGACTTTATTATAATATGTATAGAATATAGCACAAAGTTTAATAAAAAATAATCTAACAAACAATTAGTTTTATTCAATGTCTCTTCTGTTCAACAATAACAATATTCTCTTATTCTTTGTCGCGCATGCGCGCCGATGCGCCTGTCAAGTGCAATTCAAAACCATCTCAAAACATATAGTTATTCTATTCTATGCCATTCATTACGTATTATCTGTCGCATTCATTGTTGTAACTATGGTAACCTTTAGATATGACAGAGGTAAATTTGAAAATTGTTTGGAAGCAATTTAAGCTGGAAGATAGTATGAACGTAACAGATCTGTATTTAGTAGAATATCATTGGTTGCATGCCACTTTTGCGTTGTGTTGTCGCACGACACAATACAAGACGGTGACAGTCCAGCGCGATATTCAGGTCAGACAGAACGGAGCGCAGCGGAGAGGATTTTGTTGACGCGCTTGAAAATAAAATTTAAAATTATTACACGCGATAAGGGATTCCCACGTATCCTCGAGGACGTGCGAGCAGTTTTTGTAAGGTTCAAGCATTTATGCACTTCAGTATAATAGTTTTAAAGTTTATTTTCAAGTGCGTTAATAAAATCCTAGTCTCCGCTGGGCGCTGCGCTCCGTTCTGTCTGCGCTGACATAGTATGGTAGTTTTACGCCAAGAGCTAAAACAACTGAAGCGTGATAACTGATAGCGTAATTTATAATACTTACCATAAGTAGATAAACGTCTGCCTTCACGGGTGCGGATCGGATTCAGATGGGACGTACCTAGTGTGAAGGCGCCTAAAAAGGCTGATTAGTAAAGTATACTTATTACTCATACTTAACTACTGGCTAATCCTTCAATTACCTAAGTCCTATGTTTTTGTACGACTGTGTTAATTACATATCAGTCGAAGCGGTCGCGTGAGGTCAATTTGTCCGCTTTGTATTCTAATCATTTTAATCTCTCGCGTGCCGAACTGCTCCTATGTACAAATCTAGGAGAGGTCGTGCGAAAAACCCGTGATTCTCGATAATTAACCCCGTTATGCGGAATTCAGGGCCATTTCAATAAAATTTATGAGGAAAATTAATTTCTTGAAAAAGCGAAGTGCGACGCGCGACGACAATTCTTTTGTTTTAGAGAAATTTCGTGATCGACAGAAATTACCCGCGCTTGAATAAAGTGTAACAAGTTACAATAATTTTATTGATTTTTTTTTAATAAGTAGTAATATTGTCTATACATATACTTAATAATACTGTAGAAATGAAAATTCTGTACATTAAAGATATTAAAAAAAATAATAAGCGGGGAGTATTACTACATCGCTATAGAAGCCAAAAATGTGGTTAGTTTTTTTGTCTGTCTGTCTGTCTGTCTGTCTGTATGTATGTATGTATGTATGTATGTATGTATGTATGTATGTATGTATGTATGTATGTATGTATGTATGTATGTATATATATATGTATGTATGTATGTATGTATGTATGTATGTTTGTTCCACTATCACACGAAAACTACTGATCCGATTTGAATGCGGTTTTCGCAGATATACTTGCCTTCTTCCAACTTAACATCTGGTCTATAAAAAAATTCCCCCCACCCTTCTAAAGGGACGAAAGAGGGGGTCAGATTTTGTATAAGACTTTTGCTTTAACACGAAAACTACTGATCCGATTTGCATACGGTTTTCGCAGATAAATTTGTCTTCTTCCAACTCAAAATCTGGTGTATAAAAAAGCGCGACAGCTAGTATTGAATAAAATTGAGGTTGGGTAACTTAGAAGTGGGTAAATTATTTACTTACAAAGTTTCTTGTCTTTAGGTAATCGATTCGTCACCATCAACCACGAATAATTTGTTATTTATCCTTGTTTAAATTACATAGACACTAATAGATGTTATGCTGCTACAAAGTGAATTGAAAACCAATACAAATAAAACCTATTATTTTACCGATAAATTGAGTTGTCTAAAATCTTCCTGTTCTGACTTTACTGTGTGCTGTGCCCCGTGTATTATTTTCCTCTATGCTTTACTGCCGCACTCAGAGTGGAACATTAATTTAAGTAATTAATTCAAAATTTTGACATAAGAACCATACATTATTAACTGTCAAACTTCATTAAGAGTCCGTATACGAAATTTTGCCGATTTCGCTCATTTAACAGACGTGATTTAATAGTTAAAATACAGTATTTCTATAAGTTTTAATGCACAACATGTAAGATCATTTCAATTATAATCTAATGTTGCAGCTAGATTTTTTTATTTTTTTTAAGTATCTTTAAATAATCTAACTCAAACCCGCGACAGTTTTGTGATTTTTGCTGTAAATGGTTTAGAATATCACCTGTTTATGGATTGTATTGACGTCTTAACGGTATGAAAAAAATACAATGTACTGTTGAGAAAGTCGTCTATACAATGTTGGAATTACTTTTTACCACTTTCATATAAAAACCCTTTAAAAAACGGAATACCTATAACTGCCCGCTAACTTGGCGATCGTCCTTTTTCACCTGGCATATGAAAGACGGGCGTGAGTGTGAAGAGAGCAGTAGAAAAGATAGTACGGGCTCTTAAATTGAAGAAAGAATAATATTATCTCTAATATATAAAATTCTCGTGTAAGTTAGTCCACGAACTCCTCCGACACGGCTTTACTGATTTTTACCAAATTTTAAATGCATATTCAGTAGGTCTGAGAATCGGCTTATTGATAAGTGCATTTGTTGAATAAATAATAGTAAATTATTACAACCTCAGACTGACGGCGACTATTGTTTGTGCGACGAGATAGCGATCGACGTTGCCATGGCGACATACTTATTTAGTCATTTCAATGAAATAATATGGGCGAAATACTTTATATTATGGCAAAGTAACGTTTGCCGGGACAGCTAGTATTCTATAATAATAATTCACACCACGTCAGTCTGGTCCCGTGGTAATGTACCTGATGGACTTGTGAACTACAACTTACAGGTACGGTACGGTACGGTACGGAAATATATTATACTTATTTAATACTTTTATACTATACATATATCTAAGATTTTTATTATAACACATTTAATACACATCCATGACCCAGGAACTTTGAAAAGAGTTGTTCCGTCGGCGGGATACGAACCCGCGACCCCCAGCTTGAGCTACCAACAGCCCACCAACTGAGCCACAGAGGTCGTCAAAAGAAAGAAGAATTAATTGTCTCTGAGTACGGCGGTTATAAATATCATTTAGGTAAGCATAATATTAGCTAACATTTAACAGACACGATAACAAAACGATCTAGGTAAAAATTAATACACCTCCGAGGAATTGTAGAGATGTAGAGACGGTGCAGGAGTTCCCACGAAATCTCTACAATGCTGTCAACAGAAAACTTAACCAAATACTCGTTGGTTACGTTTTGAACCGGTGCTCGCGACAATGGAAAGGCTGTCGTGTCTCGGTTTTCCACGATCGAGCGAACGTTATTTAAAATTCGAATATGGTTGCAGCGGTTGGTCTGGCTAAAATTCGAAAAAAGCCCAACCGATTGGCTTTAATTGTGATCTATAGTCCGGTCTAATTAGACGCAAAAAAGTCGTAACCTCGGAATAACTCGCATAGAGCTGAAAATTGGTAGAGACGTTAAATACACAATTACAAATAAAACCTCAGAAGTCCCCGGCGATCCTCCTTGTGCAAAAATTTTTATTCAAGGTCAAAGGTATAAAAATGAGGTTTTTCCTGTTTTTTTCCAAACTATACATTTTATCACAAAAATAAGTATGACAAGAGTGTAGATCATAGAATTATCTACAAAAAATATTCACACACTTTTTTCATAGGTACGTCTTACCATTCCTTATAAATGGCCGGCTCAAAGTTTGGGAAAATCATATCTATGCTTAAATTATAAAGCTAAAGAATTTGTGGAACTACTGCTTGGAATTGAAAAATAAGTTTTTTGATGGATATTCTTATTTATCGAGGGAGACTTGAGCTATATAATATCACGTTGGCACCAATAGGAGCAAAGAAACAGAGGAAAATGGGGAAAAACGGGGAAAATTATTTGAAAGAGCTTATCTCACAAACGGCTGAAGCTTATTTTTATCTTATTTGGCACAGATATAAAGTAGACCACGAGGAAGGACATAGGCTATTTTGTTTCTCGGAAAAATGTACGGTTTCCGTGAAATACATAATTAACAGGGCGGAGCGGAACTTCTAGCACTACAACATACGAGGGCTGTTCTCAGCTAAACATACTTCTGCGTGACTTACCAAATCTAAACTTTTCGAGTCGCGAAAAGCTACAGTACGAGTCAGACCGAGAATATTTAAATTTTTTTAAACAACTCTAGTATGTAGTACTAAATGTTAAGAGTGGCTCAGCCAGCGTTAATTATGAATTTCACGGAAACCGTAAATTGTCCTGAAAAACAAAATAGCCTATGTCCCTCCACGTAGCCTATTCTTTATCTGTGCCAAATAACATAAAAATCGCTTCAGCCGTTTGTGAGATAAGCTCCTTCAAATAATTTTCCCCGTTTTTCCCCATTTTCCTCTGTTTCTTTGCTCCTATTGGTGGCAACGTGATGTTATATAGCTCAAGTCTTCGATAAATAAGACTATCCAACAAAAAACGAATACTTTAATTCAAAGCTGTAAATCCACAAATTCTTTAGCTTTATAATTTAAGCATATCTATGCTTAATTCATACGACTTACCAATGGCGGGCTTAAAGTTTGGGAAAATCATATCTATGATTTTCCCAAACTTTAAGCCCGCCATTGGTAAGTCGTATGAAAAAAGTGTCTGAATATTTTTTGTAGAGAATTCTATGATCTACACTCTTGTCATACTTATTTTTGTGATAAAATGTATAGTTGAAAAAAAAAACAGGAAAAACTCATTTTTATACCTTTGACCTTGAATAAAAATTTTTGCACAAGGAGGACCGCCGGGGACTTTTGAGGTTTTATTTGTAATGGTGTATGTAACGTCTCTTCCAATTTTCAGCTGTATGCGAGTTATTCCGAGGTCGAATGTTTAATTTTCCTGGAGTATAATCAATTACGGATGGGTTAACAATTAAAATAAATACACATTGGGAATAATTTTTTTTAGGTAAGTACCTGCAACTACCAAGTCCCTAAAGTGCTTAGCATAGAGATTTTACGCAAACTGAATTTTTCAACTGATAAAGTTTCTTCAATTTCTGTCTGTTTCACGCCAAAAACTAAGTTACTTCCTACATTCTCTGGTTAATATTAATTATTACGACATGGACTTTGTTGCTTGTCGAATGTTTATAACTAGATTTAAGATTGGTTTAAGCAAGAGCAGTGGGTGTAGACGTGTCTACTTAATTGCGAGTGTCCAGCAAACAAAGTTAAGAAACTGTTGAGTGGTGAAACACTGCATGCATAATGCTTTATTTTATGGTGTCCACTGTTCAGTCTAATTTGTCCTGTAAATACTGTTTATTACCTAGACGCTGATACATTAATTAAGCCTTAAGGTATCCACTTCGGGTATCCATTATTTAAACGATAATTTTCGTGCTTTGAGCCTTTGACCTATTGGTTCGTGAGACAGACTTCAGTTTGTCTATAGTTCCGGCTTCAATAAAATTTAATTCGATATGGGCTGCGCGCACGAAAAAACATGACGCAATATGCGGCGTTACCTCGCTCTGAGGCGTTCCATTTAAGGCTATGACGTTGTCACGTTCAACTATCGTCAGTAATGCAGTAAACCGACTTTACAGACAACCGAGTTCGAGTCGAGTTCGAGTTTGAGTTCGACACAAAACACTACTCTCCAACCGTCTTTTTTTTAATAATGATTTTCAAAAATCCAAAAATCCAGGTTTTCTTAAAAATCTGTTTTTTGCAATCCTTTCTCAGAACCACATTGAAGTACAGTTCTTGCTGAAAAGGAACTAATGTTATAGTGTACCTAGGTACTTTAAATTTAATAACTAAGTACCGGAGTGTATTGTACAAAGTACCAATTACCTACAGGGAAGTTAGGAGTTAGGACGACACATTATAATTAAACTAATCACCACCGTTTACCATCAAAGTACGCATGTCTTCCGCAAATAAAACTTTGTACTTAAATAATTATAAAGTTACGAGTACCTACATTATCCGTGACTAAGCGGTAGATTGCACTTGAGATGATGCAGGCAGGTTGGGTTGCTTTTTGAAAGCATTACTTAGGTAAGTACCCTAAATAAATTATCTCTTATGTTTTGTGACATCCTGTAGATTTATAACATTCTATATATAAGAGCTTGCTAAAATACTAAGTTCTTTGGAAAATATAACCATCCCGGCACAGTAATAATCTAGATTAGTCAATACGTAGGTATACCTAACTGATGTAAGGTCAATGCGTGAACTAGTTCCTGTAAACGTCGGAAGTGTGGGCAAGGCTTTATGAGGCTTTAGTCGTCATCCTTCCTTCCGGTCTCGAGAAAATAATGCATTTGACAGGTGATCATGATAATATTGATATGATAGAATCAATTAAAATATCAAGTTCAATGTCAGTATGGACACGGACACTGATTCTGTTGAGGAAATTATACGGCGTGTGACGTGGTGTGACGATATGTTGTACCGTGTATAGTACTCGTATAGGTACGGTCGAAAACAGGTCGAGCTTACTAATTTGCGGCTGCTTGGATATTATACGCCATACGGTTCAGAGCAACAGCTTGTTCTTTACTATATCTACATCTATACAGTGTGTAACAAAACTTTAGGGTGTGAATGGGTCCTCTATGTTATAGATTTCGCTGTGAAAGTAGCAGCGCTGAAATAGTAACTTTTTTTTATTTTTGAATGGGAAAATCATCCATGACACTGGAGCGTTTGCCCAAACAAATCACAAATAAACTTAATAAATGACTGAAGTTGATCTTTTAGCGCTGCTATTTTCACACTTAACTCTATATAAGAGACACAGACATACCCTAAAATATTATCACCTAATTTTGTTACGCCTTGTATAGACGCGACATTAGGCCTTTGTAGTTCAGAGGTTCAGAGCGTGGCTATTGACTGAGACATATTGGAAAAATAATTATGCTTCCAAGTTTATAGACAATCTAGTATCTACCTATATAGGTAGAAATGTACAGAGTTTTTAATTTTTTTTCTGCCAATTCATTTATTTTAGATACCACCTCTGTTACCCGCTGGGGGTAATTACCCCCGCGGGGGTAAAATAGCTATTCTAAAGGGGTAACAGAGGTGGTATCTAAAATAAATGAATTGGCAGAAAAAAAATTAAAAACTCTGTACATTTTGGAGAAAACCAGCTACAGAACACCCTATCATTGCAGACAGATATCTGAAAATGTTGGTACCGTTAGCTACCACTTGTAAATGCGAGAGTGGCTTCTCAACTCTGGTAACCTTTTAAACTGAAGGCAAGAAACTGTCTGAACGTGGAGCATGATATGAGATGCGCGTTAAGGCCGTCCCCCGAGCAAACGACCTTGGCCATACATTTGCCGCGTTGCCGAGATCGCGCCAAAACCCTATTATTTTTACTTATCTTAGTTCAAAATTGTACTAGATTGACGTAAAAAGTCGGTCCTCTGCATGATCTCTCGCAGGTCGTTTCGGTCATCCATCTCACTAGATTAATAATATTTATAAGAATTTGATGACCTCTCTGGCACTGTGGTAGCCCTAGCCGAGGGTCGCGGGTATGAACGTCGAATCCCGCTTTTCGAAAAGTTTTCAATATTCCCGGGTGATGGATAAGTATTAACTATATTATACGTAGATATACATTATCATAATATATTATATGTACTTATAACAAAAATCTTATAATTTATATATTATGTAAAAATATGTTTAGGTATGTATTATAAGTATTAAATATAAAAAATACAGATATTATGTATTTATGTCAGATATATTAGCTAGATAGTACAGTCCCCAATACCAAAAAAGTCAACTTCCGTTCAACTCATCTTGTTAAGCATATTTTTCTGAACACGAAAAGTGCGGTAGTCACTTCCTAAGTGTGTGGAGGGGGTAGCTATGACGTCACAATGATGGTCGCCCGACCTATTCTATTGTGCGGATTATTTAAATATCTACTGAACCGATTTACTTAAATAGGATGTCAAACGAAAGGTCATTAAATAAACATCATTTTATTTCTTAGAACTATCAATGAGGATTAAGTACCAAGGGAAATATTTCAGAAAAACATAATTTCAAAAATATATATTTTCCTTCTTTTGTATATAACTTGGTAGTCGTTAGGCTAATGGAAATATAGGTTATTATAAAATATTTGGCTACTTTTATCAGATTTCTAACAATCTTTAAATCATTACAATGAAGCTATAAACAACGGAACTGCAGCCGTTTGAATGAGCCTCGGTAGCGCTGAACCCGTAGCGGTAGCTAAGCTACTAGGCTGGTTTTCTATAGAATTATAAAAGAATTTTGAATAAAAAGCATGAACGTTAGTAATATAAAAATATATAAAAGTGTGCTCGTACTTATTCATAGGTTGTATTTACAGTTTTTTTATGTGTCCAGCATAATAATAGGTTATAGGTAGGTATGTGATAAACTAAAGTTACTGATAAAATTATTAAAAACATTTATGGCCTGTTTCACCGCTTCCATTCATTCATTTTTTTTTATTTTATTGATGTCCTTAACCTGATATTATGTATCTTCTGAATAATTACACTGGTAACAAAAGTCTTTAGAAGGGCTATTACATATTTTGTAACCGACATGACATAATATCCAATTATCCACAACGGGATGAACGGCAAAAAGCTTTACATTGACATGATATTAAAAGTTCGAGATCTTTCAATGAGATTGAATTTATGGATGAATCAAAAAATGATTGGTATCCTCGATCTTTCAGCCATAGCACAGCCTATGTGTTCAGAAAGCGTGGGCTTTGCTACTTGGGCGTTCTACCAACATAACGTCTGTAAGTTCGATCTAAGCGCATGCTGTCGAAAGGCTTGTCGTGTCGGGTGACTTAAAAAGTTTTGTCAAGTTTTGAAGCTTGAAAAACAATTTCTTTTAATAGGAAATCGGATAAGCAACCCAACTGCTTCTTCTGCGAGGCACTCGGCAAGGAAAAGGACCACGTGCTGGGTAGCAGCGGCTGCATCACAGTGAAGAAGCCGCTCCCCAGCACCAAGCGCCGGACGAGAAGAGGAGCTCCCTCCGATAAGGTTCGGCCGAAACAACCTGGAGCCGTCGGCATAAGTACATACCAATAATTCGTATGGCGGAGATGAGTTTAACGAAAATCATTATTTGAAGACTTTTGTGCAAATGGGTCTCGTACTATAATGAAGTAGGTAAGATACAAGGATTGTTCAAAATTCAAATTATTAGGTAAGGGAAAAAATGAATTATTGTCCTTATGTTATAAAATGTTAGTTATCTGGTTCTTCCTTCTTCCCACTCACATCTTCATTTATTAATATGATATTATAATAAGAATATAGGAAGAGACGGTGTTCTTGTGTATGGTACACAAAAAAAAAACACTCCGGTCACTCTGGTTTCAATGAAACCCGCAGACGTAACTTTGTTCATTTAAGGGTGGGGGTTGCACGTCCAGAGGCATGGTTAAAGTTAAAATTATGGTCAAATGTATGGTTATAGTTAAGGCTAACTTAACTTTAACCTTAATTTTGACCATGGAATTTGACAGATGTCTGTTGGGTTTATTTTTCTACAGTTACAACTTACAGTATAAAATATGAATTAAGTATTACCCGTAAAATCGACAGAAAAAATTTTTGTTATAACAACGCCTGTGATCAATTGTATCACGAAAAAAATTCGATTTAAGTAAGTTTGAGCGGTTATGGTTATCGTTAAATATGGCATCCCAAAGATTTAACATTTTGCACTGTAGTTAAAGTTAAAGTTATACTTACTTAAAGTTACAGAGTTAGAGTAAGTTGGTGCAACCCACCCTAAGAAAAGTTTCTTAAGCAAACATAAATTATTAAAATTTTAGTATAGCTTAAGATAAACTAATGGAAAATTCTTTTGAAACATTGTGAAATAGATAATGGGTTTTCAACTATGTCAATGTTACTGGGTGGATATCCGATTTTGATGTGATTTAGCGATTCTTTGTGCAAAATTTTAATTGATTGTGTAATTTTTATTGATCAACAGTTATTACCGGACATGTTTCTATTCTAATGGAAATCTGATTGATTTTTAATCGGTTAATATTCCGCTTTGTCATTCGTCTATATAGACTTATAAGATGTCATAATTTAGGAGGCTCTACCTTTATTTACAAAAAATAAATAAATAACAGGCTATAAATGAGGAAAACATAAATAGAAGATTTATAATATTAAATAGCAACATAAATAATATCTATGCATATAATAAAACTTCATAATAAAATAGTATAGAGTCTTTAGCACCTTCTTATAATAATTCGTAGAATGCGGCTCATCGGCCCCCCGAGTAGCGGGGTGGTGTCGGGTCTGCAAAATGTAGTATGATCGCTGGTAGGTTGCGGTAGGTTCTATCGTACCCGCAACTCTGAGCACCATTGGGTTTTAGTGGGTAGACTACGCACGAGTCCCACATACCCCGGCCGATATCCCCAATTTGCCGGAGTTGCGTAAAGCATTTCCCCATGTTAAAAAAGGATGCGGCTCATATATTTTACCTAATATTTTAACAATAAAACTATTAAACTAATATTCTAATGTGACCGGAACCAATGATTAACGGTGTAATTATATGACCATTATGTAAATCGGTCTGCGCCCAAACAATTCGAGCGTGCAATGAACTTGGCCCAAATTCAGTTAGGTAATAAAAGTGATTTTTGCGCATTTTCGTCACGGTCCGTCGAGGCAAACGCAAGGTGAAGGTTGCGCATCTACATTCTAAATAGGGAAGAAAGCCGTTAGATTTGTAGCGTACTTTTTTACGGACAAAACATAGGTTATGTTTACATTACCATAACACAACCATATTATAATTATTAATATTATGTAGGTGGTTTACTTATTTCACTAGCAATGACTCATTCGCAAAGGAACTTCTATAGAGTCACAAAGAAGTTACAAACTACAACTAATAAAAAATACGATCTGTTAGCAAACCTCATAAGTGTTTTTTCTGTCAAATATCCAACCATTCATACCATTGCAAGCTGTAGCTAGAATCTACTGCTAATCAACTTCTTTTCATTTCCATTAATGTAATCTTATGGATACGCGAGGTATATAATTATTAGAGATGTGCCGACTAGTCGCCGACTAGTCGGTAAAGCCGACTATCCGGCCACTTTTGTAGTCGGCGAATAGTCGGCAAAAAGCGCCGACTAGTCGGCTTTTTACTTTTTTACTATTATTGAAATTACATTAAAGAAAAACCTTGATTATTATTTATAATAATATGTACATAGCACACTCAGTCAGTGTTACACATTTTAAAATTAAATGAAGTGTTTCTGAAATTACTTGCTAGTAAATAAAATATTTTTGTAATTAATATATTTTTAACATATTATGGTCGCCGTCAGTCTCCAGTTGTAATAGATTACAATTATTTATTCAACAAAATGCACTTTCCAATATAAAAAGTAGCCAGTAGACAATTCTCAGACCTACTGAATACGCATATTTTGGTAAAGGTTTCGGAGGAGACAGGAGTACGGTAACTAACATTGTGACACGAGAATTTTATATTTAAGATTTTATACTGACTTCACAGAAACACAACACAAACACAAACAACGGTCGAACAGGATAAAAAGTTTTCTATGTCTGTCTCCTGGTTCTAAGCTACCTCTCCACCAATTTTCAGTCAAATCGGTTCATCCGTTCTTGAGTTATAAGTAGTGTAACTAACCACTTTCTTTTATATACTAAATGCTAGCTGACCCGACAGACGTTGTACTGTATTAACGATGATTATTTAATTCGAATTGGTATAATTAATAAAAAAAGTGTGTATATTTTGAGTGCCATCTTGCACTCATCCCAAACTATCCCGAAAATCATAAAAGTTTATTGTGCGGGAACTGTACACTTTCCGGGACAAAAAGTATCCCTTGTCCTTTCCCAAGACTCAAAGTATCTCCATACCAAATTTCATCAAAATAGATTGAATAGTTTAGGCGAAAATCATAAAAGTGTATTGTGCGGGAAACGTACATTTTCCGGGACAAAAAGTATCCCTTGTCCTTTCCCGAGACTCAATATAGATTAAATCGAGATTTCATTTACATGAAATATTTAATGAAAACCATCAACTGTATCATAGAAACAAAATAAAGTAATGTACGCGAAGTAAACATACCTACTAAATTACGATTAAATGTACGATTCGACACGTTTGCAGCGGCATGTGCGCAAACAGCAGTAAAAAAGCATTACTGAAACTTCCGAAACCATGATCGGCTTGGCCGACTAGTCGGCTAGTCGGCTAGTCGGCCAAAGTCATGATCGGCACATCTCTAATAATTATGCTTAATCTGTCTCGGGACCCGTAACAAAATAATCAGAAGGATGTCGTAGGAGTAGGAAGGTTTTTTTGAATGACTCTAATCTCCACAGTTATTTCGAGATTTTCTTGGCGCCTAAAGGGGTTTTCCGACTGTATGTACTGTAAAGGCCTTAAGGTATTAAAACCTTATGCCATGGCCCATTGCCCATGATTTTGTGACACCAGCTTGACACTTGACTCGGAGGTCGGGGGCTTTTCCCACGATGGAAAAACAAAGAAAAATAATGTTTCAAGTTTGGTTAGGACTTAGGAGTTAAGACATTGCCGGCTGAATACCTAAATATTCTGTACAGGGTGTAATAAAACTAATTGATAAATACTTCAGGGCCCCACTTGAAGAGTAACTTTTAAACTTTAGTAAGGGCAAACTCATACTACTAGAGCGCTTGGCCAGGATTATGCCAGGACTACTCAAAAAGTTAATCTCACCCAAAACTATTAATTTATCATCATTATCATATCAATCAATACTACCTAAATATTCTGTACAGGGTGTAATAAAACTAATTGATAAATACTTCAGGGCCCCACTTGAAGAGTAACTTTTAAACTTTAGTAAGGGCAAACTCATACTACTAGAGCGCTTGGCCATAAAAATCACAAAAAAAATTTTGCTCTTTCAGCGCTGCTACTTTCACAGTGAACTCTACATAAGGGACACATTCACACCTTAAAGTATTATCACTTAGTTTGGTAAAAATGAATTTTCAATTTTGTTAGTCACGCTAGAATTCGAGAACGGCTGAACTGATTTGGCTAATTACCTATCGTCTTTAAATATTCGTGGAAGTTCAGGGTAGGTACTAGGTTCATATTATGAGGGAAGTGATACGACACTCACGTCATCTAGTATCTGATAAGAAAGTTCTTAATAAGACCCTAGGTTTTACGTATTCATGTTAATACCGCAAAGTTACTAGCATCGGGCTCTTTGAATCATCTTGTATTTTTTTTTTTCGGAGGGGGAAATGCATTACGCATACCACCCAGGCGCTTGGGGCGACCCGAGCGGTGATGTGGGACTCCCGTAGCTAATGAGACCACGGTATACCCACTAAAACCCCCCCCCACATCTTCCGCCACGCCGCCTTTTGACGGGGCCACAGGAACGATACACACATCTGCGACCCCGCCAGCGGCCCGAAGACTCCACGATGGGCGCACAACATGTGCGCCCTCCTACTCGGCCCCCACCAGGGCTGTAGCAGACGCCCCCCGAGTCTGCTACTTGGAGGCCATGTGGCAGATCAGGTCTGTGGCTCTGCCACCGACCACACCTCGGCCGCAGAGGATAGGGCAAGCGGCGCACCGTAATACCTACTTGCCTCTTTCTCTGCGGCCCCACCTCGGTGCGTATCCGCAGCGGACTCCTCCAGTCCGCTGGGAGCGCCCTCCTCGGGCCAGGCGGCGACACCGGCCGGCCCAGGTTGCCTCTTTGCTTCACCGCGGTTGACCAAGCCGCGGTTACTAGAGCCCCACCGCCACGACAAGGCGAGCAACCATCGGGGGGATCATCTTGTAATTTGTGCCAATGTCATTTAATCAAGTTCAATGTTCTAAGCTTACATAATGACATTCGAGAGAACATTACAGACTCATTTTATGCTTGTTACGTTACTCACAAAGAGCATAATTGCTTTGAAACTATGGGATTGCAGACATGAGCGGATGAACCATGTAACAGACATTTTACAACACACGAACTCATTATTTCCCGTATAATTTAAACAAACCTAGTACTTAACTCATAATTTGGATAATATATCTAGCTATACATAGAATACACATTTTATTGAAATCAAATCGTTTTCCCGGTGCTAAAACCTCTATTTATGTAAAAACGACAGTTTTAAAATTGTTACTTACCTGCTTCATCCACTCATGTCTTCAATTGCACACGTTACGCAATACAACCGTTAAACGTAGGCTTTGTTGGTTTTAATAATAATTGTTTATTGCCAAAACAAAGTGTTGGCACGTTTACGTAAAACAAACGTTATTTTAAAGCGGTATGTTCGTTAGCTCGAGAAGGTAACGATACCGCTGGCTTTACGTTAAAAAGCCTTCGAGAACATATGAAGTATAGGAAATGCCACGTCACGGTAAGAACCAATAAATTCATTCATAACACACATAATTCAATCCCTTCATAAAGACATTTTAAGGGTTAAAACTTGAAACGACGAATATTGTAAGTAATAAAAACTAGATGCGCCAAAATTAGTTTATCGCGCGGGAACCGTACATTTTTACGGGATAAAAAGTATCCTATGTCCTTTCCCCGTTCCCGGGTCTCAAAGTATCCCTTAGCTATAAGTACCAAATTTCAGCAAAATCTGTTTAGCACGCGCAGAAGTTGACACCCACAACTCCGTTAAGTGCCCCGCAAACGATCAAACACGTCAAACACCACTACGTGTTTGACATGTTTGACGCGTTTGAAGAAAATTTGGATTTACTACGTGTTTTGACATGTTTGACGGTTTGATGTTTGATCGTTTGCGGGAGACTTTACGCCAAAATTCGTTCATCACGCGGGAACAGACAGACAGACAGAAAAAAGACAGATAGATACACTTTCGTATTTATATTAGTGTGCTTGCACCTATGTATAGGTCTACCAGAATCTGATGGCAATTTTTGACAGCAAATTTTCAAAAAATATCCTTGATCATTGGATAAATTTTTATATTTGCATGTTTCACACACAAAATAAGCCGCTAAAGGAATAAAAAAGGATGAAAATGTTTTATTCGTGTTACCCCGGAATTGCTAGAGTCAATTTATTTTCTCACTTTTTGCCATCAGATTCTGGTACACCTATATAATTATACGTTAAGTTTAAGGGCGTTAACCTTCGATAAAATGCGGAATTACTCGTATTGAACTATTGACCGAGAGAAGTGTTATTTATTTATTTAAATAAATTATTTTCAGGGTGAGTAGGAATATTTACGTACTTAATGAGAGTATTGACTTATTAATAAGGTCAACTCATTTTTTGTAACTCCAATACCTTCCTAATTACAAAAAGCTAAAATCTATTATGCCAGGACTACGCAAAAAGTTAATCTCACCCAAAACTATTACTTTATCATCTTTATCATAATATTATCATTACTTAATCAGGATTTTATGCACATAGGGTTGATACACACACGTCGTCGATTCATGTACAAACCTTACATTCAGGTCTTTTCTTGTTTGGTTTAAGAAAAAACAGTTTTTCCAGTAATTGAAGTACTGGTGGTTTGAGTATGATCTGGTTACAACATGGGGTAAATGATAAAGATTTGAAAACATTCCCTAAAAGTCTTAAAACAAAACTACTTTGAACTATCAGAGAAGTTCATTCCTAGGCAAGATGGCAGACCAAAGTAATTTGATCGCCTTAAGAATTTTTATACTGAACGAAAGATATTGTATTATGGAATATAAATTCCAATGTGTTAGATCCTTAACTAACACATAATATATATTTTTCAGAAGTTAAATTACTATATTTTTATGTCTCCTTGTCACTTTTAAATCTTGAAAATGGTTCCCTTTTGGAAGTACAGGGCCTTAAGTCAACAGTAAAACCCATCCGACCGATCACATTATTCACAGCTATTACATTGAATTGACATAAGCCGGCCAAATGACCTAGGTTCGTCAATTGCCTAGGAATCAATTTTCTCGATAGTACTTAAAATACCGATTAGCTTTTTGTAAAATGTAAATTTAACCTTTAAGTTGTAACTATATTATAATAGTTCATATTTTATTTAAATAATTCTAATAAATCTAAATATTAATTAACGAAACTTAGTGTATTGTAAATCAATGATATAAGTCTAGATTTCGCTGCCAATAAACTACTGTTAACAGTAAACTGTAAAGGTACGGACAGCTATTAAGTTATAACTTACAGACAACGGTTTGGTAACAAAGGGCATCCATACAGTGCGTAAGAGTTTTTTCAGAATTTTTTCACCCTTGATGAGATAATCATTTAGGCACGCGGTAGCGGTGTCAAGCCAAGTTCAAGTATAACAGAACTGGCGAGCACAAGAAGTATTCTCTGTTAACCCAAGGGTGGCCTTACCATAGTAATAATCTCACACTTAATATTTCTTAAATAAATCGTATTTTATATTTTTTAAATTATGGTTTTATAATACCTTTGTCATCCGGGTGAACTATTTTCATCACAAGTTTGCACAAGTTAATTTTATAACCTTGAAATAGCTTGAAAACCTAACCTATTTTTGAAATATTTTATGGTAGAGACTAGAGAACAGAATGCGTAGTACACGCTAAGGACTAGTATTTTATTTCCTAGTGAGATTAGGTGGAATTGCTTTAATGTGTTGTGTAATTTATGGACGCCCCCTTAGCTTGCCACGTGTTTACAATTATTACGATAGGTACTTACTACAAATACCCGCCAAGTAGGATTTTAGCCTCCACTGCACTCTCTCTCAGAGAAAATCCGTAAGTTACTGAAAAAAGCTGGAGTTCTTGAGAAAGAGTGACTTCTCAAGAATTCCAGCCAGTTTCATCTTGGTGACTTTTAATTGATACTCTTTAAATTAGTTACTAACAATCCATACTACTACACTACTACTATATTATAAATGCGAAAGTGTGTCTGTCTGTCTGTCTGTCTGCTACCTCTTCACGCTCAAACCGTTGAACCGATTTTGCTGAAATTTGGCATGGAGATACTTTGAGTGATAATTTTTATCCCGTATAAATGTACGGTTCCCGCGTGATAAACGAGTTTTGGCGCAACGAAGTTGCGGGCGTCATCTAGTTTAATATATTATTTAAATCCATTGATTTGCGAATTCGTAGATATAAAATAGAAGAAAATTAATCATAATATTTTATAGTATGCTGACGTAAAAGGTAAGACGTACCATCGAGGAAATTGATTCCTAGGCAGTTGACGGATATAAGTTATTTGGTCAGCCTTTCAATTGAATGTTAGTTTTGAATTAACAGGACCAAATTACTTAGGTCCGCCATCTGCCTAGGAAATAGGAATCAACTTCTCTGATAGTACTAATTACTGCCTGGCCCCACTCCTTACCCTTAGTACAAGCTTGAAAACAGATACCAAGATGTCATTAGTACTTACAGATCTATTTTTTTATTTTATTTTTACGGATGAACCGGAACTACCTAACACTTTACAGTTTACGCATGGTTTACACCATAAGAGCAATTTTCCTTTTTTTCTTTATAATTTGATGAAAAGAATGGTAGCTATACATAGAAACCACATATTTTTGATTTCAAGAGTAAAATTATTTCTCGGTCGTGAAGCCTCCATTTATGAAAAAAAAACCACAGTTTTTAAATTGTTACCTACCCGTTTCCACTCATGTCTTCTAAGTTCTAACATGAAATATGTATTAAATATTATACAGGGTGTGTCGTGATCACTCTCACCTAGCTTCCACAGCCCGGAAGCGGCGCGGCGTGGGTTCAGAATACACGGCCTTAAAAATTCACGAGCGAATGACCGATTGAGCTCAAAGAATTCACGAACTGAATTTTGAGTATTTTGGAACTCATTGATCAGTGTCAATGACTTGAAAAGAAAAAGGAAAAACGCGAAGAAAATTTTGTAATGATGCTAATAAGCTACGTTATTGTTATTATGTAAGTTTTTTTCACATGAAAACAATTTATTTCGGAATAATCTGCGAAAATCTGGTAAATTTTTCCTTCCTTACGAAGACTTACATCCGGGTTGGAGTATTAACATAATATAAATACGGATATACTATATGATCATATTCAATTTCATTGTAATATGAAAATAATCTTTCGTTAACGAGGTCGAATAAAACAGGAAGTAAATTTCTGTTCTTAAAATATTATAATATGTTAATGCACCTTAGGTTGTAAGTCATTAAATGCCTAAATATACATTTTTCCTGGTGAAGAGGATGCTACATTGAACATTCAAGTTTTTTTTTTATTTTTACATCTGCTTAAGGCCCCAACACAAAACTGCGAATTCGCATCGCATCGTAAATTGTAATGTCATTACTCATTTATATTATGAATGTTGTCGCAGATATTTGCGATGCGATGCGAATTCGCAGCTGTTGTGTGCGAGCCATAAAATATGTACTTACAAAGAGTTAAGACAAAGCTAAGCAAAGAACTATCTTTGCTTAACGTTATCTTAGTACATTTAAGAGAGAATAATTGTGTATTGCGCACACACTTGGGTACCATTTAATCGCTCCTGCGTAGCTGGCCTGGTTTTTAACCGACTTCCAAAAAACGAGGAGGTTATATGTTCGGCTGTGGATATTTTTTTTTTTTTTTTTTTTTTTTATTTTTTTTTTTATTTTTGTATGTTCAACGATTACTCCGCCGTTTGTGAACCGATTTTTGAAATTTTTGCTTTGTTGTATTTGGTTTTACTCCAATTTGGTACCATGTTCACAAAGTGGTGACCTGATGATGGGATCCAGGAGTAATCGAGGGAACTCCTCAAAATTTATATGGAAACATATGGTGATTTTGGTTTTATGTGAAGTGTACTAAGAATATGCTACCAAAAAGTCAAATATTGGGTCAAGGTATACTATGGTTTCGAAGATGCTGAGAGAACTCCTGACTCCTTATAGATACACGTTTGGGAGTTTCGGCGTTGTTTTAAGAACAGAAAGCATATGCTACTATGCAACTCATATTCATCATCATAATCATCATCATCATCATCATCATCATCGTCGTCTTCATCATTACCACGTCGTGTTAAGGTCACCAATGTCTCATGGCACAGAATAGATAATAGTACAAGGCATAGGTGTGGATATACTAATAATAATAATAATTTTATACTGTATAACAACACTTTGTTTAAATATACACGGCGGTCAGCGCCGCGAGGCGACAGATCGAATACACTTTACTACTTTATATACAGATCGAATACTATACTAACTACTTTATAAAATTTTAATAGACAAAATATAGAATTAAAATAAAGTTATTTTAAAAAGAGCATTTAAACAAAACAAAGTCAATAAGTGTCTTTTTAATTACTTATACTTATTAATCGATAGATGGCGCACTAAGTATCGATTTGAATGGATTTGAAATTGAATTCTTGATTACAAGAACAGCTGTCAATAATTATGATAATATTATATTATATTACTAGCTGTCCCGGCAAACGTTGTTTTGCCATATAAATAATTTTTGGTATGAAAAATAGATGTTGGCCGATTCTCAGACCAATATCCTCACAATATGCTCACATAATTTCATGAGAATCGGTCAAGCCGTTTCCGAGGAGTATGGCAACGAAAACTGTGACACGAGAATTTTATATATTAGATGAGTAGCTACACTACATCCTATGCAAGTTTATACAATTTTTTATCTGATAGATCCTTGGATCGTGGAAAAACGAGACACAATAGCCTTTCTATTGTTATCGCAATCGCCGGTGACCGCTTGGGGTTTGAAGTATTAAAATTGTTAAATTACTTAGCACAATATGTTCACTTCACGGATAATATATTATTTTGTGAGTGTGAACTGTGTAATAAGATAAGTAAAATATACGCGAAGGTTTACCTACTAGTGTAACTAAAAAGAGTGAAATTATTATTATTTTTAACAAAAAATTAAAACCGACTTCCAAGGTAAAAACAATATTAACATTAATATGAACTAAAAAGTATTAAATAATTTTTGCTATCTAATAGTGCCTTTTTCCGAATTCGGCTAAACCTTGACTATTTCTGTACTCAATCTTCATAATTTTGAAGTCGGTGCCAGTTCCAAAAGTTTCAAATATTCTGTCAGAGGACTGAAGATTCAGCTATCTGGTACCGACTTCAAAATAATGAAGATTGAGTACAGAAATAGTCAAGGTTTAGCCGAATTCGGAAAAAGGCACTATTAGATAGCAAAAATTATTTAATACTTTTTAGTTCATATTAATGTTAATATTGTTTTTACCTTGGAAGTCGGTTTTAATTTTTTGTTAAAAATAATAATAATCAATTAAACCAACCACCATCACCAAAACCGAACCGGTGTGGGAGACATACATACAAATATTAAAAATACGAACGGAGTTGCGGCCGTCATCTAGTTACTTATACTTAACAGCTGGGCCTGGGCTAGCATAGTCACGACTAAAAATGCGAAAGTATAGGCAAACTATATGGACATAAACTTTCGCGAGTCTAAACCGATCTTTTTTCGTTCCGAAAAATTCAATTAAAATGCCACTTTATGACAGACTATAGTCCTAAAAATTTAAATAATTTCCTACTATATGACATATACTATAATCTGTCATAAAGTGGCATTTTAATTGAATTTTTGTCAGCACCGATTATCCGCGGTAAAGATCGGAACGGCACCTTAAGTTTATGTCCACAGTTTGTCTATAGTCTATACTTTCGCAAAAATTTCAACTACAATGGAATCGTATTCATCGATAACTAAAATCTAATCGTCATTAGAATAATTATTAGGAGAAGAAATTACCGCAAAATCAATTCCCAATAAATTACGAGAGTAATTAAGAAAAAAAAGAGTAAATAAACGCGAAAAAGTTGATCCAGCAAGGTAGAGGTCGCTCGGTCCTATATAACAAGATCACACGGCTGAAGCGCCAACAGATACGATAACGCCGCCACCAACACTACAATAAGTACGTAAAAATGATCTAAATACGCCCCTGAGAGTGGGCAAGGTCACCACGTGCGTGTACCACCACCGTTTCATTTGCAGTTCCAGTCAGTGGCGCAGTCTACACAGTGCGCGCGCGTCAGTGTGTCCCCTACCCACCCGTACCTGTGACAGTGAATACGCCATCATGAACAAACACATCGCTATCGTAAGTGTAAACACGCCTTTAGTGAAAAGTTGTAGATAAGATACGTTACAATGAAAAATGTTATCAATTTTCCGATTTTCAAATTTTTCAATGAGTAATAAAAAAAATTATAACAAGAACAATTAAATTAATTGAAACGTTTAGTAAATTTAGAAGTGATAAATTAATAGTGCAAATAACAAGTTATTATTCCGAAAAACTTAGCCGCTTAAAAATGTAGAGCAAAAAATGTTGTTTGAAAATTTTCCGGTATCGATTTTTGGTTTCTTAAAGTCAAAAATAACTTTGAATTTATCTAGGCATACTTTTCTTTACAAAGCTTCTAAGTTCTACTATGTGCAAACCGTATTACGATACTAAAATAATATTATAGCAATATTAATTAACTTTTACAGTAGCTTTTATATCAACATTGTTATTACTAAAACCTAACATAAATATAGAAATCTAAGTCTAACATAGGCTCCTACTAAATACTAATGCTTATTCTGTAAAAATATTTTCACTAGAAATCAAATCTTTTCTTTTATCAAACCATCAGACATTTGCGAAGCCTTCAAACTTTTTAAATCCAAATCCGATAGACCCTTTCTAACAACAAACTCTACGGATTAAAATATTTTCTACATGAGTCGACTCGGAGTTCGTTTTATATAAAAAGAATTATAGAAAGGACCAAAGTCAAGGTGAACAAACGAAATTGTAAAGACGCAGACAATTCATTGATTAAACGCACTCAAGAATAAGTTTATATTTATAACTACAAAGAGATCTGGTAGAAATTAAGTTTACAAGGAAACTTGACATAAAACAAATTATTATTATTCACGCATTAAATGATTATCATAGCAAACACATTAATAACTATAAATTAAAGCGAAAGAAAAGTTGCAAAAATTAGGGAATAACAGGTAGAGTTTTATTTATCACATTTATAACGCATTCCTTGCTAACGGGCAAAATAATCCCGAATTTTGTGGCTAAATCCAGCAAGTAGAGGCTCCGTTACACAATATATGTAACGGATATAATCTAGTGAAGCTAGCCAGCGTAATATACACACTACGGGAACACTCCCGTAGTGTGTATACTACGCTGATTAGACACACAATATCTAAGAGAGACTCTTATCTTAATTATTGCATTGAATAGAAATAAGACAAGATACTGCTTAAGATACGGCTATGGTGTAATGACATGCAATAGGAACATCAGTTTGGAAGACTTCCAAATGTAATGCAATCAAAACTGAAGTGCCCATACGTAAATTTTTTGAGTTTTGACCTACCTGCATTATATTAGGATGAATGGACGTAACATCAACGCACCAAGATGTGCTTATTATTATGATTTAACCAACAAATTGTAGCTTGTGAATTAGATTCTCTGCGAAATCATGTCAATTGGAGCGTTTATTATAGTCATAGTAAAAATATTGTGTCATAGTCAATAATAAAATGGAAAGTCCGGGATGAAACTGCACAATGATATTTGTGTATCACGGTTACATCTTCACGCTGTATTACCTAACTTTTATAGTGTTTACAGTTAGATCTAACTGGTAGTTTATTATGATATTGCAACTATTTTTTGTTTTCTCATGTAAGTACATAAAATGTGATGTGCCTTATAATATTGTAAAGTGTAGATGTAACAAAAAATTAATCATAACATCACCTGCATTGTTAATTTGTTACTAAGTATTGTGATGTAAAAGGCAGTCATATTATTACTTGTTATTTATAGTTCTACGTTCATAATTAATATTTCTATTGTAATAATTCTCGTGTCACAATGTTAGTCCCCGTACTCCTCCGAAACGGCTTTACTGATTTTTACCAAAATTTATATGCATATTCAGTAGGTAGAATCGGCTACTGGGTACTTTTTATACTGATAGTTGCATTTGTTGAATAAATAATAGTAAACTATTACAACCTGAGACTGACGGCGACCATTGTTTGTGCGACGGGATAGCGATCGACGTTGCCATGGTGACATATTTAGTCACTTCAATAAAATAATATGGCGAAATACTTTATAAGGCAAAGCAACGTTTGCCGGGCCACCTAGTAATAAAAAAAAACCTTCTTTCGAGGCTTTTTTGAAAATGTTTTTATCACTTTATGCGTGCTATAGGAAAAAAACGTTTAACCTGTGCGTTGAACTTTCAGGCTTTAGTATTAATTGTAAACTTTTTTAATTAGGTCAAATCAAAGTGAAGGACATTTTGTAACGATCAGTCGCAATATTAGGCCAATATATCACCTGCGCAATGGCTCACTTGTGGTTGAAATTTGACTAACTCTGCGGATTCCATATTAATATCACCCTCAAATATACTATGTGCTGGTATATTTAGCGTGGTAGAGGGCATAGCATATTATCTTTAAAATTTTAAATAGTTTTTTTTACGTACTAGAACAAGTAGGTTGTTGAGAACAACTAAAATGGGTACAGTAGTCACGTAACGTGTGTAATTTTTTTTTATGGGGCAGCATCAAAATTTAGACAAAGCTTAAATAACATCCTGTAAGTTACCCCTCTACCTGTACTATAATTTGATCGTAAAAAATAATTAAGTTTGGCGTTAGATTGTAATCAAACAATGCGTACAGCACAATACATTTATGCCTTTACACGTAAATTGCTTTGTAAACAAAAAACGTCGTACAAAGTACGTTTGACCATGTCAAGGCTGCCCTGAGGCCGCACAGCTACTAATAATAATGATGTTAGTGACCTACTATATGGAAATTATAGACACGTTCGACGAACAATATTTTACCCACCGCTCAAAGCTGAGGCCATCTTCTATGGAATTACCTAAATATTACGTGGTTATCGAAAAACATTACAAAATAATAATCCAAATAATAACTGTAAACAATATCACACAATAAAAAATGCAAGAAATATTTTATGTCTTTGTTTCCATCTTAATCAATTGCTACTAAAATACAAACGTTGCTCTTCTAAATACTCTGTGTCTTGGCTCTTTAAATATGAAACTAATTTGAAACAACATATTTCAATAGAATTTACTGTAAACTCAATGCATTATTACTAAATTGGTTGACTAATTCGCCAGTATTACCAAAATCGGTCAACTGAAAACAGACTGCTACCTAACAAGACATTCAAATGTTTACAACTCCTGCGCCTTACGTAAATGCGTTTCCTGGTCAATAAATAATGGTATTTAGCCATTCGGACAATTAATCACCAATGATTAGATTAACTATTATATTTTCTGATACACTGTGCAACAGACCTCAACCTTTTTTTCGTTCGGGCCACAAACACGTTCTAATCTTATTGTCGCGGGCTGCAGGTAAAATAAATTAACGTTGTTAAAAATTAGCGACCTAACAGTAGAAAATTTTTTACGATTTTCACGCCATATTATGAAAAAAGTAGCTATGTGCACTGTTGTTGTTAGCCACAATATATTTAATTTCCCACTCTTCTTAAAACAATATTTGTGTAACTTTAACTTCAGCGTTCACGCGGCCGGGCCTCTGATAAATTTCCGGTGGGCCGCAAGTTGAGAATAGCTGCTGTAGGCTGTAATTATTGCATTATAATAGACTTAACAAAGGTTGATAAATTATAAAGGCCTATAAACTCTCAATCATAATCAGTTAAAATTCCTTAGTCAAGCCTATTTAGTTCTTATTTTGCCAAGTAACTATTAAGTAATCTGTGGTTTAACACGAATTTCTGATATTTTATTAAACAATTTTGAAATAGAATTTTAAATTAAATAGATTAATTTAAATAACTTGTCAAAAAGAACAGCTTAAGTAATACATACTCGTACTTCACGCAAATATGAATAACAAATTAAAATTCAAAATAGGAAATAACAAAAACATTAAAAATGTAACTTTTTGTTATCATCAGATCTTTGCGGAATTGCTAGAATATGATTTTGGCCTTAAGACATGTTCATCATCAATCTTTAATCTTTATGAAATAAGTATTAATATTAAAGTTTTATAAATATTTCTATGAAAGCCGTTGACTTGTAATTATCACAAGGTACATATTTGGTAAAGACAGTATATTATTCTGAACTTAGCGCTACTATTGTAATAAAGTTATTTTAATTCTTTACGTTATGATATTATTCATATAACTAATTCCTTCTCATCTCAAGTCTTAACTCGAGTAGTCACAACATTTTTTTCGCTTATAAGGGCTCCTACATATAGAGAATGCGAATCAGCATCGCATCGCTAATATCTGCGACAAAATTCATAAGGAAAATGACATTACGATGCGATGCGAATTCGCAGTTTTGTGTGTGAGTTCTAAATCGTAACAAAAAATTTAAAGCATTTACTCACTTCCGGCTCTTTACATATCGGTCACATATTATGAAGGTTGTACGCGACCCTGCCCACGGCCTTCGCTTCACAGTTGAACGACCTATAATATTTAATCACATCCCAATAATATTTTTTGCCGCGACCTCCAATCGCTTCTGTTGGGCAAATCGCACTTTTTGCCGATAACCTTTGTCTAATAGACGATAAAATGAGATAATCGTTTTTTACGACCAAATTACTAATCGTTTTTGTTCATATATTAATGTGCTTAAGAACAAGGATTTAGGTTTTTGTACATTTTTACACAAGAAGTATTTTTCAGGATTCGTGACTGATGTTGTTAAATGATTGATGCTAAGCTATATAAAAAACCTGTGAAAATAGTCATTTGCAAAAAAGCTTTCTTTCTCTACGTAGAGTCCATAAAGATATCATCTATAGAGCCCAGATTATATATGGTTAACCGTTTCTTGAGTTTTACTTAGCAAATAAATCGATGCCAACCGATACTAAATTATGTCATAAATTCATAACATAGTTGTGTAACATTGAAATCTCATTCGTAAAACGTTAAAAATTGCTGTCGCATTTGTAGAAAGCGCACAAGTCCATATTATGTTTTTACTTTTATGGCTTGTGCCACTTAAAAATACACTAATAAAGTTAATTTAAAAATAACTACAAATTACTGTAAATTGTTAAAAATGATTACATCAATTTCCACATACAATAGAACGTAATAACAGCTAAAATTGATATATCTAGTTTCTAAAGTTCATCCTAAAAAAACTTCTAACCGGAATTTTAAAGTCTTTTTGGTAGTATTTAAACATTTTTGTATTGAAACAAGTGACATAAGCGTTTAAGCCTTTTTTCCGTCGGTCAAGCAAGAGAATGTAACAGTCGGGCTATGAGTTATGTCCCAGGAGGCTGGCAACAAACGAAAGGTTATCGATTGTTACTCACTCGACCTTTACATTGTCTAAAATAACAGCTCAATGGGAATTATCTTTTATCTCAATCGCAAAAATACGTGAAAATCCGACTGCAACTAAAATTAGACGTAATCACCGAATTTAGTTTCATTAAAGTTGGATTTAAGAGAATAAGTCTAGCTACGTTCTCATTAGAACCTAGTGATATCTAATGTTCACTTTATATTATAATATTTGCAAAAGCATTTGTCTGAATTCTAGCTTTTCACGCTTAAACGACTGGATCGAATTTGATAATAAAATGTGGTACAGAGATACTACAAAAACAGCAAAATATATAGGATTGTTTTTGTTCTGGAAAAACTGGATTATCGCACGAATTTAGGCCAGTTACCGGTGTCATCCTGTTTCTAAATAAAGATTTGTCCCAACAATGAATTGATTGGTATCTCAAGTAGCCATGACATGAGTATGGTGCGAATTGGTCATAGTGCTTTTCAATAGTTCGACCATTGTTCGACACACTTCCTCTCCTCAAATCTCGCACCGACCTCCCTCGTATAGAAGTCAAGGAGACGGTAATATGCATCGGTCCTATCGCTAATGAGCATTGGAACTGTGTTGGAACCTTGTCACCGTGAGAGCTACATTGTTGAGTGATCTGTATACAATATTGCATCAATTTTACGTGCCTATATTGTCGAAGGAATATAATAAAGTGGGTTAATTATCGCAGTATTTAATTTTAAAAAAAAACGGAGACCCGAATAAAAGATATTTCGAAAACCAATTCTTTTTTAGAAATAATTTAACTTTTGTATAGCATCTATCCAATGTCCTGTATAATACCTATTTGATTATTCACATAGCGGTATGTTGCAATATATAACGTGAAACTAATACAAAAGTGACCATAGGAAATTGTAATGGTAACTACTAAATAATATAGGTCGCTACAAAATATAGATGGATTGGTATACCTCTGCTACCATTTATTGCCAAGGAGAAGGGAATCCTTCTAATTTTCCGACATTACTAAGCAGAAGAATCACTGACACATAATTAAAAAACAAAATTATCATGTAAATGTTTAGAACAAAGTACGAACTAAGTGTTTTAGACTGTCAAATAAGCTTCAAAGTCTTTCTATTCTAATCAAAAGAAAATAAAAGAACAATGAATTTGCAATAAACTCAACTTCATAAAGGTTGAAATAACTGCGAGAACGTTAAAAATTAGGTGCAAGTATGCAAATAAAGCGTCGTAAACTTAATGAAATATTACAACTATTTTCAACTAAAAGTGACATTATGTTCAGAAATTTAATTAGATGCAAATATACAGCTGTTTCAGAGCTATATATTTTACTACCCGTGAATTAAAGGTAGACTGAATAAAGGATGTTTTAACTTTTATCTAGTTGACAATATAAAGTGTTAGTTTAGTTTAAGAGCACTGTAGTTTCTAAAAAAATGTTTTTTGGACAAATGTCTTTTAATTAAATACCATAATATGCCCACATCATAATTGTTAAAAACGTGAGTTGAAAAACACAATAACTAACAGTAAAAAAATGGCGTTATTTTGCATAAATAGAGGCTTTAGGGAAGGAAAAACGATTTGAAATAAAAAAATTGTGCTTTTTATGTATAGCCAGATACATTAGCCTGGTGATAAAGTAGATAGGTTACAAGGTTTGTTCAAATTGTAAGGGAAAAAATGAGTAAATGTCCGTATTTTACATAATGCTAGTTATCGTGTTCTTCAACCCACGTCTTTAATTATCAAGAACGTCCTAATTCCCGAATAAATTGTTGCGTTAAAGCTTTTAATATAGTAAAAATAAGGTACATAATCCATAGAATGTTATGTTTTAAATCATTCCCTCAAAAGAGGAAGACGAACCAGCTGCAGCCGCAGAGATGGCAGATATCATCAAACCCCATAGGGGCAGGCAGTTGTCAAGACCATTCTTCAATATAGTCTAAGACCACCTTAATAGTAACAGGCAGATACCATAAAACCTCAAATCCGTATACCTGCAGTTCGTGTACTAACAATCTATGTTCTAATTAGTATTCCGATGACTTGGAATTATAGCGAGGTTAAATTACTTAGTATAAATAACTCGCAAGGTGGAACCGTTTATTATTAATACATGTCACCAACAATAAATAGAGAATATTATTCATTACTGTCCTCATAGAATAATTTAACAGTAATAGAAAATATCAATGAACATCAATCACCAAAAGAATTTATAGTAAGTACGCCTTTTCCTCCTACAAAAGATTTCAACGCATGTATCTACATTCTACATACTCGTAATATAAAATTATCGTGTCACATTGTTACCAGATTTCTTCGTTTTTATGGTAAGGTATTCGATAGACCTATGAGGTTATTCTTTATTTTTAAAGCCTTAAAAGTCGGTGGTAAACCACCCCAAAACAGACTAACATTATTCAGAGTCAGCTAATTACCATATTAATACCAAAATGTCATGTCTAAATAAAAAAGGAAGTAAAGTACCAAGTTGACATGAAATCTTAATTCAATATAATAATATAGAGAGCGATTATCGAATAACCAGTAAATATCGCGGAAGACGGAAGTTCACAGGTGGGACCGGTTCGGCGTGTGTGTGTGCGCACGCGCCAGACATACATAGTCGGAGCAGACGTGCGATTGTGGCCCGCGACTCGTGCGATATTACAGGTCATAAGATTTCGAATTTCGATACATAAACACTTAAGATCCTTTTTCGAAATATTGTCAATATAGTTATACAATTAGAATTGTACTATCAGATAAGTTTATTCCTAGGCAGATTAAGATCTACGTAGTTTGGTCGCGTTACGTCTAACCCAGCCGACAGAACACAATGAACATTGAATTGACATGATCCGGCCAAATGACGCTGTTCTGTCAACTGCCTAGGAATCAATTTCCTCGATGGTACGTATGCGCTATTTTATTTAGGGGCGTAGTATTTTGCTAATCTAGTTATCTTAAGGTTGGACGATACTAATTATAAAGTTTTATTTAGTACCAAACTAAAAATATGTAACTTCAATAAAAATTCAGGTCTATAAAGCAGGCTACGTATTGCGTACTTAGCAAAGGATCGTTATTGGTTATTGCATAAGTATTTTATAACAGACAAAAGATTCGGTAAAGTCAGTGTTATATGACAAAATTACGACTTTGCATCATTATTGCAAAATCTGCAGGAAAAAAATTATCGTATAGGTACTTCATTAAGCAGTTAATAAAACACAATTAAATTCATATAAAGTAATTCTATAATAAGCTATTCAAAGCTAACTCAATTTGCTATTGATAGACAAAAGACGGACACAATAACAATTAACAGCATTTTAATTTCGAGATAAATGTTAGCTTTATGGTAAATTTCAATTAATACTTCCCACCTTATCTAATAAAACATAAAAATAATATGAATACATTACAGCTATACATTATACGTATACAAGGCAAACAAGTCGGCTTTATTAATTAAATGTAAATTTTACAAGTATTTGTGTTAATTCCCACATAACTTTGTAGATAAAAATATTTTACGTTTTATTTACTACTCAACTTTTACGATTTATTGATTGAAAGAAAGTGAAGAATTAATTAAATTATATATTTAAATTTTTAAATCATGTAACCGTAAATATTTGACGTGGAGATCGAACATAAAACCCCTTCGCGTGGTAGCTACTGTCTAACCGCCGCGCCGTACTCTGAGACATTGAATCATGATTCATCTTCAATTAAATTGAAGATTAATTTAAATTTTAATGAAGCGTTTGACATATTATAATATATGGGGCTTATGTCAAAATTTTGAATTCATTGCAATTAAGTAATTAATGTTCCACTCTGAGTGCGGCAGTTACATAACTATTCTGTAAATCGGGTAAGCGACACTTACGTAACAATATCGCTCGTCTACGCGTCCCGTCCATATGTTTGTCTAGCCCATTCATAGCGAATACCTCACCCAGCTATTTATGTAATACAATTAAGATAATCTACCACACCGGCGCGGGCGGCGTGTCGGGAATGCGCTTCAGCATAGCCTTGAATGTATTGTTTTTCGTCGAAAGTGAAATTGCCATAAATGTTACTCAGAAGTCTCATGATCGTTACATAAGTAACATAAGTGTGGAGTAAACATGCTAAATACAATTTGAATCTAATAAAATGCACAAAATATAATGAAAAATCGTAGAATTTGCTCTAATCTAATTAGTTTTTAAATCGACTTTAGTTTAGTAATTAGTTCGTAATGTTTTGAGCTACGTTTTGGGCAACTTTTAATGACATCAGTTTCATTCTCAGATAGAAAACTACTAAAGCGACAGGAAAAACCGCACTTAACACTACAACCACCTCTACATTTACTGATTGATTACATAGATAAATATTTTGGGTGCCAAATTTAGAGGTTACCATTCGGCCTTCAGCAAATATCGCTGGCGAATTTTATTCTGCCTGTAACTAGGTATAACTTGGATTGTGTAATAGTTGATGTGGTTTTAAATACGAGGCGTGGCGTTAGTCGCGTGGAAACAAAGTACTTAGGCTAACCTTCGTAATGTAGGTGACAACATTGCCTGATATGCTAAGTAGGCAATGGACAGTATGTCTAACCGTTATTAACTATCTAGAAAATGCCGGAAAATAGTTATCTTGAAGAAGTTGCAAGTGCTTAGTACATGCCTTTAGCGTTGCGCTTTCTGCTTCAGACTTCCTAGTTTAGGGCAACGCAAACCAGATACATTTAAAGTTACCTAATTGATGTAATACAAAAAATATTAAGTCTTAAATTCAGAGTAAATTATAGGCCCTTCTCACGCAAAAAATCCAAATGAACATGTTCGCGCATATATTACATGGTTGTTAATAAGTAATTACTGATTGTAGACACGAATGTATTAGTGTTAGAAGATTATAGTGTGTAGTTTAATAGCTGATTAGGGATGAGGCTTTTCGGATCGAGCTATAAGTAGTACAGTATATATAGCTACTTCTGCGTTACATACTTGAGATAACAAGGAATTTTGGATTTACCAGAATTAAATAATTGCGACAAACTGCTCCTGCTTTTTTTAAATCTTTAAAAACGAGTCGCAGTCGCTTGTGGCTCGTCTGCCGAGTTCTAGAGTAAGCACCATTTCTAGAGTCTACCTTAGATTGGCTATTATGATATTATGTATTGCAATTTGAGTCAGTTATTACAACTGTTATCAACTTACAATAATGCTATACATATAACAAGAAAAATTATATATTTGTGCAGACTTTAATCCAATTGTATTACAAAACGCTATCATTTAATGAATGTTATATCGATAACATTCATTAAATGATTAAAGACTGCACAAATATATAATTTTTCTTGTTATGTGTATAGCATTATTGTAAGTTGATATGTAGAGTTCAGTTATTACAACGTAACGGCAGTGCTAATAAATTTTTAGCCTGTAATAAAATAAAGTTTCTTAGCTACCTACTCAATTTCTTAACATCCTCAGAGAGTTTTAATAATAATTAAATCACTTACTTATTCATCATGAGTAGTTCAATAGATACAGAAACCTTATTAAATAAAACATACGGTCACAAATTAGTATGTAACTGTAGTGTTGTTTACCAAACATCCTTATTCCCTTATTCAGTTCGCGTCGCTGTCTCGTGCCTCGCTCGTATGCAACTTTAGTGTCGAAATACTTTCAGTGTTTTACACCCTTTATGTTCTACAAATAATTGCAATAAATTATTATCCTGCTACGGAAAGTTGTATCTTAAATAGCTTCGCAATCGCGAAAGGAATAGGCTGATTTTGTTTCGACATTGTGGGCTGTCGCTTTCGATAATGGCTATGGGGTCTTTATAGAGCGCTTTAAATAAATCTACGTGATTGTTATGTTTTCTGCATTATTTATTTTTGTCTAATTTCTACTTTACGTTACAACTTACAGCTCGTACACTGGCTCTGCATTCTACAATCTACATTTTTATATTGGGAAGTGCCCTTATTCCAAAATTATTATCAAATAACTTTTCCTCTCACCTTGTTTATTAATAACATATTCCGGAATTGGGACATTGCCACAGCTAATAACTTTTTAACTAGGTCTACTTACTTCTGTTGCACCGCGCGTGCACACTGCAGCCGTGTGCATTGTTACCTTAATGTGTCCGGTGTCAAGGGCACTCGATTTCTCGTTCCGAAATAATTGTATATGAATTCAAATGAGGAACATATTTTTTTAATTTTGTTCTTGAGTGCTAAAGACAATTAGATTAAGGTTGACACAAAAATGAGACGAGGCACGACTTGACATAAAAGCAATACAAAAATCAAATAACCTGACACGATTTTCAATTATTTCGCGCTGTGCTGTTTCGGTGTGAACCGAACCTATAACAGATGCGATGTGTTAGGCCTTTATTGTTGTAATAAATCATCTCACTGAACATTTTTACGTCACCGGCCTTTAGGCTGACCTTTAAATATCACTTAGCCTGTAGTGTAGCATGATGCTCCAGTCTCTACATCTAGTTCGTGTCCAGCTAAATGGATTTTCGTGACAAAATGGAAACAACACAAGATTCATTACTTTTCTAAAATATGATTCTGAATTGGCCATCTAAAGTTATTGTTGTATCTTTATAACAGCGGTGCGGGTTTCCAATAACTGTAATCCGCTTTTCCTACCTTGGGATAATAATAGCTCCTCGCTACAGAACTCAGAAGAGCTAGTCTTCGCCAAGTTATTACTTTGTACTCCTGTTTCTAAGACACTGCTGTACTCAGAGAAGAATATTAATTAATTAATTGTAAATAGATGAATATTTTTACATGAGCCCCATACATTATCTATCAAACTCTTCACTACATTGAAGTTAATGTCTTGTCTTACCTCCGCACTCAGCGCGGATGCAAGTCCGTCTGAAGTTCTTCTTCAGACGGACTTGCATCCGCGCGTCTAGCAAAATTACTAATCAGGCTTCCTGCACCTAGGTATATTTATTCAATAATTGCCTATGAGTTATGACTCCACAATAACCCTTTGTGTGCAGTCGGTTTGGCTCGTGCGTCTGCGGTTGCACCGCGGTATGGCACCGACAGTGGACACGGTACGGTTCGGTTGCGTCGCTTCGGTTACGGATTCATGTGGCTGTCAGAACGTATTGATTCGGTACAGAGCCTGTGGTGTACTCTGTAAAGTTAGATTCGACACTAGCTATAGGCCAAACCACTAGGAGGGTCACAAAACTTTATGTTATATTAAATGACAAAATTGTCATGTTTTGAAATTGGTAGATTCAAAATTTTAATAATGAAAAAGGCCTACAAATACTACATAATCATAAATGATAAAAGCCCGATAGAGTGTGATCAAGTTTTCGTTTAAATCGCACAACGACGTGTTTAAAACGCTATTACACAGCATAGTTACACTAAAATGGTCATCGCGTACATTAATGTCGTATTTTTGCGACACTTAAGTTATTATCAGAGAATCTTAATGTTTTATTTGTATGGTAAAGAGATGAAGCACGTGATACATTGCAGAGACTCAGATGTCCTTGCGGTTGCGGACGCAACTGTGCGTTATAATACGGCATTTATACGGCCATTGTAACCCGACTGCATAAGGTGGGTTATGTTTTTCGAATTTGTATATTTGCATGCTTTTTAGCCGGACCTATAAACTAAATGGTTTATCTTATATATTTTGAGTTTAAGAGATTATTTTTGTCTCAGTCGCAAGAGTTCTAGGTACCAGAGTAGTTGTTTTCTTAAATAACTTTATAGGATCGCATATTATGCGTTTAGGTAAATTTCAGTTTATTAAAATAAATATTTAAAAAAAACCATGTGGAATGTACACAGCTCTAGCTACATAAATTACTCATACTAAGTAGTTCATAATTCATAAACAAACCTTGCCAAACTAAATCGCAATAAATTTAGGAAAGGAAGTAGTAAAATTTGCGATGCGCAATATTCGCGTAAAAATACCGTTACATATTATTACATATTTTTTGTAACTGTATATAAGGCCACACACTTCCTCAGTTTTCATGGCGAGCGAGCTAAAACTAAATTAAACATTTTGTTATAATAATTAATGCTCTGTAAAAGTAAATCAAGTTTTAATTACAACTTCCGCAGCTGTGCCGGAAGTGATTCATTGTGAAATATTTTGAAACATATACCTTCGTTAGTTTTATTAATATCAAATTGGTATCAACTATCAAACAACTACCTATATTCTTTGTAGTTTCGAATGCTTATTAAAATTTTTCATTCCCTCCTCATCAACTGTCACAAGACTTACCTTACTAATAAATCTAATATATTAGGGCAGCAATTTTAGTTATTCAAGGTTCGTTGTAAAAGTGTTTTGACTTGACTGACTTTTCCAATGTTCCGGATAAATACAAGCCGAACTTTTAGTCTATGTAGATTGTAGGTATATAGATATTAATAGTATTGCTTATACTAAGAAATAACCTAGACAGTCTAGTGATAGTTGAAAACGAGCAAATACCTCGATACTAGAACAAGGCAACAGTTGCGACAATATCCGTACTATCTGTCGGCGCCCGAATTGATAACGAAACCGCTTTAATTTCTTCATTTGCAGTACAATGTTGATATCGCATAATTGATCGTCTGCATCCCTGTTACAACACAGCGGTTATGCCGTATTAATTTTCGTAAATAATGCTGCGAATATTTGGGCGTGGCTGGTATATAAACAAAAAAAGTATTAGACTAGATGATGGCTGCAACTCCGTTGCTCCAAATTCGTGTATCGTGCGGGAACCGTACATTTTTCCAGGATAAAAGGTATCCAATATCCTTTTCCGGGACTCAAAGGATTCCTATACCAAATTTCAGCAAAATTGGTCTATCGGTTAGACGTGATCAGGTAACAGAAACACTTTCACATTTATAATATTAGTATAGATTTTTTAAATCCAAATGATCAATGGCATAAAGTCTATCTATAGACTAATGACGAGACCTAAAAATTTATGATTTTTTTACAATTAAGATGTAACGAGATAAGATTATGTAATGATTAAGTTATAATGTACAGCTTTAGAACTTAATTATTTTCCGGTATGTAATTTGCATAAAGTAGTAGTAAAAATTATCTCATAATAAGGCATCTTACGTCTATTGTTATTGTTTAATATTGTATAACAACAATATAATTTTTTTGTTTAATTGATGTTAGCTAAATATAATAATAAAGTAATTCATACTAGTTCACATAGTACCTAATATTACCGTATTATAAATGCGAATGTGTATCTGTGTGTCTGACGTCTAGTTATTACGTCTTCGCACTAAACCGAAAAACCGAATATATAAAATTTTATAAGGAGATAGATACCTTTGTTCCCGTGAAAGGACTAATCATATTAATTACAAGATGACGCCCGCAACTCCATTGCGCTAAAATTCGTTTATCGCGCGGGAACTGCAAATTTTTTCGAGATAAAAATTAACCTATGTCCTTTCTCGGGACTGAAAATATCTCCATGCCTTTCACCAAAAACGGTTCAGCGGCTTGGACGTAAAGCGGTAACATGCAGACAGACAGACACATTTTCGCATTTATAATATTAGTATGGATGTATGTCATAGCGGAAAAATGTAGAATTTCTAAATTTCTAGAGTTACCAATTCGAATTGATATGCAACGAAGTTATTAATATACCATAGTCCACAACCCTAAATTATATTCAGGGAAGTGTTTAAATTGGAACATTGATGAAACTACTATTAAATCAAAGCAAATCTAGCTTCGATAGATATCTCTGTGACTGTGAGAAATGAGGCTTAGGAAATATGCAATTACAACAGTTTACTTATCTCGCGGATAAATATTGAGACTGGCGTAAATATCGGTTTTATTAATATAGTCCATAGTAGTTTATGACAACAGTTTATAATAAACCTTGAAGTAATAGTGTATGCTCTTTACTAAGGGCGTTGGATTCTTATAACTCCTGTTACCGCTCACATGTCGGAGAATGACGTGGTGTGCAATGATGTTATGTTGCACACCACCACCATGTTTATATCATTCTATGGTGGTGCGAAGCGTTCATAGATAAAAAAAGATTTTATTGGGAATTCTTAACTCATTAACAATCTACAAAAGAGGCTTCTCTGGCTGCGATCAATGCTCTAAGCTTCATATGAGTGACACAATGTGATTGAGCCTTAAAGAGTATATTCAGTGATGATGACAAACTTTTTTTTTAGAAAAATATAAGGGTATAAGAGCGAACGAGTCGGTGTCGAAAGCGACTACCGTTACAGTATTGATAGGTAAATTAGTTTATCAAAACCACCTAATTTACAGTAGAAGCGTTTAGCTATCGTGTTCTGCAATCAAACTAACACAGGCAGCACCCAGAGGTCGCGGGTTCAAGACATACAACCTAACATTTGTTACAAGAATTCAGATTTTATCGGTGTATCTTATTATTTCGCTGACTTAGATTAATATGTTAACATATTTTTCATGTTAAATCACTTTGGGAGATTGATTGAGATTTATATGTGTAAAATTCTTTAGTAAATTGTCTGAACATTACGTTGAAAATATGAACAGAAGAATATGAACAGTTAACGTGAAATATGGCTGACATCAAATTAGAAGCTTTTTAAATTGACAGTAGTATTTCCCTCCAATGCTATTTATATTTTATTAGATACCGTTTTTATTAGATATCAGGAAAAATACTAATAATAAAACAAAGAAGACAATAAAGAAAACGCACTTCTTTATATTATCAAGATCTACATGGAGCAAATAAATCTCGAATAGCTCCAAGGATGGAAAATAAATCTAAACTTATGAAGTTGACGAATCGATCTCTATATGACGAAAGTACCTTGAACTTCAACTACAGTATAGGATCGTTCTTTTCATACTATCAGAAAAAATAACAATAAAAAGTGGCAATAAAGGCTATAAAGAGGACGCACTTCTTCATATTATCAACATCTACAATTAATTCTCTAATTGCTCTAAGCATGGTAGCAAAGAAATGAAAACTTACGTTGACGAATCGATCTTTATATGACGAAAGTACCTTGAACTTCAACTACAGTATAGGACCGTGACTAACACGAGTTCATGTGAGCCTGGGCTGAGGTCACATATCAAGTTCAGACAAACCTGACTCGTGTGCATTTGTTTGCGCAATTTCCTACATTCCTGGTCAATTCAACGCGGACTTGCCGAAGGCCGTATTTTAACGACATTTAATTGATTCTAAATTGGCGGTGCCTTATACGAGCAATTTTATTGCACTATATCACGTATTGCGTAATATTATTGACCGTCCAGGGTTGATATTGAACATCGCGCGCCTTCAATCTAATAATTGTCAAATAAACTGTTCAATAAAATTAAAGGGTGATATTGACAGTAATAGGGCGGTCTGATAAGTACTTAGCCTCACCGCCTAGTGGCGCCATTATCACAAGACAAACTTACTATCGTGTAGTCTATTTTCATAGACGGCTACTGTCGAAATTTCAGCCAAATCGGACACTTAGTTTCATTTTGACCGCGTGTGGAAGCCGGCGTGTCTGCAGATTTTATAAAAATTGAGAGATTTTGAAAAATAAAGAGCAATATCAGTCGATGATTCGATTCCTGTTTTTGGAAGGAAAATCACGCAGCGAAATCAAAGAGCGCTTGGATGCTGTGTACGGTAACTCTTCTCGTTCGATGGTGACGGTCAAAAATTGGTTTAACGGGTTTTGGCGTGGTCGCACGTCGGTTTTTAATGAGCCACGCCCAGGTGCCCCGAAAACGGCCACTACGGAGGATAATGTGACAAAAATCCACGATCTCGTGTTGGCAGACAGCCGATTGAAGATAACCGAGATAACTGAAACAGTAGGCATCTCAAAGGAACGCGTGGGTCATATCCTGCATGAAATTTTGGGTAAGAGAAAGGTGTCGGCGCGATGGGTGCCGCGTTTGCTCACTCCGGACAACAAAAGCAACTTTGAGACCACTTCAGATCAGTGTTTGACGCTGTTTAAGCTCAACCCGGGGGAGTTTCTGCGTCGTTTCGTGACCGTCGACGACGTAACTCGTACAATTGATCGTCTAGGGGCCGGCTTAGAGGCATATTATGCTATATATTTATTCTTAATTTATTACATCTTGTCTTTGAGCAGAGGCAAATTACAGACACACTTAAGAGTCCGTATACGAAATTTTGCAGATTTCGCTCATTTAACAGACGTGATTTAACAGTTAAAATACAGTATTTCTATAAGTTTTAATGCACAACATAAAAGATCATATTTTCAATTATAATCTAATGTTGCAGCTAGATTTTTTATTTTTTAAGTATCTTTAAATAATCCAACTCAAACCCGCGACAGTTTTGTGATTTTTGCTGTAAAAGGTTTAGAATATCACCTGTTTATGGATTGTATTGACGTCTTAACGGTATGAAAAAAATACAATATACTGTTGAGAAAGTCGTCTATACAATGTTGGAATTACCACTTTTTACCACTTTAATATAAAAAACCCTTTAAAAACAGAATACCTATAACTGCCCGCTAACTTGGCGATCGTCCTTTTTCACCTGGCATATGAAATACGGGCGTGAGTGTGAAGAGAGCAGTAGAAAAGATAATACGGGCTCTTAATATGCATTGATAATTTTAATAAGGACTAAGCATCGTAATAAAATATGTTCCCTGTTAATGCTTAGTTAAAAAATCTAGACTTCTACGGTTGTTACGTCATCATTTTACCCAATTTTCATATTTTTCAAAGTTTCATCTGTATTGTTTCAGGCGTTAGTGGTGGTGTGCTGCGCGGCGCTGACGTCGGCACAGTTCGGCCACCTCGGTTTCGGTTACAATGACGCGTACTTTGGCTCCAACTTTGGCGGTCTACAGTCCCTATCGGGGACTGTGAGAGACCCCAGAGCAAATACAGGTATTTATTATTCATTTATACCTTTTACAATTATTGAGAACGTGAGTGGATGAAGTTGATAACTAACATTTTATAACATACAGGAAATGGCTCATTTTTAGGGTTCCGTAGTCAACAAGGAACCCTTATAGTTTCGGTCTGTCCGTCCGTCTGTCCGTCTGTCTGTCTGTCTGTCTGTCTGTCTGTCTGTCCGCAGTTTTACTCAGAGACTATAGGACCTACAAAGCTGTAATTTGGCATGAATACACATATTAGTGATGGCAACAAAATGGTACATGAAATCGTAAAAAAATATTTTTTTATGGTACCTTCCCTACACATCAAGCGGGGATGAATTTTTTTTTCGCGCCCACCCCATCGTGTGGGGTGTCGTTGAATAGGTTTCTTAAAAATATTGCGAGTATTCATAGATCATTTTCCGATTTAGGGATCCGTTTGTGAAATATTAAGTTTTAAAGTGGAAAAAATCGTTAGAGTCCAGTGTCCCACCCTTCTACCAGCTAAACGGTTGGTTCTGGAAATGTCAAAAAATTCACGGGAGTAGGAAATATGCTGAATTTAAAAGGAAAACTATCACGGCTAAAAAGACTTAATAAGTTATTGAGTAATAGTTGATTAACTAAAAAAAATGTATTCGGCGAAGTATAAAGGACCTTTTCGTTCAAATTCCTTTGAAAGTAACTGAGATGATGTTGTTAGTAGTGTAAAACACGCTTTAAATGTACGTTCATTGACCATAAAAAATATTTAAAACTTGCGGTACTACGGAACCCTATATTGCGCGTGGCCCGACACACACTTGGCCGGTTTTTTTTCCTTATAATTTGAACAAATCTTTCAACTTATCTACTTTATCAACTGGCCATGCATTAAATCCACTTTTTTTTTGATTTCAAATCATTTTCTTCTGGCCCTAATACCTTTGTTTATGCAAAAAAGCGTCAATTTTAATTACCAACATTCAACCACTCGCGATTCCAATAATTATAATATTCACCAGTCATGACAGTCATCACTCATCCACCACATTGGATTAAGAAAGTAAAGATATAGAGTCTTATGAACTGTTCACTTGGGCACAAAAAATTTAAACCTGCGTAGCTAGCCTGGTTAAAGTGGAAACGGCCACCATCATCGAAACCAGTATGGGAGGCATTCAGTGGCGTAACTATAACTTCCGGGGCCGTGGCAAATTGGTGGGGCCCTATCAGTAAAAATCGTCACGTTAATATAAAACAATGTATAAAAATTTCAGACCTCACAGTTTCTTTTTGCCAGCCCTGTCACCCTATAGTTACGCCTCTGGAGGCATTATTATTTAAATACCTTTTACTCAATTCTATTATTTGACACATGCAGCTTCGTGCCTTGATCACAAAATGTAGCTACAAAGTTGCAAGCGAAATTCTTATTTAAACCCTTCTGTTCGAGTACCTAAGGTACAATAAAATAAAGTATAGTAATAAGTAAGCTTACTAGCTAACTTATTACTATACTTTGTTTTATTGTTTTATTTTTGCACTAGGCATAGCAAATAGCCGTTTCATTAGCATAGATTTCTAGCATTAAAGTATTTAGTACCATAGATCTCTCAGTACTATATAGAGAGCTATTATCACAGCTGTCCAACCATGTACGGGCCATAATTTACATCTGGCATACAAGGAAGTGCACGTATAGCTTAATTGTTAGTGAGACAATGTGCTTGCGAAATTATAAGATTACGCCACCTGCTTTCATCACTACGTGTGGTCATTACATTGAGATGCTCAGTGGTTAGAAATCTTAATTCGCTTTTCGTGAGTTCAAACTGACAAAATTACAAAGAAATTTTGAGATGTTCAGCAAACGTCATTGCATATTTTATGCCCTCGAGAGAAAGGGTCAAACGGAGAGGAAGGCCAAAAACCCATGGTTGAAGAGGTTAAGACACGATGATAAGTTATAGTCATAATATTTATTTAAAAACATATTTTAATTAAACTTAATGCATCGCATAACCCTAGATCGAAAATTAAAATATAATGTTTCTTTCCAAAAAATGCAATTAATAAATTATTTCAATAAAGTTTGGCTCCTTGCAGGTTTTTATAATTTACGTCTATGTTGCCTAATAATACTTCACTACCTTTTATTTAGATAGTTGATTATGTGGCAATGTTGCTGTACCGAGCTATTAGTCATTGGTAATAATTACAATCTGGATACAATAATTACTTAATTGACCAGTAGGCTCAGCTAATACTGAGAGTATTGTTGGCAAATCTCTTGTATAACCACGTGTTGCATAGTTACTGAAACTAATCAGCAACATAAAAGGCAATACTGACATAATATTATATACAGTTCCAACGAATAAATATATCAGCTGATAAGTGATAAGAAAAGTTAAAAAAATGTTTTTCTGAAATGATGAAAGGAAATTAAAAAACCGGTAGGATTAAATAATAATTGGACTCTGTACGTATTGAACTCTACTATGTTCTTGTTATGTTCTTTAATCTTTAGGTAATTTAGAACAAGACTACAATAATATTCAAAATTCAACTTTTTTTTGTTAACTACACAAATGCTTAAGTCTTGACAGAGACCATATTATGCAGAAAATCTTTTTAGTACCGGCGGTGTTTTTAAACCGCGTTTGAATTCAGAACATAGAAGTTCTATTACAACAATGCTTGTAGTAGTGAAATAATTTTGAAGCTGAACTGTACAATATAGTAAGTATATCTAATATTAGCACCTCGAGTAGTGCCAGGGGCTTCGAATACTGTATTATAGCGAACACTTGGCAACCATTAGAAAATTCCTCTGACAAACGCAAATACAAGGCCTAAGGCCGCCTGTCTGTATTAAATTGATAAAATTGATGTCTATATACAGGAATTTATAACAGTAAACGTGTACTTATACTGCAAGGTGTCAGATGGTGTTTAGTTTAGTGACCAACTTCGGTTTTTATAAAAATTTACAAGGATTTTATATTATAAAACTTTGCGAAGAATCGCATTTTGGGTTTAATTCCATAGCAAAATAAATTCTTTTGTAGTCATTCTGAATAGTTTTGACGTGACAACGTCTTAAATTAGGTTGCGGCTGGGAGTCACTTATGAAAAAGTGTAACGCTCGGTAACGTTACGATGAGTCACCGAACGAGAGAGAGGCCCGCCGAATGCCTTGCGTCTCTCTCCCACACGTTGTCACGTAAAATCTTCGCCCGTAAAACCGACTTTACAGGCAACCATTTTTATTCCTAAAAGAATAATATCATTCATCAATAAATAATATCTATCATTTAAGTAGCAATATTCCGCAAAATCAATATAAGATATTCAACGCATAAATCTAATGTGTCTGCCATAAAACATGGAAGCGATATCGGTCTTCGCCTAGAAATGCCGTATTAGTGTAAATAATACTGGGAAAGCCTATTAAGGAACAATGCTGTACAATTAATGTACGGTTGGCAAAGAAATTTCACAACGGACGTAAAATGGTCAGGTGTTTGAATTGCCGATAAAGTAGGTAAGCGATGCTGTTTGGTTAAGTGTTTTGAAATGTACGGTCAATGTATCTTGAAGAGAATTTGTTTATGGTAGAACCTAGTAGACTGGGCATTGTATAGATGTTAGGTTAGGTTTAGTAGACATTGTTGCGTTCGTTTCCACACGAATGGCATGAATCAATCAAAAACGTTGCGTGCAAAATGAGCTTCATTAATAAACTAAACTGTATACAATAATATGCATATTCAGGGCTGTCACATGTCAAGTTGCCCGGAAAAGTTTAAGGCAATAAGAGTTATCATATCATCGTAATTTTCTCTATAAGGTTTAGTGGTACCTTCCTTATACCTTTAAAATTTTAAGCATTAAAATGATTTTGTGTTATAATAATAATAATAATTATTATGTCTTTTCGAGTTGGAATATTAAAAAAAACTGCATCTTTGACAATAATTGACATTTTTTTAATTAGCCTATGCTGTCCCACTGCTGGGCAAAGGCCTCCCCCAGGGTCTTCCATTTTTCTCGCTCCTGCGCCACCGTTGGCCAGCCCGGCTGGTATGCCTCCAGCTCGTCGTGACTCGTGCCATCTCTTTCTTGGCCGGCCACGGTTGCGTCGTCCGTCTTCGGGTACCCATTCAGTTGTTAACTTTGCCCAGCGGTCGGGATGCATGCGGCTAACGTGGCCAGCCCAATCCCATTTTAGTTTTGCCGTCTTGGCTTCTATATCCTTGTTACCTGTTTGGGAGCGCAGTGTGGTGTTTCTTATTTTGTCGACTAGTTTTACTCCCAACATACTGCGCTCCATCGCTCTTTGGCATACCGCGAGTTGCGACTTTTGCATTAGGTTAGGACGGGGCACGGGCAGAATACACATGCCGACGAGTCTGAGTTTCAGGGAGATTGGTCTCCCTTCATCAGCTTCTTCATGGACCAGTAGCTCTTCTAGGCTTTCTTCTGGACGTGCTTCCCTTGTCTATTATTGTCTATTGTCTATTATTATGAAAAGAAACTAACTGGCCCATGCACAAAAAAAAACCACTACTTTCTGCCGTACTCTGGGACATTAAATGATGATTGAACTAACAATCTAATAAAAAGTTTGACAGATCAGAATATAATGTATAAGGCTTATGTCAAAATCTTAATTATTAGTCACATTTTTAGTTATAAATAATCGTCTCAGAGTAAGGCAGCTTTTTATCTAATTTTGCATTCACTTGTTTTGTGGAACTCTTTGGTACATTGTAAATGTTACTCATATTGAGTATACTGTTTCATGTTTAACGTATTTCTTGATCTCTTAACCTTTTTGTTCCACTGGAAACTCCCCGCCTTACCGAGCATCGCTTATAAAGAAACTATGAACAGAAAAAACTCAATCTTAACCTTGTTAGTAGAATAAAATGAAACATCCACAATCAGATGTAAATATGGCAAAAAAGAACCAGGAAGCGCAGACGTATCCATGTTGACTGTTGAAGCCGATGGCGGTTATATGCTTGTAAAGTTTTTTTATATAAATCATAATTAAATAATAAGGATTTTTATTGCCCATCTAATTATAAGATGGTGCAATACTATTTTATCAGATGACGATGAAGAAACCGCGTTACTAATAGCTAACAGTAAATGTTTGAAACTATACTTTACATTAAAAATATTTAAGTTAAAGTTAGCCTAAATTTTCAACCGGATTTCATACTTTTATTAGCTCTACCCGTTTGAATATTCGTAAGTAATAAGGATTTAAAGTGAATAATGTTATTTCAGTTTTTGACTGAAATGTTTTGTTAAGTCTTCCCAATCAATATTACCAGACACTTGTAACTTAGTCGCGAAGCAATTTTCTTATTTGGCTACTCTTCGGCGGCCGTGGTATGGGCGGACTGAATGTGACGAAAACAGCTTTAACAATAATTATTGAGACATCTGTGAAGATATTTAAGATGTTAATTATTGAATTCCCCAACGATAAACTGTTTTCTTTAATTTGCTTCTACTTGTTTAGTAAGTCCTGTTGATGATTTTTATCCAACTGCTAATTAGAGTAGTATTTGAGGCTGTTGATACAGTAATGATTATTCTACGAAATTAACCCAATTAATTGAATTACAAGCTAGCGTCAAATAATAGTTTCATCATAGGCATAATAATTGGGAGGAAGTTGCGAGACAGAAGATAAACCGAGATGCTCTGATTCCCAATTCTTCAATATCAAGGTCCAATTATTGTTGTATTAGGGCCTGTTTCACCACTTCCTGATAAGGCTATCCGCAATTTATTTGACAGATTCTCCATAATCTGGGCCTGTTTCACCACTCACTGATAAGTGCCGGATAGGCTATCCACCACTTAACTTGACAGATAGAGGGCATATTATAAGAATGAGATCCTTATTTTATGCAGGTCCGGGTTAAAAAGTAAACCAAATTAAATATTTGTAAGAGCAATCTCTACAATAAACAGCTGGTAAGGATACTTAACCAGGTCAGTTCTTCAACGGTTAGTCATACCGATTCGTGATAATGACCTCCTTAGCTGTATCCTTCGATTTCGAACAATACATCCGGATTGTAATGACTAAAGCAGTTTCGATTTTACACGCCGATTCTGCCGAATAATCTCACAATAGTGCAGTTTCGATATGGTTTCGATGCAGTCTCAGTGCAATGAAACGACAATATTATAAAAAATCTCTCTTATAAAAAGTCTAAAGCGTTATAAAATGATCCAAATTTTTGGTGTGATCTAAAGTTTTGATTAAGAAACTCTAAAAATCAGAGGTATGTAATAACTAATAACGTATGCTTGACATAAGAATAATATTTCACTATATTTGATAGAATCCGGGCTAGATCGACATTATTGTTGGGTTAAAAAACAGAATTAGGGTAGTAATTATAGCAATTTGTTCGGAATTTCTCTTTGACCATAAAATTGTGGCTAAATATTTCAATAGCTGCACGATATTAATTGAAATAGGTATTAATTTATGGGTCCTAAGTGTAGCCTAGTGTTCGTAATCACAGTGTCCCAGTACTTGTAACTAGGTACAATTTTACTAAAATACAGCTTTTCCAATCAACAAGCTGTTACTAATAGTTGCGGTGTAAAGATTGTGTCATATTCAATTACTGGACACAGGTTCAAATCTGCTATCGCGGAATAAAAGTCTTTAGTATAGCGGTACTTGTTTTAATTGCCTCAAATAACTTATACAGCTTAATAAAAGATAGTTTGGTCACAACAGATATAAAATTAAAAAAGTCAATTGTAAACCCTATAATATAATATGAACAATGATGCTATAGAATGTCTGTCATCTATTATTATAGATACGAGGAGATCGATTCTATAATACAAATACAGTTTCAATATTACAATTTACAAATCCCTTAAGTCCTAACTTCTAGAAAGCAAAATATAGCAGCCTATGTCCATACAGCGATCCATTGTCTCTATATATCTCAAAGAGGTATTTTGAAATAGTCTAAAACAACTTTCGTAGCCTTCGTATGTACCTAATTATATGGATAATAAATTATATGGTTCATTTGACTAAAGTAAATAAGATGTTTCACAGACCTCTAATAGTAGCTTAAGTGGGTCTAATGATACTTAGGCTCAAGGAGATATCAAAGTTGTTTTAATGGTTCAAATATAATTATTAACGTAGGCGACATTGAGGACATATTTTTCGTGTTATGATTTTATTTAGGCTGTCTTGTAGTCGTCTAAGGGCCAATTGACGGTCTGAATTGACCCCAAAATGATTTATTGTATTATCAAAAATTTAGTTTAATGAATTTTTAAGCCATTTTCATACCTTTTCGGTTTACTGCTGTTGAGGAAAAAAAAATCCTAACGGAGTTGGATTTTTCGGTCGTGTACAATTTTAAAAACCTTTCATTCATTTAAATTAAGAATCGTATTTCTCTCTTCCAGGTCCCGTTGTGTTCCCCCCCTCTCCCCCCGGGGACCCGTCCCAGACTAGCGGAGTGGTTGTGGGGGCTTCAGGCTACGGCTTCCAACCGCCCAGCGCCCATCAAGGTAGATAAACCCTAACCGCCGATGTAAATAGTACTAATAGACTAATAACAGATCCTTTAGTCAAATCGCATTCGATTTCGTTAGCCAAGTTATAAATAATAAAAAAAAAACATTTGACTTAAAGCATTGCAAACGCCATGTCTCAATCGAAGCGTTATGTCAACTATCATAAATTTTGGATTTCTACCCTCGCTAACGAAATTGTTGAATGCAAGTTGTCTAATTACCTTGGTCCTATATCTAAACGCTTATCTAAATTAAGATGCTCTTAAATCACTTGCTGTTTTTTATGCTAAGCAGAGGTAGTAACAGCTTTGATTTTAGGAGATCCTTCTTTATTAGGCGTTTAGTGATTCGACAGTCGCCATTTAAAAATCAGTATTTTTAGGGGCCTGTTATTAAATTGTAGTGGGAAAGAAACATCATTTAACAAATTTTTTTGATTCGTTAAAAATTATGTCGCAAAAAACACATTTTGTACATAGATGTTTCTTTTTAGTTGTTGGAAATAATTTGTTAATGATGTCAGAACTTTTACAAAATATTTTTTGAAAAGGTTTGATATCAATGTAATTTATTTAGTTACGGTAACTGTAATTTTTAAATTTTATTTTGTTATTTTCCGCACTTCTTTTTTATTTTGTTTTATTTCTAATTGTAATACTTTAACGTTTAAATCTGTAGTCTGTACATTTGCTTCTTAGTTGTGCTTTGTACTTAAGCAATTGTTTTCGTTGTTTTTTGTGTATATGGTGATTGAGAGGATGTACATAATATGTAAATAAATTTAAAGCATTGAACCTGTTTTATTGGAAATCCTGGTTGCACATAATATACATATAGCACCTTTTTCTAGCATGATTATTGTTTGTAGACAGCATGACTTAGAATAGATACTTATTTCTACTGTACTGTACTATAGAATAGTATACTAGACACACAGTACATAGTTACAATACAATATCATAGTATTTAAAAAGAAATCAAACCATGATTTATGTTTGCTAGACTTAACGTATTTTATATATTTTGGAGCAAGTAAAGTGTGAATTATTAATGTTTCATAGCCCAGTTTTATTTCAAATATTTGTATAATTCTCAGGCTACATGTTATTTTTCTTTGATATAATATTATATCTAGATAGACAACTGCCTTTAAGTGAGTAGAGTAAACAATTTTATGAGCAAGGGCATAAGTTGTTGCAAGAAGGGCATAAGTCTCTTTAAGCTTGTCATAACTCGTCCTTATAATATCCTTCATACAGCTAAGTTTACACAATCTAAGCTTTAAAACTATAAATGAGGAAATGTCTACTGCCATAATTCCGGCAGCGGAGGCCAGCTGTCTGCGTTGCCGGAACCAAACACTTGACACTTAATTTTCGCCGAAATTTAATATGATGGATGAGATATTAAATCGAGAGAGATAGTAGTATGATAATATCTCGTGCTCCAAGGTTATGTTCATTAAAATGTCGATTATGATTGTCTTTTTATTGTCTACCAAATATAGAGTTGATTGTATAACTACAGTGTCTTATTAACCTATTTGAATATAATATGTTGCATTGAAATCCATACAGTGGAATCCTTTGAAAGCCATCCAGTGGAAATAGCTTTAAATGTACCTCTACAATAAGCATCAGCATACCTGATATAAGGATGAAATGCAGAATAAATGTACCGTAACGAAATTGTAAGTAAACTGACGTGTAAAATCCCGTAACGAAATTGTATCGAAACTGATAAGTAAGGCGTAGACCACATGCCCTAAAAAACTGAGGACTATATTATAATACTTACATAAATATACAAATTAAAATCATTTCATAAAATGGATAAGCTATGTCCTTTATGATAAAATTTTTGCAAAATGAAATGTTAGACCTATGCAGTGCAGTATTACATTATATTTTTCTTATATTTTAAGACTCATGCTAGTTATTTTATGTATTGATTTCAGAATGCCAGAAACTATATTGTATTTTAATGGTTCTTTTATTTGTAACAGAGTATAGGTATAGGTACCAATAAAGTAAAACAATTTTTTAAATAATTGTTTATTAGTAAAATGTAAAAAAAATCAACAAAATAACAAAAATTATAAATCTTAATTATAGCTCTAATGGATTTTTTAAACGGATCATTGTTAAACATAAGTAAGTAAACATTTCTTCATAAAAATAATAATTCATAATATTATTTTGCTTCACTTTTTCCAGGTGACCCTTACTTTTCTCTTCAAACTTTTTGGATTATTTTGTTTCAGGCGTTCTCTATACCTCTTCTGCCTTTCGGCATTAGACAGCGGCACCATCTGTTAATTAGGATAGCTAAAATTAGCATTCTCTCAAATGTATCTTTAAACAAATAAATAAACTTAAAATAATAAAAAGGTCAAGTGACATTAACTTTGCGTATGATTAATGCAACTATTTCGATGACTGCATAAAGCTTAAAAAACGATAACTGAGGGTCTGTCTGTCGTCTGACCCTTATGAACTAGGCCTTAGGTTCTCAGTTCAGTAACGTAACAGAAGAATAACAAAACTGAGTTACGAAACGCAACGAAACTGAGTAACGAAACGCAACGAAACTGATAACAAAATCTGAGAAAATCTAACTTCAAAATAATCTCGTGTTGATACCACTCACGAAATCAAGAGCTAATCGTGTTCGAAACCACATTTATCTATCTTCCAATAGAAATTAATAAAGAACAGTTAAATAAACTTACCAATAATGACACAGATGAGCGTTAGTAAGACTGATAATTTTTTTTGCACAAAAATCGGCACTGCGTAAGATCCGTGAATATTGCAAAACAAAACGGCTGTACATTGAAGTCTGTTTGATACTGACATACGACTACGAGTATCAGTGTTGCCAATTTTGAAGCGGCATTTAACCAGAATAATGTATATTTTCAGCATAAACGTCGTTACTCAACCTGATGTTACGAAATTAAAAAAATATGATGGTAGATTTAAAATATGTCGAATTTATAATAAATTCATAATAACTGAAATGAAACCTATTACAATGTAATGTAAGGGTATTTTACTATAAAGTTTTATGGAATACAAAGAAATAGATATATTTATAAAATATATTTTTTTATTTTTCAATATCCAACTAATGGTCGGACATAGACAAGGTACATTCATTCTGAATTTCACCCATAATATATATGTATATAATATATACATAATGGACAATAGAATCGCGACAAGTTAATAACTTTTTAACGAGTTTTTGTCACCTATGGAAATATCATACCACGTCATACACAATAATAAACGTATGGTAGTTTAGGTCCTTACGACGAAAAGTAACCAACATATTATTATACCGACGCATGTGAAAAAAAACTGTATAAATACAAAATGTCATGTTATTGATTGAAATTAAATTTGCTATATTTTTCACAAACTCGATACTTAAAACGCTTAAAACCATCGATACCTTTGCTACTTTTTGTTACAACATTACTGAGAAATATTTTTTTTGTGTATTACTCCTCAGAGATGGACATCTGGTTGTCCACGGCCGCACGGACACTTTGGAATTTAACAGTAATTACTAATTAGTCAACTTGTGCAAGCGACATTGGCCTATTCACATAAAAATAAAAATTCTTAATTTATGTTATTGCTACCCAAGTAGTATTTCAATTAATATTAATCACGGAATCTTCCAAAATTATAATGATAGGGGCTTACTAAGTAGTTATTTGATAGATATACAGACGTATAAAATTCATCATCAAATCTTAAAATTTGCTCCAATGTACTTAAGTAATGAACTGACCTATGACAACTAATATTATGTATTCTGCGCATAATATGACTATAAGTTTAAATTAAAAAAAAATAATTAAATAGATTGATCACCAAAACAAAGAGAACAATGTTCTATTATTCATATCACTTCTTTTAATTGTATTTCTGGATAGGAAAATTCAGGGAGTGTTAACTGAATTCGGCCTCTTTAATCTGTCGGATCCCTCCGCACGGTCAAACGCATTTTAATTATGAAATTGACATATCACAGGGAGCGGGATCACTGACGCGGTGTTTTATGATTTAATAAAAGAGTTTGTACTTATTAAATTGGACATTCGGCTGGACCTTTGTTATAAATATTTATATGTTTGCCCTTTATAATGAAGGGTGTTCAATTTAGTCAAACATTAATTTAATCAAAAATTAGAGAATTTTCCCTTGAATATGTAACGTTTGTTCTAGCGTTTTTCCACGTCAGAAAATCGTAAATTGCAGGAGCTTTTTGTGTAGCCTTTGATTGTACTTCATGTAAAAAGCAGCGGAATAAGTATTAAGGTAAATAACTGTATAAATATACATATTATTGCAAGACGACATACAATATTATGCTTAAATTTTATATTTGCTCAGAACTGTAATAATAATATTTCAATCTATGCTCTTATTGAAATAACAAAATAAAGTATACAAACTAGTTAATGACATATCATTTACTTTCAAAGTTATTAATATACTTTTAATAGACATTACCTTTTGTATTAGTTGTTCATTTCTAAGGTCACAATACTTTCGATCTCTGATTTAATTGTTATATCTTAAATGTTATGACATCGGAATGATAAGTCGATGTGGTTTCGAAATTCAACGGAGGTCGGTAGAATAATGTTATCTGTTTGAAGTTAACACGTCACGATCAGTTTGTTTGTTGAAAGAATCGTGCTCGAGATTGGTTAATTGCCAGGCTTTGTCGTACTGACATAGTTTAGACTTCAGGGTATCAATCAAGTAGTAATCAACCTGCATACGATAATTTTTGGTAGCGAAGTCATTGAAAATGTACCGTCGAGGAAATTGATTCCTGGGCAGTTGGCGGACTTACGTCATTTGGTCGGCTTATGTCAATTCAATATTAGCCGTGATCGGTCGAATGGGTTTGACTTAACGCAACCAAATTACTTAGGTCCGCCATCTGCCTAGGAATCAACTTCTCTGATAGTACTATGAGGTTTGATATAGGACATCGCTAAGTGACATGGCGCTTGCCATGCCTATGTCAAATTATTTCAGCTTATATATTTGATTTCTAACTTCGTTATTGGATTTATTGTATACAAGTTAATCAAGACGTAATCAAGTATGAAGACGATATTATACAATATACTTCGAAGAGATTCGACAAATTTTAAGAAATTTCAGAAGGAAAGGAAAGCTTGGCATATTTTTAGGGTTCCGTACCTCAAAAGGAAAAAACGGAACCCTTATAGGATCACTTTGTTGTCCGTCTGTCCGTCCGTCCGTCTGTCAAGACCCTTTTTCTCAGGAACGCGTGGAGGTATGAAGCTGAAATTTATATCAATTACTCAGGTCTACTGTCCCTTGAAGCTGTGAAAAAATCAAACTTCTAAGCCAACGCAATCAAAAGATACAGCCGTTTATGCCGCAAATTTTCGACACTTGCAAGGGAATCAAAACCTACAGGGTGCTTCCCGTGAACTCAGAATCTTGAAATTTGGTACGAAGCAACGTCTTATAGCATAGATAAAGGAAAAATTACGAAAACCATAAATTTTTAGTTACATCACATAATATATTTTTTTTAATAATTTTAAACTTACTACCCATTTCCTCATAAACGCGTAGAGGTATTAAATTGAAATTCATACCAAATACTCAGGTCTATAATACCTTGCAGGTTTGTACGGAACCCTCGGTGCGCGAGTCCGACTCGCACTTGGCCGGTTTTTTTGATAATCAGTTTTAACCCCCTAGTACTCGGAGTTCCCACGACGAGAACAGCTTTCTGAAGCCTGAAGGTTCTTTCCATCCTTAGATTAGCATAGTCTATGCTAATCTAAGGACGAAGGAAACTTTACGACTTGTTAATTACATAATGTTAAATTATGAAAATTTAAAGGCAACCCGCTTATTTTTAAGTATTTTAATAAGTACTAGCTGTCCCGGCAAATGTCGTTTTGCCATTTAAAGTATTTCTACTTAATTAGCCGATACAAACACCATTTCCGCACCTAACGCAAGTTTTGTTTTCACCAACGTTTAAGGGCGCACCATCCGGAGATGCCGCAATTGACCGTATTTAAAACCTTACAAACTCATAATCTGAAAGCTACAAAGTTATAATAAAAATACAGCAATAATCTTCAGTATATCAACATTCCTTTTGTCGTTTTAAATTTTCAATTTTTGTTTCTTATACTTATGATATCAGCTTCCAAAGTAATACCAATTTGTTAAAATTCAAGCATACAATCAGCATCTCCTTAGGATTTACAAATTACTTTTATTTGAAACTCGCGCCAATAGATCGACAATTTCATAAACTACATATTCGCCGTTTTAATTTTTTTTAGGACAATTTTGAACTAAGATAAGTAAAAATAATAGGGTTTTGGCGCGATCTCGGCAACGCGGCAAATGTATGGCCAAGGTCGTTTGCTCGGGGGACGGCCTTAAGTGACACCGAAACCATTATAATTTAGGGAATGAATTGACAACCCCGTAACAATTAGGTAACGTATATTTAAAATAAAACAATCTATTATGCGATTCATCCGTCAAACCATTAGGTGACCCTTATAATTTTGGGGATGAATTGACGACCCCGTAAATAGCGAACTCCCATAAATATCTTCATATTAAAGTAAACCGCATCAGAATCCGTTGCGTAGTTTTAAAGATTAAAGGGAACAAAGGGACATGAGGACAGAAAAAGCGACTTTGTTTTATGCTATGTAGTGATATACGTCACCTAGGAGTTACGGGGTTGTCAATTCATCCCCTAAATTATCATGGTTTAGTTGTCACTTAAACGTCGGAGAAAAGCTATAAGCTATTAATGTATGGAGGTTTTGAAAACGTTAGAAAGAATATTCAATTTCGTTAGAAGTTAACAAAAGGTATCAAGAAGCATGACAGGAGAAATCGCAAGACATCGTGTGTGTCTTCAGACAGCAGTATCTCGTGTTGTCACCGCGCGGGCGGAAAACGGAGGGCGGGCGGGGGCGGCGCTAGGGTTGTCGACTACAACAACCTTCACTTACAAACTCATTAAATATCCAAACGAGATAATATGTATGAAGGGGCTCCTACCATATAGGTCTTTGAGATTAAGCCCTGGGCTTTGGCAGGCTGGCTTAAAGGGCCACTAGCTTAGTCAAGCCTAAGAAAAGAAAAACACGATAATGCGAAAGAATCGATAATTTTATTAAATGAAACAGATCATATGGTTTGCAACCCTGTATGTCCTACGATCAATCAAACCCATTTATTTAATTCAAGTCAACGTTTAGGTGTTAATACTTCAACCTCACCCTTAGTATTATCTCAGGGCTGATGAACTAATGATTCGGCCCTGGGAAGTGGGTGGCACTGGGAAGTGGGTAGCCCTGGTCGTGGACTGTGTAACGGAAGTGACGCGTCTCGCCTCGGCGGCGCCACGCCGGAACCCGACTGAAGGGTTGCACCGTCACAAATCAAATTATGAGAAACGCCACAAAAGGAAACTTTGTGCATTTCCGTCCCAGCGAGCGTGAAATCCGAAGAGCGTGCCATTCTGCCCCTTAATTACGTTTAGAAACACATTACTGTTACTTGAACTCTGCGAAAATATTTGTCACTAATTATAATTACTGAAGTAAATAAACACATCTTTAATTAATGAAAAAACAATAAGGATTATACACTAAATAATTGACTTTAATTAATGTTGTGCAATTTTTTTGCAAACTTTAATTAAAATGCAAACCCCCTATTTACTGCTACTATCACTATATGTCTGTGGCTACTATAGTCTATGACTCTAACAAATCAAAATAAAAAACGTTGCTACTTATTATCTGTTTATAAGAAAATATCTATAGATGACATAGTATACATTTTTAATCAGTTTAAAACCGAAAGCAGATTAGATAGCACCTTACCACGAATAAGCTATGTTGCCTGCAACTTCATATATACAGGATTAGGTAATAGGTATATCGTAAAAGAATCGTCTACTTACCGCGCTAAAAACTATTCTCTGACTTTTTCTTGAACTCTCCTTAGATAGATAGAGATGCGTAGCGACTACACGAGATAGAGACATACTTTCGTTATATGTAAAATATTATATCATTGCAAATTAATGTAAATGAGTACAAAATCGAATAAACCAGACCAGTAGTAACTGTTCAGTGTTCACAGTATAATGATTTTGTTTCCCATCCTTGACGATGGCAGCCAATTCGAGGTATTTATGGCGTCGTGTGTTGCACACAAGACTGACGTTCCTTCGGACACTGATTTGTATTTATGTTGAGTTCTGAGTTACTTTCTGAAATGTTAAGTAAGATGTGGTAGCTTGCACTCAGAATTCGTTTTACTGTAACATTGATTAACATGAAATAAACTGTCTGAAAAATATTCGAATATTTTTTATACTTACCTCCTAGCCTCTATACCTATAAATTAACGATAAGTTTAGTAACCTTTAGGCTCAATTTCACCAACGTCTGTTAATGTTAACTGCTTGTTAAAATGTCATGTCTTCTCTTTCATTCATATTAAAAACGAAAGCGGTAACATGATACTAATTCGAGCATTAACTTTAAAAGTCGTTGGTGAAATTGGGCCTTAATATTATTAGCTGCCGATAAGTAAAATGCGTCAACAGTATAAAGCACAACAATGATAATATTAGTTTATGAGCACATAATATTTTTATTTTATAATATACAATACACATAATTGCAAGTAGTTACGATGATATCAGATGGTTCACTCCAGTGATTGAATTGTAGTTTTAAGGTATTTGTAACGAATGGATAAGAAATGAACATTATGTAATGAGTGCTGCAAGCACTACAGCTATTCTCCAAAAATCTAGTTATTTTTTAAGAGTCTATAATATACTCATCACTCATTCACTGCTAGGCAAAGGCGTCTCCCAATTAATTGTTATTATTTTACCAATTAATTATTAATAAGAATGCAGTGCTCTTGACTAAACAAATATTGAAATATCAAATCGTCAATAGATAAAAATATATCACTATCTAAATGAATTGTATTTTGTTTCAGCTGCCGGATCGCCACGGTACTTCTACAGAGGCTTCTTCCTAAGATAAGAGACGCAGCCATATCTACGTTATTTAGCTAATAAATTATAACTATAGTACAGTCAGGTACATTAGTACAAATACTATGTAAATAATATTTAAAATCTGTGATATGTGTGAAGTGCTAATGTGCAGTATAGTTATTAATTTGACAAATCACCACTCTACACCTTCCACTATATTTTAATGTTAATTTAAATTAATATCTATTATTTAATAAACGAAGACATACGAATGCATACCATATATTTGAAATGTTTATCGAATGAAAATATTTCATTCATTAAGTTTAGAATTAGTTTCATGTTACCGTTACCTATAAACATGTGAAAATGACAGATATTGCAATTAATGAGATGTAAGATTAATAATTAATTATATTATTACTTGCAATACTAAAGCCCAGCTTCTGTGGTTTTTTGGTTGAAGTCTATCAAATCCACAGCGTTTTTGATTGGTTAGCATGTTTTACGTTATCCAATGAAATGCACCAATGAACAGGTAACTTCTGCATAAAACCTTAAAGCTGGGAATAAGTGTAGTGAAAAAATGTAATGTACAAAACTCAATGCTACCGGATGATGTAAGCTCTATCTCTATTTTCAGTTTTTCTAATGGCTAAGTTAAAAAAATATGCAAAGCAAAATAGTTACCATATTTTAAAACGTATGTAGATAATAACCTAAAACTATTATTTAATTATATTAATCGACAATTAATATATTCAAATAAAATTTATAATATGTGCCAACATACTTTTATTTTCTTTATTGAGATCCCTTGAACTCAAAGCAGATAAAATTTAAATTATAAAACTCTGGTACGTACCTACTGTAACTTGTAAACCTATTAAAACTTGGCTTGTTGTAAAATATTTGAAGTTAATATAATATCAAAAGTTTTTTGGTTTGGAATTACTAAATATGGTACACAAATTGGCCAATTTTATATCCTTTGATAAAACCGTATACCATGTTCCATTTTCTGTGGCCATTTGTTTTTAAATTAGATTGTTTTCGGGTGCAACCTTTTGTATTCGATACGGCCATTATGCACGAATCCGTCACCGCCAGTGGTTCGAAAAAAGCCTTAACCTTTCGCTACTCTCAAAGAGATAAAAGCTATCCCCGTAAATAGAGTAACGTGTTTTGGAGACAAAGTTCTTTTGATATTCAAATCACGGAATGCATAGCCGTGATGAACAATTTAGATTGTAAGTGTATTTTTAGATCGAATTTTTTATCCACAACTAGATGATGTGAAAAGTAGCAGGGGGTTAACAAAAGAAAATATATTCCATGTTTTTATCACTTTATTGTAATTTGAAACATAGTGCTACTTACTTACTACCATCACATTAATTTGTAGAGGAATTTTCCTTGTGCTTTTCTTTGCAAAGATTAAACTCTTGTTGCTGATTATTTTCGTGAAGAAGAAGCTTTATATGCACACCTGAAAAATAGAAATGCACAGTTTTTTTGGCCACTGGAAATCATTAACTCGACAGAGCTTGCTGATAATATTATTTAAATTCTAGGTTTTTTTAATAGATTAGGTGAAATAAATTATATTAAAATTAGAACTTCTTAACATATTGGCTCTCAAAAGAAGAAAGTGAGACTAAGCAAATAAGGCTTACGTCACCCCTAGAAAACTTAGAATTTTCATTCAAGAGACTATTCACTACGCTATGAAGAAACTTCAGGGTATTGAGAATTAAAGACGTACAAGAGGACCGAAAGAAAGATCGCAGTATTTTTTTTACACTACAAATTCTGAGGTAAGAATAAGATATGTAGACGAATATTTAACTTACTTGATAAAACAATCCATACGAACATGGTGATAAGCTGCTTCGTTGTTTTATAACCTCACTCTGTTTAAAGTTCCCAATTGGAAAAATCGCTTCTACCGATTCTGACGATGAAGAGGACGATGACGACGAAGTACTAGAAGAGTCTGAAGAATTTTCTGAAATAAAAATATTATTAATTTAATAAAACTGGCGATTAAGAATACTTTTTAGTATAGGAGGCAACGTTTTCGAGAAAGTATTTCAGGTCGGCAGATTTTGTGATATGTCGTCATTCTTGCTCTTCTGGTTAGAGTCCGGGCGGTCTGGCTGCCGTCAGTCGTTGCGTTCATTAGTGCGGTCCGGAAAGTTTTTTTTTTTATGTAACGGAGACAGGGCCCCCGTAAGGGCTACTGGCGCCTGTGTGCAAAAAAAGGATGTTGGCGCCCTTTTAGGCAAATTTTTGGGTCCTTGGTTTTGGCGCCCCTAGAGGATGGCGCCAGTGTGTATTGCACACATTGCACATAATATTATTTTATTTTATTTATTTTATTTTATCATGTTTGGGTGGCTTACAGCTAACTATAATAAATTTACCATAAATTATAGAATACGAAAAGCCAATTACAAGCCTCCACAGGTAGCTCGTTAATGTAAGATAAAATAACAAAAAAAGCAAGGTTAGTAATTATACTTCAATTCTAATTTGTAATATTAATGATGGGTGGGGTTAGTAGTTACATAATAATAAATAATATTGTAGTAGGTAAGTTAATAGATCTCCAAATCAATACATTATTATGAAGATACAACAACAATCACTGCAAGAACTTACTAATTAACAACGAATTATAATAATTAATAATAATATTAAGTACTTAAAGTAAAAATTGAATTTCACTGATGTTTTTTCAGGAAGGCGGTATTAATAGATGCTAGGCTGCTTGTGAAGAGATCAATGTTAGGATCCGATTTTGTGAGCTGATTAAATACCTTCGATGATCTGAGTAGAAATGAGTTCTGTCGATATCTAGTATGGGCATGCGAAACGTGTAAAATATTTCTGATACGTGAATGACGTAGCGGAACATTTAATTTAAGGTTAGATAAAAGTGCAGGACAGTTTATTTTAGATTGCGCTAATTTCATAAGAAAGCGAATGTCAGATATGTTACGTCTGGTTGAGAGTGGTAAGAGGTGGAACCGACTGCAACGCTCCTCATAGCTGGCCTAAGGAATTTTGAATTTATAGTTGAGATACCTCGTGAACTTTTTTTGGACATTCTCAATTCGTTTTGAGTGGGTGTCAAAAAAAGGGTTCCAAACTTGACTACAATACTCAAGGTGGCTTCGGACATAGGCACAGTATAGGATTTAGATGCTTTTCATGTTATTAAAGTGACTGGTATTACGAATAATAAATCCCAAAGCTTTGACCGACTTATTAACAATATAGTCAATGTGAGATTCGAAAGTAAGCTTACTATCAATCTGGATCCCAAGGTCGTTAATAGTTGAGGTACGTGATAATAGTTGGTTGTCGATAGAGTAATGAAGAATGAGAGATTCATTTTTACGACTGAAGGAGATGATGTTACACTTGGCTATATTGAGATCTAGTTTGTTATGCAGACAATAGTCTGCTAAGCGATTAAGATCATCTTGCAGTAATAAAGCATCAGACAGGTTCTTGATAAGTCGGAATATTTTCATATCATCAGCAAACATCAAAAATTCGGAAAATTTAAAACAATTGCCTATGTCATAAATAAATAAAATAAAAAGAAGTGGTCCCAGAAGAGAACCTTGTGGGACCCCAGAGGGTATAGGTATCCACGTAGGCATATAGCCGTTCAATACGACAGATTGCGTTCTGTTGTGCACATACGACGAAAACCACCTTAAGAGGTCACCCCTAATACCCAGCTCGTAAAGCTTCTTGAGGAGTATACAGTGATCGATTCGGTCAAACGCTTTACTGTAATCGGTATACACCACGTCGACCTGGAATCCATTATCCATACTCTCAGAGAGGAAGTCAGTAAATGTAAGAAGATTGGAAGCAGTTGATCTACATTTTAGGAAACCGTGTTGTTGAGGGGCAAAGGTAGACTGGAGACAACTGTACACCTGATCATATACCAACCTCTCCAAGACTTTAGCTAAGAGGCAAAGCTTGGAAATTGGCCTGTAGTTTTCGACCTTTTCTTTTGGACCTTTTTTATGTATGGGAGAAATAAAAGCAGTTTTCCACAGAGATGGCATTATACCCTCAGACAGAGATCTTCTAAAGAGCAATGAGACTGGTATAGCAAGTTCGTTTGCACACTCGACAATAAATATCGCAGGAAGACCATCGGGGCCCGCAGATTTGTTGAGGTCAAGAGATTTAAGAAGCTTGCGCACAGTCGGTATATCGATCTCGATATCGCTAATATGAGAATTAGTAACATCAGTCGCCATACTATCAACAGTTGCGATTGGGGACGAGGTACTTTGGAATGTAGTGCTAAAAAAGGTGCTAAAAAGTTCGCATATCTCTTGTCCCCCCTCGCAGCTGTGGTCACCATAAGACATACTCGAGGGAAAATTATGATTGCCGCGTTTGATTTTTACGTAAGACCAAAACATTTTGGGATTGCTGGATATTGACGACTCAATCTTTGTTAAATACTCCTCGTAACCAACACTTTCAACGTCCTTGGCTCTGTCCTGACGTGTTGGTTATTATGGTAGCGGGGAACGGAGAAACAAGCAGTCAATAAAATATTATAACTTCTCACTTATTACTAGAGGTTCTAAATTAAAAAAATCAGAAAGACATCAGCACAGCTATATTATTATTATTATTACTAATATAGGTTTGTGCCTCCATGAACCAAATACTATACTTACCTACGTGTGTACATCTTTATGAGCATTGCCAAACGTCATAGCTTGTTTTGTTCTTATAAGCGTAATCGATCTAGCGTAAAGTTGTAAAAATATTCTCTTGAGCGAAAATATCAAATGACGGAAAGAAAAGAAAATTACTGATGCCCAGTTTCTGAGTTTTTTTAACCGGAGTTTATCTTTACACTATTGCTTTTGATTGGCTAGCGTCAAAAAATTTACCAATAGCTATGTCCACATTATGCAATTTCATCTTCAATTTTCGTCATATCCTTTTTATTCAACTTTCGTTTGGCATATTCAATAATTGAATGCGTCAAAATCCACCCGCGTTGAAAGAAAAGTGTCATAGCGAGCGCTACGATTATAGCGCGCGTCACGGGCATGCCTCACGTTCGCTGTTGACTGCGCTATAACGCATGCCCTTGATGAACAAAAAAAAAAAGGCACAGTGTGGACAAAGCTAATCAACAACGCTAGTGAAAAGATAAACTACTGTTAAAAACCTCAGAAACTAGGCATGAGATGATTTTTTTATTTCTTACCCATGTGAAAATGTTCATCTTTTTGATCATAGCAATGTGAATGTACAATCAGCAAAATAAGTTATAAAATAGTAAAGTATATTTAAATAATTATTTTTAACAAAAAATTAAAACCGACTTCCAAGGTAAAAACAAAAAGTAATAATATTATGAACTTAAAAGTATTAAATAATTCTTACTTTTTAATAGTACCTCTTTCAGAATTCGTCTAAATCTCAACTATTCTATTTCTGTACATACTATATTCTTCATTATTTTGAAGTCCGTACTAAAGTCGGTTTTTGATGTGTTTTCTATTATACATAAAATTGCGCGGAAAATCATGGCAATCAAGCTTGTATAATACAAGCTTAATCTGCCACGTTTGAGCTACTCCCGAAATCCCCTCTTCCCGTCCCCAACTATTAGTCACTTCAATAAAAAGATGGGCGAAATCGGAAATACATTATATGGCAAAACAACGTTTGCCAGGATAGATAGTTAAATTAAATAAATGAAAGTGCCAAAAGTCATTGTAAGAATATCCTTCAGGCCCCGCGCAAGCACCGGTGATCGCGAGAACAAAATAATACAATGGAAATTCCTAGAACCTCCGATCGAAGGATTAAATTTTATAGTTTCCATATGTTCGAACTTTATTTCTTATCTAGATATCCTATATTCCTTTGTTCTACAACATGTTACATCAATATTTTATAAATTTATTGCCCAATCAGTTCAAATTAACTATTTTAGAAAAAAAACAGTTAAATATATTCAGTTTCCTCATCTACGATGGTTACCGGTCAATTGAATTTATAGAAAACATAAACTCATTGTTATTTGCCGACTATTTCAGGCTATTTTTAGGCAAAATCTGGAAAAACACTGGAAATACGTCATATCACTTAAGGCGCTTGGAAATACGATATATCAATTATGTAAGGTGTTTAATGTAAAGATCTAGTAACATTCATCCATATAGAAACTTTTACATCATAACCTCTTTTTACTATAGTGTCAACTGAGGATAAATAAAAAAATATCAGATTTGAAGTTAGACATGACGAATAAGATTTTTGGTTCTCTTGATTTTTTCCTCTTGCTGTTTTTTTTTTTTTTTTTTTTTTTTTTAACATAAGGCAAAGTTATTTTTTAAGAGTTTAAATATTTTAGTGTTTTACTCTATTTTTTAGTGTTTAACGCGAGCTTCATATCTAGATATCCTTTACTAGCTGTTATTCAGTTTAATTATTATCTACGATCATGATCGGTCGTTTGAATTTATAGAAAACATAAACTTATTGTTATGTGCCGACTATTTCAGGCTATTTTCAGGCAAAATCTGGAAAACCACTGGAAATACATATCAATTAAGGCGAAGTTTAACGCGAGCCGACATTTTGTGGAGATCCAGGTGACACCGAATTGAGGAGCGTGAGCAATTTTATTTTACTTTCCTTTGCATATAAAGCTATTATGCTCTATAATGACATATGGTTTTGCTCGATAGTTTTACTCCAAATCGAGCAATAACCACCGTGTGGACCGCCAAAACTGACAGCTCGATGGCTCGCTTCGTCCTTCGAGCCGGCTGATGGAATTAAATATGTCAAATAATATGTCATTTCCTTCGATTCAGAGTAAAACTATAGAGCAAAACGGTATGTGAGTACTTAGCATTACAAACATAATTTCACATTTAAGGCGAAGTATAAGCAAAAATATTATTAAGATTTATTTAAGGCGAAGTTTCTAGTTTTGGTATAATTACTTTCGATTTTTATTGAAATTCCTCACGATACCCATAAAGGTGAATTAAAAGCGTTACTTTCCAACGTTCTTCTTTAAAAGGTTATACTAAATTTAAAAACCTAAGTATTGATTTAATTGACAAAAAGGAAGAGTTATCTACTGTTCAAATTACGGAACTTTCAATCAAATTGGAAAAAAATCGTTTGTTAACAATTCAATATGAACAAGTGCAGGATTCGATTGATGTATTAAATTCGGATAATTTAGCATTTGAAATAAATGAGTGGGATGCTATTAAGCAAGATTGTGCAACATGTATGGCAATGGCACAAACTATTATATCGAAGTTTAATAGTAACAAAGACGAGCACAACACTTCCTTGTCTCAGTGTCATCGTGATCATTTTGAAACTGAATTGAAACTGCCTCAATCAGAAATTAATAAATTCGATGGTGCTTATTTTCGATGGCTAGAGTTTTGAGACACATTCTTGCCCGTTATTCACAATAGCGATCGAATTAAACCGATTCATAAGGAATCATGGCCAAATTTGTATAGGAGCTGGACTCGACTTTTATTTTTGATGTCCCAAAGTAAACTATAGTTAGATTTGGTTGTTCTTATGCTCTAAACATAATTCCATTTGAGATTTATGTCTACATAGCCACGATTTTTTATAATAATTAATAATGTTTACAATTATTTTGAGGTTAGACTTAAGAACTACCTTTTTCCCGACTGCGGTGTAGCCTACAAGTGTATATTCGGCGATCTTGTTTCTAATTATTTCAATTTTTCTTAGAGTATTACCCAAAAAATAGAACGAATGCGAATGATCGCCGGCTGTCAGAACATAACGAAACTAAAATAAATATATTGATCTTTTTTTTGTGGCTATTTAAAGACACATTTCTAATGATTTTCGATGCCTTAAAATATTAGGGAATTTTTGCTACTAATGGCATATCGGGACGCCACCGCCCACCTGGTACGATTTGGTCATTGTTCTTTTATTATTAGATATCTTACTTATATATCAAAGGAGGTTTCCGAGGCTAACTATATAATTATTTTTTATTTTATTTTTATTTTATCAGGAAAACATACAGTGATTTGCTTTACAACCTTAGAAGCTACATAAACACTTAACACTATTTACACGTTTTCACAGTTAGAATGAATGAATGATGCGTGGCGTTTACTTTGCGAGAGGTATGACTATGAAATACTTCAGATTATAAATCAAAATCACAATATTATCCAGATAAATGTGGTTTTAGTATAAATAGCGAGGAATTCCCTCGATTACTTATGGATCCTATCATAAAGTCACCTTTTTATGAACGTGGTACCAAATTCGGATTAAACCCGATATAATAGCGCAAAAATCTTGAAAATCGATCCACAAACGGCGAAATGATCGTTGAACATAGAAAAATACTTTGCAAAAATAATAATCAATAATATTAGGTTTTGTCCTCTTCACATATATATCCCTATTCACTTGAGTCTTCTGTATTTCTGTGCCAAATTTTATAAAATCTAGGAGGCTTATCAAAGTACACAAACGAAACTTTTTTCATCGAAATATTAGTGTAAAAAATATCCACAGCCGAACATAATATAACCTCCTCCTTTTTGGAAGTCGGTTAAGTATTATAGAATAATATGATGTTATTTCGCGGACTATTGCTAAAAATAATAATACAAAACTTTTTAAGTTCTGGATTTCCGCAAAATCTTATTCTACTAGGTACTATTTATAATGTTATATTAGGTAGTTTGTACAGAATTAAGTAGGGCAATAAGACCATATACTCCACCTCATGAACGTAGAAAAAAAGGCGGACGGAGTCTTGTCATATGTACAATATGTATAAATACTGTGTCTTCTTCTTCACTTCACTTTTCTTCTGAGTCGGCCACGCACACGTTCTGACGCCTGTCAAATAGTATGGACTAGCGCAAGAATGTGTGCGTGCGGATCGTGTACATACAGCCAGCTGGCCGACTCTGAACGACACAGTTTTGTGTATGGTGGGTCTCCGTCCGCCTTTTTTATACGTCCGTGCTCCACCTACGTAAATGTTCAATAACGCCTTCTGTCAGGGCAATCGTGCGGAATCTTTGTCTTTGCTGGTCCCGTGTCTTGTCAGTTTTATCATCAGATGAACAATGAACATTAGACGTTTTTGTGCATAGTATTACTTATTATTATCAAAGAAATATCATAAAGTACTAAGTAAAATACTTACCATTTATAATTTCCGTGTAATCTTTACCACGAACCACTTCTGAGAAACGACGAGGCAGTGCTGCAAAAATTAAAGTTTGTAATGTCATGTTGTCTTGATATAACTAATGAAAAAAAACACACACACACACTATACTATAAATAATATTTGGGTTTTATATTATGTGAAAGTAGTAAGAGAACATAATTAATAGCGTTTCGATGCATCATAATAAATACTTACCTGAACACTAAGACAGGAGGTATGTTTACCTCCTGCCATAGTTTTTCGAATGATATAAAATTTAAAATAGCGAGTATAGGTTTTCCTTTTTGAGGCAGTATTCATAAATCTAGTTGTAATTAAAACTTACCCTCGCCGTACACAGTCAAAGTAAAAAGAACAACAATTTGAATTATTTTGTTCATTTTTGTGAGCAACCTTTTGGTGCAGCGGATGGTATTGTATTGTGTGACAGAAAGTATTATCTAAAACCGAACCTGTGCGTAAATCGTGACTAACTTTAACCCTGGTATACATCGATATCGTTTAATGGATTGTTATTGATTTATTATCTACTTTGTTATGGTGTGACAGCCTACTTAGGATTATCAATAAACTTGACCTATTTGAGTTAGATTAGAAAATATTATACAGGTAATAAAAAAAATAATTTTGTTATATTTGAGAATTTTTAAAACGCTAATATAAGCTTAACAATTTAATCGAACTATAAGTATCTGAATAGAATATTCAAGTGCCCACAAAGCTAAACAATTTTTATTTTAATAATATAGTATAATATATTACACCATCTTATTTTTTTGAATATTATAGTGAATATACCTCGCATTCTTTATTTAGTGGGGAATTTAATAAAGTGTGGGACATTTCCGTCCCACATTTATTATAAAAATGTGTAACAGGAAGTCTGTGCAAACTATTTAAATAATAAATAATAATGATACTTTATTACCAAGGTGAGCTGTCGGAAGACACACTTCATAATATTATAGGAGACTAATAAAAAGGCTTTATTTAATTAAATATAACTTATTTTGGCAAAGTTAAACTATATGAAATAGTAGTGCAACCAACCTATTATAAAGTAAAGAATATCATTATTTTGTTAATGTTGATTTTTATTAACCAATAAAAATGCTCATTTAAAACAGCTTTAAGAATCACTATGTTCACGAGAAAATATAAAGTAAGTATCTATTTTTTCATTTGTGTCCATCAATATATTTTTTTACGTATGCTACTATAACCTGGCTTTGGTTTTATTTTAAAGATTACTTATACAACTTTCATTATTTTGTAACAGAGCTATATTTGAAACGTTAAAGAAATGCTACAATAACTTTTATAGTTTTACATGGTTTTACCAACTAAAATACAGTGCCTTAAGTTTTCATTAGCAACCATTCGGTTAGGTGTATTTATTTTTGCATTTTACGATTGGTGGAGACATACGAACATACTTTGGTTTGGGGACGCCGATGTCCATTGCATAGAACCCCCGAGCGGGTCGCGATGCGTTAAGTGCATCGCGACGCAAACGCAGAGGAATGGCCTAGACAAGCCCTAGTAGGGTTCGGCCTGGGGGGTGTCCGAGTACCCTCACTCAGACGTGTCTGCCGACGACCAGGTAGTCGCCCGCAGCTGGTAGAACTGCGGTGGCCCTACATTTCCCGTGGATCTGTCAGTAGCGGCGCAGAAAGGAACACGGTCGGGTTTTAGTGGGTAGAGCTGCGGCCACTTACCATCTCATCGGTCGCAGCAAGTCCCACATACCCCGGTTGTCCTCCCCAGCACTGCCGGGGATGCATAATAGCATTTCCCGACCAAAAAAAAGGACATACTTTGGTTAGGTATTTTAATAAATTGTATAAAATACATCATGCAAAAGTAGTTGTTTATTTAATGTCTGTATAACATAAAATTTTAATAATTTGACTAATATTATAATAATAGAATTATAAATATTTTTTTTTATTATTTACCCACCGAAGAAATATTTAAATTAAGTTTTCTTAATAAAAAAGAAAATGACGTTGGTCTGTCAACTGCCTGGGAATCAATTTCCTCGATGGTACATTTTTTCATGAGGAATGATGCAGCTGGTATAAATATTTAGGTATTTTGGAGGTTCAGTCAACTATTTCGTGGTATTTTTATTGGGGAAACTGGATTGGCTGGAGTAGTTTGAGCAGCTGGAATGGCTTGAGCAGCTGGAGTAGCTTGAGCAGCTGGAGTAGCTTGAACAGCTGGAGTAGCTGGAGCAGCTGGAGTAGCTGTTGCAGGTGTTGCTGGTGCTGGAACTGCTGTTGCTTGTTGCTGTCTATTTAGCTGGGTCTGAGTATTCTTGTTTTGGTTCGTGTTCGTATTATTATTCACGTTGGTATTCGTATTGACAATAGTCACTGTAATAAAAATATTAAAAGTAGAAATCTTAGAAAAGTCAGTTTTGCGTAATCTACTTATATTAATAGCGTTTTCACATAATACGATCCGATATTGGTGTCGGAAGCCGATCCGTTATCGCGGTAAGTAAAATGTATGAACCGATATATATTGATATGAGAGACAGGCACGTCATATTTCATACACTTTATTTACCCCTGATATCGGATCGGCGTCCGAAGCCGATATCGGATCGGATAATGTGAAAACACCATAAGGCGGAAAATATTTCACGGGATCGTTAAAGTTTTCTTTAGTACGTGTTACTTCTTTCATTGCTCCTTCCATCTTAATCTTAATCTTTTTATAAAAATCTCTACTTATACATTAGAAAAGTTCTTTCACAGAACACTACAACTTGGTATGTCTGTTGTATATTTGGTATGAAACTTTTTGGTAATGGAGTAAACCTATATTACCCTTAATATTATATTTAATTAATCTATACTCACCATTTATAGTTTCCGGAGCTGAAACAAAAGAGCAAATATTTAATAATAAATATGAAACTGCCTTAATGGTTTATGGGTTTTAAAATTCATAGTTCGTCCAGAGAAATTAAGGAAAACTCACCTTGTTCGAGTCCTGTTGCTCGTCCAACTGACTGTAACAGCTCTAAAACAAAATTATGCAGTTTTCTTTTAAAAAAAACTTTTTAAATATTTTCTTTAAAAAGAAACAAAAAAATATATTGTTTTATAATTAAGTATTAAAAACATTACATTTCTTACCAGTAATAATGGCCAAGGGAAAAGGAAGGTCCTGCGCCGTTGTTATGCCTGTAACAAATAGTCATTATTTACGTCACACATTGCCCTAATGTCTAAGATCATGCCGAACTTCGGCCGCATTTTTTCGGCCTAGTGTAGGCCGAAAAAACGTCGCCAAAGTTCGGCATGATTACGCCTGCAATGTATTTTAAAGGCGTAATTTTGCCGAACTCCGGCCGCGTTTTTTCGGCCTACATTAAATCTAACGTATTGCCGACCAAAAATTCAATCCAGGTAGTTTGAATTCAGGAAAATATTAGGACACAAATAATACAAATTGAAAAATACCAACTTACAGCAGGTTGCAACTAAACACGTTATAAAAACATCGTAAGTAAACATTTTTGAATATTATAAATCTGGCCGAGAATTCTATAGAAGAAGCGGACTCCACGAGAAGCTATTTCTTAAATACCATAATAGTGTTATTAATTGCACGATCATGATTCACGATTTATTATTTTATAAGACATTGAGTAATAAATGTATCGTGAGCCACGAAAAAATAATAATGTTCTTATCACTTATAGTCTTCATCACTTAGATTTTGCTACAACAAGTATGGAAACATGTTTAACTACTGACTGCAGATATAAAATAATCTTTAATAATACTAGGTTACCCGACGAACTTCGTGTCACTTCCCCTCTAATATAATATAATTAATACTTCACTAAACCTTCCCTGGACTTCCAGGAATATTTTAAGATTAAGATTTGCGAAATCGTTTGAGCCGTTCTCGAGTTTTAGCAAAACTAACAAAATTTAAATATAATTTTTATTTATATTGATAAAATTCTTGTGTCCCGATGTAGCCAAACTTTTCTGGGGCGGCTGTCTGATTTTGATTAATTTTCCAGTGTTTACGAGTACTTCTAGTATCGGATGGTGTTGTCTACTTTCTTTATCCGAAATAAATAATATTATGACAAAACAGTGTTTGCCGAGTCGAATAATAATAAACTAATACTCAAGCAGAGAAAATAGTATTATTATACATACATAGTGACGTACATCGTACAAGATCTACATAGTGTAGAGACTGTAGGTGCAGACTGTAGACTGTAGAGTGTAGGCTGTACGGCAATTCTCATACTTTTTATTTTTTATTTTTTTTTATTTTAGGGTTGATTAATTCACGCGTTTATGATAATATCGTGTTTGCGACCGAGACAGCCTATCAATTATAATAAATATAATGGATCCCAGGTAAAATAATTATACCACAGGCGTTTATAGGCGGCTGTTTTATGTTGTTATTTTTCTTACGATTGTAGTAGCCTCTCTGACAACTCGTCTGAGTCTGGAGTAGGAATTTACGAAGATAAAAAAACGCAGTGAAATTAAAAAAAAATGTTGAATGATTAGTCTGATTAACAAGTGCCATTGTCCTCGAAACCTGATCTCATTCACCGAAAACTATGATTTTGATCTCATTCGATTCGGAATACCATCTAGAAAATTCTATCAAAATTCCAAGAGGGGCTGAAAAAAAATGCAATAGTTATAAACAATTAAGTAAACATAAAAAGAAGGGTTTGGATTTTTTTTAATATTTCGAAAACTATTTAAGATAATCAAAATTTGAAAATAGATCCTCAAAGAAGAGGAAATTTCCTAAAAAAATCTTAGATCCTGGAACCTTACCAATAATCCTTATAGCTTTAAATGAGCGGCGAAAGTAACGGTAAAAACGCGTAGTTCGAGTTTCGCGTGAATTGCCCACGCGAACTAAAAAATATATTTTAACTGATTAAATATTAATATAAAGAAATAAAAAAAATTGGGTACTAAGTAGACATATCAATAAACAATAATCCGTCAACAAAAATAAATTATCACAGTTTGTTTAAATGTTATGCTTTTGTTCATTTGTTAATAGTCACCATTTTAATGTTTACATAAAATCGCTGATTATTTATTTCTAAACAAGAAATCTAGAAATTTTTATTATTCTTTTGAGATAATCTTAAAAGGGTTTAGAAGAGATATCCGGTGGAAAAATTCAATAATTTTGATTTTTCACTTTTTTATGAACAATCAAAGGCATTCATGAAATTTTCATGTAAATAAAGCAATTAGGGTTTTTTCATCAATAAAAATGATTATTAAAATTTTATTAGTTATAAATATAAAAATATATATTGTTATCTGGCTTCTAACAACAACAAAACAAAATAATTACAATAATTGGATATAAAAGTACCGTAATTGCTTTATTTACATGAATAATTTTGGAATGCTTTTGAATGTTAATAAAAAAGTGAAAAATCAAAATTATTAAACTTTTTCACCGGATATCTCTTCTAAGCCCTTTTAATTAGCTCAAAAGAATAATAACAATTTTTAGATTCTTGTTTAGAAATAATCAGCGTTTTTATGTTAACATTAAAATGGTGACTATTAACAAATTAAGAAAAGCATAATAATTAAACAAATTGTGATAATTTATTTTTGTTAACGGATTATTGTTTATTGATATGTCTACTTAGTACCTAATTTTTTTTATATCTTAATATTAATATTTAATCACTTAAAATATTTTTTTAGTTCACGTAGCAGATTGCACGCAAAACCTGAACCACGCGATTTCACCGTTACTTTCGCCGCTCAATTAAAGCTTCGGACTCGCGCACAAAGGGTTCCGTACTGGTATAGAGTGAACGTAGACAAAAAATTGTGTTTTTTGTATGGGAACCCCCCTTAAATATTTACTTTGTTTTAATTTTATTATTAAATATTAAAGTACAAATATAATAAAGGATTTTGTGAAAATTTTAATTGCCTTACTGTTACCATTATTGATAACGAGCAAAAAAAGGCCAAAAAATCACGTTTCTTGTATGGGAGCCCCCCCTAAATATTAACTTTATTTTATTTTTAGTATTTGTTGTTATAGCGGCAACAGATATACACAATCTATGAAAATTTCAGAAGTCTAGCTATAGCGGTTCTTGAGTTACAGCCGGGAGACAGACAGACGGACAGACATCGAGGTCTCATGAATAGTGTCCCGTTTTCACCCTTTGGGTACGGAACCCTAAAAAGTATTGTCTATACGTGGTCTCTAACGTCTTTGTCATGCTATTCATACTTCCATACTAATATTATAAATATGTTAAAGTTTGTCTGTCTATCTGTTCTCTCTACCTCTTCCCGCCTAAGCCACCGAACCTATTTTGTTGAAATTTGGTATGGAGATTCTTTGAGTCCCGGGAAAGGTCATAGGCCTAATATGTATATTTGGCTATACATAAAGTCCTCATTTTAGGGTTCCGTACCCAAAGGGTAAAAACGGGACCCTATTCATGAGACTTCGATGTCTGTCTGTCCGTCTGTCTGTCTCCAGGCTGTAACTTAAGAACCGCTATAGCTAGACTTCTGAAAATTTCACAGATTGTGTATATCTGTTGCCTCTATAGCAACAAATACTAAAAATAAAATAAAGTTAATATTTAAGGGGGGCTCCCATACAAGAAACGTAATTTTTTTGGCCTTTTTTGCTCGTAATCAATAATGGTAACAGTTAGGCACTTGAAATTTTTACAAAATCCTTAATTATATTTGTTCTTTAATAATTAATAATAAAATTAAAATAAAGTTAATATTTAAGGGGGACTCCTATACATAAAACACAATTTTTTGTCTACTTTCACTCTATACCGGTACGGAACCCTTCGTGCGCGAGTCCGACTCGCACTTGGCCGATTTTTATTTTATTTCCAATAATTTTCCCGGCGGGCTTCCATTAATCATAATTCTTAATGTGAATCAGGTTACTTGGCATTAGCCCGTACCTGGATCATTTATCCGGCAAACAGCCGAGACTCAAATTCGTTTTAACATAATAATAATAATAAGTCATCCCGAAGACACTTCACAATAGCCTGAAAGTCCTTGACATGCACCCACTTTCTTACATCACCATGCAAAAGGCTGTAATTCTAAACACATGCAGAATTGTTAGAAAGTTTTTGTCCATTAATTAACATCATAGCTTACCTGAAGTTGTTTGGCCACAAGCCCGCAACTTTAGAAGTAACCCCATATAGTGCAGAACGAGTCGGCGCATGAGTACCGGGAACTATTCCACCTCAATTTTTTTATGCGATCCTCTTCAAATTGCCCTCCTGGTGATATAAATGCATGTTGCCATGGTGCAACCCGGTGCCATATTGCTTAAACAAACATTGTTTAAACAATTGCAAGGAATTGTTATTTTTTAACCGGACAAGTTTTTTTATATTCTTTATTGAAATACCAATAAAAAAGGTCATATGACTTTCACGATTAACTTAATATTTTTAAAGATATGAATTTTGAAAGGTTCGAAAAATCTCAAATTTGGGTACTTTTGACCCATGAAAAATATATTAAAAACATAATAATGTCTAAGATATATATATTTTTAAATTCTCTATACATTAGTTATACTATAAATAAAATAAGGTTGTTATTTAAGGGGGGCTACCAAACAAAAAACGTGATTTTTTTGGTCTTTTTTGATCGTAATCAATAATGGTAACAGCTAGGCACTTGAAAACTTCACAAAATCCTTAATTATATTTGTATTTTAATTATGAACAATAAAATTAAAATAAAGTAAATGTTTAAGGGGGGCTCCCATACAAAAAAACACAATTTTTTGTCTACTTTTGCTAAGATAAAAAAAGATATAAACAATGATTTTTTTAAATCTATACTAACGATATTATTAATATCGTTAGTATAGATTTACTAATGTATAGAGAATTTAAAAATATATATAACTTAGACATTATTATTTTTTTAAATATATTTTTCATGGGTCAAAAGTACCCAAATTTGAGATTTTTCGAACCTTTAAAAATTCATATCTTTAAAAATATCAACTTAATCGTGAAAAGTCATAGGACCTTTTTTATTGGTATTTCTGATTTCAATAAATAATATAAAAAAATTGTCCGGTTAAAAAATAACAATTCCTTGCAATTGTCTAAACAATGTTTGTTTAAACAATATGGCACCGGGTTGCACCATGGTAACATGCATTTATATCATCAGGGGGCAATTTGAAGAGGATCGCATAAAAAAATTGAGGTGGAATAGTTTCCGGTAATCATGCGCCGACTCGTGCTGGTCTAATAAAGGAGAATAGAAAAATCTAAAGAACAATAATAATAACAATAATAATAATATCTATGGACGCTTCACACTACGTCAGTCTGACCCCGTGCTAAGTAGCTGAAGGACTTGTGTTACAGGTACCAGGCAACGGAAATATATTTAATACTTTTTATACTAAACATATATTTAAGATTTTTATTATATTATCATATTCATACACATATTTAATACACATCCAGACCCGGGAACATTGAAAACTTTTTGTTCCGTCAGCGGGATTCGAACCCGCGATCCCCGGCTTGAGCTGCCACACACTCAATCAATTGAGCTACAGAGGTCGTCAAGAGGTAATATTGAGTTGAGTGTTGACTAATCTTTTTTTAAATTAATTTGTTAAAACTTGTTAATGGCTTCTAGTTAATTGTATTAGTTTTCAGTTCGGTTTAAAGATCAATGTATTAGTACAGGTTCCCTAGAACATTTTTTGGCCTGATTACTATCAAGCTAATTGTTCGTGAGTATCTTCATTTTGCTAAGACGAACAACAAATTCCTCTGCGAAAATTCTCGAAAGTGGTAGCTAACAGAGATACAAAGGATTAAATATTTCGATTTGATGGTCCTAAAATATTGGTTGTTCTATATTTTGAAGGACAATGTAACTGTTAAATTATATAAATCACATCAATGTGCAAAAAATCAGCTGGTTAGGGTTCCGTTTTAGGGTTCTGTAATCGACAAGTTGAGAGTTGACTATTTTTTTTTATTAATCCTTCAAGACCCATATTAAGAACACCGGTGATCGCGACAACAATAGAATACAATAGCATTTCCAAGACTCCGCGATCGAAGGATTAGTTTGTTAAAGGCTTCTAGTTTAATTTATTAGTTTTCAGTTCGGTTTTTAAACCGAACTGAAAACTAATAAAATAAACTTGAATTTTACAACAACTTGAATTTTAACAATTAGCTTGATACTAATCAGGTCAAAAAAAAAACGTTCTTGGGAACCTCCGTACTAATACTTAGATCTTTAAGCGCATCACACACGGTGAAGATAATATAATATTTTATCTTAAGATGCCCAAATATAAAATATTATAGTATCTTAAGCTATCACACACGGCTAAGATACGATAATATTAAAAATATGTTCATTTCCTTACGAGTCTGCGTTGGTGCCACACGTATTCCTTGTTAGAGTTCTATATACAGGGTGATTGACTATGAGTGATAACTAATAACTGATACTGTCTTACTTCTTGATTTGTTAGACAGCTTTTCAGACGATGATTCTGATATAGAATGTGAAATGCAAACTGCAGTAGCACATTCCAAAAGGAGAAACATTTGGATAGAGCCTCACATAAAAAAGAGAAAAACCTGCGGCGAATTTAACCTTTAGGGTCTACACAGACGGACTGCATTTCAACTGCCAGCAATCCAACTGCAAATTGCAGTTTGAATGCAGTTGACACGACTGCAATGCGACTGCAATAGAACTGCAAACCAAACACGCAGTCGGATTGCAGTTCAGTTGCTGTCGGCGTGCAGTCGTGTGAACTGTTTGGTTGGCAGTTCTATTGTAGTCGCATTGCAGTCGTGTCAGCTGCATTCAAACTGCACTTGAACTGCAATTTACAGTTGGGTTGCAGTTGAAATACTCCTGCGGTGTCCGTCGGGTCTACACGGACTGCCGTCTGTGTAGACCCTTATCAATATCTGTCAACGAAGAAGTTTCAGGAGTATTTTAGAAATTCAAGAGAAACATTCATTACGATTCATGAGCTTTTTAAGCAATAATAATAATAAAGCAATAAATTATAAGTCAATTTTATTTAAAATTATCCGAAATGTTACTTTTTCCATCAAAATGTTACTTTTCGAATGAGAGTAGGTATGTAACTTTCTAACATACAGCACTGGCAACATTGCATCTACTAGTGCGTCCGATCACCGATGAGCCCGCTGCTCGACACAAAAACACCCTATACCTATTCATAAAGATATATTTCGCATCTTAAGATAACATATTAAGATACGAAATATATATTTCGTATCTTAAGATAAAATATTAAGGTACGAAATACACACACCGGCAAAATTAGCGGAACATAGGTAAAAAGGGGCCACAACTTGAACTCAAGTGGGTCGGGCTGTGTGAAATCCTTTTTTATAGTTTCTAAGCTCATTTAAGAAATAAAATAATGAACAAAACTGGCAAGATGACAGGTTTTTATAGCAATTATGCCCTAATAAGTGTTTTTCCATTATTGACGATGTAAGTGTTCCTGATAAGAATGGCGTTTTAGCGGGGTGCAAGGTATGCTAAGCTCATTTGATTGTTTGGTTTTTAGAAGAACATATTGCTTAGATACAAAATTTGTGATTTCCCAGCATCTTCGACAGCTAGAGCTGTAACAACGATAGAGAAAGGTCACACCTACCGTTCGGTCAGTCAGGCCTTAGGTGTGTCGGCTTCCGTGGTCTATTGTAACTTTCAACGCTACAGAGAGACTGGATCTTACGTTCGGAGACGAGAACAAGGCAGATATCAGGTGACAATGGTTGAGGATGACCGTTTTGTAAGGAAACAAACCTTAAGAAATCGACCTCAAACTGTTATGCAGACACGAAACTTGTCGGAACAGGTCCGAGATGTATGTGTAAGTGATTGTACAGTAAGAAGAAGACTTAAAGAAGTTAAATTAAACTCAAAAGTGCCAGCAAGGGCACCAAAACTTGAGACAGGACACCGAAGAGCCAGGCTAAGATTTGCGCGTGAACATCAAAATTAGACAAGTGAGTGAAATCTTGTGCTGTACAGTGATGGGAGCAAATTCTATGTACATTTTGTTGACAGGCGACAAATAATGTGGATAAATCGTAAGGAACGCTATAGGCCATCAAACTTAACGGAAACAGTGGCCTATGATGCAGACTTCGTAATGGTTTGGGGTGGCACATGATTTGGAGCCCGCACGGAGCTGATGATTATTGATGATGGTACTTTGACAGCACGGGGCTATAGCACAGACATCCTGGAACTGCATGGTGTGCCTTTTACACAGTTTTAGGTAGTAACTTCAATTTTATGCGCGTCCATAGAGTAAAAAATTGGGCATTATTACCAAAATGATGCTGGTGTAGCCCGGGTGGAGAGACCAGCACGGTCTACGGATGTGGATCCGATTGAAGACGTGTGGCACATCAATGGGTGAACGGTACGAGTTTAAAATAAAAGGTCCAAAATGTGTCCAGAAGCTCGAGTTGGCGCTACTAGAGGAGTAGGAGAATATCCCACAGGGAATGATTGACAATCAAAATGCAAGCATGGAATGGCGTATCCAGGCCCTCTTGAGATCCATAGAAAGCCATGACACTTTTTTAACATGGCATTTCTTTAATAAAAATTGAAAATTTAACTTAAAAACTTACTACTGAAATTTCAAAGATTTTCTTAATCTTCGTTTTTTGCCGATATTTTTCTAAATTTCACGTTTTTATGCCCTAAGTTTATATAAAATTGATTTTTTAATAATCAATAAATAAATAAATAAACAATTACATAAAAAAATTGAACAATATTAAAAAAAAACGAAATTTTGTTATGTTCCGCTAATTTTGCCGGTGTGTATATATATTTCCATATCTTAAGATACAAAATATAAAAATATATAAATTAACTTCGTCGTGTGTGATGGTTCATAGGATTTGTATGGTGAGCGATATTCTAAAATATGCTCTAAGATAATATATATTTTATATTATCTTCACCGTGTGTGATGCGCTTTAGATATAAGTATTAGTACGGAGGTTCCCAAGAACGTCTTTTTTGACCTGATTACTATCAAGCTAATTGTTCATGAGTAGCTTCATTTTGATAAAACAAACAACAATTTCCTCTGCGAAAATTCTCGAAAGTGGTAGCTAACAGAGATATAAAGGATTATTTATTTCGATTTGATGGTCCTAAAATATGGATTGTTCTATTTGTAGGACAATTTTACTGTTAAAAATCAGCTGCTCAGTGTTCCGTTTTAGGGTTCCGTAGTCAACGAGGACTTGTTGATTGCTAAAATCCTTTGATTCATATTTAGGTAAGTTGGCTGGTACCGCCTTCAAGATTGTGAAGATTGAGTAGATAAATCGTTGAATTATAAGTAAGTTCTGAAAAAGCAACTATATAAATAACTAGCTGACCCGGCAACGTTGTTTTGCCACATAAATAATTTTAGTATGAAAAATAGATGTTGGCCGATTCTCAGACCTACTCAATCTGCTCACAAAATTTCATGAGAATCGGTCAAGCCGTTTCGGAGGAGTACGAGAACGAACATTGTGACACGGGAATTTTACCTATATATAAGATAAGTAATTACAATTAATAATCTAAATCTAAATAATAGGAACTCCTAGTTCAGGCATCAACCCACCTAATCTCTTACTGTGAAACTGTCTAAATTGTGTTTTTTCTACTTTGTTAAGGTGAGAAATAAATGATTATTATGATTATTATTATTATTATTAATTAATACTTTTTTGTGAGGTGGAAGTCGGTTTCACGGAGCTAACTGTGTATTAGCTCCGTGGTCGGTTTACAATATTTTTTGTTTAAAGATAATAATTGTTATTATTGCATAGCTGTAAGTTTTTCTAAAAAAAGCTTTCTTATAATTTAACTTTATTCTTAGGCATGGTAAGGGTAATGGAGCAGACAGCAATTTTTGGGAAATGATTAAAACTGTAAATGCTTAATTTCTTCTTAAAACATCTTTATTTTGCTCTTTGAAATAGGGAATTAATAAATAAAAAAATATACTTTTGACATTGCTCCATATATATAATTTTGTGAAAATAACAATAAATGTTAAATATAGACTATACAACCAAAGGAATAATAATAATATAATGATATTTATAGTATATCGTATTCAGTAGACATTGCCGGGTCAACTTCTCTTAGAATCCAATGCTTGTTTTTCTTTCTGAAATATAGAAATAATTATATTATTTATAAATATTAAAAAAAAAGACTATTAGTCATGTATTAAATAAATAAATAATTTGATTATGCTTAGTCGTCGCTATTTTACTTTAGATTTAAAAATTTTAGAAGAAAGAATGTTTGAAATCGAAAAGAGTCATATAGGATCCGTACATTGTGGGACCTTTCTGGGACCTAAATATATCATACCTTTCATTAAAATATTTTCAGTGGTTTGTATAATTGAAACGTTAATATATTATCGTTTTTGAATTTAAAATGTTACAAACATTTTGATAGGAAAATACGATATAAAAATATAATAAATACCATGCTGTTTTTAATCTCTGCAGCGGCATAATCTGGGTTGAGATCTTCGTAGTTTGATAGGACTGGGACCAAGGTCGACGTACACGTAGCGTGGTCTCTCAGCTTCTGTAAAAAGGTTTTTTTACCAGTGTGAGAAATACAATATATTATGTAGATTGTAGTTAGCTTTGTTGGTACAATATAATGTAAGTAATACTGTTCTGATGATGATAAATTTACTTATTATTCATTTACAAATAATTATATTGTGTCAAAATATTATATAAGTACATAACAAGTTAATCGCATAACATTATAAGGATTTACACTTTTTTCTTATATTTATGTATGAAACAAGCGTTTCTTTTTCCTTTTACATTTTACCTAGACCGTGTTAATTATCATATTATGTATTTTTATGTGTAATAATAATATTGTTTTTACTCACCTTCACCTTCTATTTCTATATTTAGGGGTATGTAACGACTTCTTAATCGCCTTGATATGGGAGTTCTGCGGTAAGTGATCGGAACACATTGTGGGGAACCACTTGGTCCACTGCTCGATGAGCTACTGGCTCCGCTGCTTGACGACCCACTTGGTCCACTATTGGAAGAGCCGCTAGCTGAACTTCCCGATGAGCCGCTTGGTGGACTGCTTGATCCACTACTGGATGATCCACTTGATCCACTAGTGGAAGGACCACTTGATCCACTGCCTGATTGGCCACTCGATCCGCTACTAGATGGTCCGCTTGTTCCACTACTGGAGGGACCACTTGATCCACTTCCTGATGGCCCGCTTGATCCACTGCTCGATGGTCCACTAGATCCGCTGCTCGATGGACCACTTGATCCACTTCCTGATGGCCCGCTTGATCCACTGCTCGATGGCCCACTAGATCCGCTGCTCGATGGACCACTGGGTCCACTATCTGTTGACCCATCAGACCCACTGCTGGATGAGCCACTGGCTGCGCTACCTGACGAGCCACTTGGTCCACTGTCAGATGATGCACCCGCTTCACTACCCGACGAACCACTTGGTCCACTGGCAGACGAAGCACCCGCTCCACTATCTGATGAACCACTTGGTCCACTGGCAGACGAGGCACCCGCTCCACTACCCGATGAACCACTTGGTCCACTGGCAGACGAGGCACCAGTTCCACTGCCCGACGAACCACTTGGTCCACTGGCAGACGAAGCACCCGCTCCACTATCTGACGAACCACTTGGTCCACTGGCAGACGAGGCACCCGCTCCACTACCCGACGAACCACTTGGTCCACTGGCAGACGAGGCACCAGTTCCACTGCCCGACGAACCACTTGGTCCACTGGCAGACGTGGCACCCGCTCCACTATCTGACGAACCACTTGGTCCACTACTGGATGAACCACTTGCTGCACTGCCAGATGAGCTGCTTGAATCACTGGCGGATGGTCCACTTGAACTACTACTAGATGGGCCACTTGATCCGCTATCGGAAGATCCACTTGATCCACTGCTTGATGGTCCACTCGATCCACTACTGGATGGTCTACTAGATCCATTGTCTGATGAGCCACTTGGTCCACTACTGGATGAGCCACCGGCTGCACTTCCTGATGAGCCACTTGGTCCACTACTGGATGAGGCACCGGCTGCACTGTCTGATGAGCCATTTGGTCCACTACTGGATGAACCACCGGTTGCACTGCCAGAGGAGCCACTTGGTCCACTACTGGATGAGCCACCGGCTGCACTGCCAGAGGAGCCACTTAGTCCACTACTGGATGAGGCACCGGCTGCACTGTCTGATGAGCCATTTGGTCCACTACTGGATGAACCACCGGCTGCACTGCCAGAGGAGCCACTTGGTCCACTACTGGATGAGCCACCGGCTGCACTGCCAGAGGAGCCACTTAGTCCACTACTGGATGAGCCACCGGCTGCACTATCAGAGGAGCCACTTGGTCCACTACTGGATGAGCCACCGGCTGCACTGCCAGAGGAGCCACTTGATCCACTGCTGGATGGTCCACTCGATCCACTACTGGATGGTCTACTAGATCCATTGTCTGATGAGCCACTTGGTCCACTACTGGATGAGCCACCGGCTGCACTTCCTGATGAGCCACTTGGTCCACTACTGGATGAGGCACCGGCTGCACTGTCTGATGAGCCATTTGGTCCACTACTGGATGAACCACCGGCTGCACTGCCAGAGGAGCCACTTGGTCCACTACTGGATGAGCCACCGGCTGCACTGCCAGAGGAGCCGCTTAGTCCACTACTGGATGAGCCACCGGCAGCACTATCAGAGGAGCCACTTGGTCCACTACTGGATGAGCCACCGGCTGCACTGCCAGAGGAGCCACTTGATCCACTGCTGGATGGTCCACTCGATCCACTACCAGATGATCCACTCGATCCGCTGCCTGATGGTCCGCTTGATCCACTATTAGATGGATTGTTACTTGTAACTTCTGCTGTAGGGATAAGGAAAACCAAACTTGATATTTAAATTTAACATAAGTGTGTAAGTTGAAACATGCAACACTAAAAAGTAAAAAAATCATTTTTTTACATTATTTAAAATAGAAGTCGTGAGTGAAAAATTAGGTAAGTAACAGAAAAAAACCGGCCAAGTGCGAGTTGGACTCGCACTTCAGTTGGACTCGCACTTCATGGGTTCCGCAGCAGCAATAAGAATTATTTATATGAAATTACTAGCTGTTTCCCGCGACTTCGTCCGCGTTAACATAGTATACCTATATAGGCTTTCATTTAAATTTTCAAAATTCCTTCCTTAGTGGGTGTCTACAGTCTACTTAATAAAGCAACCCTACTCACCAAATTTCGTGGCTGTAACTTTAACAGTTTTTGCTCAGCGATGATGAATCAGTCAGTCAGTCAGGACATGTCATTTTATAAGTATAGATAAGGTTTTTGATTTATTTTAATATTAAGGTTTATCATTTATGACGTATAAAAAAAACTACTGGCTAGATCTCGTTCAAACCAATTTTCGTTGGTAGTTTTTATAGTAATGTACAACATATATTTTTTTTAGAATTATCATGCCCCTACTTTAGAAGTTAGAGGGGGGGGGGGACACATTTTGCCACTTTGGAGGAGTCTCTCTCGCAAACTATTCAGGTTAGAAAAAAAATGATATTAGAAATCTCAATACAATTTTTGAAGACCTATTCATAGATACCCCACACGCATAGGCGAGATGAAAAAATTTTTTTTTTGTTTCAGTTGTACCTATAGGGACCCCTAAAATTTTTAATAATGTTTCCATGTTTGTATCAAAATCTTAATGCGGTTTACAGACTACATCTACTTACCAAGTTTCAATAGCATAGCTCTTATAGTTTCGGAGAAAAGTGGCTGTGACATACGGACGGACAGACAGACAGACAGACAGATAGACAGACAGACAGACATGACGAATCTATAAGGGTTCCGTTTTTCGCTATTTTGGCTACGGAACCCTAAAAATGTCGTTTTTTGCATAAACGTGGGCTCTAGGTCCTAAAAAAACGATTTGAAAAAAAAACTGTGGGTTTTATGTGTAGCCAGATACATGAGCCAGATGATGAAGTGGATAAGTTAAAAGGTTTGTTCAAATTATTTAGGAAAAAACAAGTAATGCTCAATAAGTTATAAAATGTAAGTAACGTGGTTCTTCCACTCACGCCTTCAATTTTTATTTTATTGTACTAAAAGCCAAGAGAAGAAAGGTAAATGTAAAGTCAGGAAACTTATCACCTCAGCCTAACCTCAGCACAATAATTATGTGCTCGTACTTAAGTTCCTATTTTCCTGTCTTCATGAAAATAATTTATTTCGTACTTACCTATAGCTGTGGCACTACCACTTGACCCTCCACCATTAGATTGAGCTGAAAATACAATATATAATAGTTGTAAAATATAAACAATCGATATACTAAAGTTGTAAAAGATCCAAAAAAATATAATATGAGAAACATCAGTTTATAGTAATTTTATTGTATTGTTTCGAAAAAATAGATATTGAATGTCAGTTAAAATAAATTCTTTAAAAAGTTCTGAACTGAGTACTCCAAATACTGGTTACATCGTAAAAGAAAATGGATTCAAAACTTACACGTGGTTGCCGATATGACCTGAATATTTCCAGAATTTACTGCTGCTGAAATAATAAAAATAAACTTTATCAATACTTTAGGCCAAGATATTAAACGTAATTTTTCTCAATCTTCTAATAACGTAATATTTTATTGATTTTGCCTACAAGATCTTTCATACATTTTGCTCTTTCATACATTTTGCGAGACCTTATAATATTAAAATTATGATAATATTATTACAATAAAATAAAATAATAAAATAACAGCTAGAAAACTAACCACTGCCACCAGAAGCTGATCCACTGCTGGATGGTTCGCTTGATCCACTTGAGCCGTTGCTTGATGAACCACTGGTTCCACTACCGGATGGACCACTTGATCCACTGCCTGATGGGTCTCTTGATCCACTACTGGTTGGTCCACTAGATCCACTGTCTGATGAGACACTTGGTCCACTACTAGATATGGCACCGGCAGCACTGTCTGATGAACCACTTGGTGCACTACTAGATATGGCACCGGCAGCACTGTCTGATGAACCACTTGGTCCAGTACTGGATGAGGCACCGGCTGCACTGCCCGATGAGCCACTTGATCCACTGCTGGATGGTTCACTGGATCCTCTATCAGATTGGCTACTAGATCCACTATCAGATGGTCCACTGGATCCTCTATCAGATTGGCTACTAGATCCACTATCAGATGGTCCACTGGATCCACTGCTCGATGGTCCACTGGATCCACTGCTTGATTGTCCACTCGATCCACTGCTTGATTGTCCATTGGATTCACTGCTTGATGGTCCACTAGGTCCACTGTCTGATGAGCCACTTGGTCCACTACTGGATGAACCACCGGCTGCACTGCCAGAGGAGCCACTTGGTCCACTACTGGATGAGGCACCGGCTGCACGTCCTGATGAGCCACTTGGTCCACTACTGGATAAGGCACCGGCTGCACTTCCTGATGAGCCACTTGGTCCACTACTGGATGAACCACCGGCTGCACTGCCAGAGGAGCCACTTGGTCCACTACTGGATGAGCCACCGGCTGCACTGCCAGAGGAGCCACTTGGTCCACTACTGGATGAGCCACCGGCTGCACTGCCAGAGGAGCCACTTGGTCCACTACTGGATAAGGCACCGGCAGCACTGCCCGATGAGCCACCCGATCCACTACTGGATGGTCCACTAGATCCACTGTCTGATGAGCCACTTGGTTCACTACTGGATGAGGCACCGGCTGCACTTCCTGATGAGCCACTTGGTCCACTACTGGATGAACCACCGGCTGCACTGCCAGAGGAGCCACTTGGTCCACTACTGGATGAGCCACCGGCTGCACTTCCTGATGAGCCACTTGGTCCACTACTGGATAAGGCACCGGCAGCACTGCCCGATGAGCCACTCGATCCACTACTGGATGGTCCACTAGATCCACTGTCTGATGAGCCACTTGTTTCACTACTGGATGAGGCACCGGCTGCACTGCCAGAGGAGCCACTTGGTCCACTACTTGATGAGCCACCGTCTGCACTTCCTGATGAGCCACTTGGTCCACTACTGGATCTACTGGATGAACCACCGGCTGCACTTCCTGATGAGCCACTTGGTCCACTACTGGATAAGGCACCGGCAGCACTGTCCGATGAGCCACTTGGTCCGCTACTGGATAAGGCACCGGCAGCACTGCCCGATGAGCCACTTGGTCCACTGCTGGATGAGCTACCGGCTGCACTGCCAGAGGAGCCACTTGACCCACTGTCAGATGGTCCACTAGATTCACTACTCGATGGTCCACTGGATCCACTGCTTGATTGTCCACTCGATCCACTGCTTGATGGTCCACTCGATCCACTACTGGATGGTCCACTAGATCCACCATCTGATGAGCCACTTGGTCCACTACTGGATGAGGCACCGGCTGCACTTCCTGATGAGCCACTTGGTCCACTACTGGATAAGGCACCGGCAGCACTGCCCGATGAGCCACTCGATCCACTACTGGATGGTGCACTAGATCCACTGTCTGATGAGCCACTTGGTTCACTACTGGATGAACCACCGGCTGCACTGCCAGAGGAGCCACTTGGTCCACTACTGGATGAGCCACCGGCTGCACTGCCAGAGGAGCCACTTGGTCCACTACTGGATAATGCACCGGCAGCACTGCCCGATGAGCCACTCGATCCACTACTCGATGGTCCACTAGATCCACTGTCTGATGAGCCACTTGGTTCACTACTGGATGAGGCACCGGCTGCACTGCCAGAGGAGCCACTTGGTCCACTACTGGATGAGCCACCGGCTGCACTGCCAGAGGAGCCACTTGGTCCACTACTGGATGAGGTACCGGCTGCACTTCCTGATGAGCCACTCGATCCACTACTGGATGGTCCACTTGATCCACTGTCTGATGAGCCGCTTGGTTCACTACTGGATGAGCCACCGGCTGCACTGCCAGAGGAGCCACTTGGTCCACTACTGGATGAGGTACCGGCTGCACTTCCTGATGAGCCACTTGGTCCACTACTGGATAAGGCACCGGCAGCACTGCCCGATGAGCCACTCGATTCACTACTGGATGGTCCACTTGATCCACTGTCTGATGAGCCACTTGGTCCACTACTGGATAAGGCACCGGCAGCACTGCCCGATGAGCCACTCGATCCACTACTGGATGGTCCACTAGATCCACTATCTGATGAGCCACTTGGTTCACTACTGGATGAGGCACCGGCTGCACTTCCTGATGAGCCACTCGGTCCACTATTGGATGAACCACCGGCTGCACTGCCAGAGGAGCCACTTGGTCCACTACTGGATGAGGTACCGGCTGCACTTCCAGATGAGCCACTTGGTCCACTACTGGATAAGGCACCGGCAGCACTGCCCGATGAGCCACTCGATCCAATACTGGATGGTCCACTAGATCCACTGTCTGATGAGCCACTTGGTTCACTACTGGATGAGGCACCGGCTGCACTTCCTGATGAGCCACTTGGTCCACTACTGGATGAACCACCGGCTGCACTGCCAGAGGAGCCACTTGGTCCACTACTGGATGAGCCACCGGCTGCACTTCCTGATGAGCCACTTGGTCCACTACTGGATGAACCACCGGCTGCACTTCCTGATGAGCCACTTGGTCCACTACTGGATAAGGCACCGGCAGCACTGTCCGATGAGCCACTTGGTCCGCTACTGGATAAGGCACCGGCAGCACTGCCCGATGAGCCACTTGGTCCACTGCTGGATGAGCTACCGGCTGCACTGCCAGAGGAGCCACTTGACCCACTGTCAGATGGTCCACTAGATTCACTACTCGATGGTCCACTGGATCCACTGCTTGATTGTCCACTCAATCCACTGCTTGATGGTCCACTCGATCCACTACTGGATGGTCCACTAGATCCACCATCTGATGAGCCACTTGGTCCACTACTGGATGAGGCACCGGCTGCACTTCCTGATGAGCCACTTGGTCCACTACTGGATAAGGCACCGGCAGCACTGCCCGATGAGCCACTCGATCCACTACTGGATGGTCCACTAGATCCACTGTCTGATGAGCTACTTGGTTCACTACTGGATGAGGCACCGGCTGCACTTCCTGATGAGCCACTTGGTCCACTACTGGATGAACCACCGGCTGCACTGCCAGAGGAGCCACTTGGTCCACTATTGGATGAGCCACCGGCTGCACTGCCAGAGGAGCCACTTGGTCCACTACTGGATGAGCCACCGGCTGCACTGCCAGAGGAGCCACTTTGTCCACTACTGGATGGTCCACTAGATCCACTGTCTGATGAGCCACTTGGTCCACTACTGGATGAACCACCGGCTGCACTGCCAGAGGAGCCACTTGGTCCACTACTGGATGAGCCACCGGCTGCACTGCCAGAGGAGCCACTTGGTCCACTACTGGATGAGCCACCGGCTGCACTGCCAGAGGAGCCACTTGGTCCACTACTGGATGAGCCACCGGCTGCACTGCCAGAGGAGCCACTTTGTCCACTACTGGATGGTCCACTAGATCCACTGTCTGATGAGCCACTTGGTCCACTACTGGATGAACCACCGGCTGCATTGCTAGAGGAGCCACTTGGTCCACTACTGGATGAGCCACCGGCTGCACTGCCAGAGGAGCCACTTGGTCCACTACTGGATAAGGCACCGGCAGCACTGCCCAATGAGCCACTCGATCCACTACTGGATGGTCCACTAGATCCACTGTCTGATGAGCCACTTGGTTCACTACTGGATGAGGCACCGGCTGCACTGCCAGAGGAGCCACTTGGTCCACTACTGGATGAGCCACCGGCTGCACTTCCTGATGAGCCACTTGGTCCACTACTGGATAAGGCACCGGCAGCACTGTCCGATGAGCCACTTGGTCCACTACTGGATAAGGCACCGGCAGCACTGTCCGATGAGCCACTTGGTCCGCTACTGGATAAGGCACCGGCAGCACTGCCAGAGGAGCCACTTTGTCCACTACTGGATGGTCCACTAGATCCACTGTCTGATGAGCCACTTGGTCCACTACTGGATGAACCACCGGCTGCACTGCCAGAAGAGCCACTTGGTCCACTACTGGATGAGCCACCGGCTGCACTGCCAGAGGAGCCACTTGGTCCACTACTGGATGAGCCACCGGCTGCACTGCCAGAGGAGCCACTTGGTCCACTACTGGATGAGCCACCGGCTGCACTGCCAGAGGAGCCACTTTGTCCACTACTGGATGGTCCACTAGATCCACTGTCTGATGAGCCACTTGGTCCACTACTGGATGAACCACCGGCTGCACTGCTAGAGGAGCCACTTGGTCCACTACTGGATGAGCCACCGGCTGCACTGTCAGAGGAGCCACTTGGTCCACTACTGGATGAGGCACCGGTTGCACTTCCTGATGAGCCACTTGGTCCACTACTGGATGAGGCACCGGTTGCACTTCCTGATGAGCCACTTGGTCCACTACTGGATGAACCACCGGATGCACTGCTAGAGGAGCCACTTGGTTCACTACTGGATGAGGCACCGGCTGCACTGCCAGAGGAGCCACTTGGTCCACTACTGGATGAGCCACCGGCTGCACTTCCTGATGAGCCACTTGGACCACTACTGGATAAGGCACCGGCAGCACTGCCCGATGAGCCACTTGGTCCGCTACTGGATAAGGCACCGGCAGCACTACCCGATGAGTCATTTGGTCCACTGCTGGATGAGCCACTGGCTGCACTGCCAGATAAGCCACTTGGTCCACTGCTGGATGAGCCACCGGCTGCACTGCCAGAGGAGCCACTTGGTCCACTACTGGATGAGCCACCGGCTGCACTTCCTGATGAGCCACTTGGTCCACTACTGGATGAGCCACCGGCTGCACTGCCAGAGGAGCCACTTGGTCCACTACTGGATGAGCCACCGGCTGCACTGCCAGAGGAGCCACTTGGTCCACTACTGGATGAGCCACCGGCTGTACCGCCAGAGGAGCCACTTGGTCCACTACTGGATGAGCCACCGGCTGCACTGCCAGAGGAGCCACTTGGTCCACTACTGGATGAGCCACCGACTGCACTGCCAGAGGAGCCACTTGGTCCACTACTGGATGAGCCACCGACTGCACTGCCAGATGAGCCGCGTTTATCTGATCCTTTTGTTTTTGCTAAAAAAAATTTGTAAGTATTAGTTTTTTTTATTTAAACATTTTTTTTTATATTTTACTAGCTGACCCGACAGACGTTGTCCTGTCTTAACGATGATTATTTAATTCGAATTGGTATAATTAAGAAAACAATAGATTAAATTTAGTATCTTCATGCCAAATTTCATCAAAATAGATTAATAAATAGTTTAAGCGAAAATCATAAAAGTTTATTGTGCAGGAACTATACATTTTCCGGGACAAAAAGTATCCCTTGTCCTTTCCCGAGACTCAAAGTATCTCCATACCGAATTTCATAAAAATAGACTGAATAGTTTAGGCGAAAATCATAAAAGTTTATTGTACGGGAACTGTACATTTTTGGTTCTAAGCGACCTCTCCACCAATTTTCAGCCAAATCGGTTTATCCGTTCTTGAGATAAAAGTTTATTGTGCGGGAACCGTATATTTTCCGGGACCAAAAGTATCCCTTGTCCTTTCCCGAGACTCTAAGTATCTCCATACCAAAATTCATCAAAATCGATTGAATAATTTACGCGCAAATCATAAAAGTATGTTGTGCAGTAACCGTACATTTTTCCGGGACAAAATGTATCCTATGTCCTATTCCTGGTTCTAAGCTACCTCTCCACCAATTTTCAGCCAAATCGGTTCATCCGTTCTTGAGTTATAAGTAGTGTAACTAACACAACTTTCTTTTATATATATAGATTTTACTATAATCTATTAAATGGATGCTGATGTTTCCGGACCACATATTTTTGTCTAGATTCCAGAGATTGTATTTTTTTAAATTAGTGAGTGCCAGAAATTTTGCATAACGTGCATTTGAACACTATGCCACAATAGACATAACTACCAGTAGTTCGACTGCAAAGAAATGGACAGGTTTCAATATCTGTCAAATTCGTCGGGTTTGGGGGTGATAAGTTAGAGGCTGGCGCGCTGGCTGGTATAATTTATTTTTAAAAATAAGATTTTGAAATTGAATTCTGACAGTTTTATTTGCATGTGCCAAAATATAAACAACAACTAAATTTGCAGGTAACGACCCTACCGACAACTTTTGTCATAATACGTCAAACTTAAAATTTTTTACATCAGTTCTAAGTCGGCATACTCTATCATTCTGTCTACTCTGACTATGCTGAGTAGAGTGCTAACTCGACAAACAAAAGAACAGTATTTCTAGACTATTTTATTTTAGCCTCCACAGGCAACTAGAATAGTATTCATTGGGGTGATTCACAATGCCGTTGGGTTCGTTGGATAAGTAAAGTACCACTACCACCCAACGAGCGTTTAGAATTTAGGGTACGCGCACATTGCGACGGAGTGATGGGTCATAAAAATTGTTTTTAAAATGTGGTGCTCCACAGTGTACGAGTACTTTTATTGGATTGGCCGTCGCGCGAATTTGAGTCGTGATTCGTTTAAGTTCATATTTTGTTTATTATGATATGACTGTACTTGAATTGGATTGCATCAAAATACTGCATAATATTTTCATAAAAAAGTAAAATAAGTAAATAAATAAAATATATTTAAAGATTTTCACCTGCAGTATTCGCACTGGAGCTTCCGGAACCTCGATTGTTTGCTATAATTTATGAAAACGAGAAGTGATTAGTAATAGTATAATCAAAATAACGAAACTGGACACAGAATTTCGTATATTTTTTCTTTTTTCTTATAATGGTATTTCGGCTATACAGGGTGCAATTAAACCTTGCTGCCAATTTTTTTCTAGGGCTTAGGTATCATTATGAGAGTCTATTTAACCAAAAAAGGGGTGTTATTTTTTTTCAATGACATATTTTATCCCTAAAATCGTTGCAGAACGGTCACTCGCGGCGCGGAGGAATGAAAGGGGGTGACGCGGGATGAGTCCATTAATTGTAGTGTTTTTAGGATAAATTTCGGAAGCTATTTCTCAACATTTTAGTACTGAGTGACTATAAAAGAAAAAATACGTGTTTTTTTTATTTTTAACAAGGATCAAAATATAAAAATTTGGCAGGAAGGTTTAATTGCACCCTGTATAACCATGGCCAGTGTCGAGTATAATATTAGGTATGTCGGGAAAACAGTATATATTATAGGTCTATGGGGAAAACAATATTCTATTATACAATTTTTTCTATATTATCGTCTGATCAGTCAAGTCTAAAGTCTAGTCAATGTGTAAGTATGAAGTCAATACAGTCAAGAAGTCAAGTCGGTCGATTCAGTAAAGTGGTACTTGGTAGGCGCTTTCGACGGAGTTTTGGAGGAAACACAAAAGAGCACGTTTCGTATCCATAACATCACTTTCCTAATTCCTACACTTGTGCACGATAGCGAATATCTAATGGTTAATATCCATTATCCTACCAATATTACAAAATAAAACCCCAGATACGAGTAACACAATTTTAGGAAAATAATACAAAAACACAACATCACTCTTTCAGTCGATCACATTCCCGGCAAAACACCAATTTCATATGGAGCTTTGTGTCTCGATCTGTTTAGCTCTAATTGCTACAGTGACCTTTGATGTCACCAAGACAACATTAACACAGCACGTTAATGGCCAATTTTTTTATTTTTTTTATTTGAAAAACTGTTTTATGTCTTGTTGTGGTTTTATTTGATAAATAATTGAATTACAGGCGCTTTAGATGACTAACGGCAAAACATATAGAAAAACTCCTGTGCAAAAAATATCAGGCATCGTATTTAAAAGCTAATTAATTTTGAGTGAAGAATACAAGCCTACCTTGAGCGATGGAGTTGACGTTCAAGTTGGGGTTATTGTTATTATTAGCTGCAACAAAAGACGTTAAAACATAAAGCCCGTCACAGACTTAGCTATAATATATATTAATATATTTATAGCAAGGCATATTAATCTATACTAAATCCACACGTCACAGAAATATATATTATAGCTGAGTGTGTGGTCACGCGAAAATTAGTATAGAAAATATATATTAATATGCCTAGCTATAAACATATTAATATATATTATAGCTAGGTCTGTGACGGGCTTAAAGATTTTATTACATAGAGATGTTGAAGCTATACTAATTAATAGCAATGTGGTTAAAACAATGATGAACGAACCATGATTATTTAAAATAATTTTCCATCTTATCTAGTAAGTATTTTAACAGGTGTATGTTGATGATAAATTATTACCGGCAGAATTAGCAGAACTCGATCCACTTCCTTGGTTATTAGCTATAACAAAGTATTTTTAATGTTATCTTCTTATCTTAAATTAGTGTATAAAATTCTCGTGTCATAATGTTAGTCACCGTACTCCTCGGAAATGGCTTTTATACTGATTTTCACCAAATTTTACATGCACACTCAGTAAGTCTGAGATTCTACTTGCTACTTTTTATATTGATAAGTGCATTAGTTGAATAAATAATAATAAATTATTACAACTCGAGACTGACGGCGAGTGGCGACCATTGTTTGTGCGACGGGATGGCGATGGACGTTGACGTGCCATACTTATTTAGTCACTTCAATAAAATAATAGGGGCGAAATACTTTATAATATGGCAAAACAACGTATGCCGGGACAGCTAGTTAAGTTATAATATTATGCCACATAAAATACTTGCGATTAATAATACAGTCAATAACACATTCAAATCATGTTTGTTTGCTAGTTCTTCTTTTTTAATGGTGACAACCTGTCATTGGCTTCTTGTTTTATCTATTATAATTAAACTACTAAAGTAAAATTGTAAGCTGTTGGTTTTCCAATATTAAATAAATAAATAACGCTTATTATTATTATTTGCAATAAAGTAATATGTTTCTTTCGTAAAATATGAATTATTGTCACTCACCTGCAGAGTTTGAGTTAGCATTTCCAGACCCTTTGTTACTGGCTAAAGGGAAAAAGAAGTAGATCAATAAAATATAATATAAAATACTGTTATCATGTACACACACTTTGTGTTGCAACTCCGAATCGTCCTTTTTTATACCCATACTAATATTACACATGCAAAAGTGTGTATGTCTGTCTGTCTGTTACCTCTTTACGCCCAAACCGCCGAATCGAAATTTCCAGAAATTTGATGGAGATACTTTGAGTCCAGAGAAAGTGATCGGTTCCCGCGCGATTAACGAATTTTGGCGCGACGGAGTTGTGGGCGTCATTTGGTATTTTATAAAATTTGTACCATCGAGGAAGTTGATTCCTATGCAATTGATAGACCAACGTTATTTGGTCGAATATGTCAATTCGATGTTAATTGTGATCTGTCGGCTGGGTTTGACGTAACGCAACCAAACTACTTAGGTTCCCGATTTGCGCCGAGGAAGGAATTTGTCCCGAGGAATCAACGTCTCTGGTAGTACTTATCAACCAGTTAAATGAACCTTGTATTAAAAAAATAATACTCACCTACGCCATTCCCGCTACTCTTTCCAGATCCTTTGTTGCTGGCTGCAAATGTCAAATATTATATATTAATTAAAAAATAATAATTAGTATCAAAATCAAGACAAGACACTCATTAAAAATCTTGCATATTTATTATAAGAAAAATTTACGCCAATTTACGCCAATATTATTGGTCAAACTTCAAAATATGTCAGAATAGTTGTTCCAAACTGTATTTTAGTAATAATACTCTTTTCCTCAACATGTTGGATGTCTCGATATATTGCGTTAATAATAGTGATAATTATTTGATACAGCAGGAAAAATGTGGGATACATATGTAGTTTTTATATTGAGTAGGCTACGAAATTAAACAATCTATTTTTTATGAAATACATTGTTTAATTTCGTCATAAACAGATACATACCTCCAGATACTTACCTTACATACCATACAGGAACTTTTTATGGCATAACTTTACGACTCCTGCGGATTATCTTTTGGGTACACGATATCCATACTAATATTATAAATGCGAAAGTGTGTCTGTCTGTCTGTCTGTCCGTCTGTCTGTCTGTCTGTATGTCTGTCTGTTACATCTTCACGCTCGAACCGCTGAACTGATTTTGCTGAAATTTGGAATGGAGATTCTTTGAGCCCCGAGAAACGACATAGGATAGTTTTTATCCTGGAAAAATGTATGGTTCCCGCGCGATAAACGAATTTTGGCGCAACGAAGTTGCGGGCGTCATCTAGTTGCGCATAAATTACCATTTTATAAAAAAAGTACTCACATTCAGCACCAGCACTGCTAGATCCTTTTCCGGAATTTTTTGCTAAAAATTAAAAATATATTTATAAGTATGGATGAAAAATAGACCAAAATAAAAATTAGAAACTTTATACTTACAAATTGAAGCTGCTCTGCTCGATCCTGTTCCGCTGTTTTTAGCTAAAATAAAATATTTTAATTAAGGAACCATTCAAAGTATTATATTTTTTAAAACTTTTAATACTCTTCAAAGTCTATAAAATACCTGACGTTACGGAGGTACTTTGTCCGGAACCAGCGTTTACGGCTAAAAAAGAAAACAATTTTTTTAACATGTAGAAAAAATCAGCCAAGTGCGAGTCGGACTCGCGTGCGAATGGTTCCGTACCGTTTTAGAGCAAAAATAGGCCAAAATTGTGTTTTTTGTATGGGAGCCCCCCTTAATTTTTTATTTTATTTAAATATTATTATATTTTATTATTAAAGCACAATTATATTTAAGGCCTTTGTCAAAGTTTCAAGTGCTTACTTTCTTATCATTATTGATTACGAGCAAAAAAGGCCAAAAAAATCACGTTTGTTGTATGGGAGCCCCCCTTAAATATACCTTTTATTTTTATTTTAGTATTTGTTGTTATAGCGGCACCAGAAATACACAATCTGAGAAAATTTCAGAACTCTAGCTATAGCGGTTCTTGAGATATAGCCTGGAGACAGACAGACGGACAGACAGACATCGAAGTCTCATGAATAAGGTCCCGTTTTTATCCTTTGGGTTTCGGAACCCTAAAAAAGGGATTAAAAATATAAAAATAATCAAATAAAATAAAAATTATACCCTCTCCACTTGCGTTACTGGATCCAGTTCCTTGATTTTTAGCTGAAATAAATAATTTAGATCGTTAATAATTTATATTTCAAGATGTAATTAAGAGTCTCATCCAGGCTGCTGCGTTTAGGGAGAGTGCCTAGAATGCTAGCGATATTGGCCCGCTGTAAAACCAGGCTTAATCACTGGCCAAAATACGCTCCAGTCCTCTGGTCACCTGAGCGTCCTATGAGGCAGAATGATATAAAATTAAAAAACTTTTTCATATCATTCACCCATGGGCCTAACGTTTTAAACGCAAGCGGCAAAACTGTGTAGTCACGGCTTAAAGATACACATTTTCGCCGCTTACGCGTTTGGGCTTCGGACGCTGCCGCACCAGCCGTCACTGATGTTCCATGTAAATGGAACATCAGTGACGGCTGGCATCCCACACCAAGCACCTCCCATTTTTCCATGGAACTAATGTTAAGCCGTCGGGTCTCTTGCCATCATCACGAGCAATACCATTCGGCTCTAAAATAGCCGGAACGTTAATGGAGACAAGATCCCAACGAACAACATCATTCAACGCTGCGTGGCGCGTTTAATATTTAAACTGTTTTTCGTTAATTTTTATTGTAGTTTTACTTTACACTTTAAATATTTTATTTCATTAACAATTAACTTCTTAAAAACACAAATACTATATAAATTAGTGTAAAATAGACAATAGTTTTTCTTTAGTGTTTATTGTATTAGTTTATTGTATTATATTGGTTTATTGTTTTTTGTTATGAAATAAATATTCAGATTATCTAAGAGTTGTATTTTTATGAAACTTACATTCTGATTCTGTATTGCTTTGCCCTGAGCCAGAGTTGTTGGCTGAAAAGGCAAAATTGCTGTTATTTTTAACTTTCTATAGTACACTGTATTTACATATTTTAATTGTTTATGTTGTGTGTTTCAAACAAATAAAAAAAATTACCCTCTCCACTTGCACTTGCACTCCCAGCTCCTTTGTTGGTAGCTGAAACATCAAATGAGGAATTTAATTTTAGATTAAGGTTTTAAAAATGTGTAGGAAGATTGCTGAATTATTTTTGTAACATCGATGAATATAGTAGGTAACAATCACATGTATATTAATTATTTTAAAGCCAACGTAGGGCCGAGGGCAGACAATACATTTTTAGTGGCTCGTCTCAAGGTTGTGTGTATAGGAAGTAATAGGTTACCTGCCGAAGCAGCATTGGAACCGCCAGAGCCCTCGTTGTTTGACTCAGAATTGGCACCCGAACTGCCAGTTCCTTGATTAGTAGCTGAAATGATAATATTGTTTTAGTCAGTTAGTTATTTTCAGTGTTGAAATCAGCGGGAAGCGGGACGGAAGCGGTGGCGGCGAGGGAGCGGCGTGTTCCAATGCATATAATTTGTATGGACAGGCCCCGAAAACCGCTCGCCCCACGGCATACTAGATACGAGTAGCTTATCAATATAATTCTATACATTGGAACGCACCGCCTCTGCTCCCGCCCCGCTGCCCGCAGATTTAGAGACTGAAGCCGAATATAACCGAAATGTTGTATTTAGTTTCAAAATAATATGAAAATTTCAAAATTCTGCTTTTATTTAATGAGATTACCTTCCGAATCGGCATTATTTGATCCTGACCCCGAGTTGTTTGCTGAAAAAAAGGTAGAATTAAAAAATATGATTCTTTATTCATTTTACGTAGTGTAGTACGAGTATTAAATAATAATAAGATTTTTAGGCTAAATACGCACTTCAGATAAATTTTTCTGCCTCGTCTCGTATTTGAACGAAATTGCCAAAATAAATTACCTAAAGAATTTGAGCTTGCGTTGCCTGATCCATCGTTGTTGGCTGGAAAAAGACAAATCAATAAAATATTGAACAAAAACCTTATACGGCCAGGCTAGCCCAAGATGGGCTTATTCAAGTGATTCCGAACGTAGAGCTGCATATTCGAGTATGACAATGATCGACATTCATTTTGCATCAAAAAAACCACGAAGCCAATCGCTTCTTTATCGCTTCTTTATAGAATAACCCTTAAAAATGTACGGAAAAGATACAAGCGTTCTTCGAAACACTACGAAATCGACATTCGAGTCTTTCTTGTCAATTCCATAGATTTTGATCGACGATTTATGAAGCATATTACGAAGAAAAACGTGTTTTCTAGGGTCACAGTTTCGTAATCCACTTTATTTTTGTATGAAAAACGAACCAACATAATCAATGTTTTTTTATGAAATTAACAGATACATAGGAATTAGGAACTTTTTATGGCATAACTTTACGATTATTGCAGATTCTCTCTTGGGTATTGCAAACAAATTACTATTTTATTATTTTTATTAAAGGTACTCACATTCAGCACCAGCACTGCTAGATCCTTTTCCGGAATTTGTTGCTAAAAATTAAATTTATTAATATAATATTAATACAATTTATAAGTATTGATGAAAAATAGAGCAAAATAAAAATAAAAAATCTTAATATACTTACAAAGTGAAGCTGCTTTGCTCGATCCTATTCCGCTGTTTTTAGCTAAAATAAAATATTTTAGTTAAGGAACCATTTAAAGTGCTATTTTGATGCTATTTTGTATTCAATCATTCAATCATCAGTTCAAAATTGGGTCTATCTGTTTGTTTCTTTTCGTGCTATTTAAGACACCTGCATTCGCTCTGAACCTTCATGGACCTTTCATGGACCTTCCATGAAATTCAGTAGAGGCAGTACCCAAAGTGCCATGAGGCCCATTTTAGGAAAGTTTTATTACAGCAAAAGAAAAATTATTTTTAAAATTTTATTTTTAAAAACTTATATACTCTTCGAAAGCAATAAAATACCTGAGGTTTCGGCGGTACTTTTTCCGGAACCAGCATTTTCGGCTAAAAAGAAAACATTTTTGTTTAACATGTAGAAAAAAAGGGATTAAAAATATAAAAATAATCAAATTAAATTAAAATTATACCCTCTCCACTTGCGTTACTGGATCCACTTCCTTGATTGTTAGCTGAAATAAATAATTTAGATCGTTAATAATTTATATTTCAAAATTAATCTATAAGAGTCTCATCCAGGCTGCTGCCTTTAGGGAGAGTACTAGAATGCTGGCGATCGCTGGCCAAAATACGCTCCAGCCCTCTGGTCACTTGTGCGTTCTATGAGGCGAAATGATATTATAAAATTAAAAAAAAATCATATCATCCACCCATGGGCTTAACGTTTTAAACGCAAGCGGCAAAAATATGTAGTCACGGCTTTTCGCCGCTTACGCGTTTGCGTTTCGGACGCCGCCGCACCAGCCGTCACAGATGTTCCATGTAAATAAGAGGCCGCCAGTGTGTCAACACATGTTGCGTCACATGGAACTAATGTTAAACGTCGGGTCTTGAGCAATACCATTCGGCTCTAAAATAGCCGCGGAACGTTAATGGAGACAAGAGCCCAACGAACAACATCATTCAACGCTGCGTGGCGCGTTTTATATTTAAAATGTTTTTCTTTACTTTTTAACCCCCGGCAAAAAGAGGGGTGTTATAAGTTTGATGTGTCTGTCTGTCTGTCTGGCGGTCCCCCGACACACCATGATAATAATTATTATGGATCAAAATATTACTTTACACTTAGAAATCATTTAAAATTAAAGTCAGTAAATTATTATTTCGTAACTTTTTATATTGTTTGGCGGGGGTTTTTTTTAATTTATTAATTTATTATTGTACAAGTTTTTATTGTAGTTTAACTTTAGTGTTTATTGTATTAGTTTATTGTATTATATTGGCTTATTGTTTTTTGTTATGAAATAATTAATATTCAGATTATCTAAGAGTCGTATGTTTATGAAATTTACCTTCTGAGTCTGTATTGCTTTGTCCTGAGCCAGAGTTGTTGGCTGAAAAGGCAAGATAGCTGTTATTTTTTAACCGACTTCTAAAAAGGAGGAGGTTATATGTTCGGCTGTGAAAATGTTTTAACTTTCTATAGTACACTGTATTTACATATTTTTATTGTTTATATTGTGTGTTTCAAACAAATAAAAAAATTACCCTCTCCACTTGCACTTGCACTCCCAGCTCCTTTGTTGGTAGCTGAAACATCAAATGAGGAATTTAATTTTGGATTAAGGTTTTAAAAATGTGTAGGAAGATTGCTGAATTATTTTTGTATAGTAGGTAACAATCACATGTATATTAATTATTTTAAAGCGAACGTAGGGCCGAGGGCAGAAAATATTTTTTTTGTGGCTCGTCTCAAGGTTTTGTGTATAGGAAGTAATAGGTTACCTGCCGAAGCAGCATTGGAACCGCCAGAGCCCTCGTTGTTTGACTCAGAATTGGCACTCGAACTGCCAGTTCCTTGATTAGTAGCTGAAATGATAATATTGTTTTAGTTAGTTAGTTTCAGTTTTGAAATCAGCGGGAAGCGGGGTGGAAGCGGTGCGTTCCAATGTATAGATTTGTATGGACAGGCCCCGAAAACCGATCGCCCCGCGGCGTACTAGTATCAATATAATTCTAAACATTGAAACATGCCGCCTCCGCTCCCGCACCGCTGCTCGCAGATTTAGAGACAGAAGCCTTAAATATAACCGAAAATGTTGTATTTAGTATCAAAATAATATGAAATTTTCAAAATTCTGATTTTATTTCATGAGATTACCTTCCGAATCGGCATTACTCGATCCTGGTCCCGAGTTGTTCGCTGAAAAAAAGGTAGAATTAAAAAAAAGACGGGCTGCACTCCGGGAGTGCCGGCAGAAGTGAAAACTTAATTATTAACGTTGTGCATTTTTAAACCCATTTTTTATGAAAATCGATTATTATAAAATCGATTTTTTTAATAAATCGAAACCCTTACAATCGATTAAATTTTTAACCCATTAATCGAAACCCTTACAATTTTTTTAACCCATTTTTTATGAAAATCGATTTTTAAAAAATCGATTTTTTTAATTAATCGAAACCCAATCGATTATAAAAAAATCGACAATCGAAAAAAAAAAACAATCGATTGTTCGATTAATCTATTTCGATGTTACAACACTACTCTCTAACCGTCTTACTGTTTTTCCAAGGTTTTTCGATCAGCACGAGAATCTGACGTGAGTTTCACAGTTTTTACCCATCCCACAAAAGTGCTCAACGCCGCTAAAGAATTTTCATTTCAAAAATATGATTCTTTATTAATTTTACGTGGTGTAGTTTTAAATAAGGCTATAGATTTTTTACTAATATCGAAACTACAAGGCTAGTACACGCACTTCAGATAAAACTTTGTGCCTCTCTCGTATTTGAACGAAATTGCCAAAATAAATTACCTAAAGAATTTGCGCTTGCGTTGCCTGATCCATCGTTGTTGGCTGGAAATAGACAAATCAATAAAATATTGGACAAGAACCATAAACGGCTTGGTTAGCCCAAGTGGACTAATTCAAGTGATTACGAACGTAGAGCTGCATATTCATGTATTACCATGATCGACATTGATTTTGCATCAAAAAAAACCCACAAATCCAATACGCTTCTTTATCGCTTCTTTATCTCAGCCCTTGAAAATGTATAGAAATAACACAAGCGTTCTTCGAAATACTACGAAATCGACAATCGACTCTTTCTTGTCAATTCCATAGATTTTGATTGGCGATTTATAAGGCGTATTACGAAAAGCGATATAGAAGCCGTGTTTGCTAGGGTCTCAGCTTCGTAATCAACTATCAAGTTATCAATCATAGTTCACCATCATGACTAACTGGAAAGGGGCTTCTATTTTGCTTTTTTTCCGCTACCTAAATCATTCCAAACTACAAGTTTGGGTACGTACATTCAGCGCTAGCATTGCTCCAACCGCTACCTACATTATTAGCTGTAAAAATGTACAAAATAGCTTAGCTCCAATAACTGATGATAAGTAATGACTGCTACTGTAAGGCCCGCTGTACACTGTACGCATTGAGCCAGCGCATTGGCCAACGTGTGGAGTACGAACTACACTTTGGCCTAATGCGCTTGCTTTTTGAGTTGACTTAATGTGTACACTAATTGTACAGTGGATTTCGGAATGGCTAATGATTGGAAGCCAATTTAAAATGATAGCGAATACCCCATTTCGCTATAAGTACTTAGATCGCGTGGTACTTCATGGTAATAATATGGTAATTCATGCAATGTTTCAAATTATGTTAATTGTCTTGTTTTTAATTATGATTTGCTACAATGAAGTATTTATAATGCCGATTTTATGTTATTTCAAGATGAAAGCAGACAAGAGGCACAAATGAGAGAAAATTCAAAACTTACATAATTCTGAAATTCCTTTAGTAATACTGACGCTCAATTGAAGATTCTTTAAAAGAATTAAATAAACAAAAGATTCTTCAAAGTTGTTATTTATTACTATAATACTTAATTTACTCGCATTTGTGCTATTCGCCTTCGGTGATTTGTTATGCTTACTATAAAAGTGAATAACAATTAGTATAATAATAAAATTCCAACCGATTGCGTCAGCTGTACTCCCGCCCGCGGATTGTTCAGCAGCTGAAAGTATTGTTAACAGTTAAAATATCTCCCCTTGTAGCATACGAAAAAATCCATACTATTAATATAAATCAAAAAGTATGTTTGTATGCATATTAATTTTTGCTCAAGAAAGTTGCTGAAAACCACTTGTAGCAACACTTTAAACATTCATAAAAATTTCAAAGTCTTCAGGAAGAATCCACGTCTTATTTGAATGTATAGATTTCAAATGCTGCATTAAATTAAGAAAATATTTTCATACCCTCAGCTGCCGCAATGTCTTGCTCTATCCCTGAAAGGGGATAGGTAAGATTAGAATAAAATTAGCGTTATCTAGGCCTTTTTAAAAATAACAATATTGCACGTTTACGCTTGTTCATATTATATTTGTCAAGTTTGTCAAAGCATGAAACAAATATTTTTTGTGAAGGATTAGGATTTAGGATATAAGAAAGTACAAAACTGATGTATGTATTTAAACTTTAAACTTTTGTTATTCACTTTTTTTGTATTACACTATAAAAGCTAATGAGAAGATTTAATTGTATAAATCGTGCAATTTTTTTAACTGTAGTATTATGAATAAAATTTAAGTTTTCAATAAATATTTTAAAGCAAGTATTCATAACTTAAACAGCCGGTGAATATTTTAGAATATGAATGAAAGGAATAAGACAAAATTTAAAGAAATAAAATTAAATAATAAAAATATAGTTAAAGAAAAAAATACTTACGTTCAGCTAAAGATTCTGCCAGGAGCCCAACGGGCAAGACTAACAGTAATAAAACTAATCTAGTCTTGAGAAGCATGTTTGTGCTTCGTTTGATGGTGATTGTGAACACACCGGCGCTTATATAGTGAAAGTAGCTATAAAATAGAAAAATAAAATCCAATGTCGTGATTATTTAAACATATAAAGTAAATAAATTGCATTATCACTTCACGATTCTGAAAAATATCATGACCAATAGAAGCTATAGCCTATAAAACAGTTGCATACCACGTAACAATGATTGTAATAAATTTTTTTACAAAGACAACAAGGGTGGAATTAATTTAGTCTGAAAGATAAAGGTAAGTGGCTGCTCTTTAATTTGAGCTTGAAGGGATTTCTTACTCATAAAACAAAAGTCGACGATTAATTAATATTCAAAAGTAGTGCGTTTATTTATTTCTATAATTTACAATGTCTTGATTTCAAGTGTTACACTATAAATAATGCTACTAAAAATACCAGTGCGGACTTTATATCATATATTTTATGAGTATCTAAGGCCACTTTATTTCGGCCGCCCCATGAACGAAATCTGCTGCCCCCAAGGACGTCGCCGCTCCTAGGCCGCAGCCTATACGTCCAATGTCCAATATAAATCCGGGGCTGCATCTTATAAATATTATGCACCTACCCTACCCACTGAACCTGCCTATAATGTGCACCAAATTACAGAGTACATTTAGTATATTTTGAGGACACACATTTAATAATAATAAATAGTGTATGTTTTAATTACTGAACATGTTACTTTCTTATTTGATCTATCTCTGGTTTTGCCCTACTAGGGATAGGAATAGCTCTCATTAGACATTAGAGACATAATATATTTTTTGTCAATTCAATATTACCTGCGGTCGGTCGTATGTCAAACCAGAGATAGATTGAGTATTGGGAACGGCCACTCTCTAGCCTACATGATAGATATTGTGACATAATATATATTAGAAATAGATAATTTTCTAAAATTACACCACACAAATCTTTTTCTTCTATAATTTCAACATGTTCCGACGTAAAATGAGAGTGCAGATGAAGACATGTTGTGTTTATGGCTCAGCGAATCGACTCAATATATGCAATATTGTCTGCAAGTGTTCTTTTGTTACTACCCGATGAATGGAAAATTTGAATATAACACTAGATAAATTGCTATACAAAGATCAACTTTTAAAATTCTATATTATACAAATGCAGAAGAAGTTTTTACCGATCGATTTTTTAAGTATTTTTATATTTTTAGGAAATCCTGTAAGTGGCGTTTAACATTAAAAGCATCAACTTTATTAGCAGCTTAAAAATATTAATTGTAACGCTTCATATAACTTTCTTAAGTTTCAAAATCTCTAAAAGAAAATATTATACTTTCTATAAAGGAAAATTTGCCTTTACTATGACCGAATTGTTTATTTTCATTGCTATGATATATTTTAATACTTCTTAGCATATACGGTGCGAATCAAATTGAACATTTGGTATGAAGAGCTGCATATCTGAAAAGAAAACAACCATATTTATTATTACCTTACAAAAAACTGTACTACTAAATACATTTCTTGATTAATTTAAAAGTTTCTTCGTTTCTCATCAAACCAGTTCAATATTTTTGAGTTTCATAATAATATTGATGTCTGAATCATTTAATTCTAAATAAAATATAATACTTACACGAGTGAATGTATTCATGTTCATAGGCACAAAGCCCTTAGCTGTAATTTGAAAAGCCTTCTGTGTTCGGATCATAAACATCAACAATATTTTCTTCGTTTCAGCGGAAGCATCTGGCCAGTCCGAGAAGAACACCGCATCAGTCAATTCTTCGCTCTGAATTTTTTTTATTATAAAGTCAAATTAATAACTTAGAGAAGAGTAATTTAAAGCTACAGTTTTAAGTAGCGCCAAATGTTTTGGTACATCTCTGCAAAAAGCTCATATTTTCATCAAGAATAGTATGTTCTAGTTAATTGGTTAATTTCGGGGCGGGCCTTACCTTTTCTTTTTGTGAATGATTAGAGTTCTTTAGTAAAATAATGCTTACGTGATCACTTATGATTTGCCCGTAAATGCATTGATTTAATGCGTCGAGCAAAACTGACGCACACATTGACGCATACCGTACTGCCTTATAAAAATTGCCTACTACCTGTAAGATAAAATTTAAATATTATACTGTTAAATTAATTTTTAAGATTTATTAAGGTACTCCCAGACAGAAGTTGTATCTTATATATAAAATTCTCGTGTCACAATGTTAGTCCACGAACTCCTCCGAAACGGCTTTACTGATTTTTACCAAATTTTATATGCATATTCAGTAGGTCTGAGAATCGGCTACTGAGTACTTTATATATTGATAAGTGCATTTGTTGAATAAATAATAGTAAATTATTACAACCTGAGACTGACGGCGACCATTGTTTGTGCGACGGGATAGCGATCGACGTTGCCATGGCGACTTACTTATTTAGTCACTTCAATAAAATAATATGGGCGAAATACTTTATATTATTATGGCAAAGCAACATTTGCCGGGACAGCTAGTAACGTTTTAAAACATTGTGTAACAGGATAACATTTTATAACATCGTGTAACATACGCTACAACTTGTCAAAAAATAAACCTGAAACGTGTATTTTGATACAAAATGTTATACAAAAATGTTATCTAACGATATATAACTTCTGTCTGGGAGCACCTTTACTCGTTAGTTAGATGATTAATATAATACTCGTGATAATAAACACAAAACTATATTCATAATATCATGTTTTTTCGAGAGATTGCAAAAAGTTATCTTTTAATAAAATAAACATGGAAATCAAGAGCAAAAGAGATACTTACCGTAACAGTAAAAGCAGTTAAGCAAATGAAAACCGCCCCTAGAGAATAGTTAAGGAGCATTGCATCACCTAACACCGAGTCTAGATTGGCCGAGGTTCTGAAATGTTAGTGCTTAATGTACTTTAAACCAAACATATTAAAGTTAAATGAAATGGCTCGAACGAGCACTCACTTAGTCAGAAAACTATGTCTCGATATTAAAGTTTTCAGCTTCAGAACGGTTTTAGTATCGTGTTCATCCGTTATAAGATTTTCTAGATGGTTCCCGATAATTTTCAACTCCATACTGATGAAACCTATGAACGCGGCGTGAATCAAGTTTAGGAAAACGTACACCCAAATAACGATGGTTGTCATGACGCTCTCCCAAATATAAACGGACCAGTACCACTTGAACTTGTCGAACGGATACCAACCGTCGAAAGGGTACAGGTACTCATCACTGATACCATTTATCCTTCTATCGAACGTCATGACTATATACGGGAATGAGTTTACTACCCCGATCAGGGCGGCACAGTAGAACATTAGAAATCGATTGAAAAATCTGACGTTCTTTATATAGCGAGCGATGATATCTCTTTGCTCTCGAGAGTTTAAAACGATTTCCCAAACTTCATTGTAATAATGATGAACGATTCGGTCGTACAGTTCCTTGTTAGTTTGAACTCTAGTAAACTTTATCAAGCCCATGACCACTACGCCCAAATTGGGCACCACGTTGATAATTTCCAGCCAATCATCAGATTCGTTGAAATAAATCGTCAGAGACAGCTGCACAGCCGTACACAGTAGCAGTATGTACGTGATAACGTATCCTATCATTTGGTATTTAGTCCTGCCGATGAACGGGCATAGAAATATTTTTGAGCCCAATCTCTGTAACAAATTTAACTCGACCACTACCTCTGTTTTTTCTTTCATCGTGCTCAAGAGTCGATATTAAAGCTTATACTAAAATAATACTCAAATGAATAATTTTGTTGATTTAAATTGTCTTTTATACTGGCCAATGGCCAGCTAAACTAAAATTTGTCAAAGTCATATGATTAAAGAGTACTTGACCATTGAAGTTAAAGATCGCTTGCAAAATTGCAAAATTAGTCAGTACCTTTTTGATGTCAATCATTCATAGTTTTTAATGAAAAGGCAAATAAAATCAAAGTGATGGTAAGCTTCGGTATAAAGTAGGACATTATATTATTGTCTGTGTATTTAAAAAATGTAGTTATGCATTAAAAAAGGTCATGGGTTTGAAAGCTCTGTTACATATCAATTTTGCTCAAATATAAAGAAAAAATATGAAGGCCTTTGAATATAGAACTTAAGCTAAATGCGGAAATTACGGTTTCAATGAAATACTATTAAGATCTCGATTTGCATAAATCACAATCCACCCAAGATTTGATGGGTAATGTGATACTAATTGAAAATGGGTCAAGGAGCTCTTACGGCTCTTACGCGTTGCCATTCCTTATAATTTGGTCGTATTGTTCGCTAAGTCCCGGGGGCCTTCACAATGCTGGGAGCTCTTTGATGCATGACTAATATCTGTACTAATCCGATGAGAGTATGTCATCCACTCCAAATGTACGCGGCTTTTGTAAGTCTTTGAGTAACCCCCTCGTTCGTATGTTATGATTAAATCTCTGAATTTGTATTTTATGTAATTTGTAAGCTGGCATTTAAATTGTCAATTTGATGATTTTGAAAATATCCCAGATTATATTGTATTGTTATTTGTTTAGAGTTTATTATAATTTTTTCAAACCATGTGACAGTCAAAGATTCGTATGGCATGTATTTCTTTGATGCACTTTATTCAATGGGCATTGTCCAAAAAAAATCACATGTACTTTTTATATTTTTTTTCATTAAAATAGGGTATTTTAAGAATATAAATTAAATAATTTTGAAATTCATTGGCTAGTTTTTTCTCAATAAATTTTTAAAGTTTCGCTCTGACGTCATCATCGGCGGCCAATTGACCTCTGCAGTATGTTTTTTTTCTTTCAATCTTATTTATAATGGCTGGTTCGTTAAATGCAAGTTATTATTATGTGAAAGCTGATACGAGAAGCTTACCAAAAGTTCGAAACGTAATGTTGGTCGAATTTATTGCTAATTTAACGCCATTGAAGGTCAAACTAAGGTTAAACATATTTGTTCAAAAATATAAGTAACTAATGGGTATTTTTTTCGTTTATATACAGAAAAGCGATCACTGACCTTATTCCTCGAAATGTTTTTGTAATGAGCAAAATTAAAAAAAAATGGACAATCCCCATTGTAAATGATATATAATATTATAATTTATACCTTAATCAATCTACTTGTTGATTAAGGTATAAATCGTTCTCTTAAATCGTTTCAGCCTTATCTAAAATAACATCCATTACATACAAAATAAACTTTATTCAAAATTTAAGTACGAACATTCGGTAGTAAATTGTTTTCATTTATGGAATGCATTTGGAATCTTTATAAATGCGAGCTCATATGTTCGCGATTGTCCATGGAGAAACCAATTTATAAGGGTCCCTATTCCCCGCTCCTTCTCAGTCATATCGAAGGTGTCTCTAAAATACGGTATGCTACGAGATATATCTAAATATATTGGAAATAGAAAGCGGCGTGTTTGAGCCTTTATTATGTGTATTCTTTATTCACACAATACGATATGGGCTTCATATCACGAGATATCTATATAGAGCTGGTTTTATAAATTAAAATTTCTTGTCCTTGGTACTTTTTAGTGCATTTAACTTATTATTTAAGGTATATTTACTGAAAATAAGCATAGCTAATGACCTAAGTTATGACAAGATTCAAATACGTAGTTCAATTTCCATTGGTGTCTTTGGTGTCTAATTTTGTAATGCTGTTACCTGTTACAAAAGATGAAAGTTTCCAGATAATTGATCCCAGAAACAGAGATATTTTTATTTTTTTTAAATCCGAAAATTTATCACCAGCTCTATAAACATACGGGCATAAAACGAAGACGTCTTGAAGAATAATAAGGAGCATGAGAGAGATGAGGTAGTTCACAATGCGGGTTTTATTCGCGCTGCCGAAGGTCGGCACGTCAAATTTCACATCCTGAATGGGCCTCCCTTACAGCGGAATCTTTATAAATAGTTGCGCAAAGGTGGTGCTTAATTTGATGGAAATCTTGTCCTCGGCTCAACGCATACCGGGATACCGGGAAGTCAACGGATTGCGAGACTTTGAATAGATCCTGATTTAATTGAGCTTTTGATTAAGCGGAAATCTTTTGTGGATAGTCATTTATTTGTAAGGTAATTTAATATTCACCTATGTTATTGTTATAAAGACAAAATGTACACTTTTTATGCGTACATATGTATACCATTAATAGAAAATAATGCAATGAAAATATCATATCGCATTCTACACTTTGATTTATAAAACCGTACAAACGTTTAAAGTCTATGACAAAACAACATTTCGTATTATTTAGTTCATCTAATTATGAATACTTAAATTTCAAACTACTTGAACTCTGTTAATTAAAGCGCGAAGGTGTCTCAAATTAATACAGGAGCTTATTTCAAGCGCTTGGAAATATTCAATATCATATTTAAGGTAAACAAGCGAAACGTCTAACAGGTTCTCAGACTATAAGTAGCTCCTTGTGCTAATTAAAATAGACATTGGAGAAAATGAAGACCATTGCAGCCATTACAAAGGAATAGAATACTCGCACTGTAAATAACGCGGCAAACAAGATACTGTTCCCTTTGTTCGAATTACTTGCATGTAAAGTACGTTTTATATTTTCGAGTGCTCTCGAGAATATGTTTTACATTAATATTATAATGAGATGAAATTTGTCATTTTGTTTGTTTGCAGTTGTTTTAAATGCAAAGAAAGCATTGTTGTTGCACAAAGGAATAATTTACTTTTGATTTAAAACGTTTCTTACATGATTATTGTGTTGAAAATAGACGATTTATACTAGTATTTACTTACGATTAATACAATTTTGATTCTAAATACAGCTTGATACAATAAGATCGTATGGCAAAAATATATCAAATTCAAAATCATAAAAATGTCGTGTTATACAAAGTGAAACATAGTCGTATTAAGAAAATAACATGAAATAAAGCCATAGAAATGGAACAGCGAAATAAAGACAGGAACAAATTAAATACGGACACATTTTCATTACACTGATAGGCAATATAGTGGGCACGATTTATAGCAACTATTACACGCGGAGAGCGAAGCGCGACCGCCTCATGAATAACGGGACCTTTAAAATTTAATAACCGCTGTATGTGTGAGTTTTTGTGTCGTGTCTTTCTTATGGAGTCTAAAAATTTTTAATTTTCGTTATGGTATTTCACATTACAAAAGTATTAATTGTTAATCTTGTTCGTTATCGTATACTGTGCTTTGAATGGACGCTTAACATTTTTTCTCCCTGGTTACATATATTTTAATTTGACTAAATAAACTTAAATAATAATTATGACAACACATTCATAATTATTATTTTATTTTATTTTATCATGTTTGGGTGGCTTACAGCTAACTATATTAAATTTACCATAAATTATAGAATACGAAAAGCCAATTACAAGTCTCCACAGGTATGACATAATGTATATATTGTGACATAATGTTAACAATCTATATTATAAAAGTCCCTTTTTTCCCTCACATCCCTTTGTTCCCTTTAATCTTTAAAACTACGCAACGGAGTTTGATGATTCTTTCAGTGTTAGATAGCCCATTTATTGAGGAAGGCTATAGGCTATATTTTATCACGCTAAGACTAATAGGAGCGAAGAAATAGAGGAAAATGTGGAAAAATGGGGAAAATTATTTGAAAGGGCTAACTTGAACGCGCTAATCTCAGGAACTACTGGTCCGATTTGAAAAATTATTTCAGTGTTAGATAGCCCATTTATTGAGGAAGGCTATAGGCTATATTTTATCACGCTAAGACTAATAGGAGAATGTGGGAAAAAACGGGGAAAATTATTTGAAAGGGCTTATCTCGCGAACTACTGGAGCAATTTTTATGTTATTTGGCACAGATTAGAAGTAGACCACATGAAGGATCATAGGCTATCGATTTTAATCATTTTTTCAGTGGCTATATTATATTTTATACCCGTGCGACGCCGGCGCGGGTCGCTAGTGTACAATAAAATAGCGAAAACAGAAAACAATATCGCTACGCTCGCGCTACGTCGTAGGCTCTCGCTATGCTACGGCGTAGCTTATTGATGTGCTTCGTAGCGTTTTTGTTCATAGTAATTTATTATTCTCAGCATAAATTTTCAAAGTAAGTTTTAGGCAAACTTAATAGCATTTGTTAAAATGTATAATGATCAAATCTACACAGAGCGACGCAAAAATCAAAATAGACTTCAGTTTCTTATTAGTTATGAACTTCCTTAGAAGTCTCAAGTACCAATAGAAAATGACTTGAATAATGAATATATTATATAGTTGATATTACAAGTTTAAACACTTACGGATTTTGTCTCGGAGCACTTATATTAATCCCGACGTTTCGGCTGCTTTATAGCTGCCGTGGTCACGGGCGGACTGTATTATATAGTTTTTTTTATAATCTAGAATAAAAATAGTTTGGTACATATTAATTATATAACAGCGTACATGCAGCTGAGTTACACCGGCGGGCGCGCGACAGATGGCCGACATTACAATAATAGATCGCCCAGACGATGTGCCGTAGCCCGTAGGTGGACGAACTTTGGACAATATATTGTTCATAATTAAGTTATGCCTTTGTTTTACATACGCAAATAAAGGGTACTAAATTAATTTTATTGATATCAAACCTTCAGCTACTTGACTTAATTTTGTTGGGGTTTTTGTTGGATAGTGATATTTTGGGTTGGTTCATACAACTTAAGTCCAAAGATGTCAAATAAAGTAGGATTTAATTTTTAAATGCTATTAATTGATTTCTTTAAATTGTTGGATCGTAGTGGTATTGCCAAACTCCTCCAAAATTACCTTGATAACATTTTGTATTCTTATTGCATAATTCTGAGAATCTCACAACATAATAATATATTTTTCGTACCTCAAACGTTTGGTGGGTCAGCTAGTTATTTTATAAATAACTAGCTGTCCCGGCAAACGTTTCTTTGCCATATTATATAAAGTATATCGCCCGTATTATTTTATTGAAGTGACTAAATAAAGTATGTCGCCATGGCAACGTCCATCGCTATCATGGTCGTCGTTTTTCTCGAGTTGTAATTATTTACTATTATTTATTCAACAAATGCAATTATCAATATAATAAGTACCGAGTAGCCGATTCTCAGACCTACTGAATATGCATATAAAATTTGGTAAAAATCAGTAAAGCCGTTTCGGAGGAGTTCGTGGACTAACATTGTGACACGAGAATTTTATATATAAGATTATATAAAACTTAAACCACAACCCTCCAAAACAATAACCTCACCCCTCTCCATAAAAGTACCCACCCTAAAAATCTGTCCCATAAAATAGCTGACCATAATAAATAAACCGCAGACACTTAATAAACTATCCCGGAGATGTCAAAAAAGCAATGCAATAATTAATTGTGGGACGGCCACTATCCCGACCCGGGATAGAATTTATGGAGGAATTATTATTGAAAAGGAGGGACAAATTGTTGCTAGAGGCGACCGCCCTTATAGTCCACACGATTGGATAACACATTAATGTGTTATTATGGTATGTGAGACATATTATACATAGTCTTGAGTATGCATGAGGGTATTCGTGTACGATTTTTATTATTTTTACCCGACTACGGCGAAGCAAAAAGGAGGGTTATGATTTTGGCCTGTATGTATGTATGTATGTGGGTATGGATGTTTGTCTGTTCCCTCGTAACTTTAAAACTACTTGTCCTATTTAGACAAATGAGGTGTTATTTGTCCGTTGGTTATAGGATACATGACTTTACGTAAAATTGACTATAGTGCCATATAGGGCACTTAAAGAATAGAACAAAAAATTTTTTTTCCTGACTATGTTGTGTGGAGTATCAAATGAAAGCACTTTGTTAGCACATTTCAAATATATAAATTTTATTAGCTATTTCCCACGGGTTTGTTTGCCTTGCTTTGCTTGCCACCTTATTATTGCATGAATTCATGATATCACTTCAATACAATATTATGAAACAACAAGTAATTATATATACCTTCACCCTCGGCTGGATCTTAGGGGGGGCTGCGCCCCCCAAACCTATATATTTATTCTTCTTCGTCTTCGTTAATACGTATGATAAATATGATGTGTGAGATAATAAAAAAGCTAAAATTATTATGTAAGTATGGTATAAAAGTATCAAATATAATATTTCCGTTGTCCCCGCAACTCAAGTTCTTCGGAAAGTTAATAATATGATATTATAATATTCCATATACCACTTCAATAAATTATTCTTTGACGCTATAAGTTGTATAATTTATAATTATGTAACTTGTACAATATCCTACATTATACATATTGTGGTGCGATAGATGCTTCTATTATCCAAAGTTGCCTTAATCATCTCCGAGAGCCAATTATGTCGTAATAAGGTAACCTAACCACCCCCTGACAGAACAATAAACGTGTGGTCATCCTTCAAACTTGAAACAAAATTCAATAAATTCGGACAGAAGGGGAGAGTGGCCGTCAGCTGGAAACTTTTGAATCGCCGTCAGCGCCGGCCACCGAGGGTACCCTTTTGTCCACTAAATTGCCTTATTTCGTGCTTCTAATAAGACTTTTCTATAACTATCGTATAATTGCGTCTTTGTGCTTTGAAGTCTGTCATATTCATGTTTGCCTTTGATATCAAAACAAGGATAATGGTATTGGTATACCCAATTTTAAGTTCGGAGATATTTTTTCAGCACAAAACGTATCCGCACTAAAGAAAGAAAAGTTTTATTTTCAAATGAATCCTACCAAGTTTTAAAGTAAATGATGTTTACAGCATCTCAAAACTTCGTTAAGGTGGGATCGCACTACGCCACACGACACTATACTACAGAACTGACTTTTACAACAGAGAATCTGACGTTTTACAAACGTCAGATGCGGAACGTGCAGTGTCGCGTCGTGTTGTGTCGCTTTATGGCGGATTTTCACTGGTCAATGCGGGCCGCTTCGCACGGGTCGCTTTATGGCATGCGGGGTGCGGGAGATCATGCCACGACTAATCAAAATGCGCCATTAGTTGTCATAGACTCCCCGTATGCTGTATACCACACGAGTTAACGACTAATGAAAATGCGCCCTAAGTGCGGTTACGCCTCAACATTTTGCTTCTAAAATAAACCTAATTTTGCTTCATCTCTACCCACACGACACCTCATAATAAACAATATCTTGAACGTGAGCATTATGTAAATTGTGGTCTATTGGAATATTTATTGGCTTCAGATTGTAATTAGATATCTCTGTGTCCGCTGGGAAATCGTTCTCGGATTGACGTCACGCCAGTGCATGAATTATGTCCGAACAATTATTTTGGTTCCGTATTGTGGTTCATTTGAATATTGCGAATCCAGAGATGATAATATCCAAGATACGTTGAATTCGATTGTTTCAACGGCGAAGGTAGATGTGAAAACTGTATGGGATTTGACATAGTATATTGCAGGGAGCCATGTAGCAACACATGTAGAATGCAATTTTGTCGTTTGGTTAATAAAATAACAGTAAATGATTTTTAAATCATTTGGAATGGCGCCGTTGCAGAACGTAAACTTAAATATTTTGTTGTTTCAAGATCCTACATCAATTACTTATAAGGTAAAAGAAAACTTAATCTTTTTTAGTGTAGTAATTCAGTGGATCGTCTGGATGGATATTCAATAAAGCAAAGATATAGACTTGTTCATAATGTTATTTGGTTCCTATATGTACTTATTTCGATTTTCCATGGAACTTGGCACTCATTTAGATCTCCATCCTTTTTACGGTGAAGTCCATAGACAAGAAATATAATGTTTGTATGGAACTTGGCTCAGCATTTTTACATTTATGTTTTTGGTGGGATATCACTACTTTTTGTAAAGAAAACTTTCCGAGCAAGGGTAGACACATAATATTCGACTATATTCAATGGCAATTCGCAACCTAAAGGTGTCGTTTCACCACTTCCCGACAAGTGTCAGCTATGCTATCCACAACTTATCTGGCAGATATTTCGTCTATCAGATAAATTGTGGATAGCCTATCTGAAACTTATCAGGAAGTGGGTAAAACAGCTAAGAAAATGCAAGCGAATGGAAAATGCAGCTACCATCAGAAGGTATTGGAATAATACGGTATAACACAAGTGTGTTTCCAGCCATTAACTATATATATTGTACAACTTACTATGCGGAAGTTAAGTAGCTATTATTATAGCTGTCTAACAGACAGACAGACAAACGGACGGACGGACAGACAAACGGACAGACATTGAAATAATTATATGTCTATTCTCGGGACTCAAACTATATCTTCATACCAAAGAACAATCGGTACCAGCAGTTTGGGCGTGAAGACGTAACAGGCAGACATACACACTTCATAAAGTCACCTTCTATTCATATCAAGTTTTTTCAATTCATAAATAAATGTTTACGGGGAGCTCCCGTACAATAAACGTGATTTTTTGGCCTTTTTTGCTCTAAATCAATAATGGCAGCTGAGAGGTACTTGAAATGTTCACAAAATCCTTAATTATATTTCTTCTTTCATAACAAATAATAAAAGTAAAATAAATATTTAAGGGGGTTACACCATACAAAAAACACAATTTTCGCTCTGTACGACTCGCACTTGACCATTTTTTTTTTGTTTTCGGATTTTTCCCTACGGTTACACACAATTACCGAGCTGGATTCCAAATTTCAGTCTTCCAGGTCATCTGGAAGTGGGTTAGAATTTTGATCTATAGGTCAGTCAGTCAGTGACAAAAATTTAGATTTTCGGACGTTAATATCTCAACAACCGTTTAAGCTGTGCTTATGAAATTTAAAGCATGTATTTATATCGCAAGTCTCATATATGAGCTAAATTTGAAACGTTTATGTGAAATAGTTTCTGAATTATGAGGGGGTCAAAAGTAGCTGCAAATGGTTCGTGTAATATTACACACGGTGCATGCTCGCCATTCTGTTATGCTGGAACTTGGCTTGACACTCTACCGCGTGTCTAGATATGTCGCTTTAATCTTTTTCCAGGATTTTTTTCGTGTCATGTATTACATTACAACTTAACCACCATTTAAGTGTGAAATTTTATAAGCTTTAAAATGTTTCAGCTGTTGTGCACGTGAACGCTTAATTATGCACGGAAAGTGTCTCCTTTAATTTTAAATACATTATTCATAGTTTATTACCCTTCGGCGCTGTCTATGAAATCTATAGTTTTTTTTATAAGTATAAGTCTTGACTGTTTTATTTTAGTATGTATGGGCATTACATGTTTCTGAATTACCATATTTTGCAAACGACTAAGGAAAACACAAGTTATTAAAAAATAATACCTAAAGCAACAAGATAGAAAAAACAACAGATTGTTACTAGTATGTTAATAATCAGCTTGAAAAGCAATTATAGCATATTTCTTTTTTAAATTCTATTTTTGTGTTTATTTTGGTTACACTTATCGAACAAAACGTTAAAATATCAGTATGAAATACGTATCACGTGACTAGGCTATCATATCTCGAAGGAGTTATTTACACTAATAGTTTAAATTTTAATTGGGCTGTGAATACATTGTTGTAGTTAATTAGGGAGTTGTATTGACTCACCCGCCGGCGATTGTTACTGACCATCCCGAACACACGGCTCCTTAGTTTGTTGAGCAGATTATGATATTTTTAATTTACGTAGCATTCCTTTACTAAAGGCAACTGCTTTAAAAATAATATTTGTACTATATAGGAGTTACATTAGAAACTTCCTTATTATAGGCAATTGCATTAACAATAATATTTGTACTATATGGGAGTTACATTAGAAACTTCCTTACTATAGGCAACTGCTTTAACAATAATATTTGTACTATATGGGAGTTTCATTAGAAACTTCCTTATTATAGGCAACTGCTTTAACAATAATATTTGTACTATATGGGAGTTACATTAGAAACTTCCTTACTATAGGCAACTGCTTTAACAATAATATTTGTACTATATGTTATAAAAAACTCGATCTGTATTGTAATACATATTTTATTCTACAATATTGTACACTTTCGGGCAGAGATTCCTCTTACAATTGTTCCTCCGTCAAAATCCATACCATACTGAGCTCCTGGGGTATTTATACCCAATTTTTAACCGTCAACCCCCACTTCAAGTGCGGCGACGGTAGAAGGGATTGCACATTGTCAGTGTGGCCACATTTAATAATGTAAAATTACCATCTAATTTAGTAAAGATAATTACATTATGATAATTTAGTATTCTAAAATCAATGAAATATTATGTTCTACATTACGTAAATCATAACATTCGGCCATCCGACAACATGCAGCGTCCCGATGCACTCTTAAAACATAATACTTATCTATCATCATTAATGCAATACATAAATCATAATTAATCATTTTAGAAATCTATACATTTTCACTATACTTACATAATGTACTAGTATTATTAAATATTTTTTTGTACAATCATTGCTATCGACAACCAACATTGTATAATGAAAAAAAAAATCTTTGTTTTACTCTCAACTTAGAACTTTACAATATAATATGTATATAGATAATCTATTATATATCTCATAAATTAAAATGTAAAACTGACATTACTACAAGACTACAGATTACCTACAACAATCTAAAACTTTGATTACTTATGCTAAATTTATAAACTACACAAAAACTCAATTACTTAAATATTATTTATGCAACATACTTAATAAAAATACAGAAACTCAAATGCCAAAAAATTAAATAATATTACAAAACAAAACCTGAACAGCAATTATATAGTAACAAAAATAAAATAAATAAAAATTGTTTTATTTCCGAATAGATTTGTAGCAAATGCTTTCAGAATGTTGATACTACTGGTGCCTACCACCGGTTCGGGAACTATCCCGGCGAGAAGAACCGGCGTAAGAAACTCGCCGGGGTCCCACTTTTTACCAAAAAAGTGAGAAAAAAATTAATCTTTTTAAAATAAAATTTACAATTGTAACTTAAAATTATACAATGTCAATATCCATACATAATTGTAAGTCATATAACATGTAGAAGTGGCCTTGCAAGCAGCCATCCTACTCCCAAGATGTGCCATCGTTTATGAAATCATTGACCTTATAATAGGCTTTGGCACACAAACGTTCTTTGACTACTTTTTTAAATTTATTAATCGAAAGATTTTGAACGTTTTTTGGGATTTTATTGTACAGGCGTATACATTGACCTTTAAAAGATTTACTAACTTTACTAAGTCTGATCATCGGCAAATCCAGCTTGTGCTTATTTCTGGTGTTCCTACAGTGAATGTCACTTTTAGTTTTAAATTTACTTATATTTTTTCTAACATATATTACATTATCCAAAATGTATTGAGAAGCAACAGTTAGAATACCAATTTCTTTAAATTTATCTCTCAGAGATTCAAAAGAAGACATTTTATAAATAGAACGTATGGCTCGCTTCTGCAGCACAAATATTGTATTAATGTCGGCAGCGTTTCCCCATAAAAGGATTCCATATGACATTCTACTATGAAAATAACTAAAATATACTAATCGTGCCGTGTCTTCATCAGAAATTTCTCTGATTTTTTTTACTGCATATGCCGCAGAACTGAGCCTACCAGCAAGATTAACAATATGAGGACCCCACTGTAATTTACTATCAAGTGTTATACCTAAGAATACAGTGGTGTCTACCAAATTCATCTTCTCATCATTCAATAGTACATTGGTTTGGACTTGCCTAACATTGGGCAAAGTGAACTTTACACATTTAGTTTTACTGGAGTTTAAAAGTAAGTTATTAGCATTAAACCAATGTACTATTTTTGAGAGAGCACTGTTTACCTCGTCGTAATTTGACTGTTGTCGCTTCACTTTAAAAATAAGTGAAGTGTCATCAGCAAAAAGTACTATCTCATTATCATTTTCCTTAACAAGGTAAGGTAAGTCATTTATATAGATGAGAAAAAGAAATGGGCCTAAAATAGATCCCTGTGGGACACCTAATTCTATTTTGGTTCCATTGGACCTGTTACCGTTTACTTCAACCCTTTGAGTCCTGTTTATAAGGTAAGAAGTCAAGAGGCTAAGAGCTGAGTCCTTTATGCCATAGTGGCGCAATTTCCTGATCAATGTAGCATGATCCACACAATCGAAGGCTTTGGAGAGGTCGCAAAAGACACCTAGAGCATCCTGCGACTCCTCCCAAGCTTGAAATATACTACAAAGAAGACCTATACCAGCATCCGTTGTGGATCGACCCTTAGTAAATCCGTATTGATTGTCATGTAATAAATTGTTTGAATTAAAATGTACCAATAATTGTTTTAAAATTATTTTTTCAAAAATTTTACTAAGAGTTGGTAAAATCGATATAGGCCTATAATTTGTTGGATCAGATTTAATTCCCGCTTTAAACAATGGTACAATCTTACTGTGCTTCATTAAGTCAGGAAAAACACCACTCTTTATGCAGTCGTTGAAAATCATTGCAAGATGAGGAGCTATGATGTCAATTACAGATTTAATAATTTTTGTAGACATTCCCCAGAGATCAGTAGTATTTTTGACATTCAGCAGTTTAAATGTATCAATAATGTCTCTGGGGTTAATTTCCCTAAACTTAAAATTAAATTATATTAACAGTAACCCTAAAATAAAATAATTTCTCACAGAAGATATTCAACGAGTGCAGTGATACAAAAAGTAGCTTTTCTAACATTAACATTCAACAACAACAAAATAAATTATCTTAGGACTTAGATAATTCTTATATCGCTGGTGATAGAAATATGAAAAATTACAAACGATAAAATATTATTATTAAACTTATACAAAAATTTTAAGCAATCGGTCTTCGAATTTGTTGTAGCTCCTGAAGCCACTAGTATCATAGAACTTCTACTTCAATCTAATAATTATTATTATATTTTAATACTTTATTCACTTACAAGACTTCATAAAATCTAGCAAATTTGTTAAAACCAGACATATTCAAGTAAAGAGAATTATATTTATGTAATGCCTTTAATACATTCAACGAAACATCGTTACTACTTTATAAACTATGCTTTCCTGAAATTTCCAAAAGTAAATCTTATACATGGTAAAGGCAAAGGTTCAAGGGTAGGTTCAAGGGCAAATGATAAACTTCAGTACAATAAATGTTACTAAACTGAACTATATAAATCATAAAAACAAAAGTTATGTGGGATTGATACATTTTAAATAATACCCAGAAATTACCGGAACAGATATAGGGTATCAATTAATTATTATAAAGATAATTCCATCTTCTTTTTAATCTTCTGAACCAGATTGTGGCGTGATACATGGCTAGATTTTCTATATTCTGTTCCCGGGTAGGTAATTCGGGACTAACTTAACATTGGTTGTGTTTCTAAACAATATTATAATATTATCATTACACTGCTCAATGTAACATGAATAATAAAATTTTAAATCTAGATTCCATTAGCTCCTATAAAGGTTAAATCAGGCATAAAACTATAAATTTAGTCATTTTTATGTTCTCTTATTTAAATCTCACAGGATCCTAAACACTTCAGGCCGGTATAGTAATATTATATTACTCGTAAAGGAGTTTCGACAGGCATTTCTTTGACACTTCAATAACTTTTTACAATATAATAATATATAATATTAACAAACATTAAACCAGCTGACCCTGCAACCTTGTTTTGCCATATAAATTATATCTAGCATCAATACAAAAAGTTGGTAAAAACCTATTCTCAGGCCCAATGGATAAAGGTACATACAGTTTATACAAAATTTCATTAAAATCGGTTGAGCCGTTAAATGGAGTAGTTCACGCACAAACACTGACACGAGAATTTTATACCTATGCATATTAGAAGATTGCGTTATCGTTATCTAGGTTTTAATATGAAATGTTATTAGAATATTAAACATTAGATAAGTATAAAAATAAAATACATCGTCCACATATTGCGTACTAACTAAATTGTGTACTATTTAAATTTAGAAACTCATGAGAGTGTCAAATGAATGTTCCTATGGCTATTGGCTAATAACACTAGTTTAACATCGGTTTACAAGTAAAACATATTTCGAATAAAGTCGTTAATATTAAATAAAATATAATTATATAAGTAAAAGTGTCTAGTTTTGTTGTCTAGACTCAGTCTACCCATACTCCTAGTGACCACGTGGAACTTTTACTTGACAATGAAAAACAAAAAGTTTTATTGACAAATCTTAATAAATTGAACTTCCATAGCAGCTATGCTAATTCTTCAATGAATAAAAAGCAGAATACTATATTTTGAAAACCAGCAGACTATTACGAAGGAACAATTATTATTTAGTCCTTAACATAAATGTAGTAGAATTTGGCAATCTTAAAAGTAAAATATTTTACCCTTAAGACAGTTCATAGTTCGAAGTAGATTTAAGGAAATATAATTTAATTGATCGAATATACTTAGTAATTATTCACAGCAATATTGTCTTATCTCATTATTACCGTATTATTCGCACTCGTAAGAATTTAAAGTTCTTGAAAGAGCTACCCTACAAATAGAAACCACTATAGGTACGATTTTATTATATTTATACTACCGAAGACAAGCCAACGGTTTAGTTTTAACAAGAACAGCAATACTACATTTGTGTAATATTTTAATCTACTGATGACAGGAATCTTGTAGCATTTCTGTATAATATTATGATAAAAACACTTAACTTTGTAGATCGTTAGACTATTATTTTTAAGCTTGATAAGTACTACCGTTTCGAGGTAAACCAAAGAGTTGTAGGCTGTAGCTTAAAAATTGTTCATCCAATCGTCTACAATGTGTAGAAATAATATCTAAAATTCAAAAACGTTCCAAAAGAGTTAGATTATAATTATTCTTAAGACCGGGCTGCCAAAAATATCAAACTACGCTAGCCCCGCCTACATACCCCGCTATACTCCAATCATGATAATATAACGATTCCATGAATAATGCCCGCATGAATTTTACTTTGCGCTGCAGCCAATAGTGAAAAACATCGCGTAACAACGGTTCCCGCATTATAGGCAGCACGAAAGTAAAGGTCGAAAGTTCCAAAAATGTTTTTGATTATTACTTAAAAATTAAATACAATAATATTTCCTTTAGCTATTGTTTTATAAAGTGTGTGATTGTAGTATTGCAAGTTATTTAATAATAGTAACTCAATAAGCGTACACATCTGTTTGACTTCTTCTTTCCAGCTGGCGGTAGTCTCACCAGTACTCTAGCTTCCGCTCGTCCAGGTATAATGACTTCCTTTACACATGCGACTTTCCCGCAGGCGCCTCCAAGGATGAAAATTTCTTCTTCGCCACACTTGATAACTCCGTCAGCGACATTAATTCCGCAGTTGTGCTTCTTCATGAAATCCAAACCCAAGATGCAATCATCCATAATCTCAACTACGATAACGTCATGAGGGTATGATGAACCCCCTACATTAATCGTAACTGACATTTCTCCCAGGACGGGTATTGGCTGACCGGAGGCAGTAAGAAGCCGACAGTTAATTCTCCTCTTATGTTTACTTGCGGCTTTTACTAGATTTGGGTTCACTATCGTTCTAGAGGTTCCTGTGTCTAGAGTCAATTTGCAATCCGTCCTGTTAATAGTCCCCTGAATCACAAAACTATTCCCGCTGCATGCTTGGGAGATAACAGTTATCGGGGCTTCCTCCGCGTCAGCCAGTACTCGCCCCTTAGTTATTCGTTTCGATCATCTTGGAATCGGCTCCTGGGCGTGCCTTCTTGACAAGTTTTTCAATTTCCAACGCCCATTGCTGTAGTCCCTCTCCTGAGCGTTGGACTCTGTCACGAAGTTGAGCACGAAACACGTGCTCCAGGTGTCGCTCCCCGTATCTGGATTCAAGGGCCTCCATCAGGTCTTGGAACCCCTTTCCTGTATGTGCTTCTAGGACCGACAAAGCTTGCCCTCTAAGCGCAACAGTGAGAGCAGTCAGGCATTGTTCGTCAGTCCATCCGTTGGCAGAAGCAACCAAGCGTTCCAAGAAGTAGTACCGTCGTATGGTGGCACTTTAACTCTTGGTCCTTGTACCACTTGCACCACTCCGGTAGTTCCACTAGACGTCGCGACTCCTGTGGTTTCCAGGCGCACTTTCCACTTCTGTAGTTCTGTGAGGCCAGTTTTCACATTTTCCATATCCACTCCTAGCCCGGTAACTCGTTCTTCCATAGCATCGACATCTTTCTGAAGCTTAGTTACCGTATCACTAACATCCTTTATAGCCAATAGCGCTTTTTCTTGGAGGTCCTTTTGTTGCTCTTGAGACTCCATCATTGCCCTTTGAGAATCTTGCAAAGCCTGACTTTCAGCTCTTTGGGACTCCTGCAAAGCGCCGAGCTTGCGGTCTTGTGACTCCATCATTGCCTGAATTAACTCAATTATGCTTTCCAATTGAGGGGCCGTAGAAACTACGGGCGTGGCAGGATGGATTGAGCTAGTTGACGGAGGCTGAGCAGGCGGGGCCCAGTGGGCGGGGCCAGTGGGCGTGGCCATGTCCAGAGTGGGCGGGGCCTGGGGGGCGTGGTCAGTGGACAGGTCCCGGTGGGCGAATCCAGTGGGTATGGCTTCACCCGAATTGGGTGGAGCCTGGGGGGCGTGGTCAGTGGGCGGAGCCTGGTGGGCGGGGCCAGCGGGTGGGGCCTGCCCAGCAGTGGGCGGAGCTTGGTCCCCAGTGGGTTTGGCCTCCGCAGCCCCACCTCCAACTCCTCTCTCGAAGTCAATGGCAGCAGCTCACTGCGCCCTTGTCCTGACACTCCCCTTGAAGTCGTCTCTCGGAGTCAATGGCATCTCCAAATTTCACTTCCGACACCAGTTGTTACGTGCTAGGGTTCTTTGGATTCAGAGAGAAAGACCTGGTGACTCTCTTGAAGACTTTATTCACAAACACTAGCTCACACTAATCACTAAGTCCAAACACTAAGCACTATCACTGTCACTCACTATTGATCAATTGTTCTCACTTTGAAGTCGCCTCGAAGATCGCTCAGATAAAACTGAATTGAACGCCGGCTTGTTTACCTTTTATATGGTCTAAGACGCTTTCTGGAGCGATCCATTCTGGATTGTTTACGTAAACACGCAATTCACATAAACAACGGTTGGACTTTTCTAGAAAGTACGCGCAGAGGTAAACAAGTGTCCGTATCCGTAACACTATAGACAACTGCTATAATAATATTTGTACTATATTATGGGAGTTACATTAGAAACTACGGGCAAATAATCTTCATATTATTCAGTTTGGGAATTCAAAACGTAAGCACAACGCAATACGTGGGTTATAATATCTTTATTTTATTTCTTTCTGAGGTAAAAAGCTCTGTTACATTTTCTATGCTTTCCTTTGAGCACTTACGTTTCAATCCTCGAAACAACTTTTATAACTTAAAAAAAATACTAAGTGTATATAAATATAAATAATAAGTGGTAAAGCTATTGCAGTTAGCAGCCAGTTTATACGCATACATCTAGTTGCACACACACAAACACCGTGCTGAAGTCTGCCGAACTAAAACGACGTTAGACGAGTGTTAGGTTTATTGGCATTACGAAATTCCTAAATTCGTTCGCTACGCTCAAAGCCCGCAAAAAAAAGCTATGCGATAGCTTAAAAAGTCCAAAGAAACGACACACATCGAATTTTACTGCGTTCGCCATCGTAGGCGACAATGTGTCGTACAATTACAAAATGAGCGTCGGACAGGGAGTATTGTTCCCTGGGATTTGGATCTCGTATAATCCGCGAGGGTCTTGCGACGGTCAGCGTTGATGAGGGGACCACACAATAACACTCAACATATAAATTCATACATCTTTAGTTACAAAAGTTTGTTTACGGTTAAAAAACCTGCCCTGTAGAATGTAGATAGTACCATCAAAGATACTCATTTATATGTCATAGACCTACCTTCAACGAACCACCCTCATTTGGTCAGATTATGTCAATTGTTTGTTGTGATCTGTTGGCTGGGTTTGACGTAACTCTAACAAATAATGTAGGTCCGCCTACTTGACTATTGATCAATAATACTTCCTTTCTTGCTAGTATTTAGTATTTACCTACCTGTAATAAATGATAGCTACTTTAATTCACCTAGGTCCATTTACGAGTCACATTACTTCTTAATATTCTTTTTTAGGGTTCCGTAGTCAACAAGGAACCCTTATAGTTTCCGTCTGTCTATCTGTCTGTCTATCCGCGGTTTTACTCAGAGAATATAGGACCTACAAAGCTGTAATTTGGCATGAATACACATATTAATGATGGCAACAAAATGGTACACGAAATCGTAAAAAATATATTTTTTATGGTACCTCCCCTACACATCAAGCGGGGAGGAAAATTTTTTTTCGCGCCCACCCCATCGTGTGGCGTGTTGTTGAATAGGTTTTTTTAAAATATTGCGAGTATCATAGATCATTTTCCGATTTAGGGATCCGTTTGTGAAATATTAAGTTTTAAAATGGAAAAAATCGTTAGAGTCCAGTGTCCCCCCTTCTACCAGCTAAACGGTTAGTTCTGGAAAGGTGAAAAAATTCATGGAAGTAGGAAATATGCTGAATTTAAAAGGAAAACTATCGCGGCTAAGAAGACTTTATAAGTTATTGAGTAATACTAATTAAGTAATACTATAATAAACTAAAAAAAAGTATAAAGGAACTTTTCGTTCAAATTCCTTTGAAAGTAACTGAGATGATGTTGTTAGTAGTGTCAAACATGCTATAAATGTACGTTCATTGACCATAAAAAATGGACAAAAACTAGCGGTACTACGGAACCCTATATTGCGCGTGGCCCGACACGCACTTGGCCGGTTTTTGTTTACATAACTAGCTTCTTGGTTAGGCTTCTTACAGGCCGTCCATCTGTAAGAAGCCTTAGCGGTTTCAAATATAAACCTTTTTCTATCATTTATTTTCGCACGAAAGCAATTCATTGTAAAATATGCGTGAGATATGATAGTTTCGTGGTTTGTAACTTTTATCCCGTATGGTCAATAGACCGAGTACTCTCTATTTATCAAGCCGCGGCTCGTTTGTTTGGTTATTCGTAAATATTGCAGACGTTATTGCCGCCATCAACATAATGCTATGGGGTGAAATTTTATAACGGAAACGAAAAATGGAGGAGACGTGTCCACGTATTGATGTATTGTGATATTATTTATGTAAGAACAGTCTTTTTTTGCGTATAATATTTTTTAAATTATTATTATATAAAACGATATTTAAAGCGATACAACAAAGGAAGAAAGCAGACTTTGAATTATTGTTATGCAATGCGTGAATAGCTTTGTCCACACTGGGCCTTTTTTGTTCATCAAGGCCATGCGTTATAGCGCAGTCAACAGCGAACGTGAGGCATGCCCGTGACGCGCGTTGAAATCGTAGCGTTCGCTATGACACTTTTCTTTCAACGCGGGTGGATTTTGACGCATTCAATTATTGAATACCGATGCCAAACGAAAGTTGAATAAAAAGAAGATGATGAAATTTGAAGATGAAATGTGGACATAGCTAATGATAAAAATTCAAAGCGAATTTTGAACTTACTAAGAAAATGGCATTGACTTTTTTGATAATTCATACTTAATATTATAAATGCGAAAGTGTGTCTGTCTGTTACCTCTTCACGCCCAAACCGCTGAACTGATTTTGCTGAAATTTCGTATACTTGCGTATATTTTTTCGGGACTAAAAGTATTTAGTCCCGAAAGAATATACGGTTTCCGCGCGATAAACAAATTTTGGCGCAAAGGAGTTGCGGGCATCATCTAATGTATTATATCTCGTGAAATCGAAAAACCACTTCACAATAGTAAGCTTCTGCAAAATTTCACATAAAGAGAAGTGCAGAAACAATTTTAGCGGAACGTCAATACGAAATTTCGGTAATTGTTTCGGCGATGTCAGAGGCGACGGGTTTGAGACGAAACGTTACAATTATTGCACCATCCTCTATTGTCGTTGCACCCATCCTGAATTGTTGCACCCATCCTGAATTGCCGCACCCATCCTGTATTGCAGCAAATGGAATGGTGCATTATTACAAACGACGAGAAACGGTAAATTGTTTCCATACAGCACCTGTGGAACTCACACTTTTGTAGATGAGTTTATCCGAGCGCCGTCATCTAAAAGCTATGAAATGTGAAGATTTTATCTGAATTATTCGAAGTGTTTCGTAATTTTGTGTGAAATACGGCTGGAGATATTTGATATTGTGAAAGTGCAGACTTTTGAATTACTTGCGAATTTTCGGTAAGTTCATAAACTTAGCAATATTACAACTACTTTCTTCATAATGTACATATAATTATGACGGCCACCTGTTTTATTTAAGAAACATTATATCACATCAAAGCTTGCACTGCAATTAATCTTACAAATGAATCACATAAAGGGCAAAATATTACGTTAGAAAGTGAGGTAATCTCTACAAGGCTTACACCCTTAAGACGCGTGACACAGCCTTTGTTTGCTCGGGGCAGGGGCTCATTCACACGGTGTTAACACTTCAAGCGTTAAGAATTAAAGTGATTTGAACTAAAGTATTACTTGATAAAGAAAAATATAGTTTTAATTTTTAGGGAGGAAATGTTATGAACTGGTTTCTTAAGAGGGTTTCTTAGATTTCTATAACACTAGTTTATACCAATTTAATTTGATAGAAATGATTGATCGCAAATGAGCCTACCATCCTATTCTGTAGCTTCAATACGGCTTTTACAAAAACATTCATTACATAAAAATCTTCCCCAGCGTTTATCTGTAGATCGGCGTCTATAAAAGAGCTTTAAGAGTGACCGATTCAAATCCCCACACCGTTTAGACTAATGAGAATAACATAAAGTTGAAGCATCCCGACCGCACGGTGCGGCGGTATGCGCCCCATCCCTAAATTAGACGATATTGAGTGAGTTATTTAATGTACTTATGGCTTACGTGAATTTTTGCTTATTATTATTGGAGCTAGAGTAAGCCCCGCTTAATCCAATGAACTTTCATTACGGTGCGTTTCGGTTTTATTTGCCGTGCGGCCTCGGTCGAGCCTCTCCGGGTCCGTAATAGCACGCCCTGGTAGACAATGTTCAGAGCATTTGGGGCACGCAAATATAATTATTAAAAATTGCTTCGGCCGTTCCCGGCGAATTATTGTTTTTATGGAGCCTATAATATCAAAGGAGATTTCATAAAACATTCGAGCGCTTCTCACTAATTTGTTCATAGATCAGTGCTTATACTGTTATTATTTTTTTGCAAGATTTTGTAATGGAAACAAACTCATAATTACACCTTGTTTTGTTTTATTTCGGCTACCTGTTTAACTTAGTGGTAGAAAGTAAAGTTAGAAAATATGCACTAAAAACCAAATACGGTTTTAAAAATTAAAACTCTAATTTAGTCTACGTAATGGGGAGGGAAGCTAAACATTTTTCTCACTAAACAGTTTGAAATAAAACTTGGAGTGGGTGGGAGGGGGCACCCGCGGCTGAGCATCGTGTTTATGACTTCTATAGGGAAATAGCATCCGCCGTCCCGAACAAATGGAAAAACTTTTATTCCCACACATGCACGGTATTAGGTGCATTTTCATATTTTTCACTCGTGGACCGATGAGTTTTTTATGGTTATGCCGTCGTAAAGTTCGCTCGTTATAGTTTACGCGACAATATTGTTGTGTTTACGCGTCGGGCGAAACAGATTATAGCGACGAATAACATTTCAATTTTACATCTTTGGAGCACTTAGGTGGGTGTGGGATACTAACGGGATAACATAAATTTTAATAAACACTTAACGACTTACGATAGCTGCTATAAAATATTAAAAAAAAAAACAAAAAAAAACTACATAAAAACTATTTCAGCGCGTGTAACCAATACTTATACTTGGCAAATAATACAATATTTTCATAAAGCGTGCCATAAGAAATTCACCAAAATTTTTAAAACATTATCAATGATTTTCTAAACGTTTTAATCAATAAAGACGTACGTATTGAAATATAATCAGTGCGGTTTCATCTCGGTCCCCCCGAGACGGTCGTGATGGCAGTCAAACAAACACGGTTTTAATCAATACATCAAACAAAACTTGCCCGCTACAGCAATAATAATTAAAAGCGAATGATTATGTAGAATATTTGCAGAGGACCAAAGGGTCGCATCGGCCCCCGGGCGAGTGTTCTATTGCATAAGTAAGACATAGTTGAAGACATGAGGGGATGAACCGGGTAACTAAAATTTTGCAACACAAGAGCAGTTACTATTTTTTTTGTATACTTATAATTTGAAAAAATCTTGTAATTTAACTTCATCTTCTAGCAAATCCACATTTTTTGATTTCAAATCATTTTCCCGGTCCTAAAGCCCCTGTTTTTGCAAAAACGACAGTTTTCAAATTATTAGTTACCCACTTCATCCCCTCGTGTCTCCAGTTATAATCCTCCGCCCTTCTGTAAGCCTGGTCCAGGAGATGATGATTGCCTCAGTTTTAGTTTACAAAAGGTAATCCGGAACTATTGGGGCTTTGGATCGTTTGATAGGAAGGTAGTTTGTGTTTACGATGTAAATTTTGCCTAATATCATAAACCTCTTTCATTAGATGTTCGAAGTATGCAAAGGATAAGAACTTTGGACTTCAAAGTATATGTACTGAATGTCCTCCATTCAAATGTTATTCTAGAGACCCCTAGCTTCATTTACGATATTTTATTTAGAGTAAGAATTAAAGATTGTTACGACAAAATGTCTTTCTGTCACTTCGAGTATATTATTTTTTAAGATAAATTTAAGAGGAAAATTACCAAATTATTTACTGTTTCACACAAAATTTACGTAGCTTTCAAATATTATAAATTTCGAGACATTTTATCATTCTACGTTACAGGTATCCAAATCATTAATTTAACCAAGCAGGTCTATAGAAAAATTACATAAGCAAAGTAAAAACAACGTCTAAAAGTAACATACACATTGGAAACCCTCATCAGGGCTTATCAAAAGCGTATTGTTTCCGCTGTATCTGTTTCCGGGAGGCTCCGTGTTTTCGACGTCATAATACAGCCTCTTGAAGTATAAAAGGGCATTTCATCGCGGTACGAGCAGCGAAAGGCCAATTCACAAAAGGCTCTTTAAAAAACTTTCGGCAGGCACATGCCAACCCTTCCGTTCCTAACAAACATCCCCTAAGTAATTATTTCACTGTGCGACCGCGTCATAATTAGTTGTAAGAATTTTTATTAGTACTTAGAAAACGTATCAGTAACGTGTTGTGATTGCCTGACTTGCTTCTTGTATCAAAAGAATTGATGATAAAATATTGTTTATTTTAAATGTTTTCACGTCAGTTTTGAAAAGAATATTAGGTCAAAGAATACAGCTTTAGGAGACTACATCTTCGTAACTTTTTCTTTTAAGAAAAACAAATAGTTAACGTACTTACTCATTAACCTACCACTCCCACACCCACCGCCCACGGCCTGTCAGCACGCAGATTATCAGAAAGGGCTGTTCAGGAAAGAAGCTAACGGAGTTTGAATACAGCTGAAGCCACATGACTTATTAATTGGCTCCGTCGATCACTTTTAAGGGATGCATAATGCATTATTGTAAAATCTTCTTAAAAATATTATTTAAACACGATTGCTTTTTTCACGATATGCTCTACATCCTGTCTAGTACAGCTTATTTATATGACCGTAATGTTTTTGTTTGCCTCATCCCGATATTACTGAAATTGCAGTCTACTCCTGGGGGATATTAAGCCACCCGCCGCGTTTTTCCATACTTCTTTTCATGCGAAATTGCCCGTTTCCTGTTTATCATGCCTTCAACTTAAGTTTTATTTTACACTGTACAATTTATATAAACAATGAAAATATTTGCTTGATACGATAAATGTAATTTATATTATACTAGCTGACCCGACAGACGTTGTCCTGTCTTAACGATGATTATTTAATTCTAATTGGTATAATTAAGAAAACAATAGATTAAAATTAGTATCTTCATGCAAAATTTCATCAAAATAGATTAAATAGTTTAAGCGAAAATCATAGAAGTTTATTGTGCAGCAACCGTACATTTTCCGGGACAAAAAGTTTCCCTTGTTCTTCCCCGAGACTCAAAATATCTCCATACCGAATTTCATAAAAATAGACTGAATAGTTTAGGCGAAAATCATAAAAGTTTATTGTGCGGGAACCGTACATTTTCCGAGACCAAAAGTATCCCTCGTCCTTTCCCGAGACTCAAAGTATCTCCATACCAAATTTTATCAAAATAGATTGAATAGTATAGGCGAAAATCACAAAAGTTTATTGTGCGTGAACCGTACATTTTCCGGGACAAAATGTATCCTATGTCCTATTCCTGGTTCTAAGCTACCTCTCCACCAATTTTAAGCCAAATCGGTTCATCTGTTCTTGAGTTATAAGTAGTGTAACTAACACAACTTTCTTTTATATATATAGATTATTTTGGGATGAGTTTTTTTCAGGATGAAATGTATTTTTGAATTTAGACTAGTAACATTCATAAGAAATAATGCTATACTTTGACACAAAATGATATTTAAATAGTGTAGTTGTGTGATTTTGTTTTAAGAGTTTAGGTTAAAATCAAAACGGTTCATCACAGTTCCATCTATTGTTAACATAAACAATACTCTATAGACTATACCTAAAGGTATACATCAACATACAATAATCACGTCGAGCTAATAACGTCACGGGCATCACAATATCCCGTTACAGAATCACGGCGTCATCGGCGGATGGCAATTATCCGTGAGCGCTCATTTTCCAACTCATTCCCCGGTGTAACGATCACGTGGTGATTTTGACAGTCGCCGACGACCCTCTCGCGTTGAGATGAGTGCACACCGTCGAAAATGCGTCGTAGAATGAGTATTTTGTAGGTGAAGTTTTTCCGTAATAAAATAATTTTTATCTTACTTTCAAGTTTCAACATAATATTTAAGGCAGCTTTGAGGTAATTATATGAAAATATTTTATACGACTAGCCATTACCGTTATATTATGAGCTTACAAGATATAATATATTATGAACTGTAGTAAAAAATATTTGGTTGTCTTAAAAAGCACTTACCTTCTCTTACTTTCATAGCACTGGTGTGATACTACTTAGCTAAACTAATAAATATATAACTATAACACACATATTTGTATTATTATTTTGTAGATAACTAGCTGTTTATCATAATAAATAAGAGCAATCTTACTGAGATGTTATTTGTATTATTATATTATAAAATGATTTTGAAAACCTTTAGGAATACCTCATAGCGTCGAAAAGTAAAAGCGCACATCTGAACAAAATTTACCGCAGTAATGACGTCATAACTACGACATAACAAGTCTGTTGTGCTCGGTCCCTTACGCGAAGGGAGGGTGGGCGCATGCAAATGTCAGTCGTTAGCATGCATTGCGCGTAGTAGACCGTCTAATTAGAAGAACTAACCGACTTGAGATATCATTTAATGAACTCGCCAAATATGTCTTTAGCATTCATTGTAATATCTGAATATTACGTTGACTTGTTAGTCACCTTATATAAGAAGGGTTTCAGAAAGCTAAAGTGGGTTTAAGGGAGTAACAAAACATTGTATCAACACTAAGCATTATTTTACTAGTGCCAACTACTATCTTGGCCAACGAATTGTGTAAGTACTATACTCACTATAAGTATGTACTATCAAAGAAGTTGATTCTTATGCAGATAGGGGACCTACGTAGTTTGGTCGCATTACGTCAAACCCATACGACAGATCACAATTAACATTGAATTGACATTATCGATCAAATGACTTTGGTCTCTCAAATGCATAGGAATCAATTTCCTCGATGGTACAATAAAAAGCATTGACAACCTTTTTTAACTAACGACATCACAGCTATTCAAATAAGAAACAGTACAAAATAAATAAATCTCAACGCAAAAGTATAAATAAGCAATATTAACTTGGGAATTTACTGAAGTGGCTCCACGAGACGTAGTTAAATTAGTTGTTCAAGATTCCCGATCGCGGAGCAAGTTTCTGGCCGGGCACCCACACTCGATCCTTCTATTCAGGGGGTCTACTCTGAAGTGCAAATTTCGATGTTTCGGCCAAATGATCGGATCATTTCCTTCGCCGAAATACTTTCGTTCGAAATTTGAGACCGAAATCTGTCACGAGACTAACTAGTGTCGTGACTACGGTAGACGTTAGGGAGCACGTTGTAACTTCGGAGTAAGGTCATTTCTAAACTTCGGTCGCTTTTCAGTCGGATTCGAAGATTTGAATGCGCAGTTTCAGAGTAGACCTCCTGAAACGAGCATACATTAAAAGTTCACCGACAGCACAAACATGTACGAAGAAAAACAGGGAAAATTGTACGGAACTTAAATTAATGGGACTCAAGTTGGCGAGTTTGTGAATACATCTTTGTTGCTAATTTGCGCCGGTTCAGTTTGTAACAAGTATATTAATGAAATAAGGGCCTTTTCACATTGGCGATTGGCGAGCAAGTAGACTAAATCGCTATTGTGACAAAACCCTGCGGTATCTTTTAACTTTTAGTATATTATAAAATTGTCTCAACTTTCAGAAATTATTGTTTAAAGATTTGAGCACTGAAATTGAGTTTCAAATAAATTTAATTCGCGAATTATAATATTGTCATAAGACTAATACAACTATGGAGTATATTTCTAAACTCTTGAAACATTAATTTGCAATATATCTTCATATTAATGGATCAATCTCGATCACAAGAGCACTTTATCTTACGTATGCCTATTTGAACTATTCCAAATTACTTTACAAGAGAGTATGAGCCAATAACTAATCTACATTCTCAAATATAGTATAATAGCGATTTCTAGTGAGCCGACCATATTTCTGCGACCTTTGTTTACAGGGTGACTGCTGGCAATTTATATCGAACGCCATAACCGAAACAATGTTTGACGGATCTAGATACTCTGGTCGCTATTGTAGTACTCCGTACTTGTTAGTTAGCATAAGTAATTTCGTTACGCGAAACTGAAGGGTCGCGCGATCTCGCTCGGCAAATAATTTAACCCATCAATTGGTTTTATAATTACCATTTAGAATCAATAAGTCAATTTAATATTTAACTGTCGACAAATTGTAGGCGGAATATCATTTTTGGCCTATCGCGAGATCGTCAAGGGGGCGTTTTATTATATTTTGTCCTTTTGCGTAAAATTAACGAAAACAAAGACAAAATTCAGCACTTTAGCTATCGCGTCTTGAAACTTCACTTATTTCACAAATTTTAATTGAAACTTTAACTCAATCAAACTTAATCATCAGACAAAGGCGAGGCTAATTAAATAAAGAATTCAATAAATGCAATATCGAAGTGAGGTCATCTACCTGTCAGGGGTCCGCGGCAGTGGCATTTCAATATGGCGCACGTGGTGAGACCCTTTTGCCAATTATTATAATTAACTATAAGAGGAAGTGACCTCTCCGGCTTAGGGTAGCGCGGCCATTTGCCAAGATTGATAGCTACGAGACAACTGGATTAAGTCTGTTGCTAAGTTGTATGGATGCTTAATTTTATAAAGTAATAGCCAATTACCAAGTTTTGGGTAAGGAAACTCGAGAACATTGTTATAAAGGATTATTATAGTCCTAAGATACTTTGGGTTACTTAATGCTTGAACATAACAGATTCCAACTGGTCAAAATAACGATCAACTATTATTATTATTAATATGTGAAAGTTGTCTGGCTCTGGAACGAGAGAAACGGAAGATCTTGGGAGAGGTCGTAAGTTACATCACTGTCCTGCATAAACGCATCCTACTTGTATGTTTTTATGTATGATTAAAATTACAAAACCCCTATGATATTGTTATGGTACCATCTGTACAATCTAACCCTTTAGGATCTGTTTCATATTGTAAAATTAAGTTTCATAGTGAGCAACAAGATTGTCACTGACTGCATTATTCATGAGCGACTAAACTCGTCATCCGCACACATTCCCCAAATGGAAAACTCACCCAAACTCACCCGAATACACCCAATGAGGACGATGCACGCAGTTTCGAATAAAATTAACCTCTGACGAAATATGAAATACGCAATTTGTGAATCGAGAATAGTAAAAAAGTCATAGGGCACTAGGTTATTAGAAATGGAATAATGATAGAGTCCTAATTTTAAAATTCTACAACTAGCAATCAGTTGATTATAATATTTAACTGAGGATCGGATGCAAAATAAACTCATGTTATGAAATTTTGATCAAAAGCATAGAAGTATTTAGGCTCTGAATTAGCACGTAGGCTACTTTTTATTCGGATAAAGAGCAGTGCCTCGGTCAGGCTTCGTTCACGGTATGCTGCGCGCGCGTCCCTTATCTCGTCGCTATGTAGGTCAGTCGCCAGCCGGGCGCCACCTGTTTTGATCTATGACGTGACGTCATATTATTGCAGATGGGATGTGAGGGAATTCTTATATTACTCGTATACACTATTTTATTTTTACACTATAAAATGTATATATGCATAATATGCCTATTAATGTACATGTTCTTTCAAACCCTTTTTATTATCTACTTATTTATTTTTTATAAGTTAAGTAAGTATTTACTATCTTATTGTTCACTTTGCGCTGGCGCCAGTGTGCATCTGTCGAGCGATTGACAACAAGGCCCCACAGAACACCAGGGATCGCGGTGTAGGTACTATACCGTGATCGTCACCAGAGTGGGGTCCTTTTCGGTGGAATGCGCATTGCACTACATTGTCGTTTGCTATCTTTACCCAAATAGATACCTACCTACAGTATATTATGTTCATCTGGCACTTATTTGTTAATGTTCCTTTTTTATGTTATTTTTGTTTTTTAAAATATTATACTTAGTGTCTTTTTTGTGAAATGTTTATTGTAATGTGGTGTTATGTGTTTGTACTGAATAAATGTTTACTTACTTACTTACTTACAGTGTTTCCGTAGTTGATACGGTGGAGCCGCGGGTGCTAGTCCGACTATTATTATAACGTGATAGGCCGATGTTCTGACACACGTTTTACATAATTAACACGTAGGTAATTACTGACGGGCAGCACGTACACGTACGAACATTTATTGAAATAATTAATTAGTGGGAAATGTTTAATTGATTTGGTGAAACGTGATCAATGTTAAATGATGAGCGAAAGTAGATTTTTATCATTAATTTGAGACTACTAAAGATGTATCAAATATATAATTGTTTGCGTCATATTATACTCATATTTTAGAATGAGATATTTATTCTTATTTGCATAAAAATGGACCAATCCTCTTTAATATTTTGAGGTAAAAGGACTGCTCAATTTATTCTGGTAAAATTTTATTTCGGTCTCGGTGAAGGTTTTAACACAACCGCGTGTTTAGTATTAAAATTTATTGCAATAAAAACTAATAAAAAGGAGCTCAACGGAGCGTAGTAGACATTAGCAAACAACTGGATCGTTACATCGAGATATAAACACAGAACAATGAATTCCAGAATAGAATTAAGCGATGGGGTGGAACTCGACTCAACTTAAATCATTACTGCTCTAGACGAGTCAATATTTACTAGATGAACTTCGCCCGCTATAGTTTTTATTTTCCTCTTTACGATACCGAATATTATTAAAGTATTTGTTGTTCCGAATGAGCAATAAAACGGGGATCGATACTCCTTGTTAAAGTAGAAAAGTTAATGGCTAAGCAAAACTCCGGGAACGCTTGGTCTAGACGAGTTATTAAAAATTTATTTTCATAGAATTTGCTAATGCACCGAGATCGGACGTTCCAGCGTCTTCGATGCACACTCTGGGAAATTCTCCTCAAAATAAAATGTATTTCATACTACATGTTTGTATGAAATTGCATTTTTGATGTGTATTTTAAATGCAAACCCAGTTCGAAGACGGAGGTAACGTTCGGTTTATTTATATCTCAGATCATCAGACATTTATAGATTTTATTATTTTATATTAATTTGCCATAATATTATAGTCTACGTCTTATCATCTTTAAACGTCGCGTTGTCATGGATGACTTCGTAGGCCACTAACTGTAGCCATGATGTTCGTAGCTGTGCTACGCCGTTATAAACACAAGAAAATCCTGAAAGTAGGAAAAGGAACCTGAATTCTTTCGTTAATTAACTAAGTATAACAACTTTTATGTAATGCTTTATTTAAAAATTATATATTAAGTACTAAGATAGTATAAAATATCAAAAGCATCGGACCCGGCCGGGACGACCATTATAAATGAATTAAACAAGACAGTGCAGGTAATTTAATAAACGGCATGTTATAAATTTCGGTAATTGGATCGTGAATATTTTAGTTGTTGGTTAGTAAATATATTGTCGCCGCTCGCGTTTCGTTTCGGGTAATAATTCCAATTATAACGACTTCATTAAATTAATGGTGACTTCCAGTTGACCTACGATCTTCGCAAATATTAATTACACTGAAAAATTAGTTTGTTTTCGCTTTTGTTTCATTTAATGTTGTTAAATGTTTGCTAGGCTTAATAAGTTCGTTAATTACGACTTATTGAAGTAAAAAAAAAGATTTTATAGTTATTCGAAAAAGTAACAAGCTATTGTGAGTATCGTTTTGTATTGCTAGGCTTAATAAGTTCTTTAATTACGACTAATATGAAGTAAAAAAAAAAAGATTTTATAGTTATTCGAAAAAGTAACAAGCTATTGTGAGTATCGTTTATTTAACATTGTTGTTTTTTGCAAACGTATCCCAAGGTCCCTCGTTAGCTGCAAAGAACCTTTTTATTTACGATTCAGCTCACTAAATCAAAGAAAACTCGATTTAGCGTATACGTCAACTGGTAACAAATAAATAAAGTGAATTCGAATTTAGTTTTGTGAAAAACTGAGGACAAAGCGTAACATATGCAGTGCAGGTAAGGGGCTGTCCTAACGAACGACGTGCGCCGAGAATACTTGATGGTCGCTTCTAGTTTGTTTTGTCACTAAATCTTGGGATACTAAGAGCCCTAAGACACTCTATTTTGATGTATTTTTATGGGTCCCTAATTCTTTCATTTTATTGCTAAATTTGATTCAAAGAAATATTTTTTGTCGAATTCTCCTCTTAAATTCGACATCTTACATTATAAATAACAAAAATAGTCACATGTACCAAAGTGAGCTGTCTAATCAGCTTACAAAATTAATATTACTTTTATTATTTTACTGCTAAAGCAACAAGTTACCGTACTGAAGGCAAAATGACAAAGTTAACAAACATTGTAACATTTTTATTATTTTACAACTCGTAGAAACTTTTTATCCAATTCAAATGCTTTTAAAAATATCCTAATTCCTAATATTTTCGGTAACCATCACCAGCAGATTTTAAGTCAGAAATTCAATTTCGTGTCAATTTCACAGCCCTGATACTTTCCCGTACAAATAAATTCCACGTCAAACACAATATTGGCAACAACACAACAATGATGCTTGAGTGAAAATGTCAAAGATTTTCCACCTTCGACAGAAGCGTAGGTGGCGAAGAATGGAAAAACTAAGGTTTCCAACTTTTGTTATTTGAAAAATTGTTATAGCGCAAAGTCAAAGGCCATTTTAAATTCACTAATCGTAGAGAAAAATAATATTGAAATAGTTTACTCCATAAAACATTTCAATAAAGGTAGGCCAAGATACAATACTGACTTAAAATAAATTCATACTTCATTATTCAGTAACAACATCGACTGCCGACACCGTAACACCCTTAACGAATTCTCTTTATGTGGCTGAAGCGAAATGAAATCGCTTTAAATACGGGCCCGTTCAAAATTCATTAAAACCTGTTCTTAAGCAAATGTTATAATTTATTTAACAAAAATCCCCAAAAGTAATATTCGGTGAGGCGTAATACGGGCTGAGGCGATGCCGGGAAACGTATTAGGGAATAAATAATTCATCGTATCTCTTGCCGTATTATGTCATTTGCACTCCTACTCAAAAGTGTATTTACACAAAAGAATAGCGAATCAAAAATGATAATTACATGCAAATCTTGGGATCGTCGAGAGGCTTTGTGTTAGCGGTTTGCGGGCAGATGATAAAGAAGATGTATCACTTGATTGACTTTATATAAAACGCTTCGGCGCTGCTTAAATACTCTAAACATTGAGGGACGTTCTGCGCTCATGCATAATGTTTAAGAATTTTATATTAGCTGTGAATGAAAAGATAAAACCTTTTTTATTTTACTCTCAAGTAAGAACTATAATTTTATTTTACTTTATTTGACTAATTTAAGAAAGGTTAAATAAAACACATCGTATAATCTTCATATACGAGTACCCTTAGAAACAATATAAAGAAAGAGGTTCCCAAAACCATAAAATATTTGCTCACCGTAAGAATAAAAATACTGTCACAATAGAACACATAAAACAAAAAGTAATATATTTTCTTAGAGCATATTTTACACAGTTTTCCTTTAAACACTTTTAATACTTTTCGTGTTACGTAGACTGCCGGGCGGGAAGAGGAAAAACTTATTTTTACGATTTCCGCTGCAAAAGTACCGAACTGTTCAATCACGAAAATCTCTTATTTATGTCAGTTGTTAGTTTTACGGAAAAATGGCGACAAACAAAAAAAATGTTTCAGTATTTATCACCATTTTTTCCTTAAGTATAGATCAAATCTAAAACTTTTCTAATTCAGTTACCACCTACTTATGATACTATTTTGCGATATAAAAGACTTGAAATATTAAGTTGAGCTCACATTCAATTTTCAGTACGATAAACAAATAGCCACTTTGCTTGAGGAAAATTTTCCACGCGATAGCTTTTATGCCCCGCGTTGACATCGGACGTGTTACTTTTAACAAAGGGCCAATCCATGTGAAATGACATAGGCTGACAGCATCCAAACGACCGTCGAACATTATCACAAAATACCCTTAACTCGATTCGTTCATATAATATTCATGACGCGGTGCAATCTTTCAAAAATTGACACCTTTTCGCAGGGGCACGGGACCCTTCGGTCGGGTCGAAAAAGTATTTCGTATTTGAACCGGTGAATAAATTACGTATTGTACTCGCACTGCCCTAATCGGCTACTGAGACGGTCTATGATTATACCTTTTGTCCAATACCTATTAATTGCTTATGAGGGGCGTATAAAGGCCCATAAAGAATAAGAAGGCCGGGCTCAAATTCAAAATGTTTTTTGTATTAAATGTATTCTAAATACATAATAATGTTGGTATTCTTTTTATTTTACCTTATACCATTAGAAGGCTCACTCTTGATACGATTGTAATATAATATTTTTAGCTTTGAAATAAAATTCATTCCCTGATTATTTTACTACGATCTAATTACAAACTCAGTACTCCACTATATTTCAACCCAACTGAAGCACGCAAATGCCTCCATACCATTAGTAATGTTGGTCAAGTGATACCGAAATTTTTGGGCTGACCTATGTACACATTACTTAGTAATAAAGCTTTAAAACAAATAGAAGTCTCTAGAAGATTGAGAGGGAGTGGAGAGGCGATCAAATAAGTGAGGGCTAGGTGAGTCCCACGTCACCGACCATCGGGTAACTCGAGTTGATTGTTTGTACTGCCGACATAGATTTTTCCACTTGATTGTCTGATTTGATTTACCAGAGAACTCCTTAGATTGCTCCGCAAATGGAACACTTTAATACGTGTGTTTGTTTAGGAAAAATGGAAGATATTAAAAGTAAATAGAATAAACTGTGCTTGGGGGTTTGATTGTGTTGCGGTTAGGATGTGTAGTGTGTATGTAGATACAAATATACGTCAGTGTTTCATATATTACCAACGGTGCAACTGTAGAAATTATAGATCGTTCTGAAGCAGAACAAAACTCAATGTATAATTTTTGTTTAAACAGTTTAATTTTTAAGTTGTTCTGTGGTCAAATTAATAAGTACGTATTTATTTACTTGTAGTGCTAACGTGCAAGCTAGGGTCTCAGACCATCATACATTGCGTTTTTCTGCTTGCACTTGTCTAAGAGCTGCTACTGAGAACTTTTTTTATATTTGCTTTCTTAGTGCCGCCCTTCTATAAACCAAGTTTGTGTCCTACGATTTCGACAAATGGTAGCGTCAATAATTGCATGGTGAGTCCTGATTCTAAAACTTTTATCGCTAAGTGCCACACGCCAGCGGTGATTTGTCACGAGACAAATTAATAAGCCATTTTGTGTTGCCGTCAACATGCCCCTCCGGAATGCGCCAATCTCGACGACAACCGTTTCAAATCTCCATCATTGTCCACTTGTCATTAAGTTTTTGTCTTACTCCCCCTTCTTATACTTATTGTTAAGATACACGGGCGAAAGAAACGAATGTTTTGATAATATTTTATCAATAGAAGTATCTTTATTTCATTATAATAAAAGTTTTAAATATTGTTAACATGCATCGTTTAATATAAGTGACCAGTGTAAGTGAATGAATGTTTCTGAAAGCGCAGTCAAAAATCAGTTACTTTCCCTTCAAATTATCTGTACATATTATAATAAAATCGTAGGAAAGTAAATTCTGTACATTGAATACTTTTGAAAAATAAGACTTGGGACGTGATCTACTATGCTAACGCGGACGAAGTCGCGGGAACCAGCTAGTCTCAAATAAAAAAAACCCAGCTGTTGTTAAAATGCTACTACACGTTCAAGTGTCACGTATTACACGCAACAATTGCTATACAGCAGTTTATAATATTTACGACTAGACTCAAGTCAATTAAAATGGTGTTTAGGTGTAGTTTAGTGTACGGCATTAATAATTAGTCATTCCTTTTATCAAGACTCAAAATATCTTAAATAAATTAACTACAACATAACAATCATTTCTTTTTTCAGTAAAAGCAATTAGGAGCAGTGTGTCCCCGCCTAAAGTTAACGACGAGACGTCGACAAATGGCCGCGGATTGACGTTACATTTATATTGTTGCCGACTGCCGTCCACTTCCACCATCTCGTTTACCAATAAACCGGAAATGCTTTAGTGATTTCGAGAAAATTAATGTCTATGCCTACTTTTTTGTTACACAAGTACGTTTAATAAGTCGTGATACTTTTAATATAGGTCTACCCAACTTCAGAATCTATCTGCGTAACTCAAAGTATCTTGATACCAAATTCTATCCATTCGGTTAAGCGGATAAACGTGAAGAAGGCGATTGCTAAGCCGATTTGGGTGTTTGATATCTGGATGCTTTGAGCTCCATGAACATGGACAAGATTTTTTATTTCTAAAAATATACGAATACTCCTGCGCAATATACGAGCAACAAACGGATAAAATGTAGTCATGAAATAAATTGCTGATCACTTACCATTAACTTCATAACATTTCCATTTGGCGTGTACAAAAAATTCTGGTCATCGTTCCAACATAATACGGACTGGTGGCTTCGAGACGATCGAAATTATCTCGTGCTTGAGAAAATTGCTGACGCATCATGTCGGGAAACTATCTGACGAAGATATACAATTGTAATACTGGAAATGGACAGTGATTCAAAATGATATTATCAGAGAAGTTGATTCATATGCAGATGGCAGGCCTTTATAATTTGGTCACGTTGTGTCAAACCCATCCGGCAGATCACAGCTAACATTGAATTGACATAATCCGACTTATTAACGTAGGTCCGTCAACTGTCAAGTGACTTACGAAATGTGAATCAATTTCTTCGTAGGTACAATTTATTGACAAAAACACCTTTTTTGGAAAAGCTAGTTTCCTGTTGCACATTATAAGCTGGCGGCTAATAATAATACTGTAAGAGCCAGTGACAGCCAGAATTTCGTAATTATATAATATAAAAGCTGCAAGTTTTTCCTCTTCATGACCTACAGAGGTCATATAGAGGAAAAACTTGGTAAGGTCGAGGTAAGAACTACCAATAAATGTGTAGTTTTGGTCGCGGGCTTAAGGGGATATCTTAAGTTCTAGAGGTCTTCCTAACCTTCAATACATTTTTTGTATTATTTTCTTCGGGATAACTGCAGAAATCTCGTCTTGCACTACCGGATGCCAGACATCCTTGGTGCTTGCCTGCTTGTCTGGCAATGAGAGACGAGACTTGAGAACTCAGTTATCATCAAGAAAATCCGATAAAAAATTGACCTTTATACTTTATTGAAGGTGAGGTAGATCTTTAGAACTGTATAAATGAGGGAGGGTGATATTCTACTTGCCACCAGGTGCCGCTATGTAGCCTTAGAGTTTATCGTAACAAATAGACATATTATCGTGATAAATGACATAATATGACAGCAGTTTGACCCTGAGGGAAAATGAATATCGGCAGCTAGTTGCAAAATATGGTTGCAAACATTGTAAAATAAAAGAAATTTCTTTTAAAGATTTAAAGCAGTACCTGTTGTGTCGTCTTTCTATTATTATGTTTCTTTTTAATAGTTTTGTGTGCAATAAAGTGTAAATGAATAAAAAATCGAATATCAAACCCCCTCATTACAAAAGGGTCCCTTCCAGAATACTTTTAGATCTTCATCCGCCCACATAGTCATGTACGGGTCGGTAATGATCAGCGCCGGGCGAGCTAACTCGATTACGTGGACGACTCTTGCATTGTAATGGGGGACACTATTTTTTCCACATTATTAGATCTCGCTAAATTAATTGTAATGCAATCTATAAGGAATTGGGATGGGGTCTGGGACTGCGGACAAATCTGTGAAAACAACGTGGGAATGTGTGCTGATTTTGTTCACAGTACAGGTTGGTGGGTTTTAGATTTGAAATTTGCGCTATATACTTGCTCTTGCCTGCGGCGCCTTCTGCATTATTTCTTATTGGATGCTTTCACTAAAGCAAAGTTTAAGTTTTTAATTCTAGATAAAGCTTTAGTCAGTGCGTTGATGTATAAGTCAAACAGCTTTAATTTTAATTGAAAAATTAATGTTAGGGAACCATCAAGAACTCAATTTTATAGGCTCAATAATACGAGTAGACAACATTAAAACGACTTTATGGATTCAGATGGGATTTTCAAAGTATCATGTAAATCCAGAACTACTGATTACCATGTTCCAAACGATCTGAATATTGGCAGCATAGTGGATAATAAAAAGGCCGTTAAAATCGTGCGATAGGTCGATTAGTGATAGCGTACTCTGACGGCGCCATTAATAGCGTCTGCTATTCCTCCCTTATTATCTATTTACAACCGCATTTTATTATTGGGGTTAAGATGGAACAGGACATAAAAGAAGAGGTGGGCTAGGGCGAATCGGACGAGCATTAGGGCTGTTTTACGACCATCAGAAGATACTTCACGGTGTAGTATCCGCAGCGGTAAGTGCGTTTGAGAAACGCCCACAAATGCCCACAATGATTTATGGTTTTAATTTCGGTGAGTAATTTTAAAGGGCTCATAACTGTCCCTCATTTAATACACGTCTTTAAGAAGTTGATGAATACATGAAGGCATAAAGAGAAAGTCAAGTAGTAACTCAAAATTAGCAGTAGTTTTCCATAGGTTTCAGACAAAAAGTTAGAAAACTGTTTACAATATTATGTACTTTATTTAAGTAAGGATCAGCAGGATTTATGTATATATATATATCATTACAAAGTTGTGGTTCATACAAAAATCACAAGTATTTTTAGGAGCTCAAATACTTTTATGCGGAGTTCTTTTAAAAATAAAAATATACGTTGAAATAAAAGTAGAACTAAAACGAGGAGCACTTAAAGAGATATATTTAGCTTTCTTTAATGCTTAAATGGTGTTTTAAAAATTTACTCTGTAGAGACGTGATGCCAAAATTATACGCGATATCGATATTTATTGAATTGTATGTATAATATAGCTAATTTAACAATGTCAAATAATTGTGAAGGTGTGTCTTATCTTACCTGATTGACTGAAATTTATGAAAAGCATTTTTTTGTCCCGAAAAATGCACGGTTCTCTTGCGATGAACGAATTTAGTTACAAGTTACAACAAAGTTGTCAACATGTAGATGACTAGATGTTGCTTACAGCTGTTAGATACAAAGGTATATACATAATATATAAAATAGTTTAGTATTTACGAACTGCATCTAGACCAAAATATGTAGCGGTACTGTAGTGTTAACGTTACCAAAGTTTCCGAATTTCCATCCCTACAGCTGGCATTTTAAAGCCGGCAGCTGTTCGCAATTCCCGTACGTGCTCAAGTCGCCAGCCAGTGTTTAGTCGTAATGAACAACTCTTTACTTTCACAAACGCTTAAACGTAGGAATTAAACTGTTTTGGTGCCAAATTATTTAATTCCGTAACGGCCCTCGAGAGTGCGAGTGGACGGAAATGAAAATTATTGTTGGTTTTGACGTGAAATTAAAAATCTTTCAGTAGTTTTAAATTTTAATAAGTTTTATATATTCTTACCGAAATAGATGTAAATGTAATGATACACTACTTAAAAGATAAGTGAACCGCGCACTGTAAAACTCTGGAACGAACTGTCACCAGCAGTATTTCCGGACCTATACGACCTGCAAACCTTCAAGAAGTGAGCGTATTCCCTCTTAAAAGGCCGGCAACGCACCTGCAGCTCTTATGATGTTGCAAGTGTCCATGGGCGACGGTAGTTCCTTTCCATCAGGTGACCCGTTTGCTCGTTTGCCCCCTTATTTTATAAATGACAAAAAAGTGAAACAAAAAGTAGAGCATGAATGAAATGTAAACTCTACAATTTTGAACAATTATAGTTTACCGTAATAAATTTGTATGGGTGAAGCGATATTCCTTTCAATTTGTCAATTTCATTTTATCACCACAATACTCATTCGTTATTAAAAACAATAAAGCATTCTTCGGTAATCAAACATTCGAAATAATTCCGATGGACCTGGAGGGACCATTTATGCATCATGATTATTCACGAAGCGTTTTTAATTAAACAAGTCTCGCCGACTATAGCCACATAAAATTTTACAACCCTTTAATAAGACGTAAAACCGCTATCAAACTCCTGTTTTAACGACGAATATTAATGATTATAACCGCACCGACATATTTTGTGGTTAGGAGCTGGCTCTAATAGTTCACGGTTACTGTGCTTGCATTATTCATTATTAAATGTGCTGGAATGTGATTAAACAACATGTTAATGGAATACAGTAATTTAGACGGGTAATGTTGCAAATTATGTTATATGCTTTGTTAATGTTTGCTCATATATTTTTATTATTACTACAAATATTACGATTATGGTCTGTGGTACCATTATATTAATTTTGTTTTTAAATATATTTTGTGATGTTCTCCTGAGCTATGGCGTAGCGGGCTCTACGTCGTAGTGGCCTATTAATTTATATGATGGACTCAGTCAATCAGAAACATAATATTTTAATTACTGGTAATTTTTCTCCGACAATCACTATCATAATATTATTATGATAATACTAGCTGTCCCGGCAAACGTTTCTTTGCCATATTAAGTATATAAAGTATTTTTTTTTTAATTTGATCGCAGCGCTAACAGTCGGGACAGTCTAAAATTAAAATTCGAATTCGAATATTATTTAAAATTTGACACTGCGATGGTAGCGCCGTCTGTCGGGTCCAATGTAAAACATTCCAAAATCAACAACTACTAATAAATTAAAAATTAATTAAAAAAACATTGTCCAGCGGACCAAATTGTGAATCTAAACCATTCCCAGATCCCCTTGAACACACACAAAAAATTTCATCGAAATCGGTCCAGTCGTTTGAGAGAAGTTCAGTGACATACACACTCACAGAAGAATTATATATATTAAGATTATGTACTATCATTTATCAGAAAAGTTGATTCATAAGCAGATGGTGGACTTATATAATTTGATCGCGTTAAGTCAAACCCAGCCGACAGATCACGACTTCTATCATGAAGAATCATCACGCCTATGGATCGAGTACTTTTCCGCAACTCAAGTATTAACAAACTTAATTTTATCTAATTCGGTTCAACTATTACAGGGTACCTACTTCAAAATAATTACAGGCTGTCTAATAAGTAGTATTAATACATCTGAATATAGGTTGTAATTTTGTTACCTAACATCATCTTAAAAGCGCAACACTGACACGAATATCTCGAAGCACTTAACTGTTACACCGTCACCCTCTAAAACCACCCTAAACTTAAGTAATAAAACTAGCCAACCGGTTACAGATAAAATATTACAACCTGGGTAACGTGAATCCATCCTAAAAACTGCAATAAAACCAGACTCTACATTTACGTAATACAATGTATTGCTTTGTTTACTGCTTTTAAGGCACAACATTCGTTCCTGAAACATCAAGGTTTTATTTGTTTTTTTTTTGTAATTGAAATAGGTAATATTCTTAGAAAAACTATGAAAATGACCTTACTATTTCATTTTGTGCATGTGTCTAAAAATATCATCTTATAATTACTATACTATTACATCAATAAAACTATAACAATACATCTATAGTAACTAACAGCTGGAAGTTTTCACGCAGACTGCATCTAAAAATAAGTGAAAAATCCAATCATTCTGCTATTGCAAATGGCTTAAGGACGTATAAGATTTTCAATAAAGAAAGATAGGGTTGGGCCTGTGAGACCGACACACGATAATTATTATAGGGTTTAGTTAAATTTTATATGCACGGATGCACAATAAATATTAATGAATTCTAAAATATTATTATACTTGAAGGCCTCGTCACTGTCATAAAAGTTTCATAAAAATACTGTCACGATTATTGTAATGATTCCTAATAACATAATATATTGAGTTGTTCCATAGTTATTTTTTTTCTAGGAAATTACTATTTTTAGTAGTAATTAATAACTACACTTCAGATTTTACCTACATATAACACCGAAACTATATTTTAAGAAATATTTTTAATTACAATACATGCTTAATAACGATATTGTGTATTAGATTTTATCCTTACAAATTTTATAATCTTTCTAAATTATTATGCACATTAAATGTAACACAAAACTCTGTTGAAAAATGAAAAGTTATTACACAGTATACAATTTGTATTAATAAACACGTTCTAAGCAAAAACACGTCCCACAATAATAGTCGCTCAGTATAATATATATTTACACTTCATTAGTTGCACTTTTAATTAAGTTGTGCTAAAAAATTTCACACAAAAAGAAAACAAATATGGTGCGGTATAACGTAGCACGTTGGTGAAGTAGGGTTAACTTTTTCAATTTCATGCATCCCAAATGGCTTGTGGTATTTTTTGGGTTCCGTGAAAACCTCTAGTGAGGCATATTGATTCCGTATGCTATATTATTTTTAAGTCTTTATGGCTTCGTAAGGTCCGTAACTTATTGAAAAGTTGGTACACAAGATCTATTGTAAACTATTTCGGGTTAACGACATTGAGGGCACTTTAATTTATAAATATACAAAAAAAAAAACTAATATGAATATTTTCAGATTATTATTTTCTTAATTATTTTCTATAGAGCTTGTTAAATATTTCATAACAATCTGTATAAAAATAAAACAAAGGTCAGTTCGGGCATGATAAATATGTGCTGTTATACATAAAACGTCGAGTTTTTGGCCATTAGCGTTTGTAAAACTAAGTGAAACTTGAATTATATGCGATTGTCTAGACGTCCCATTGTAAGAAAAACAAATTAATATCCCTTTATTGTAGGTACGGTCGAAAAGTGCTCCCGAATTTATGTTCTCTATTGAATTATAGCGCAACGTTAAAATGAAAAAAGCGAAAATTAGCCAACGCTTTCTGTACGAAATTTATGTAGCTAAACATTGTCGGGATAGTTTTTCTAATAACGCCTACTAATATTCTACGCTTTAATAATTATATTTAATGTTTTATAGTTGACTAAATGTATGAAATCATCATGTTAAATGTACTGCTAACATCATGTTTTTCTTCCGCCGTAGTCGGGTTAAAATCAAAACACAATAGCTTTTTAGATTGTTTTATTAGATTATTAATAAAAACAGCTCCTTTTTGTGTTGATTTCTAAAATTGTTGATGTAACATTCCCAATAAACAAGTGGAACATAAATCCAAAAAACCAAACTATAATTTAAGTGCTCGTTAAAGGTAAAAGGTTTGTCGATTTGCCTAGGATAGGTTTAATTTAGTTAAGTGGGATTGCTTTCGCCAATATTTTACAATCTGTAACCTGATTCTGCTCTTTTGATCCAATATTACAATTTACAGCTTCGATGTAGCTCGAACTGTAAAATAGATAGCATTCTTGATATTAATCTTGATAGACATTAATAGTAATAATAATTTAGTATTTTAATTAAAAACCTTAATTTAACCAACTTCAAAATTGTACGTTATTAAGTTTTTTGAAATTTGGTACATTTATTCAGACACTGACTGACTAACATAATATACGAAGACTGGGCAGTTCCTGAAATATTACTTAAAGTACTTTTTAATTACTTAAATTATTGATAACCTTCTTATATTATCAATAATTTAATATATAATTTAATAATCTTCTTATATTAAGTCGGTTAAAAACACCATTTAAACAAACACCAAAAGATTTTTATAGTTCGACAACTTTTTACCAATTAGAAGGCGTTTAGGCTGTGTTTCCACTGAAGCGGAGCGGAGCTTAGCGGTGCCGAATTGACCAATCACCATGCTCAAAATCTTCGCTCCGCTTCGCTGTCATTGCGCTGGAACAGCACGATTGGTCAATTCGGGCACCGCTAAACTCCGCTCCGCTCCGCTTCAGTGGAAACGCAGCCTTAACGTTGGTTTGACAACTACGAAAATATTCATGGGTATATATATGGGTATATTTTTATAGTTTCATTGTATCGACTGCATCGAAACGATATCGAATCTATATGGATGTTCGAATACTTGGGAATTGGAGCACGGATCTGTGTAGATCTCATGAATTACCCGAGCAATAAATCTTGCACTATCGAATGTGCGAGTAATCGTCTTATAAATGGCGAATGTAATCACTTTTCTTAATCATACAAAGTTTAATCGTATTCTAACTGCTTAATTCATTTCTATATTGAAAGAAATTAAGAAAACGCAGACTTTCAAATATTTGATTTTAAATCTCATCTATGATGTATTAAAATGTTTTATTATGTGAGTTAGCTGTCGCTGTAGAAGTATCTAGATTATCCTACTATTATATTATTTAAAAAAGTCCAAATAGTCTAAAAGCAGTGGCGTGATGCATGATAATATACCCATAAGTAGGGCCCGGAAAAATATGTATTAAAAAATCCAAAATATGTACTTAAAATATGGACTAAAAAATCGAAAATATGAAAAAATATGGACTATAAAACAGAAATATGGAAAAATATGGAGTATAAAATTACAATAATTAAACATTGTTTTAGTGTAGGTAACCCTTAAATATTTATTTTATTTTATTTTTTATCAATTATTAGGTAAAGAACAAATATAATTAAAGATTTCGTAAAAATTTCAAGTGCCTTTTTTTTTTTTTTTTTTTTTTTTTTAAGGAGGGGAAATACTTTGCGTATCCCCCACCCCTTCGGGGAAAGGGGCGGGGGTATGTGGGACTCCCTACAAGAGGTCTACCCACTAAAACCCCCCCAGCCCTTCGTCATGCGCCTAGTGCGGGAGGGACGGGTACCACAGGGCAATTCAATTCCGCCCCTTCCCGCGCGCAGCCGCAACCGGCATCTTCTTCCAGCGGCTTTGACCGCTGACCTCACCGAGAGCCCCCCGGGCTATAGGGGGGCTGTCACCTCGGGACCCTTTATGCGGGCGGAGATCCCCCGATCGCCGCCCGCGGGTCTAGGCCTCCGTCTCCATAGCGGCAGAGACGGGCGGAGCCCGCACGCCCTTAGGCTTCGGCTTTTGCCGAGCCTTGGACGGGGCCTTCTCTTCTCGGGGGGCCGGCTTTTTCACGGCAGATGGACATCCTCTGCCGCCCAGCACGTGCCCCCTTTCTGCCCTGCCAGCAGCTTCGCACAGGGCGCAGTTTGGCTCTGCAGCCCCGCACTCCGCCGCCTTGTGCCCCGGTTTCCCGCACCGGAAACAAGTCCGGCTGCGGTCCACCGGGCACTGGCACTTGGCAGCCACGTGGCCAGTGTCCTGGCAGCGGAAGCAACGCGTCGGCCTCGCGGCCAACAACGTCACTCTCGCCGACACCCAGCCAACCCGCAACCGCCCAGAGCTCGAGAGATTTTTTTTTTTTTTTTTTGCTATTTTTCGCTCGATATCAATAATGGCTACAGCTAGGCACTTTTTAAAAATTTCAAGTGCCTAGCTGTAGCCATTATTGATATCGAGCGAAAAATAGCAAAAAAATTACGTTTGTTGTATGGGAGCCACCCTTAATTATTAATTTTATTTTGTTCTTAGTTTGTTGTTAAAGCGGCAATATACATAAATACACATTCTGTGAAAATTTCAGAAGTGTAGCTATAGCCGTTCTTGAGATACAGCCTGGTGACAGACAAACGGACAGACAGACATCGAAGTCTTAGTATTAGGGTCCCGTTTTTACCCTTTGGGTACGGAACCCTAATAATCGGCACAGTTTGTTTTTCTTTGTGTGTTACGTACTGAAATCCTTTATTTTACCCGAACACCGAAACATACTACAGTTTTTGTTTAGCCATTGCCCATGTCAGCACCAGGACCGTTTGCATCTGAAACTTTATTTTCTCTTTCTTTATTAATCCTTCGATCGCGGATTCTTGGAAATGCTATTGTATTCTATTGTTGTCGCGATCACCGGTGCTCTTATGGGGCTTGAATCCTGAAGGAATAATCTTCTTTGTAAACAATAAATACGACGATAAAGCGCGAGAGGAACGACATACGCAGCCGCATGGTGGCGGGAACGTTTTTTTTTTTGTGAAAATATTGGCGATTGTGACATTTTCTTGCAAAATATGGACTTATCTTTGAAAAACCCTAAAATATGGAAAAATATGGAAAATAAAACTTGGTTTTTCAAAGTCTAAACATGATAATTCGTGTAAAAAACACATTCTAGGCCGAAAATCACGCAAAACAAAAATATGTATTTACATATAAATCCGGGCCCTACCCATAAGGGTCAGTTTACATAACAGCTTATTTAGTTAAAGTAGTATTCAGATTTAAATATCAGTTCAAAATACATCGCATTGCCTCGTAACAAATGCAATCAGACATAATTCTTAGTAGATACTTAAGAGTGTTTAGTTTAGATCAGCCATTCAGAAAGTATGCTCCGCAAATGCCTTAAAATGTCACCAGAATGCAGCATGAAGACAATAAATTCAAAGCATTTTTGACGGACCCCCAAAAATAATGTTTTGTATATTATTTTTGGGGGTCCGTCAAAAATGTTTAGATTATTTCAAAATAAGTAGGTGAAATGTTTGGAATTTTAATAACTATAGTACTCAGTTTTATGACAACCAATTAAATATTTTGTCTACGAAGTCTCCAACCTCAATCACTTGAGAATTACAATACATGCCAATTTCATTACGAAAAGGTTCTCGATTTGCGGCTTATCTAAAATATATGACCTGCGCCTGAATCGAACGTTGATGAGGGATCACCTTGAGTAATATTTGCGCGAAATTAAATTACTTTTAACGATGCATAAAATGTCGTAAAATTGTAAAAGACAATACTTCTTTTGAAGTTAAGGAAAATTTAATTTTAATAAAATCCATACAATTATTTTATTAAATCTACTTTTTATTATTTAAGATTTCGTATGCGTAATTAAACTCAGATTCAAATACTACTGCATCTAACGAGGTGGAAGTTTTAAATATTTAAAACTAGCACTTTGAGAGCAATTAATTTATTTAAATGGACCTTTATTTATTGAACGGGAAACCCCTTTATATCGTCGTAACGGCCATGTTTTGGTCTGCGAGTGTGTGGACGCGCGATTTTAATTATTTTCGTCCAATTTACGAGTGGCCATTAAAGGAAAGGTCTCCGAGGACCCATTACTGCGCTTGTTGTGAGACCCGTGTCATAATATAGATCATATATAGTAGTGTAACTTAGTCGGCTCCTTGAGATCCAAATCGCAGCACGGAGATGTTTTAAATATAATTTGCGAGTGTGACGTTTTAGGACGAAGCCACACTAATAAATTTGAATTTTATTTGTCGCGAGTTGAAAATTTTGGTCGCGTTAACTATAATATTAGTCATGAATCATGAGTCATGACACACAAAATTAAAATCGTGTGGATGAAGTAGGAATTTCCAATAAAACCGAATGCATGAGAATTTCTGCTAAGAATAATTTTGCGACAAAACCAATATTGTTAGTAAATAACCCTAGATACATTGCATTTATCCATGTCGATAATATGTGTTGTCTAATGGGTAGACCTTTGGTTCGCACTCGTAGAGGGTGCAGGTTCGATCCCGGGTGGAGGCGTGTACCAATGAGAAATTTTCTGATCTCAAGTATAATACGGACGCTCGTATGGTGAAGGAAAACATCGTGATGAAACCCGCACATAGTTTGCCCCAGACGTATTGAATAATTCTTTAATCTGGAATAGGCCGACTATGTTGCGAGAATGTCGTATGTGTGCTTGGGCAACCATACGAATATTTAAATCTTGTCCCAGGCACTACAGTATTTGAGGAGTGGTTACTTCGCTCTGAAAATACTGTCTAAATAAATCATCCACAACGGACGCAAAGGCCTAGATTCCGTCCGTCTGTCCGTCTGTCCGTCTGTCTGTCTGTCTGTCTGTCTGTCTGTCTGTCCGTCCGCGGTTTTGCTTAGAGACTGTAGGTCCTACTAAGCTGTAATTTGGCATGAATGCACATATTAATGATGGCAACAAAATGGTACATGAAATCTTAAAAAAATATTTTTTTTTTATGGTACCTTCCATACACATCAAGCGGGGATGAAAATTTTTTTTCGCGTCCACCCCATCGTGTGGGGTGTCGTTGGATAGGTTTTTTAAAACTATTGTGAGTATCCATAGATCATTTTCCGATTTAGAGATCCGTTTGTGAAATATGAGTATGTTAGAGTCCAGTGTCCCCCCCCCTTCTAACAGCTAAACGGTAGCTTCTGGAAATGTAAAAAAATTCACGGGAGTAAGAAATATGGTGAATTTAAAAGGAAAACTATCATGGTTAAGAAAACTTCATAAGTTATTGAGTAATAGTCGATCAACTAAAAAAATGTTTTCGGCGAAGTATAAAGGAACTTATCGTTCAAATTCCTTTGAAAGCAACTGAGATGATGTTGTTAGGAGTATAAAACACGTTATAAATGCACATTCATTAACCATACACAAATTTTAAGAAACTAGCGGTACTACGGAACCCTATATTGCGCGTGGCTCGACATGCACTTGGCCGGTTTTTTTTAATGTGTGTTTGTCTGATTCTAGCGGTCGAGTGTCAGGATGGTCAACTGTATTTACTTATATTGTGCCCGCAGCCCGAGTCTTGCTGATAACTTTACAGCATTTTATATGTGACAAGAATTAGTGTGTAATCTAAGCGGGGCCTGGGTCTGATAAACGCGATATGTTGGTAAATATTTAAGCGCGGGCATTTATAATGAGGATAAAGGATTGGGAAAGATCTCGATATTTTAGACCCATGGTAAGGGAAATTAAGGGTTTGCTTGTTAAAAGTAAGTAAGATAAAACATCACATATTATGTCTTTCAAATACCTTAATTTTTTGTAATTGTTTGTATTGCCCTTCCTTAATAATAATTTCCGTTTAGAATCATATTGTTTATATAATTATTTTATACGTCTTCGTGCTAAATATCATTGACATCATAAAAATAAATAGACAAATCCGCGGTGAAGCTATTAAAGATATTAAAGAACCGTAAAAAATAACGTATCCGATAGGGTATCCACCCTTAATAATCCGTCTTTTATACGACAAAAAGAATCAAAATCGAAAAAGATAATCCTTCGAACACAGTTGCGCAGGTAAATAGCTATTATACGCTTCGGTGACCCTTTCTGATAAGATTTGACGAAGTCACGCACTCAATGATTGATAGATCAGCGAGGATCTCGTGGAGACAGCTCCATTTCACGGCGTCGTATAAACCCGTGCATACCGAGCTCTTTACGAACATGATTGATGACTTGTCATGACAACAAAAGTGGATGCATTTATTTTATATCGTTGACAATGTATATGTACCGTCAAAGAAATTGATAAGTATGTCGCGGGCCATTTTATTTAACATGGGGAAATCGCATCCCCGGCAAATTGGGGCTATCTGCCGGGGTATGTGGGACTCCTGCGTAGTCTACCCACTGAAACTCCATGGTGCTCCACTCATCGCTTAAGGCAGAGTTGCGGGTATGATAGAAGTTGGAACCTACCGCAATTACAGTATGTGGCGGGCCTATGTTATTTTTTCAAGTAAATATGTCAAGTCAATGTTACCTTTGTCTCGTAATCTGTCGGCTTGACTTAACCCGACTAAGTTACGTAGGTCCACCATCTACCTAGTAAGTTTTTGTAATCGTAAGTACCATCGAAGAAATTTATTCACAGGCAAGTGGCGGACCTTTGTCATTTTGTCTTCTTATGTCAATTCAATGTTATTCGTGACCTGACAAAGCGACCAAATTACATAGGTACGCCTATGAATCAACTTCTCTGATAGTACTATCAGAGAAGTTGATTCCTATGCAAATCGGGGACCTAAGTAATTTGGTTGCGTTACGTCAAACCCAGCCGACAGATCACAATTAACATTCAATTGACATATTCGACCAAATAACGTTGATCTATCAATTGCATAGGAATCAACTTCCTCGATGGTACATAGTTAGGAGATCCGCACATAGTTGGTCCCAGACGTATTGACCAGTTTATTTCTCTTTGGCTGACTATGTTGTAACATGCCATACGTGCTTTGGCTGTCTGTGTGTAATTAAAATAAGCTATCCCAGACAGTACAGTATTTGAAGTGGTTATTACTCTCGGAGAATGCTGTTTAAATCATTTACAGTTTTTGCAGTCAAGACAACAGACGATCCATTAGTGATTTTATGATGAAATCTTCTTGGTGCTTTGTCAAACAGGAAAATTATGTAGGTTCAATAAAACACCACTTTCGTCTAATTTAGATCTCTTTTGACTGTAATAATTTTATTTGTTGATAAAATTTAAACAATTTAAGTACTGCAATAAATCAAATCTTATTGCTTTTACATCAGCAGGCCGCCAGAGCTCCGGAGCCGCCGCTCATAATAACCTAAAGTAATTCCTCATGCGAAATAATTTAACTTCGCAATGAGGAGCTGAAAAATTAAAATCAGTCTCCTTTCCCTTCACAATCCTGTCCGCTCTCAAAAAAGCGGTGACTCGAAATCTTTTGAAATCCTCGCATTATTCATTTAAATGATACTTACGAGAGTAGCAATTATCGACTTATAATAACTTCGGTCACAATTGGTAAATAATTATAATTATCGGGGGAGTCCCCGGTGATTTGACAAAAAGGTAGCAAAACTTCGATGGCCGCGCGCCTATTTAAATATTGCGGAACACCCACCCGACTTTGGGCATTATCACCGAACAACAGGGACTATATTAAATTGCATACTTTTTACACGACGATCAAAGGAAAGTTTGATTTTGCGGTGATAATTGCGGTGGATCCTTAATTATTTTGAGGGTAAACTTTTGCCCGAGTTAATTTGAAGACGGTTCTTCGATTCGTTTAATGGACACTTTTCGGTGACTTTCAATTTATGTGGCTGAATAGAGTATTCATTAAACTTGCAGATGGCAGCAGCAATCGGAATATACTCGATTTTAACGACGCAAAATGAAATTACTTGTCGATTTTGTTCGCCAAACAAGCGGAGGGAGATTGTGTACGTAAAATCAAATTTATTTCAGCTTAGCATATTTATAAATCTGAGAATATGATAATTTATGAATTCATCATTATGTTGCTGAGAATTTCGTAAATATTATGCACAATACGCAAAAAGTAAAAAAATCAAATACGGTCGGAACGAAAATGAGGTAAAAGGTGTACACGAAATAGAGTATTTAAGTAATACTTATAACTATGACACTCAGTGCGTTTTAAGTAAATTAACTTTGCTTTCCAAAAAAAAATCGACTAAACTATCAAACAAAAGTGCTAAGGGGTGTGTGCGCTTTGTATCAAACAGCTTTTTCATCAAAATTTAACTCATTAATATATATGAACATTGATCTCAATTTCATGTTCCTATTATAATTTCTTTGTGATGAAAATATGTAATTGCACCCAGTTTAAATATTACAATCTCTATATTTATGTTAACTTTAAGTTTATGTCGTTATCAGAAGTACTGGCTGTGCTTGTTTACGGTGCTCGAGTATGCCCGCAGTAGAGTGCCCTCCAGGCTCTGTGTCTTCGCTGAGTGAGTCCTTGCACACTACTGGTACAGATTACTAGCAAGGAGCCATACTTAAATGCAAATGTGTCTGTTGTCTCTTCACGCTTAAGCCTTAGACCACTGTAGTGATAGTGATATTATGGAAATAATAATAATATCTATGGACGCTTCACACCACGTCAGTCTGGCCCCGTGGTAAGTACCTGAAGGACTTGTGTTACGGGTACCAGACAACGGAAATATATTTAATACTTTTATACTATACATATATTTAAGATTTTTATTATATGATACACATATTTAATATACACCCAGGAACACTGAAAACTTTTTGTTCCGTCGGCGGGATTCGAACCCGCGACCTCCGGCTTGAGCTACCGACAGTCCACCCACTGAGCCACAGAGGTCGTCAAAATAATAGGAAATACATTTTGAGAAAGGAAATAGTTTCTTATCACAAGGAAATGTGCGGTTTCCAATGAATAAAGGGTTTTATGGGCAATCAAACACGCAGTAGTGCAAGCATATTGTGAATGAAATATTTTTGTAATTTACGCTTATCAAAATTTGCAAAAAGAACGTTGGGAACATCATTTTATTTTGATATACATATAACATACCTAATTTGAGCCAATAAACAACTTTTAGTTATAATAGACGATTAAGTAATTGTATGCAAGTGACTTTCATTGTACATACCAGTAATTTTCGATTAAAACCAAATATAGTACGATTACAACATAATATTACCCGAGCGCACGTTTTATGCAAAACATTCGGTGCCATGGAGCACAAACAACTGTATCCCCTCGCCATACATAACTGAAATACAAATTTATATCACACTGACGCTGGGCCCTTTTAGTATTCCCCCAGCAAATCCCGTTGAGCCGTATCTATACCTAGGCACAGTCGAGACCTAGGTATGGGGCGAGGGGAAAAAGGGGAAGTAATTATAGGGGGAAACATCAAGTATGTCAGGGGGAGAGTATGTTGTAAGGACAAAAATATGAGGGTAGAACGCACTGGAGGTAAGCGTGTCGGCTCGCGTCAGTTCACTGTGTCACTGTTGATCTCCAGGAGTATTGACACGCCTGTAGCTATGTGGGGAACTCCTGGGGATTATCTTTACTCGGTGGATCTCATCTTGCAGTTTTCCCGTAAGATACTTTTTACGATTCTAGTTTAAATGCTACATTGTTGCCAACTCAGGTGGCATAGTGATGATGGCAATTTAAGCGGCATCTATCATAACATTATACTATAATATAATTATTGTTAAATATAATATTATTATGTATAATATTATGTATAATATTTTATTTCATAAGTTTAAATTTAGCATAAATATACGAAATTAGCCGACTTCCAAAAAGGAGGAGGTTATACTTGACCCACACTAACATTTCTGCTAAAAAATCAATTTTAATAATATATCAATTACATGCTATACTTCTTTACATACACAGAAATACATACGCAATATAAAATGTACATAACTCTACTTTAATTTTCAAAAGCCCATCGAGAGTTGTCCATTTCAAATACTTCAAAATATAATTAAAACATTTGACGATATGTGTTACGAGCGGGTGGACTGACCTTTTAAATTTCAAAGGATGCTATAGCGGATTAGTATGGCGTTGGGAGTATTCATCAGATTGTATTGGTCGGGTGGGGAGAGCTGTTGCTACGCAGGAGAGTGACGCAGTGCCACGTTCGCACTAAAATTTTTAATATTCCAAATGGATGTGACCGATTTAATTTTTATTGAGCAGTAAATTTTGTTGTTTGTTGATTCGACTGCAACTATAGGATTTATCTATAGTTGCAGTTATATTCTGTGTTTAACTTCTTTTTCTTTCTTTATTGTAGCGGATTGGCCAGTAACAGCACAAGATCGCGCGTGGAAGAAAAGAGGGGAGGCCTTTGCCCAGCAGTGGGACACAGTGGACCAATTATAATAATAATAATAATTGTAGCGGATTCAGTAAGTTGCCATTGTCTGATTGGCTCAGAAACTTACCTAGTGTAGGTCTAGTTAAGCAACAGCATACATCAACTGGTCTGTCTCGTCACAATTAAAATACACGTAAGAAAAACTAAAGAAATATTATCCTGATACAATAGTTACTACTTACTACGTAAATAAAAGTGATTGGTTTCATTATTAAACTTATAAATTAATTTATTTCAACAAATGCGTTAATCGTATTCTTATACTACCAATTTTTCCGGTAGTTTTAAAATAGGAGAGTTCAGAGTTCTAACCTTTACTGTACTCAAAGAATATCTTCGACCTTTCATCAAAATGGGTTAAGCGTTTAAAGTTTCACGAAGTAACAGACAAACAAACACACTTTTACATTTTAATATTATGATAATAAATTATAATAATAACGCAGTAATGTGTAAATTAAACCATCGAAATAATTGCACAGTGGAACATAAGAACATTACTGGCTCCAGGGCACAGCTCTGTATCTGCTCCTAGGTATATGGTTTTTGGGCGGGGGTTGAAGTACTAGCGTTGCTAGGCTATGAGGGATCCATCCCCAAGGTCAAAAGTTGTAGCTATGGCTATACGATGCGGTTTGAGAGGGGAACTCGGACGTATTATGTTTGCTAATAATATTATTAATTGTCGAGTTATTTTTTGTTACATCACGGAGGGTTACTTTGTTTACAACTGTTTATATTTGATAGATATAACGAATTTAATACAAGTTATTATGCATTCTATTAATACTTATATGGTGGTGTATTGAGTGCAAAATAAGAGGTTCATTAAAATCGCGAAAATGTAAAAAGGTCTTTCAACAAACGCGTCAAAATAAAATGTATAAAGACGTTTAAATTATAAAGAACATAAAGTTAGAAACGCAAAGAATTGTGGAATAAATAGAACTCGAAACAGCCAGTCTAAGTTTCTAAAAGTTTCGTTTTAAATCTGAAACCGAGACTAGATTGTTTTCAAGTCTGGCTAGTTGGATATTTTACAAGCCTCGTAATTTTAAACTTTTGTTGGTATCTTAATATTTATTTATTCTAAAGAAAATTTCGTTTAGAGAATACAATGTACTTTGAGAGCTTTTTCGTTTTAATGGTTTGAGTTTTGAATATTTTTGTGATGCATTTTGTGAAAATCAAGGATTACTCTAATTACAATACAGAAGTCTAGACAGGTAAAATTAAAAATAATGTTTTATATTAGCATATTTTCTGTAAGTACTTGTTAATTTTAGTTTATATTAATCATAAGATTATGATCTTGAATAAATCATTATTGCGTTTGCCTCTAAATAGACGAGTTTTATATCAATGAGTTATAACTAACAAGTATCAAAATTATAGGTTTATTGAGCTTCTACGATAGTAGAAGCTCTCGAAGAATAGTAGATTGCTAATAAGCAATACAACTTTTCTTGCCAAGAAAAGGTTGTCAATAGCTGCTTCAGAGATTTAGTATAATTATTATTTTTAACAAAAAATTTACACCGACTTCCAAGGTAAAAACAATAATAACATTAATATGAACTAAAAAGTATTAAATAATTTTTACTATCTAATAGTGCCTTTTTCCGAATTCGGCTAAACCTCAACTATTTCTGTACTCAATCTTCATTATTTTGGAGTCGGTATCAGATAGCTGAATCTTCAGTCCTCTGACAGAATATTTAAAATTTTTGGAACTGGCACCGACTTCAAAATTATGAAGATTTAGTACAGAAATAGTTGAGGTTTAGCCGAATTCGGAAAAAGGCACTATTAGATAGTAAAAATTATTTAATACTTTTTAGTTCATATTAATGTTATTATTGTTTTTACCTTGGAAGTCAGTTTAAATTTTTTGTTAAAAATAATAATAATTTCACTCTTTTTAGTTACACTAGTAGGTAAATCTTCGCGTATATTTTACGTATCTATTACAATTTGTTAAGGCCGTCCCCCGAGCAAACGACCTTGGCCATACATTTGCCGCGTTGCCGAGATCGCGCCAAAACCCTATTATTTTTACTTATCTTAGTTCAAAATTGTCCTAAAAAAAATTTAAAACGGCGAATATGTAGTTTATGATATTGTCGATCTATTGGCGTGAGTTTCAAATAAAAGTAATTTGTAAATCCTAAGGAGATGCTGAATGTACGCTTGAATTTTAACAAATTGGTATTACTTTGAAAGCTGATATCATGACTATAAGAAACAAAAATAGAAAATTTAAAACGACAAAAGGAATGTTGATATACTGAAGATTATTGCTGTATTTTTATTATAACTTTGTAGCTTTCAGATTATGAGTTTATAAGGTTTTAAATACGGTCAATTACGGAATCTCCGGAGGGAACGCCCTTAAGAGTCACAACTCACACTCACAAAATAATATAATATTATTAGTGAAGTGAACATATTGTGCTAAGTAATTTAACAATTTTAATACTTCAAGCCCGAAACGGTCACCGGCGATTGCGATAACAATAGAAAGGCTATTGTGTCTCGTTTTTCCACGATCGAAGGATCTATCAGATAAAAAATTGTACAAACTTGCATAGGATGTAGCGTAGCATAATACGAGTATTTAATATTATCATAATTATTGACAGCTGTACTTGTAATCAAGAATTCAAATCGATAGGTACTTAGTGCACCATCTATCGATTAATAAGTATAACTAATTAAAAAGACACTTAATGACTTTGTTTTGTTTAAATGCTCTTTTTAAAATAACTTTATTTTAATTCTATTTGTCTATTAAAATTTTATAAAGTAGTAAAGTATTCGATCTGTATATTATAAAGTAGTTAGTAAATTATTCGATATTCTGTCTTCTGCCGCCATTGTGTGTGCCGCATTTGTGTATTAAAAACAAGCAGGTGTTGTTATACAGTACATAATTATTATTATTAGTATATCCATACCTATGCCTTGTACTATTATCTATTCTGTGCCATGAGACATTGGTGGCCTTAACACGACGTGGTAATGATGATGATGACGATGATGATGATGATGATTATGATGATGAATATGAATTACATAGTAGTTAATGCTTTCTGTTCTTAAAACAACGCCGAAACTCCCAAACGTGTATCTATAAGGAATCAGGAGTTCTCTCAGCATCATCGAAACCATGGTATACCTTGACCCAATATTTGACTTTTTGGTAGCGTATTCTTAGTACACTTCACATAAAACCAAAATCACCATATGTTTCCATATAAATTTCGAGGAGTTCCCTCGATTACTCATGGATCCCATCATCAGGTCACTTTTGTGAAAATGGGACCAAATTGGAGTGAAACCTAATACAACAAAACAAAAATTTCGAAAATCAGTTCACAAACGGCGGAGTAATCGTTGAACATACAAAAATAAAAAAAAAATAAAAAAAATATATCCACAGCCGAACATATAACCTCCTCGTTTTTTGGAAGTCGGTTAAAAAGATAAACGAGATAAATTAAAAAATACGCACTCAGCGGGACGATATTAATGACGATTTCACGCTTGGACGGCTGCGATCGGCAGAACCGTTTGTATTCGATTCGACCACCGCCCCAGTAGACTAAACAGCTGATTAGAAAGAACACACGATACACGATTAAACTACTAGTTACCATTTAGTTAAAAAAATCAATGTGACATGTTAAATTTTTGCAAATGAGACAAAAAAGTTTGTTTAACCGTCTGGTTTCGTAGACTTAACTTTTTGGGATTGAAATTTTATTATGATAAGACGGTGCGTTTAAGTAGGCTATAGTGTTTGATAAGCATAATATTGAACTGGTATAATATGTTATTAGCGAGTAATACTATGACACTATCTATGGGTAATTAAATTACCTTACTCTACTTACATATATAAAAATAAAATATTTCGTCATCGCCCTACAACATTGGATTCATAGCCAAATCCTCATGGGATAGTTATGATCACACGACACCTTTTCACCTAAACATCTGTTTGGACTAAACCCTCTACGATATCCCATCACACGGGGTGGTTCTGATTTCATTACGTGATTTACTTTTTTCATCTCCCTGCTATCCAATAAATCCCAGTGCGGTGGAGGCGGGTTAATTAATAATTTAAGGACAGTTCTATCGCGGTTTATCCAACGAGCTAGCTCGCTAATGGACTTCCCGCCGTCAATTTAAAGGAAACAAACATCCGTGTTTACATTTTAACAGTATTGAATATCTAGAGAATGGAAAGTTCCGAAAAAAATCAAAATGACGCCTTTTTAAAAGTAAAGTTAATGTATTAAATATTAATAAGCGATAACACAATTTACAATTGATATTGTAAACAAGTTACTCCACTTGAAATCATCATGTTCTGTGTTAGGCATTACTTACGCTATTTGAAACAAAAGAAAATAATATATTACAGCATATTAAATTCAATCTAATGAACATACATCTAATGAACATAAAGGCATTAATTTCAAAGAGGTCTTACAGCCGCATTTAGAGTCGTTCATTAAATCATCATTTAAAAAATTAAAATTATCCGCTGCCCATACAAACCGCAACACTAAATGCTCATTAAATATGAAATTCCCTCTCAGAGTCAGTTAATGATAAATTAACATCTCAAAATGGCGATTAAATTTAAATACAGAAGAAGCACCATTTAACTCGATTGAGTCGCTAATCGTGGATTTTGCTGTCAAAGGGGTATGACACAGAGATCTTTTTTTTAAATTCGTCCCGGTCGGGACAGGCAAAGGGAGCGTTGCCCATGATAGAGCCATTTCTATGTTTTCTCTATTTAATGAATGATAGTGAAGGCCGAAGCCAATTCTATGACATCTTTCTTACTTTCTTTTTCTTCTTTTTTGGCAACTTGACACAAAGGATGTGTATGTTGTGCCACAGACAAGGTAAAAAGGTAAGGAATATGGCGGGAAAACCATATTCCTCCTATTATATTTTTCATCATCGTTTTCATGTATCGTCAGGTCTAAAGTCTAGTCAAAGTCTAAGTAAAAGTCAATACAGTCAAGGAGTCAAGTCAGTCGATTCAGTAAAGTTGTAGACGCTTTACTGAAACTTTCGATGGAGTTTTGGAGGGAACACAAAATAGCACGTTTCTGGATATTACATCACTTTCCTACACTTGTGCATGAACACGAATATCTAATGGTTAATATTCTACCAATATTACACATTAAAAACCCAGCTAACACAATTTTAGGACAATTATATAAAAACACAACAGCACTCTTTCACATGCCCGCCAAAACTCCAATTCTATGACATAGAGAAATATAATACACGGGGGCATGATCTTCTTCTTCTTTTTTATATGATTTTTATTTATAGCTTGTCAAAAAAGAGTACACACTCTACGCAATTTTTTAATCATGTACTTAACAAATACGAAACCTTATTCAATCGAGTTAAAAATGTGCAAGGCAAATAATATTAGATCTAAAGTGTATAAGCGTTCTCTATGGAAATACAAAGAGAAAAATCACCTTTTAAGCGTGATTACGTTTAGAAAATTTTGTTCCGTGTCTACTCTTTTTTCACAGACTGTAGTCGTGTTCGTTTCGTTTTTCAATGCACATTACGCATGCGCAAAGTTAAAAATTAGTGTCAGTGTCATGTTCTAAAATCTGACAGAAATTGTTAATATTTTGGAACATGACACTCAATTATTATGAAGTTGACAGTACTTGACAGTCAGCTGCCAAACTGCGAAAAAAGCCGCGCATGCGTAGTTGAAAAATGAACGAACACGGCTTTCTAGTCTTGGAAAGTCAAGCCGTGTTCGTTTCATTTTTTTTATTGGGCGTGAGTCGTGACTGCGGCCGTCAGAGTCGGTCATTAAAAAAATAGCGCTGAACATAATTTAACAAATTTAAATTTAATGCTTTTATTACAGATACCTCTCGGAGACAAAATTAATTGACTGATTAATTTCTGACCCATATAAATCATTCGTACTATGACGTAGTTTGTTCCGTGTTCGTACGTCGCTCAATAGCGATTAGCGACCTTAAATTTATCTGTGATAGCGGCAAGAAGAAGGAAATGTTATGATTAATGTAATTTAGAACCTAGTTTATTGTTTTTAGAATACTGAAAATTATTATAACTTAACTATTTTTGAGTAAATTTGATAATAGTTTTAATATTTGATACTGGCCACACTGACAACGTGCAATCCCTTCTACGATCACGTGATTTGGAGTGGGGTTGACGGGTAAAAATTGGGTATAAATACCCCAAGAGCTTAGTATGGTGTGGATTTTGACGGAGGAACAACTGTAAGAGGAACCTCTGCCCGAAAGTGTACAAGTTGTATAATAATGTATAATAAAAGTAGATATTACAATTAATATGGAGTTTTATAATTTTAACATCTCAGAAGAGGGAGAAAAATCCAGGTACGCTCACTTTAAATTACTTATTATTAAATTATTATTAAGTGAGATATGAATATATTTATTTCTAAGAAAAGATACAAACGAGTTATCAGCATACAATAACGATTTTATAATTCACATAAAATAAATATGAAAAGAATGTAGGGTAATTTTAAATTATTTTTCAAAAGTGTTAATAGTTGAAAGTATCACGAATTAAGGTGTAATAATATTAGCTGTGTTTTGAAAATTGATGTAGATGTTGCTTATTTATTGTTTGTGGTAAATCGTTTTGAAGTGCAGCATCTTCGTACAACAAACTTCTTTTTCAATAGTAATTAAGTACTAATAACTATTAGTGTGCGCCGTGCGGCGAGTATTATTGGTATGTCCTGTCTATTTTTCTTTTGTGTAGTTGATGTTTCTTTCTAAAGTGTATTCATTGAAATTGATTCGATAATTATTAATGATTATGAAACGGACGGGTAACTTTTCAAATACCCACATACGCCTTTAAAAAAAAAAAACGCGATTGCCTAGCAGATAAGCAAAGTTACTACTTTTGGTCCTAACCAATGTTGTATTATATCGAAGAATGAAGAGAAGAAATATAATTGAAATAGATTCGATAATTATTAATTGTGAAACGATTTTTACCGTAATGAAAGACTTTTTTTTCTATAATTTTAGATTTGATGAATATGCAGTCTTTCTATAATGTGACATTTTTATATGAACATTTATTTTGTACATTCGAGACTTATAAATTATAATGATAATGAAGATGTACATTGTACGTATATGGTTAATTTTAAAATATATTAAAAAGAAAAATGAGTATTAAGAGTATATTCTGGGCTTTTTACAAGAATTTTATATAACTTTGCAACAAGAGGTATTCAAAAAATACGTTGCGGAGTAGAAAGAACTCCAGTACACATAACAATCATGCTCCACACACATAATACCTTTCACTTGGTCGAGGCTACTCTTCGACAGTGAATTCAACATAACATTTTAACATCATTATACATTTCACTTGGTCGAGGCTACTCTTCGACAGTGAATTCAACATTACATTTTAACATCATTATACATTTCACTTGGTCGAGGCTACTCTTCGACAGTGAATTCAACATTACATTTTAACATTATACATTTCACTTGGTTGAGGCTACTCTTCGACAGTGTACACCACACACCACATTGTAGTTCACATTTGGACAGCTTATAGCTGTTATACACAATTCTACAACAATTCAACTATACAACTTTCATTTTTATGAATAGCAAAAAGCCTACATGGAAGTTGATAAAATATCATTTTTATTACAAAGTATTATACATAAGTATTTTTAGTGCAAAGTGCAAACGGTAAATTATTCAAACTTGGTAACTAATGTATTATATTTTTGGTATTATATGTTTGGTATGGAATTACTTAGTTACTTTACTAAAATAATTATTTATTCAATACAAGAAATAAAATTAATATTGACCTCCTGTTGGACATTCATCAAACATAAACTATGCTTGGAAAAATACCCAAACCAGTAATATAAATAAATCGAAATGGTTTATTCTAATTTATTGATAGTATGAGATCTCATTTTATTGCAGTTTATAGTTAATATTTAATAAGTTAACTTTTTATAGTTAATTTCAGAGTGTCGATTCAATAACAATATCATTTTTATTTTTTGTTTTCATGAAACTGCTGTGGAGTGAACCATTGATCAGTTGCTGTGGAGTGAACCATTGATCAAAGTTGCTGTGGAGTGAACCACTGATCAAAGTTGCTGTGGAGTGAACCACTGATCAAAGTTGCTGTGGAGTGAACCACTGATCAAAGTTGCTGTGGAGGGAACCATTGATCAAATTTGCTGTGGAGGGAACCATTGATCAAAGTTGCTGTGGAGTGAACCATTGATCAAAGTTAAAGGTATGTGAACTGAAAATTTTAAACTCAATTTCAACAGTATCGATTTTGAGGACTGTGAAGTGAACTCCTGAGTAAAGTAACTGTGGGATTGACCACTGTAAAGTTTCTATATAAAGTAAGACCCTATAGATGCAAAAGTACATGAAACTGTTTTCTCGTTTAAAGTTTACCTTTTGTATAAAAGGTGGAGATGAAAAGGTATTAAATAAAATTTGGATTGAATGAAATTTGGATTAAATGAAACTTGGATTAAATGAAATATGGATTAAATGAAATTTAGCGAATTAGATTAAATGAAATTTAATGGAATCGATTAAATGAAATTTAATGAAATCGATTAAATTAAATTAAGTGAAATATTATATTAAATCTAATGATTTGTAAATATAAATATGAAAGTAAGTGAAATATTGAATTGAGATTTTAGACTGAAATGGAGTTTTAGGCTGAAATGGAAAAACTGTCTTAGATACATTCTGCCTTTCTAGAGGCGTACAAAAGTAAAAATGGTTTGGAAGTCAAAATCAGTAAAGGTAGTAGCTATCATTAGTTTAATCTATTGTCGAAAAGTCAATACAAGAGTTATGATTTCTAAATGAGATTCAGATGAAAATATTTTTCACTATGTACATATAATTCTAAATCCTAAAATATATAATGTAAATGATTAATCGAAATTCGACTCGTGTTTCTTAATATTGTATTTTTAATAATTAGCAATAGATAGGGAAGCGATGAAGAAAACTTCTTGGCTACTGGACCATGTAAAGGTTCTTAAATTCGTTTATAGATGTTACGGAACTTAAATAATTTGAATTTATTTCCTGGAAGAGCGGTTCGTGCATTTGCTCTTAGTAAAAAGTATTCAGAATGCTGTTGTTATAGAAATCAAGAAACGCTACAGTGAATATAAGTACTTACTGCAGTTAAACTTTGTAACTGATTTAATAACAAGATGTAATAGCCTCCAATTAAAAGTGCAATAATCATGGTCAATATTTAATCCTTGTTAATATTATGTAAGTATAATTGTAACTATTGTTGGTTGTTCATAGCAAATATAAAAATAAATATCCAAAATTATTAATCCTGGAAGGTCATCATTCAGTCCATGTCAATATTTGTATTATAAAATTGTAAATCGAGATCAACTTCAATCATATTGTTAAGTTTTCGAAAAAAATATTTTACAAAGCCGAGCTTCGCGAGGGCTCGTGTCGTCACACATTGACAGACTGATTATAATACATCTACATATATGTAAATAAAAATTACTATGTTAGAGCACAAATCAATAGGCATGATAGTTTATCCGTATATCCGTAAAGTGTAATATGATTCATCACAAAATGTAAAGGTTGTAGGATATACTATGTACTACTATGATTATTGCTGCCAAAGTTTTGACATCCACAAATAACACTGCTTTGTGATTGATAGCGCTAGGAAGATAAGTTAATATAATATTATATTATGTAAAACTTTCTCGTGTCAGTGTTTGCGCACGAGCTCCTCCAGAGCGGCTCAACCGATTTTAATGAAAATTTGTATGTACATTTGTTGGACCTGAGAATAGGTTTTTATCTAAGTACCTTTTATATTAATACTAGAAATAATTTATACGGCAAAACGTTTGCCGGGTCAGCTAGTAGTTTCGATTAAGAATTATAACGTTTTTGAATTTTAGATATTTATTGGATGAACAATTTTTAAGCGAACTCTTTGCTTTACCTCGTAAACGGTAGTTGTTAAACTTGAAAGCAATCAGTTTTGCGATCTACAAAGTCGAATGTATTTTTTGTCATATCCAGAAAAATGGCTACCTACCACAAGATTCCTATCATCGATAGATCAAAGCACTGTACAATGTACTCGTAGTATTGCTGTTCTTATAAAACAAACTGTTGGCTACTATTCGATGGTATATAAAAAATCGTATAGGTAGGTACTCGTAAGGCAAATCGTTTAGGATAGCTATTTTAAAAACTTTAAAATATTATGTTACGATTACGATCAATACGGTAACAATGAGATAAGACAATTCTACTGCTACTGATGTGAACAAATAAGTCTTAAGTTTATCAAGAAGTTTAGGGGTTGGATTATATTTTTGGTCCATACGATTGTCAAATTCTACTAAGTATATAATTATTTATCTTAAAGTTTAAATAATATTGTTTTTCATTTATAATTGTCGGTTTTAGCATTTTGGTTATTATTCGTTGAAGTAGAATTAACATAGCTGCTATCGAAGTAGAATTTATTATGATTTATCAATGGGACGTTTTCTTTTAATTCAAGTTAAAGTTCCACGTGGTCGTTATATTGAGTATTTGGTAGACAACAATCGATGATCCCAAATGTAAAACTAGACTCATTTATATTTTTATGAATATTGACTTTCGAAATCTCATGTTTTACTTGTAACTATATTTTTCATGTTTAATGGTTAATATTCTACTAATACGACCCAATAAAAACGATAGCGATAACACAATTCTAAAAATAAAAAATGTTACATATTATATAAAAAAATATTATACTTCATCTGACACAGGTGTCAAAATATTACTCATCTCTCTTTGTGTATATTATTATACAGTAACAAAATTGTGATGAAATAAGAGAATAAATTATTATTATTTTATGTAAGTATATTATAGATAATCACTTAGGTCAAAACTCCTTTATTAAATTATTATTAATAGTGCCAGTTTGACAATTGACATAATATTTATCTGTATATGCTCAAACTAATATTACCTACTAAACTGGCCTGAGGTATTTAGGGTCCTGTGGGATTTAAATTAGAGACGAAGCAAAAACGTAGAAATATGACTTAAGTTTTATGCTTGATCTTGAGCTAGTGGAATCTAGATTTAAAATACATGTTATGATTTATAAAATACCTGTTATGATTTATGTTACATTGAACAGTGTTATGATAATATGATTAGAAATATAACCCATGTGAGTTGGTCCCGAATTATTTGAGAACCGATAGAAAATCTAGGTATGTATCACGTCACTCTGGTTTCGATGATTAGAAGAAAGTCATCCTTAATGATAATTAAAATATGACTCATGACAATGAATATTCCGATAATTTCTGGGTACTATTTAAACATGTATCGATGCCATTCTGTGTAATTTAAGGTCACAGATTTTTTTTTATATATCCCAGTGATCCCACATTACTTCTGTTTTTGATTATTTATAGTTAAGTTATGTTTTTGTAATGAATCTTACTATTTGTCCTTGAACCTTTGCCTTTTGATTACCATAAGTTTATGTTAAGAGCGGGCTGCCAAATTTTGCTGTTTTCTAATAAGTATTACGATCCCGGAAGACGATTGACTCAAATGAAATTGGTATTTATTTAATCATTGTATATTTATCTGATATTTGGCTAACGGAAAATACGATTAACTTAGTTTAACTCGTAAGCTATATTTTTCGAAATTATTAATATTTCTGGGCTCTTCAACAAATACCTGTTACACTTATTGAGTTAATATCATTAAATAACTTGCACTACTACAATCACTTTATAAAATAATAGCTAAAGGAAATATTAGTATTGTATTTAATTTTTAAGTAATCATCAAAAGCATTTTTGGGACTTACGACTTTTACTTTCGTGCTATAATGCAGAAATCGTTGTCACGCGATATTGTTCACTATTAGCTGCAGCGTAAAGCACATCGCCCGGAAGCACGATTCATGGAATCATTATAATATGATCACGATTGGAGGTTAGCGGTATGTGTAGACGGGGCTAGTGTTTTGACAGTAGGTCCTTAAATAAGATTTTCTTTTAGAAAGCTCAGGAAAGCGTAGTTTATGAAGCAGTAAACAATTGTTTCGTAAAATGTGAAAATAAGTATGCTCTTTGCTGCAGAAAAGCTTAACTTAGACATGCATGTAGATGTTTGGTTTTAGCAAATTTGTTAATTTTGGGTAGTCTTGTAAGTTAAAAAAGTGTTTAAATTTGAATTTATGGAATAATCCATAAATTTAAATTATTTGATATTTAAAATATTATACTTTGTTTTATTGATGTATCAGAAGAGTTACTAGATAAACTAGAAAGACTTCAAAACGTTTGCATCAGATTTATTTACGGCTTACGGAAATAATATGACCATGTTTCGGAATTCCGCAAAAAGCTTTGCTGGCTTTCTATTAGATCCCGACGCGACACTCACAGTCTCTCACTCCTCTATAATATCCTGTTTGACCCTTCCACACCTTTATATTTAAAAGATCATTCGTCGCGCTGATACGATTAATATTTTTAAAAATAAGCTACGATACCATTTCTTTAATAAGACATAAATTATTTGTTTCTACATTATTATTGATTATTATCTTTATTTTATTAAGTTAATTATTAATAACATGTAACCTTCTCTCTGTTAATTAGGTTTGTACACCTACACGATGCTTTCAATCTCTTATAGTCAATCCGATAAACAAAAGGTTGACTGGTAGAGATTGCTTGTTAGCAATAAGTTCGCCTTTTGTGCATCATCTGGAATATGTTATTTTAAGTAAAATTGTTTCATTTTGTATTTTTTGGTGTACAATAAAGTGTTGTTGTATTGTATTGTATTGTATACTTGAAGTTACTATTTGAAGTTATATAGATAATATTGTTAGTTTTTCTGGGAATACCAGATGATCACAGATCTATAGCTAGATACAAAATAAAATTAGAATCGGCTGAAGTGGAAGTTCCATATTTACTAGTACCTTTAAAAGTAAAATTGGAAGACCAATAATTATTGTTAAAACTTCCAGAGGTCTGTAATGTTTATTGTTTATTATTTCTAATTTTTATCACCAGCGACATTTGATAAGGTATCTAATATTTACTTAACTTTATTTTGTTGTGTATTATGTTAGAAAAGTTACTTTTTGTACCACTGCAATCGTTAAAGGTATTGTGTGAGAAGTTACCTATTATTTTCAGGCTTATTTTTTCAGTTTGTTTTTATTAAGTTTTTTGTGATATTTTATTTTGACACTCGGAGTTATGTATCTCTATTAAATGAGTCGCAAAAAATATATTTAATTAGCCTAATGATTTGATTGATAGATTGTTGTATAGAAATACTGTAATTTCTGTTCTACATTGAAAGATATTATATAGATTACTTATACCACATTTTAGTGTTAGAACTTATTTTTTAATTCAATTAATGTTGTAACATTAAGACTCAAGAGAGTAATACACAAGGATTTTTATCTTAATAATGTCAATGTTGGTTGTTGCAAAGCAATGATTGTACAAAAATCTTATATTAAGTTTAATTAAGTAATGTTTGTAAGTATAGGTAGATATATTATTTCATTCTACACGGTTTGTAACACAATACAACAAATGAATTGTTTTTTTAAATGTGAAATTTAATTTGATCAGTGTATTTATTAACAATAGGTACTTACTAGTTTATAGTGAAAATGTATAGATTACTAAAATATTTTTTGTATTGCACCATTGATGATTAGTTAAGTATGTTTTTAGAGTGCATCGGGACGCTGCACGTTGTCGGATGGCCGAATGTTATGATTAATGTAATTTAGAACCTAGTTTATTGTTTTTAGAATACTGAAAATTATTATAACTTAACTATTTTTGAGTAAATTTGATAATAGTTTTAATATTTGATACTGGCCACACTGACAACGTGCAATCCCTTCTACGATCACGTGATTTGGAGTGGGGTTGACGGGTAAAAATTGGGTATAAATACCCCAAGAGCTTAGTATGGTGTGGATTTTGACGGAGGAACAACTGTAAGAGGAACCTCTGCCCGAAAGTGTACAAGTTGTATAATAATGTATAATAAAAGTAGATATTACAATTAATATGGAGTTTTATAATTTTAACAGAAAAAGTAGAAGTATGTAGTAGTATCTTTATCCAGCTTTTTTTATTTTGTTTTTGGTTGGCGAATTTAACATAATAATATTTTAACATAATATATTTCAACAGGATTTCATTGGTCAGTATATACTACGAGTATATATAAATAAACTATGAAGTACTTACTTATAATGTTTTGTACCAGTTTCAATTCTTAACACGTCATAGGTACTTTTATTTTAGTTGCCAATGCAAGAAGACAAGAAGAAGTAAAAATTTACAAAGTTTGCAGTGCCAGGCAGAATATAGAAAAAAATAACAAGAAATCAAATTAACTGATGCAGCTCGCTTCAACTCCCGTACTTGGCCCAAGTGGGCCGCGATAACAATTGAAAAGCTATTGAATAATAAAATATTTATATACTACCTACTAAAGTAAAATAATTTCATTCTTTCCTACCTTTCACCGTACCTACCTACTACAGCTGTTATGTAACAAACATAAAAGGTGTTAGAAAAAAAACATGTTTTATATTGTTTTTTTATTTATTAGGTACTAGGTATTTATGTACTTACAACATTTGAAGTTTCTATGTTTTACAATTTGGATTATGTGAATAACCTGTCTTATGTCTACTATTACCTACCATTTTAATATAAGAAAACCATTTGCTATTAGGAATTTTTCATAATAATATTCAATATTGTAACTAAGTATATTATAGTAAACATATTTTAATTTGAATAATTACACAATTTGGTGACAATGTTCATACTTCTTTGTAGGTATATTTAGTTTGTATGGAAGTGACTATAGGTACTTTTCATGTGAAATACTTCTATTTATTAGCAAGAAATGGTAAAAACAGCTGTACTAAGTAACTAGGCATGTATTGCACAAAAATGCTTTAGTACTATCACAGTTATGAAGTTCTATGTTTACTGTGGCATTATCTTATATTATTATTATTTATTATTAACACTTCAAATAAAAACAAGAATTTTATTTTAATTTAAGCTTAATTTTATTTTTTGAAAAATTAAAACTGAAAAAATTTCAAGAATAACCTCAAACTTGAACATTAAAATCTGCAATTAGCGATTTTTAATTGTCATCTCTGAGAGGGACATTTCATGTTAAATGAGCATTAAGTCTTAATTGACGTCTCTGAGTGCGGCGGTTAGAGGAAGGTTTGTAGCACATGTAAAGTAATAATGTTGTAGATATACTTACAATAAGTTTTGGGTTGAAGAAACCAGTTGGCAGCAGGTTCCCTATAAAAAAAAACATTTTGCTTGCGTACACTCTGAGCGACTTTAATTTTCAATATAGCACATTTGATGAACATTTAAGCGCAGCATTTATCAAATTACAGCATGACAGGGCCAGTTTTACAATTGCCCGAGTTATTTACGGCCTCAATAAAGTGAACCTTAAAATTGTTAATGAAAAGGTATTAAACAACGGCCCCCTCGTATATTACTCGGTGACATGACGCGGAGAGAAAAATGCCACTGGATTTGGACAAATTACGACTGACTTGATGCCACTTTTGGATATATTAAAGCTAAATTGGTTACGGTTTTAATTATTTTGCGCGGGACGGCATTAAATCACGTGACAGATGTCCGTTTTTTAATTCTAATGGAAATGTTGGGTGCCCCAGGTACAACGCTACAACGCGGAATTTTAATGCTACGGTGCCACGGAAAGAAACGCATACATATACAGACAGACAGAAAAATCAAACTTAGAATACCCCCTTTTTGTCGGGGATTAGAAACGCCCACACTCAGAGGTTCTTTCAGAGGAAATTAATGATTACTTAAGTTGAATATAATGAAGATTTTATATTATATAAGTTCCATGCAATTTCTTTTATAATGTTCGTTAAATTAAAGTTAAGTTATCATTAACTGTCATTGGGTGCGGTTATAAAAATATAAACAGAGAATAACTACACGAGATCTGCTTGTCTTTGTCCGGAATATTGGAAATAGAAAACACATAAAAATTTTATCACAGTAAAGTATCGAAACTATAAACCGTTATTAACTACGCAATATCCCATTATAGTTAAAACGGGAAATCTTATTTCACGGAGCCAATGTACCGTGAATATAGCGAAGCTGCCCTGTATATCACCGGCACTATGGAATATTGGTGAGGTGTATCGAGAAATCTCTTTTTAGTTTACTAGGCGTTAGGGTCAGTCACACAGAGGATTATGTGATCCACTCGACAGTCATTTCTTTCTATCAGGCGTTATGTGCGCTTATATGCTTACTACTTTGAATTAAATAAATAAATAAACGTTAATTCTGCCACCATATTATGTTACATATATGACATAATATACAGAACTGATATCAACAAGAACAAAATTAAAAATTATTTTACCTATTCTGCAGCTAATGCATGCTAATTCTTTTGCATTGTTAATAAGTATACCATCTACCCTAGAGTTCAATTATTTGAAGATTAAAATTGTACTGCAACACAATTCAAACTTGTGCTTTTATTCTGCGAAATTACAAGCTACATAGTAACTACTTATCAATTTTGTCAACGCTAATTGTCTTTTATTCAAAATATTCTGTCCACCAGCGCGGCGGCGGTCCGGCCGTCGTCTCTTCCGAAGTATTCCGCGCACGTTTCTTTCTCTTTTTCTTTTTTAAAGGTAGCAGCGAATGTGCTCTGACTGAAATTATAGTGTTTTCGCCAAAGCCCCCGATGTTTTGATTTCTTTTTGTCAGTGGACAACGTTTCAGCAAAATATTTAATGTTTTCGTACAGTAATTATATATATTATGTACATTTAATGTTATATTTTACAGGTCTTAATATTTCCATTTTTTTCAAGATGAACATTTTATCTACTTATACCAAATTTAACATTTTCATTTGGATAAAATTAAATACATTATGCATCAATGGTGTGTAGATGTAAAGAAAATACGTACTAAATTATTTTTAGTATACTTATAATATACCATGTAAGTACGACGTGTAAACCAAAAAAAAAAAATAAACATTATTATAAATTTCACAGCTGCGCACTAAGTACAAATAATAATACAGACAAAATAAAACTACACCTCAGTTGAAAACTTTATTTACACAAAAGCAAAATTGACCTCCAGAATTTCTTCGCAATACTCGTTTCATATTTCTCAAGTAAAGGTATAGGTTCAAAGAATTCCATTTAATTGGAAATTTACTTATATATTTTGCGTCAAAGGAATGGAATAAGATGAGAGAAAAACTTCGTATGTCTCAACTTATCTTCGTGAGAAAACACAGATGAGGTTTGGTGAAACACCTCAGACTTAGGAAACTTTCGGGCTTAGATACTTTTCAAACCAATCACATACACGTTTTTGTTTTACAAGGGCCTCCATTCATTGAACTTTCTTAGCGAACTCCTAATACTTATCCTCCACTTATAGCAATAAGATCTTGTATGGCCGACGTATAATATTATGATCCTTCGGTATATTTTTTTAACTAAACTAGCTAACCCGGCAAATGTTGTTTATCCACAATATAAATTATTTTTAGTATCAATATAAAAAGTTGGAAAGAAAGAGGGGAGGCCTTTTGCCCAGCAGTAGGACGGTGTCCTACTGCTGGGCAAAAGGCCGACAACAATAATAATAATAAAAAGTAGATAAAAACCTATTCTCAGGAGTCAGGCCTAACGAATGTACCATTGAAGAAATTGATTCCTAGGCAGTTGACAGACTAACGTTATTTGGTCGGATCATGTCAATTCAATGTTAATTGTGATTGGTCGGATGGGTTTGACGTAATGCGACCAAACTACGTAGGTCCCCCATCTGCCTAGGAATCAACTTCTGTGATAGTACAAACAAAATTTAATTAAAATCGGTTGAGCCGTTTTGGAGGAGTTCGCACACAAATACTGTGACCTAGGAGAATTTTATGATGTACTTTGACTGATACCTTTAAACATACTTGATAATGATATATTTTCTACAAAATTCCACTGTTATTCTTACTTCAAAATCAACAGTTCTCAAAACAAACAGAAGAATCATAGAACATTATTTGGACGGTCTCAACAAATATTATTTCGTGCTATCTCAAACCAAACAGCTGAACATGGATCTTATAAATCATTTATTCTCCGGCGCCGCGGATTAAGAAAACAATGGATGACAATCTATCAACGGAGTCCATTTAGAGACAATAGCGGGCGATCCGAGCGAAGTGAAGCGGTTTATATTATATTTATCTTTAATTACAACACGAAAAAAAGAAAAGCTAGACGCCCAGAATAATGACGTGATCCGTCCCACAGGGATAAAGAATGCGGAAAATAAATAGCGATTTTCTTTTGTTGGCTTATTATTCTCTAGAGCACTCATTACTGGTACCTCCGCAATATTTTGTAGTACTTCCAGTGAGATTATGTTAAGCCACTTGCATTAGCGAAACAAAGTTCCGAAATCGTTTCGAGTCTTTTTATTTTATGTCAAGAGTCTTGCTTGCTTTTATTTCGTTTGTAAAAAAGGAAATATTTGCGCTTTCTCATCCTTATTGAAGCCTTATGTACTATCAGATAAGTTGATTCCTAGGCAGATGGGGAATATACGTAGTTTGGTCACGTTACGTCAAATCCAGCCGACAGCGAGGCTAAAATGGTCGCTTAGGAGAATCATATTATGAATCATAATATGATTTACTTTTCAAAATCGTAAAATTGACACTCTGCTTGCAATTCACGACCAATAATTCGTACTAATTTGACATTCGTCAGTTTGACAGTTTTGACAATTCATTTGCTAAATTGATTGAGAGGAATTACTAAAATATGTGACCATTTTAGCCCCGCAGATCACAACATTGAATTGACATGATCGGACCAAATGAAGTGGGTCTATCAACTGCCTAGGAATCAATTTCCTCGACGGCACGTCATATATGATGGTATTGTGTCGACTCATATATTGCATTCATCGTGTTATAGTATATGAAGTTATCGCACGAACAGGCTTTCAGTTTCCGTCAGCAACACAACTACAATGTGATACGAGTCACACAATATTTTACCCAATCTGATAGAGTAGTCCAAGTTATAAGCGTACTGCTATTAAAGATATAGTGAGAAAGTAGGATTTATGACTTATCAGTTGTTCATTAGTCATAACCATAAGTCACAATATACTTTTCTGATACTTTACATAATTTCTTAACAACTGTATTTCTTTTCTTAGCAACTTAGCAGCGGTGGCGGCGGTAGCGGTGGCAGTTTACAAAAATATAGAGACAAGTGATTGCCACTCATCAAACAAAAACACTAGATTTGAAGAACGTTCAATTTTTGATTTTCCTCGCTTTCTATTTACTTTACTTAGCAGCTAATTTAATGTAAAATTACTTATTAGCCTAGATATAAATCTGTATTAATAAAAACGCATTATAATTTTCTTAGTCTCCCTAAAAATCGAGAACGCAGAGTTCGTGGAAGACCAGGGAAGGTTTATATTAAGAGGAGAGTGATACGAAGTTTACCTGGTAAGTGACCAGGTAAACTTCGTATCACTCTCCTGTGTGTGATGTGTATGATGATATCATAAAAACGACTGATTACTTCTGTTAAAAAAAAAACTCATCTCCTCTTGTTTAGTGGCCCCACATTAGTCTATAATAGATAGATCTATAATAGATAGTATATAATAGATACACTATAATAGAGATTTTTCACGCTGTACCCGAATATCAATGGGGCTGGAATTAGATTTCATTCCGATCGAATCGGCTTTCAGGATAAAGAAGTTCGCAATATAAATATTTACTATATCTTTTTATAGTATGATCACAGTATGAGTACATCACGATGACCAATTTACACTTGACTTCAAAATATATGACTATATTTTTTGTAGCATTTAAAAAATTTACACCAATTAGTTATTTCACTTAAAAATGTAGAACAATTTTTACCTCTACATAATATTATAATTTATAAACGGGTAAACCCTTTTTGATTTTAAACAATTTTAAACAGTCGACTTTTTAGTCAAGTCTCTAAAAGGTTGGTAATATGAAAATATAACTTTTTTGTAAAGTATAATTTCATTTTCTCCCCAAGTTTTATACAAATGTGTATTAATAAGGTCTTAAACATGAAGCCAGACGTTATCTCCGTGGTTTACAACCGCACAATATCGTATGTTATGACGGAATTTTAGTCGCCATTTGGAAAGCATTCGAGCTTTTGTAGAGCTTAAATTTTGTAATTTTGTTACTTAATTATTATTAAATGTTAGGAAAACCCGGTAGCTTGTAACTATGAACGAGCTTTATGATATTTTTATTTTGATACAGTAATAACTCTTTACAAATAAAAATTAAAAATACCTACATCGTGTATCTTATATCTTTAAACGAGCAATTCTTGTATCGAGCAAAGCTCGGTCAAATAGCTAGTGTAATATTATGTTACAAAAGTTGCTTGACAGACAAAGGCACTTTGTGAAAGAAATTGGGTAAATGTTTTGTTTTTTAATAATAATTATGTGTTACATTAAACCCGCTTTTTTGCTCACACTAAAGGTAACCTATTTCTCAAATTATTAAGCGAAGCGACATTAAAAATTTCAAAACAATCTAATACTAAAAGAAATTCGTCTATTTTTACCACGATGAAAATGCATGAGCGATTCATAATGAAAATGAAATGAAAATATACTTTATTGTGCACAATCAAATTACATAGACAAAGTTTAAAATATATTAATTATAAAATAAAAAGAAAGCACACAAAGGCGGCCTTATTACTAAGCAGCAATATCTTCCAGGCAACCTTTGAAGCGAGAGGATTAGATTGCTGGATTTGGGTATAGTGCTAAAAAGTATATTGAAATATAAAAAGTTAACATTAACTTTAATACTTATTAAAAAAAAAAGTAACATAAACAATAATATAAATATACATAATATACATATAAATATATACTTAATACATTACACTTACATAATATAATATATAGATACGATACTATAATATAAATATAATTAAGTACTTACTAACTACATTTGACACGTCAAACTAAGATAATAGTCTTTTAAAGAAGACTTAAAAATATTTAATGTTTTGGCTTGTCTAATTCGTGTAGGCAAAGAGTTCCAGAGAAGAATGGATTGGAAGGTGTAGACGAGTTATATTCAATTTCTGACAACAATACCGCAAAGGATCTAAAAATTAATATGTACGAAGTGATCCCGTTAAATGTGGGCAGTAAGCGGGCTCTGGAGTACACACTCCGCGACGGAGCAGAAGTGACGTCACATATATTAACCAAGACTATACTTGTGTATTTCACACGCTTAAGATAGCTCCACGGTCAGTATTTCTCTATAATTTCAGTAGCCCCGTCGTTTTGTCGCTTAGTATGTGCACACCCTTGGGAGGAGTCTTAGGACCGCAGACTTTATGTCCTCAGACCGGTCTAGAATTATTAATTAAGAGAATGGTGATTGCATTTCCAGCTGTGTGGTTTCTACTCACTCAACTATTTAAAATAAAATTCAATGAACTGCACGCCGTTTGAATGTGGAATATCCAAGGAATATCTTTGCTATAGTCCGTGCGCAACTAGTTGGCCGGTCTGACCATACACTTTTATACCGGCAGAGCGGCCAACTAGTTGCGTACGGACTATATTGAAAACGTTTAATTGTTATGTGGTAAGTTGATTTTTGATATTGTCAAACCATTTCCCAATTTACAGTTGGCGCTTTTTTTTTCGTTTTCTATATAAAGTTTAATTTTCTAGACATGTATGTGTGATATGTATATAAGAACATAAAAATGGTGTGAACGCTGTTTTCAATAAAGCATTTAAATCGATTTTATTTTTAACCTAAAAATCGAAATTAAATTAACTCATACGCACCTTTTGTCTCATCACACAAGACATGAGGCATGATTCGTGACTGACGTGTTGAAAGACAACAAAAGATCCTTTGAGCAGTTATTTGTTCCGCCTTCATTTACATTAATATGAGATTTTCGCGGCTTATAATACTTAATAATAATTCGGAAGTCTGTAACAATGGGATTCCTTTTCTGCGCCGCCGAGCAGGGTTTTCTGCTTGACATTAAAGGGTTAGGGGCTGTTGTATACTAAAGAGTGCAAGTCTGAGATAAACTTATTATATTGTTTAATTTTATTAATTACAATCCTTACAATCTGATTAATAAAGAGTTTTTAAAATATTATAATAATATAATAATAATATATATTTTTTAATAACACAGTGAATGGTGATAATACCCACTTATTTAGTTTTCAGATAATATTATTACAAACTTGCAAAATATTTAACGTTAAAATGCAGCAAATATAAAAGTAAGTACTCACCGGACAGTAGATACAAAAATGTACTTATCTAGCTTTATCCTTATCTCGTTAAAATTAACGATTTAAATTTCTCAAAACCATCCGCAGCGAATAGGTGAAACGAATAAATATGAATATGAATGGAGTCACGAGAGCTGCGGCAGCGGGCTTCAAATTATTAAGTTTTTGAGGGCCCTCGTAGTGGGGGCCTCGTCGGGGCCTTTGGGGCCCTCGAGTGCGTCTAGCGGGGCCCTAAACGCCCTGATTATTTACGCTGATTTCACGCTCACCTCACTAATAGTCCTATTGTCATCTTCATGACCAACGCAAGACGCAAGCTGAGCCAACCCCTTTAGTATTGTTAATGACACATTCGAGAAAATAATAGCAGGTGTTAATTTTAAAGTAATCTCATATTTTCTTAAACTCACTGCTGTTATTCTGCGAGAAATATTTATATAATTTTGAGATAGTACGATAATAATGTAGTGTGAAAACTTATAAGACGCTTAATATTTAAACTGTAATAACACTTTAAAATCTCTAGCAACAATGTTTCGATACTAAAAACAGTTAACAATATTCTAAGTGCTTCTCAATTAAACATGATGAACTTTAAGTAGAGGCGATAGAATCTTAAGTAAATAAAAGCTTCAAAAGCTTTTAAAATTTATAGTCTTGTAAGCTTCATGTTAATTAAAAATAAGAAAACAATTCAAGTGCTATTTCAAAGATTTTTGTAAATTGAACGTCTGGAATTGATACAACTTAATGGGGGTTTAGTGGTGTAGCTTTATAGCACTTTTAAAGTATCTAGTCTAAATTATAGATTTTCCTTTTTTATACGATTTAGTAACGCAATAGTTACTCCTAAAAAAATGTCCTAAAACTGTTATATTATTATGTGTGCATATTTATCTTATTTTACTCCAAAAAAACATTAGTAGTTAAAATAACCAAACTTACAAGCCAAATCAAACGTAAAACCTGAATCAAATATTCATATATTCGTATCTAATATTCGAATCAGGCATCTCGAAATCAAGTAGAGAGTAGACAATTTGGTAACAAGCTCTAACGTGTAATTTGTGTGAGGACTGAGGGACGTCGCGGCGTTGACCGAGCGCGCCGGGAATCTCAAGTGTCTACGAGCACTCGTAGACCCACTACGAAAAAGGTTACTACCAAATAGTTTTTTACCTACGAATATAGTTTTTAACGAGGTATTCTTCGAAGAGGAAGATGAGCTGTCGACTTATGCCAGTAAAAATTGTAAGTTTAAAAAACTTTAGTTAAATCGGCGGTTAAAATGAAGCTTTCATTCAAGTCGTAAAAAACTTCAAATGCCGGTTAAAACCAAATTAATCCTTCGACCGCGGATTCTTGAAAATCTATTGTTATTATATTGTCGTCGCGATCACCGGTGCTCTTATGGGGCTTGATAGGTCACAAGAAAATTACAAACTATGACTCACATAAACAAATACTTGTGGCACTTGAGGACTGCCGCTAAAGCTAGCATTATTACATAGCACTTTTTATAAAGTAACGCAATTATAATTTGCTATAGACATATTGTACACATACACTGTGCCGAAGGCTGGCAACGCCGTACTGCTGTGCTGGTCGAAGTGGGGCGTGTTAGGTTTTTTTTTCGTTATGTTCGTCGCCGTGCTCAAAGCCCACGATAAAAGCTATGCAATAGCTTAATATTTAATTGTATTATCTACTAATCCTATCAAGCTTGATTAATCGAAAAACCCAATGAATGAAATAAACTTTTATGTTTCTATTTCCAACCCCTCGTTTAAATAAAAATAGAAAAGAAGTTAACCGTAAACTTCATTCAATACCGTGCCATAATTGTATAGTCGCAGACTTTTATACTTTTTTAATTGCTATCGATGACAAAGGGGCGAGGAGCATTGATTTCGCTTTGCATTTAAAAAGCAGAATCATTTCAATGCAATCGCGAATTCGTGTTCGAAAAGCAAAAAATCATCTTTTTGTCTCTGTTCAAATATTGAACTTTATCTCCAAAATTTAATAACTCGAAAAATAGTCGCTCGTTTAATTTGCAACGTCAATATTTCGACGGCTGATCGTTGAGACTCAATATCTATTGGGGTATTTGCTTCCCAATAAAGTTACTTAATAATACGTCAGGACTACAAGGACACTACACCATGTGTGGATGAGAATGATTCCTCACATTTTCTCGACCTCAGTGGCTCAATGGAGAGTGTGTGGCAGCTCAAGCCGGGGGTCGCGAGTTTGAATCCCGCCAATGGAACAAAAAGTTTTCAAAAAGTTCCTGGGTCATGGATGTGTATTAAATACTAGCTGTCCCGGCAAACGTTGTTTTGCCATATAAAGTATATCTACTTCATCAGTTAATATAAAATCTTGCCCTCTCTTTTGTCCCCTAAGAGGGGCGGGGGGAAAAGTGTTATGCACCAAATCTTAAGTTGAAAAAGACAGTAAATAATATGAAGTAAGTAAAAGTTTGATACAAAATCGGACCCTCCTCAGAGGGGTGGGGGGGATTTTTTTATATCAGATGTTGAGTTCAAAGAAGACAAATATATCTGCGAAAACCGTTTGCAAATCGGATCAGTAGTTTTCATGTTAAAGAAAAAAGTTTGATACAAAATCTGACCCCCTCTTTTGTACCCTTAGAGGGGTGGGGGGAAAAAAATTTATACACCAGATGTTAAGTTGGAAGAAGACAAATATATCTGCGAAAACCGCATTTAAATCGGATCAGTGGTTTTCGTGTGATGCTGGAACAAACATACAGACAGACAGACAGGCAGACAGACAAAAATCTAATCACATTTTTGGCTTCTATAGCGATGTAGTAACACCCCCCACTTATTATTTTTTGAATATCTTTAATGTACAGAATTGTCATTTCTACAGTTTTATTATAATATGTATAGATGTGTATAATATAATAAAAAATCTTAAATATATTATGTACTAGCTGTCCCGGCAAACGTTGCTTTGCCATAATATAAAGTATGTCGCCCATAATATATTATTTTACTGAAGTGACTAAATAAGTATGTCACCATGGCAACGTCCATCGCTATCCCTTCGCACAAACAATGGTCGCTGTCAGTCTCGAGTTGTAATAATTTACTATTATTTATTCAACAAATGCACTTATCAATATAAAAAGTACCCAGTAGCCGATTCTCAGACCTACTGGATATGCATATAAAATTTGTTAAACTCAGTACTCGTAAAGCCGTTTCGGAGGAGTACGGAGACTAGCATTGTTACAAGAGAATTTTATATATAAGATAATACACTAGATAAAGCCCGCAACTCCGTTACTGCAAAACTATCGCGCGGGAACCGTACATTTTCCTGGGACAAAAAGTATCCTATGTCCTTTCCCGGGACACAAAGTGTCTCCATGCCAAATTTCAGCAAAATCGGTTCAGCGGTTTGGGCGTGAAGAGGTAACAGACAGACAGACAGACAGACAGACACACTTTCGCATTTATAATATTAGTATGGATAGTATTAAAGTATTAAACATATTTCCGTTGTCTGGTACCCGTAACACAAGTACCTCAGGTGCTTAGCACGGGGTCGGACTGACGTGGTGTGAAGCGTCTATAGATTTTCTTGTGACGAAACAACTGTATCTCAAAATATACTTCACAAGATGTTGGCGCTAGGTCCAGTTTCGAACACGCACCAAAAATATGTTTAAAGATTGTTTATAATTTTTTTTTACATTCAGCATAATATGCTTACAACGGGGTACTTGGTTTGTTATCATTTATCATATTATTATAACATAGAATGATAGCTCATAATACAAAGCTTGGTAGCTTAAGAGCCAAGAGCCTTTGTTATGAAGCTCTTTTTAAAATCTCAGCTGTGAGAACAACCGCGACTTATGAAATATGAAGCTAAAGATTAATACGTGTGTCGTGCAGCAGCTGCTACAGTTAATTACGGTCGCGGTCGCCGCGCCGGTCGCTGTCGCCAGTCGCCAGTCGCTAGCCGTCCGTTGCTGGCTTAAATTAATACATGATAGCTCAACTTCATATTGCTTAAGTTTGTACTCCACTTCAAAATTTACACGATATAAATTATAATATTGTCTTTGACCGATGCTTTAGTGAATAATTTAAAACCTTTATATAGTATACTTTCTACCAAACAAGGAAGATATAATATTCACTTTGATTATTACTAGGTATTATTAACTATTAGTACTATAGATATTATTAACATATTTTAAGATAGTCATTGCCAAGTATTTACTTCTTTAGAGTTACCTACTCAAAATATATACTTAAGTGGCACTTTCATTGTACTTTATTAACGACTATAGTTACAATAACGGCTCACTAGTTACCTACTACTTTTGCATCTTCTAAAAATTATAAATGATAACCAGACGTTTACACTCAACACGATATTCATTCCGCGAGATACATCTGAAGATATATCCCGCGCGTCAAACATTCGCCTGGTTATTAACTGGCTCGTCAGTTTGTAATTACTCGATCCGGCGATCACCTGCGACTGACGGCTTCGTTTCCACCGCAGATACCGTTTTATGTACAACTTTCGCGTCAGATATTCTAACGATTGTCTATATAACAATTGAAATAAAATAAGCTATTTTCTTTATACGTCTTATCTCGGGTCAATTCAGATCGCGACGTGACGCGTAAATACCTAGAGATGTATTCCTAAATTATATATTTTGACAGATTTCATTGTAACTTGCAGAACGTCTCACGCAAATCAATCCTTCAAGCCCCATAAGAGCACCGATGATCGCGACAACAATTGAATACAATAGCATTTCCAAGAATCCGCGATCGCAGGATTAATTCAATACAAATTTAGAATTTCATCTCAGGACAACTACACGTCACGTTGCGGTCTAAATTGACCCTTATGTCAATGTATTATGCGTCTTTTAAACGACTTCCAAAAAAGGAGAAAGTTATAATGTGTTAGGTTAGGACTTAGGTTATATTTTTTATATCAATTAGTTACCAATTTTATTACTACGGATTTCTTAGAACTGTGCGTAATGAAGAATGTCAAAGCTAAGCAGAGAGAGACTCAATCGATGTAAGATTCCTGGGAAGATAGGAGTGTCCGTCGCCTAGTATGCAGACATCGGTTTGCACCCCTGAGGGTGCGATATTTGGTCCTAATGCCACTATAAATTTTTTTTTAAGAAAATCGATTATTAAAAAATCGATTTTTTTTTAAGTAATCGAAACCCTTACAATCAATTCGAGTTCGAGTTCGACACAAAACACTACTCTCCAACCGTCTTACGATTTTTCCGAGGTTTTTCGATCAGCACGAGAATCTGACGCGAGTTTCACAGTTTTTACCCATCCCACAAAAGTGCTCAACGCCGCTAAAGAAGTTTTCACTTCAAAAAAACTGTCGATATACAATATATTTGTCACGGCAAATGTAAATAATGTATGCAGATCACACAGCACATAAAAACTTCTTAGAACTGAATGAACCTCGAAAGTTGGTTGTTTACGACAATGATCACGAGTGAGCACATACAATCAGCTGTCTCCCCAACTTTTAGTTTTATTGATGTTTATTTTAAAACTTGTAAACTTACCAACATGTTTATGAAGGTTTTTTTTTTGAGATACAACATAAAAAACAAAATAAGTATCTGGTATATTTTGAGTTACTTTGTAAATAAAATTACAGATGTCAAATTGCAGATTTATCAAAAGACGATGGGCAAAAATGTATGGAACCTGGGACCATCCACCAATGGCATTGAAATATGTGGCATCGGATAGGTCTCTTGAAGTGGAACAACAATTGCTAATACACATTTGTTATTAGAGCTGTCCGTTCCGAGTTATGAGACGTGTAAGTTCAGATATAAAGGTTACATTTACCCACGGCTAGCCAAGCTATTTGAATATCCAAGCTATTTTATTAGATTCTATTCTCTGAAATTCTACCCTCCTGTTTTTTAAGCACTTGCTTTTTACATAATTGTAGAGGATGTTTGTTGCATCCACTTTGAGGCGTATATTATGATCTTGTGCGTGTGTGAAGGTGATTTATAATAGCAGCAGCTATTTAAAAATTGACGAACATGTAAAGCCCCACTCAATTAAAATATTTTTGCCGCAGCAGAAAATCTCATTTTAAGCGGCCGTTTAACACTTCCACTACCTAGCGACAATCGACATACTGTTACAGCTCGAGCTTCACTTGCCTGGCCCTGTTCTGTAGCAAGCTGTATTTCTCCACGGTCTTTAGATGGTGTTTCTTAATAAATAAGGGGGCAAACGAGCAAACGGATCACCTGATGGAAAGCAAATTCCGTCGCCCATGGACACTCGCAACATCAGAAGGTGCTGCAGGTGCGTTGCCGGACTTTTAAGAGATAATACGGTAATAGGGTAAGGAAGGTAATAGGGGAGGGATGGGAAGGGAATAGCGTAGGCTATTGGGCCTCCGGTAAACGCACTCACTCGGCGAAACACAGCGCAAGTACTGTTTTACGCCGGTTTTCGGTGAGTCCGTGGTATTTCTCTGGTCGAGCCATGGCTCTCCCTCGTAAAACGAAAGCTTCGGACCACGTACGGTAGTACGAACCATTCATTACCGCAAGCTTCGGTAGACTCCAACGGCCAACCCATCACCAAACCCATGGTCCAAGAAAAACGCGTCATATTCTTGAATTAAAACATGCAATGTGTTTTCATGGTCATTCATGATGTCTTGAATTATTTGCGTGTCAGTTTTCATGTCAGCAAGTGTGTTTCTTAAGCTTATAAAATATTTTTCTTAAGTGATAAAAAGTCTCATTACTCCAAATGGACAGTTGTTACAGCAAGGTGGACATAGTGATTGTTGTTCCTATTGAGGGGACCTGTCCAGTGATATGTACCTTTTCGCTATTGGAGGGTGGTCCCAATCTGCCCAGTGTCCTTTGAATAACGTTATAATATTATTATATCATGGATATTTTCTGAACATATTTTATTGTTGCTAAAGTGCCTTGTTAACACTTTACGCTCAAACCACTGAACAGATTATGACGACTTTTCCTGTGGTCTCATCCTGTCTCTCTCTCATTAGTCATTACTGAGAAATGTAAGCCGCCCATGCTATAAAGTATAAACGAACCTTGCACAACACCTAGCTAGTATATTTTTACGCTTTTAAAATAGATTTTCTGCATACCTCTTTAGTCTTGCAAACCCTTTGAAGATTAGCTCAAAAGAATTAAAAAAATCTAGATTTCTTGTTTTGAAAAAAATCTGCGTTTTTATGTTAACATTAAAATAGTGACTATTAACAAATTAAGAAAAGCATAACAATTAAACAAATGGTGATAATTTATTTTTGTTGACGGATTCTTGTTTATTGATATGTCTACTTAGTACCAATTTTTTTTTATTCCTTAATATTAATATTTAATCACATAAAATATGTTTTTAGTTCACGTGGCAGATTGCGGCAAATCACGCGACATGCGAACTATGCGTTTTTACCGTTACTTTCGCCGCTCAATTAAAGTTATAAGGATTGTTGATAAAGTTCCAAAAGTTAGGATTTATTTAGGAAATTTCCTGTTCTTTAAGAATCTATTTTAAAATTTTGACTATCTCAAATAGTTTATGAAATATTAAAAAAAACCAAACCCTTCTTTTTTTGTTTACTTTATTGTTTATAACTTTTGCATTTTTTTTCAACCCCTCTTGGAATTTTGATAGAATGTTCTAGATGCTATTCCGAATTGAATGAGACCAAACTCATAAATTTCGGTGCATGAGATCAGGTTTCGAGGAAAATGGCACTTGTTACTCAGACTACTTTACAAAACAGTCATTTCGAAAACGTAAGTTGCCGAACATATCGAGTTGACAGGTTCGTTTACGTAGCGCGCCAAATCCCCCGCTGTTAACATAATAATAATAAAAATAACGCTCAAACAGAAATGAATGAGAGCCTTTAATACTCTCCCAGGCGCAGTTGGGTGTGATTAGATTAGTTCAGGTTGTGTTAAAGGATTATATTAGGACACAAGATACTTTTATGAATATTTTAAACTATGAAAGTTTTAAAAAGAGTGGGGATAGGATCGATAGTAATGAAAAGATGTGATCAAATCGTTGTATGTGTTTAAAATTGTTTGTTGGCAAAACCTGAATAAAACCTTTCAAACTTTTAAAAATGTTTATTAAAGTTATCAATGGCTTAGAAAATTTGTATCTCAGCACAATATGAGGGACAAAATTATATTTTACTTACACAATATACGTATGTTATTTACTGTACGACCGTTCAAACATTTGATAATAAACGTCTAAATCCAATTAAACCTTTCACAAACATCAATAACTCTTCTTTGTTAATACAAACGCTCTTCGAAACATTCAAACTTTGCAGACAAATTCGATCGGGGCGTAGTGTTTCGGACCACTGCATACATTCATGTAACTTGTACCGCCTCTTCTCTGTATACATTTTGAGTTGTTCTTTGCCATAAATCTATACTTTGACGTTTAATTTCAGCGATGTTGTGTAAACAGAATGAAACCTTTTAAAATGCTGTACAACTTCCAAGATACTATTCCTGATGTTAAAGAACCTAGTTCAGCCATGATATCACACTAATATTATTTAAAAGGCGAAAGTTTGTGAGTTTGTATGTTTTTTACTTCTTCACGTCTAAACAGCAGAAGCGATTTTATTAAATTTTAGTATGAAGTTAGTTGATGCCCTGGATTAACACATAGGCTACTTTTTACCGTCGGAAAATATCACAATTTATTTTCCCTAATAACCCGTGGGTAACACCGCGGGGCACAGCTAGTTGAATATAATATTGAAATATTCACGGTTGCTACTATAAAATATGTGAAACTGCTGTCTACAACATGTTCAATCGACGTCAATCACCCGCTGATGGGTAATTATGTGGCCCCGCCAAGCTGGCAAAATATGATGGACCAATACAAGCGATTACAGAAGTGTAGAGAGGCATATTCGTCTGCGATGACGTCGATTCGTCCCTGCATGTGTCTTGAACCAATGTAACAGATCGCATTTGGTAATGTTTTTAGCGATGTGATCGCAATTAAAATGTATAGAATTACAACATATTGTTACATTGCGTCTAAGTGATATGCGCTTGGGATGCCTTATTTTAAATCCCATACATTTTGTTTTGAACTTTGCTGTCTTATAGAAAGCACCTCAACTAGAGTAAGATTTTCAATGGTTTCAACGAAGTATCAAGATTGTTGATGCGTTATAAGAAAGTGTAAAAGGATCAATACTTATCAGTGTCATAAACGGATATAAATCAGGTCAGCCTCCCCTCGCAATCCCCTTTCACGCTACAATACCTTCAGCTATTTCTCCGAGAATTTTATTCTTGTTAATTAAGAATTGGTGCAAACGAGATTATCTCACGGTATTTAATTGAAGATCAGTGTTTAAAGAGCCGTTTAACAACAAAACGAAATCACTTTCTTCTGAAACAACGATAACGTTCGTACCAATTAATTTTGTTTATTTTGCTTTTCACTGGCAATTTTTAATGCAATATTTGAGGTAAATATTGCAGAAAAAATTTTTGTACAAGAAAATATACAGACAGCTAAATTGTAAGTACATAATGTGATACAATTAGGTATAAAGTTGATTTTGAGCCTGTGGTGCACATTAGATGCTTACAATGTAAACCAGTTTTCGTAGCTACATAATACATTTTACATATTACCAACGAAGAAATGCCCAAAGCATTTTATGGCATATAGATCCTTACGTTTACGTTTGCTTATCACGTTGCAAATAGTATGTATGTAAGCTAGTATGTTTTAAAGTATATTTTAGAGCAAGCTATGTATGGTAATTAGGCAATATATGTACACTTCTAATATGCAGTAGGTTTTATAACATTCATATTGTTTCGGATTTAGTCATTGACTAAAAAACCAATAGTATTTTTACCACAGAATTATCATAAATATCGATACTCCTTTTTCTATCTCATTAAAAGCAGCTTATCGTTGGACTATCCCGTAATTTTTGCCGTGGGGGGTGTTACGTGGTGACAGCTAAGAAGAGCTGTATCGATTTACTTTCACCATCGCTCGGGGTCAGCTGCGCGCGGCTTCACTAGGCCACTAGTGCATTCGCAGCATAGTGCCTTCCGTGCTGCGTGCTGCTGCGCTACTGCATGCACTGTGCTTCTAGAAGTTTCGGAGTTTTTGGATCTTGGACTATGTGACTGACAAACATATTGGGTACTGCAGCAAAAACTTAACAGGATGCAGTTCTAAAGGTTTTGAAGTTTTGGGATCCCGGACTACGTGCCTCTCAATTAATATGAGGAGTGTTTTTACATTGCACCATGACGAAGTATGACGTGGTTTGAAGAGTTTCGAGTGCGTGTTTAGATCATGTGCTATGTGTTTTCAGAGGTGTTAATTACTGTACCAATTCGAGAACAACGAAGCTGAGGTGGTTATTGATGTGTCGATCTATCATGAACACATCAAGATAGTTCTCCTAGTGAGGTAAGGAGCAGCGAACATGGTGTGTAGAATTTGGTTCTTAACGACTGCTTTGGGAGACACTGACGATGTGGTGAGAATAATGATGAGCATTGAGAACCCGCACCACTATACAGTGGTGTGGGTTCTCACGTGATGTGGATTTACTTTAGAAGGAAAGAAGGATTCGGTTGGAGGAAACATTCAAGTAAAGGTAAACAACTTTAACTATTAACATATTTTGAATTTATGCGTACACAATACACAATGTTATATAACCAACCTATTACTATTATTTTTTTAATACGCTTTTAGCTCTAAGTGTTAATACTGCGATATTATAATATTGCAATTTTGCAATGTACGAGTATTCCAACGCAACAATTTTCGTAAGCCTTAAGCTCAATATTCGAAATTAAAACATAAGTACAAAAAACAAATCTCAAATCGAAGTTCGTTTCAATTCGCCAGTACTTTTAAACCAATAAGCCCCATCGGAATCGCATCTTCAAATAAAAGCCCTATGGCATTACGCAGACGTCTTTACTCTCGATAGTTTAATATCTCGCTCTGACGTCATCCCCCTGCAATGCGCTGCCAGGCTTCTACAAACATTTTATACATTCTTTGATGGGCTGATATCCAAGAAAATTTGCTTATTTTCTGTGAGCCACCTTTGGGAAATATTTGGTTGATCTAAAGCCAAATCGTTTTTGCGACGGAGTTTGCGTTTATTTTCAACTTAATTTTACATAAATCGTATTTTATTTTTGACTTTTCAAAGGTTAGGTTCAATTGTGGGTCGTGAACTTTTGGATTTTATTTCATTAAGACCTAAAATATATTGCATTCAGACCTTCATATTAACATGAAATAGGAGCAAAATGTTTGTAGTTTACAATAAAAATGTATAAGATTTTACTCAAAACTAACTTTTATAATAAGTTACGAACAATTAATGCAAATGTTTTAAAATACACGCTATTCATAAAATAGAGAATTCTGTGGTATAGTAGGTATATTTCTCTGTTACTCAGTTGCATGCAAGAATAAAAATGTGCACCAGAGACATAAAACAGATGTTTATTTAAGGGCAAACGTTACTCAGCGGAGGTCGTATTACTTTAGTGTTTGCATGTCTGAAATGTCTCTGATATAAATAGCGTAGTGTAAATGCAGCAGTTCCCATCGTACATCATCCAAGATTACGTTCGAATGTCTCCGTCGCTCGTGCATTATTCATGTGTCTGAGATATTGCTCATTATACTTGTATACGTTTAATACTTATTTCATACAAAAGTTTCAGCAGGACACACGAATTATGAGAGTATTAAACTTTGTTTCTCGTAAAAACATGATATTTATTGTCGTAAATATTTTATTGGTTTGGCGATATATGAATGGCTACTTTAAATATAAAATAAATCTGTATTGTACGCGGAGAAATAGACGCGGTTATTTTATGTCACTCAAATTAATCGGATGTTTTGTCAGTACAAATAAATTTCCTCTTATTTCACGCTATAAATTTTAAAATACTATTGCTTTGTTCTTAAAATATCATAAAAGGTAACTGCAAATGTCGCTAGTCGGCAAATTCACATAAACCCTCTATCTAAATTCTAATGTGACCGTTGTAAAATATATTTTTTAATAATCTGGATGATAAACGGGTGTAAAGCGCAGATTTATCTGAGCGAGCACGTGCTAACCGAAGCCGTTTGGTGCTATAGCGAATTTAGGATGTAAGCGCAAATTTATGGACAATACCCGTCCGATAAAAATTGTATTGCCCTCGGCATATTTATCGGCCGATTTTTCCGTTTTGTTTATTTTTACTGCCTTTTGGTGACTTTATTCAGTTTGATTTAGCGCACATTATTACAGTTTACATGTAGCGAGCTATTGGCTCGTTATTGCTTTTGGTATCTTGAAAGTGGCAATAGATTTTATTGATGTATTTTAAATATTTAGTATACAGTACATAATATTTTGTTAAAATTAAAAGTGAGTGAAGTTTTAACTTTTCCGTCATAAAAGTTTGTACGTATTTTATATAACTCTCGAAATATATCTCTATAACTATAGAGATATATTTCGAGAGTAGATAGGTAACTACCTATAAAGATTGATTTTTGATTGTGTTAGTAACGCTATAACTTGATAACAGCCTTGATACCATAATCAATCGATTATGGTAATTTTAGTCTTAAAATAATCCTTGAAGTCCAGGAAAGGTTTTTAAGTGACAGCTACAGCTAGTAAATAATATTATATCGCCGTTGAACAGCGTCAATTCACAAGTTCTATATTTTGTACATTTCATATTTCGCTTAACATTTTTGAGAATATCCGCAATACCTTTCCACCTTACGGGCTCCGAACGAAATATTTTGACGCTACATTACTAAAAACCCTTATAAGGGTTAGGTTGCGTTACGCGGAAAGATATACATTCCATTCCTGGAATACAGGTAATTGGAATGTGAGTTTCATTTCGTACTATTTTCTATCTAATATATTATATAAATCTCCTGTCACGATGTTTGTCCGCGATGGACTCCTAAACTACTTAACCGATTTTAATGTTTCTTTTTTTTAAATGTGTGCTTTTTTCCAACTTGAGAGATAGGATAGCTTAGATCTTTAGTTATAGTCGCAATTTTATTTTATTGCAAATTATTTGTCTATAAAGAGCGACCATTGTTTATGCGACGCGGGTCACGGGATAGCGATGGACGTTGACATGGTGACATACTTATTTATAGTCACTAATTCAATAAAATAATACGGGCGATACTTTATACATATAATATGGCAAAGAAACGTTTGCCGGGACAGCTAGTAAACTACAATATTTTGTGTAAAACATCGGTGTAGTTTTATTAACATACTATGTTACTGACGTTAATGTTTTTATTTTTAAATACCAACTGCTTCCCTTGAAACATAATATAACTTCAAAAACTCTAGTTACCGATACAAAAAGGAGCTCTATTTTTAACATTTTTTTGGTAAACTCCCTTTTAGTGTAGCATCAGTGCCTAAGCTAAAAAGTATTTTCAGGTTTGGAGGGATTTTCGCTGCGGCCCCGCAGTCCGCAGTCTGCGATTGAATTTTTTCGAGTGGAAGCGACGGGTTTAGCCTCGTAGAGCTCACAATTAGTCTAGATATACCTTAGGATTATCGTTTTAATACTTTTTCGATAAACAATCAATTTATTGCAGACGTGCACTTAGCAACAAACTACAAAATCGACGAAGAATGTCGAAATAACTTTTGCTTGCAATATCTTGCTTTTATTTCATCTTATTTTTACTACATTATATCGTACTAAAATATACAAAGTGCATTGGCATATCTAGCCGTGATAAATCATATAAAGCGAGTACTTTGGGGGTAGAACGCGATAAATAAAGTGTGGGATGTATCTGTCTGCAGGACTGCCAATTGAAATCTTACCTGGGTTTTATTAGCATCGCCACCGATAAAATAGTGTAAAATACTTTATTTTACTTTTGAAACTCAAAAAACATCTCAAAAAATATCTCAAACATTATTAAAACTCAAGAGTGTCGTAAGGGTAAAAGAAAACCCATAATACCAGTATTTTCGCAGCTTGCATAATTTCTTGTTAAAAAAGTAAGATATAAACGAGTTAACCTAATTAATCAATGATACGCTAAGATTTATAAGTATGATACAAACTTCCCAGTGATAAGAACTTTGAATTATACCAAAACAAAATATTTTCAGAGAGAAAGTTCAATTATTTAAAAACGATGAAACATATATTGTGTGTTATAAATAACAAATACAATTTGAAGGTAAATCGAGGGAGTTTAATGTTCGACACATTAAAGCAATTTATATTTTTTAAAAGTGAACGAACTCTCAAAGTGAGAATGTAACAAATCGCAATATAATTTATGTGGCGACGTGGAAAACGAATTGGTTAAACCATGCATCGGCATGAGTGTGCTGGCTCCACTACAGACATACCACAATGTCATGGAAAACCGGGGTAAAAACTTTAAACACCATGCGTTATGTTCCTATTGAAATAAAAATGTAACATTGGCATTTATACATAACCGTATGGCGCATAATATCTAATATATATAAATCTCCTGTCACGATGTTTGTCCGCGATGGATTCCTAAGCTACTTAACCAATTTTAATGTTGTTTTTTTTTAATGTGTACTTTTTTCCAACTTGAGAGATAGGATAATAATAATAATAATAATATCTATGGACCCTTCACACCACGTCAGTCTGGCCCCATGCTAAGTACCTGAAGGACTTGTGTTACAGGTACCAGACAACGGAAATATATTTAATACTTTTATACTATACATATATTTAAGATGTTTTTATATGATACACATATTTAATACACATCCATGACCCAGGAACTTGGAAAAATTTTTTTGTTCCGTCGGCGGGATTCGAACCCGCGACCCCCGGCTTGAGCTACCAACGCGCTCACCACTGAGCCACAGAGGTCGTCAGGATAGCTTAGATCTTTAATAATTATTATAATCGCAACTTTATTTTATTGCAAATTATTTGTCTATAATTAATAATTGACAGTCACAATTATGTGTTAACTCCAAAAGATTCTAACAGATGTCGATATTTTTCGACTGGATTGAGTAAGTAACGGCTACTGGGTATTTTATATTATTATATTGTTAGGTGCATTTGTTGAATAAAATATAATAGTAAATTATTACAACCTGAGACTGACGGCGACCATTGTTTGCGATCGACGTTGCCATGGTAACATACATATTTAGTCACTTCAAATTCAATAAAATAATATGGCAAATGCATAATGTATTATGGCAAAGCAACGTTTGCCGGGACAGCTAGTATTTACATTTTTTTAATTAGTTCAAGGCAACGTCAACACAGATTCGTTCCATCCCGTTTCCTTTTTGGAAAATCTTCTTTAATATGAGAATACCAATTTGTAATTTGATAGTAAGACTAGATCGAGTAACCTTTTAATCTTTAAATTAATAGTAAACAAGTAGTAAAAGTATTCTATATATTATGTACCGTCTGTCATCAATCATCACTCATCACCTACAAGTTACTTACAAGTCATGGGTCAGGTTATTCATACCGACAGAAAGGTGACACAAAAAATCCACTCAACCTTTGATTTAAAAACCCTATTTGGGTCTCCAATATCCATAATTACTTAATATCGGAACCCTCTCTTACAAACTGCGGCTTTTAACTACCGTGTATCATCTGAAAGCCTCTGCGGTCCGATGCTATCACGTCATAATGATAAAACGTTTCCTCGTTTCTAATTTGTGTAATGAGAAAAGGTAGAAAGATTTTTCAAATATGATCAGGTTTAATCTGTATTCTATATTAATTTTATGAAGAGAAAAGGTTGGTTTGTATAGAATAGACTTAGAAACTTTTGGGCTGATTTTGATAAAGCTTAACACAAATTAGGAGTGGTTATGGTCTAAATGGTTCGGTTCTAACGAAATTTCATTGAGCACATAAGTAATATATAAACATTAAAAATCTTTTTTTTTTCGTCTATGTGTATCGATGTATACTTTTAATTTTTTATTAGACAATGAATGACATACTTAAAATAATTCACTATTCGACTTCGGCTGTTAATTTAAGTATTAAATATTATGTTAGTTTAGTTCGTCATAGGGTTACTACATCATGATATTAACTTATACCGGGATACTGTACATTTCTGTTTACAACAGGAAAAAAATTAACTTGTTCCAAACATTTTAAACCTACACCATATGCACAACATAATATCTTTTTATCCCGTTAATGCTATTTCAGTCGGGAAGTAAAGAAAATCGGATTTCGTCGCGCAGCGCGGTCTATTATAGTTGCATTGTGTACATGATGTATGTTTTCCTTACATTTCTCGGGTGATTTTGCCTGAAATTTGACTGTCAGGGGGAGCTACTCCATCTTAAAATTCAGGACTCGAGATTGATGGAACGTATTTCACGTAATCCGACACATTCTAGTGAAAAATAGTCGTTTATGAATAAAAAGCCACCTTGTGAGACTCAAAGTTATGTTTAACTTACGTTAACTTTAGTTGGGAATGGAAATAGAACACTTTCGGGTTTTTGTTTAGATATTTCCTTCCACAAAAATATTATGTGCATTATTACTTTTTGTTAAACAAAGCGAAACTTATAATAGTTATTTAGATAACTACTATAAGTTTCGCTTAGTTTAGAGCTTAGGCTCTATTTAAAAAAAAAACAAACTACGTGGCTAGTCAGTTGGTTTGAAACTATAACATACAACCATGATATCCAAAATGTAATATAATTTATTATTATTCTCTCGAGCTAGGCGATGCTACGGTTCTGCGTAGCACGCTTGCTACGACTTTGCTACGGCAACCTCTACGAATAAACCAAAAGTATTTAAAACCAAATTCACAATTTATTATTCCTCGCTGAAAATATACGGCTTATATTATCTATTTTAATACGAGAATGTCGATTAATAAAAAAGACATAAAAAGCATAAAATCCATTCATTACATCCCATAGGAGCGTACATTATGCGAAATCGTTGGCGATGCGCGGCTATAACACATCGTTCTAGTTACGCCGTAAGACAGGTATAAGCCATTAGGGAATAATAAAATACTCTTATCGGGCCATTAGATGGTCATAAAATAACAGTTACTCATATAATAATGTGATTGATGTTAATATCGGTGTTTTTCCATACATTGCGCGAAAATGTAACTATAAACCTATTCTGGTCGTAAAACGGGCGATAGATAGCGTTGATTACGATATATTGGCTAGTAAGCTAATTTTTATATGGCTACGTGAATTGGTCAGTGTTGTGTTTGTACTAATATAACAATAAAATGGTTTGTTGGCATTCTTGACTCATTTGAATGTAATTTCGACAATGAATATTATGGAATTTTGTTTTACACGCAAGAAGCCACAGGACATATTATTTAGTATGTGTATCTAGTATGTATATCTATCATATAGCAAAAAATATATTAAATTTAATAGAATAAATACCTTCATTAAAAATTAAAATATGAATTCTGAAATAATACTTTTGGCATACTACAAAATAATGTGTTGAATTGAGATAATACTTGAAATTTACATAAAAATAACCCCAGCAGACAAAGTGCTGAAGTTTTTGTAATTATTGGTTTAATTACTCCGAAACAATAGGAGCAGTATAAATTTCAGATAAATCGTTATATTCGGTGGTTCAGTTGTTTTTATTTGTTTCTGCTTTGTTCTCGAAGATTAGTTACACAAACAATTTTATTACTTTACTTAATTTCAGTCTTTGTTTAGTTATGCAGTTTAAGGATTCCTAGAAAAGAAGAAATACTTCTCACGAGTGGAGGATTTGGCGTGATTGATAAAAAATTACTATTGTAATAATTATTTATCAGTGTTAACTTTTTATCTAAACATTATTTAATCAGGATAGGCAGCAAAATTTAATTCTTTAGTATTGAATAGCTCACATAATAATATTGCCACTAATTGGAAATTGTTTATTTGATTTATATATTTATTACCAATAAATACCTATTGCAATAAAAAGTAAAAGTATAAGAATATGACGTATGTAAATAGGTTACACTGAAACCGATTCAATGTAATCGTGTGTTGCAAATGACATTATCACAGGTTCTCGCAATATCGATGAATCACGGAGTCAAAAACCTGAAAAACCTCGTATCGATATAAATTACGTCTCCGAAAACCAATGAATGGGGGTTTTTAATTTTTTTGCTGACAAACAAAAAGTTGCCATAAAAAGCATTGTTGCGTTGAGGCTGGGGTAAAATACGACACAACAATCACTGTAAACGTACTATACAGGTAGATACAACCGGTTGATGCGCAGACCACGCAAAATTCACAGCTAAAACTTTTTTAAATCGTTTGTATACTGTCGTTGTTTAAATGACAAGTGGTTGTTATACACGTTCACTGCGTTACGGGTCCTTTCGCACCCCGTACGTTGACATCAGTCAGTGCGGAGGTGAAAACGTAGAGTCTACTCGCTCTTGCGGAGATCGTAATTTGGAGAGTTTTTGTTGTATGAATGAGATGAATAGATATTTATGTTTCTTGCATGAAATTGAATTGGGAAACGTAATAATAATCTACGGGGTTTTTTGAACCCCGTTGCGATCAGGGAATAAAAATTGTAATTAGATGCGTGTACGGGGTCTATATCACCCCGTACAGATTATTGCTTACCCCGTACGGGGCGATGAGCTCATTTGCGTAGGCGCGTCCTGAGATGCAAAGTGTATCGACAATTTTTTTTTCGCGGCCTATGTTGGAATTAAGGCTTCTTGATCTATTCTTTTTTTTATTCTAATCGCTTCTTAATCATTCATTTTCACAAAAAAAAACTAATATTTTAATATTTTAAACGGTAGAAACCCATAAAAATGTTGATTGAAAAATATGCCTTTTATATGGCGCCGAAAACACTGTCCGCCATTGTACCGCCATAGTGTGACGTCATGTTTTTTGTATTTTATACTTTCTTTATTGAAAAAAGTTTCATGTGCTAAGCGCGTACGCTTAGCACATAAAACTTTTTGTAGTAACTTTTTGTTAGACTCGTAAGTCTAACAGTGCCAAAAAATTAGAAAATAATTTAGAAATCATTTGTAGTGTTGAACACTTTTGTAGAAAAGTTTTGGCCATTTCATTTCCCGACTACAACAAATGGAGATAATATAATAAAACTGATGTTTTATTTGAATTGTTCAAGAAAATATATTTTATAAATCTTTCTAGGCTTATTCATATTATTTATGTACAAATAAACTTCCATATAACGAGCGCGATAAATAAAAGATTTTAAATTACAAATGGGATGACGTCACATCCAAATCGGAAGTACCGCAAAAGCGTTTTCGTCAGTACAATTCATATTTTCATAAAATCATATTTTCAAATCGACTTTATTTATCAATCATAAGCTTTTATTTGATGATAAGGGTGAAATGCGGTTTCCTAGTCAGCTAGTAGAAATATGCATTTTTTCAATGAAATTAAATATAGGTCAAGTAGCCTATTATGGTATAATAGCGAAGTAGCCGATAAGCTTGATGTATCAACATTCCGCAAGGTATTACAGCGATTTGTAAGTCCAAGATACGATGTGATCACTAGCTTTATTAATATAGCAAAATGTTACATTAAATTCAGAAAACCCTATACAAGACAATAATCATAAAAATGAATTATTCATTATACATACATTTAAATATGCTTTAAAAATATCGATAGTTTGTAATGTTTACTCCCGTCACTTACATTTTATCGATAAAAATATATTCTGTGCGTTAAGGGGTTTTTGGCATCCCGTATTTTAAGTTTTTCATTGCGTTACGGGGATAGATGCACCCCGAACGTTATTTTTCGTTATATATTTTTTTGTTTTTATTGTACCTACGTGCGGAGTAAGGACAGTGTAGAACACTTAATACTCTTTGAAATGGTATAAAAAAAAACAATGATAATACTATTTTTGACAATTTTAGAGGGGTATAAATGAAGTCGGACATACGGGGCACTTTCACACCCGTAACGCATAATAATTCGTTTCTTTAAGGGGCGTACTCATCCCCGTAACGCACTTAAATTTAGATTCAGGATTTGGGCTTTCGCAGTTAACGTGTTAATTATACTTAGTTCTATTACCTATTGGTTACCTATCAAATGAATTATTTTTTGCGGTCACAAAAATCACAGAAAACGTAAAACATTTTTTTTGGAACACTAAAATTAGCATTACTACTAAGGCGTTTTTGTTATTCAAGTAATTTACTAAATAACAATTATTTATTAACGAACACCTCATATTTTACGAAATGTCTCAATTAAATCAATCTTATTGACCTAAAGTGGTCAATAAGAGTGGTCAATAAGTTTCAATGTAATAATGATTAAAATATTTTCATTACTTAATCCACACAATATCAGATAGGAAATGCTGCATCTGCCCATTTCGCATGTGCTAAGTCAGACGCTATCGATTTTGTCTGTGTTAGGGGGACAGGCTGATAATCATATTATATTGTACTTTAAATATACTGCGTGCGGCGCAGCCTCAGTATTGACCTTGAATACCCCCAACACATTAATTTCCTATTGTGGCTGTGTATTATTGGAAGATCATCATCAGCAATATGCTCAGTTTACATGGTAAGTTAAAATGAGAATGAATTAAGATATCGGCATGTTACCTCAAAAACGATACAGTAATGTTCTCTCAAAAAAGAGTTTATATATTTTTAGATGTACGAAACTAATCAGAAGAAACTAATTTTAATATTTAAATAAGTTTTCTCAAAATTCAAGCACTTTATATCTATAATCATAAACGATGATGACAATTAATAATTATGATATAAATACATGACAAGACAAGACAAAGTTAAAATAAAAGTCAAAAGTATGATCATTTCATGTTATGGCACTGATTCTAATATAAACATAGATGTTTATAAGTGAGTAAATGTGAAATTATTAAATTAGTGGCTCGCGGCTTTCAGAGGAAAATGAAAGGTAAAGCGTCTACAAATCAACGCCGAATCGCGCGGATCCATTAAATATTAACAAACTTCCCAACATGTGTTCTTGACTCACGCGCTTTTCTTACATGTGAAATATCTAAGGACACGAATGTATAGTTTGCTATGCAATGCAACGATGAAAATAAATAAAATGTATGTTGAAACCGTGATAAAGAAATACTTTTTTTTGTTTTCTTGTGGCTTGGAAAACACGTAGATTTTATAACAGAAACAATTGACGGTTCCCGCAAGATAAATAAATTTTTTTCGTAAACGAAGTTGCAGCAACCAGAATCGCTTGGGGTTCATTTGATAATACAACTTTTTAAAAGTTATTCACATTCGAAAAAGAATTGATCAACCTTTAAAAAATAATAACATATTTCCCTACCTAATCAAAGTATGAAAAGAAAATATCATCCTAAAAATATAAATAACTATAGCTAAAAGTATCTTCGCTATCGCTACATACAGTCCCTTCGTCTCCCTTCCTCTCCCACGTCATAGTACACCTAATTACTAATCGTGATTACACACGCGTCGCTCTACCTTGTTTACTTAGAGTGTAATTACACCAAGTTAATCTAAAGCGTTCCCCGTACTCATACAAAATGCATCCCCCGCGACGCTAGAAAAGGCTGAGCTCAAAGGCGCATCGTAATTATAGCCATTTATAGCTAGCAAAATCCTTTTTATTAAAGGTAATCATTTTTTATTTATTTTCTTCACTTTTATGTTTACGGTGATTTGAAGAAATTCTATAGGTTACAACTGTAGGTAACTGTTAATATCTTGCTCAAATAGATGCTATTATGTGGAGCCAATAATACTTTCATTATCCTTCGGAAAAGTTTTTGATGAACAGAAGTTCTTCTTCATTATACAAAATACTGTTTTGTTTTCACTTCAATATGCTTTGATAGATGTTAGACATTATGCTGACAAACCTCCTAGTAACTTTCGCTCTACATCGAATCTAATTAAGAACGATAACATAAACATAGCACGATGCACATTATATAGTTATAACGTGGATTTCAGTGTCTTTAGCGTAATTAAGGCGCGTTTAGACTAGCGAGCAGCGAGCAACGCGAAATGAAATTAGCGTAAATCACATCAGGCTAGGATTTACGGCCGCGTATGAACGCGAAATCTAATCAGTTCACGTTAGTGGCTTGGCTGTTTCTAACGAAGCGTGACGCTGCTGTTATATGCAATCTTGTCTCAGTTTTGTAGTTGTCCGATCAATAAGCAATTAGTGATGTCAGATTTCCGACTCTCAGAATGTACGGAATACAGTATCACCCTTCCTAATAAAAATAATATTTACACATAAAATTACTCTGCAATGTCTGCTTATCTTTGCCTGGTATATTTAAATTAGGCATGTATTTAACGCGGCGACAAATTGATACCATTCCGGGTCTTAAATTATTTTTAACAAAAAATTTAAACCAACTTCCAAGGTAAAAACAATAAGTAATGATATGAACCAAAAAGTATGAAATAATTCTTACTCTTTATTACTGCCTTATTCAGAATTCGTCTAAATCTCGACTATTTCTGTACTTACTATAGTCTTCATTACTTTGAAGTCTGTACCAGTCCCAAAAGTTTCATATATTCTGACATTGTCTGATTAACTCACGATTAAATTAGCTGGTACCGACTTCAAAATAATGAGGACTATAGTATATGTACAGAAATAGTTGCGATTTAGACGAATTCTGAATGAGGCACTATTAAAGAGAAAGAATTACTTAATACTTTTTGGTACTTATTGTTTTTACCTTGGAAGTCGGTTTTAATTTTTTGTTAAAAATAATTAGTTCATATTACAATTATTCTTTTTACCTTGGAAGTCGGTTTAAATTTTTTGTTACAAATAATAATTTAGTAATCTACAAAATAAGGCTTTATGCATAAATAACCAATACGAAATATGTTAACTATTCACATTATATTACTGTAAGCGAAATTGTGGTAAATTTTACCTAAGCGATGCTGCAATTTCCAAACTTTTATCTTTAAAGGTTCAGGAGTTCTGTTCAGTGCCTTTGGACCAAGAGACACCTTCTTATGAAATTTCTCTTATTCGTAACATATATTGTTTAACTTACAAGAAACAACATTTTAACCACTATGAGTGAAGCAACGAAACCGCTCGTCCGCGTGGTGCAGCGACCTACCCGCTCGTCCACGCGGTGCAGCAACCAAACCGCTCGTCTGCGCGGTGCAGCGACCAAACCGCTCGTCCGCGCGGTGCAGCGATCAAACCGCTCGTCCGCGCGTTGCAGCGACCAAACCGCTCATCCGCGTGGTGCAACGACCAAACCGCTCGTTCTCGCGGTGCAGCAACAGAACCGCTCGTCCGCGCGGTGCAGCGACGAAACCGTTCGTCCGCGCAGTGCAGCGACCAAACCGCTCGTCCGCGCAGTGCAGCAATCAAACCGCTCGTCCGCCCGGTGTAGCGACGAAACCACTCGTTCTCGCGGTGTTGCGACCAAACCAAACGGTGAAGCGACGAAACCGCTCGTCCGCGTGGTGCAGCGACCTACCCGCTCGTCCACGCGGTGCAGCAACCAAACCGCTCGTCTGCGCGGTGCAGCGACCAAACCGCTCGTCCGCGCGGTGCAGCGATCAAACCGCTCGTCCGCGCGGTGCAGCGACCAAACCGCTCATCCGCGTGGTGCAACGACCAAACCGCTCGTTCTCGCGGTGTAGCAACAGAACCGCTCGTCCGCGCGGTGCAGCGACGAAACCGTTCGTCCGCGCAGTGCAGCGACCAAACCGCTCGTCCGCGCAGTGCAGCAATCAAACCGCTCGTCCGCCCGGTGTAGCGACGAAACCACTCGTTCTCGCGGTGTTGCGACCAAACCGCTCGTTCTCGTGGTGCAGTGACCAAACCGCTCGTCCACGCGATGCAGCGACCAAACCGCTCGTCCGCGCGGTGAAGCAATCAAACCGCTCGTCTACCCGGTGTAGCGACGAAACCGCTCGTTCTCGCGGTGTTGCGACCAAACCGCTCGTTCTCGCGGTGCAGCGACCAAACCGCTCGTCCGCGCGGTGCAGCTACGAAACCGTTCGTCCGCGCAGTGCAGCGACCAAAAGGCTCGTCCGCGCGGTGCAGCGACCAAACCGCTCGTCCGCGCGGTGCAGCGACCAAACCGCTCGTCCGCGCGGTGCAGCGACCAAACCACTCGTCCGCGTGGTTCAGCGACGAAACCGCTCGTCCGCGCGGTGCAGCGATCAAACCGCTCGTCCGCGCGGTGCAGCAATCAAACCGCTCGTCCGCCCGGTGTAGCGACGAAACCACTCGTTCTCGCGGTGTTGCGAAGAAACCACTCGTTCTCGCGGTGTTGCGACCAAACCGCTCGTTCTCGTGGTGCAGTGACCAAACCGCTCGTCCACGCGGTGCAGCGACGAAACCGCTCGTCCGCGCGGTGCAGCGACCAAACCGCTCGTCCGCGCGGTGCAGCGACCAAACCGCTCGTCCACGCGGTGCAGCGACCAAACCGCTCGTCCGCGCGGTGCAGCGACCAAACCGCTCATCCGCGTGGTGCAGCGACCAAACCGCTCGTCCGCGCGGTGCAGCGACCAAACCGCTCGTCCGCGCGGTGCAGCGACCAAACCGCTCGTCCGCGCGGTGCAGCGACCAAACCGCTCATCCGCGCGGTGCAGCGACCAAACCGCTCATCCGCGTGGTGCAGCGACGATGCAGCGACAAAACCGCACGTCCGCGCGGTGCAGCGACGAAACCGTTCGTCTGCGCGGTGCAGCGACCAAACCACTCGTTCTCGCGGTGTTGCGATCAAACCGCTCGTCCGCGCGGTGCAGCGACGAAACCGCTCTTCCGCGCGGTGCAGCGACCATACCGCTCGTCCGCGCGGTGCAGCGACCAAACAGCTCGTCCGCGCGGTGCAGTGACCAAACCGCTCGTCCGCGCGGTGCAGCGACCAAACCGCTCATCCGCGTTGTGCAGCGACCAAATCGCTCGTCCGCGCGGTGAAGCGACCAAACCACTCGTCCGTGCGGTGTAGCGACCAAACCGCTCGTCCGCGCGGTGCAGCAATCAAACCGCTCGTCCGCCCGGTGTAGTGACGAAACCGCTCGTTCTCGCGGTATTGCGACCAAATCGCTCGTTCTCGCGGTGCAGCGACCAAACCGCTCGTCCGCGTGGTGCAGCGACGAAACCGCTCGCCCGCGCGGTGCAGCGACCAAACCGCTCGTCCGCGCGGTGCAGCGACCAAACCACTCGTCCGCGCGGTGCAGCGACGAAACCACTCGTCCGCGCGGTGCAGCGACCAAACCGCTCGTCCGCGCGGTGCAGCGACCAAACCGCTCGTCCGCGTGGTGCAGCGACGAAACCGTTCGTCCGGGTAGTGCAGCGACCAAACCGCTCGTCCGCGCGGTGCAGCAATCAAACCGCTCGTCCGCCCGGCGTAGCGACCAAACCACTCGTTCTCGCGGTGTTGATACCAAACCGCTCGTTCTCGCGGTGTTGCGATCAAACCGCTCGTCCGCGCGGTGCAGCGACGAAACCGCTCTTCCGCGCGGTGCAGCGACCATACCGCTCGTCCGCGCGGTGCAGCGACAAAACCGCTCGTCCGCGCGGTGCAGTGACCAAACCGCTCGTCCGCGCGGTGCAGCGACCAAAATGCTCGTCCGCGCGGTGCAGCGACCAAACCGCTCATCCGCGTGGTGCAGCGACCAAATCGCTCGTCCGCGCGGTGAAGCGACCAAACCGCTCGTCCGTGCGTTGTAGCGACCAAACCGCTCGTCCGCGCGGTGCAGCAATCAAACCGCTCGTCCGCCCGGTGTAGTGACGAAACCGCTCGTTCTCGCGGTATTGCGACCAAACCGCTCGTTCTCGCGGTGCAGCGACCAAACCGCTCGTCCGCGCGGTGCAGCGACGAAACCGCTCTTCCGCGCGGTGCAGCGACCAAACCGCTCGTCCGCGTGGTGCAGCGACCAAACCGCTCGTCCGCGCGGTGCAGCGATCAAACCGCTCGACCGCGCGGTGCAGCGACGAAACCGCTCGTCCGCGCGGTGCAGCGACCAAACCGCTCGTCCGCGCGGTGCAGCGACGAAACCGTTCGTCTGCGCGGTGCAGCGACCAAACCGCTCGTTCTCGCGGTGTTGCGATCAAACCGCTCGTCCGCGCGGTGCAGCGACGAAACCTTTCCTCCGCGCGGTGCAGCGACCATACCGCTCATCCGCGTGGTGCAGCGACCAAATCGCTCGTCCGCGCGGTGAAGCGACCAAACCGCTCGTCCGTGCGGTGTAGCGACCAAACCGCTCGTCCGCGCGGTGCAGCAATCAAACCGCTCGTCCGCCCGGTGTAGTGACGAAACCGCTCGTTCTCGCGGTATTGCGACCAAATCGCTCGTTCTCGCGGTGCAGCGACCAAACCGCTCGTCCGCGTGGTGCAGCGACGAAACCGCTCGTCCGCGCGGTGCAGCGACCAAACCGCTCGTCCGCGCGGTGCAGCGACCAAACCGCTCGTCCGCGCGGTGCAGCGACGAAACCACTCGTCCGCGCGGTGCAGCGACCAAACCGCTCGTCCGCGCGGTGCAGCGACCAAACCGCTCGTCCGCGTGGTGCAGCGACGAAACCGTTCGTCCGGGTAGTGCAGCGACCAAACCGCTCGTCCGCGCGGTGCAGCAATCAAACCGCTCGTCCGCCCGGCGTAGCGACCAAACCACTCGTTCTCGCGGTGTTGCGACCAAACCGCTCGTTCTCGCGGTGTTGCGATCAAACCGCTCGTCCGCGCGGTGCAGCGACGAAACCGCTCTTCCGCGCGGTGCAGCGACCATACCGCTCGTCCGCGCGGTGCAGCGACAAAACCGCTCGTCCAAGCGGTGAAGCGACCAAACCGCTCGTCCGTGCGTTGTAGCGACCAAACCGCTCGTCCGCGCGGTGCAGCAATCAAACCGCTCGTCCGCCCGGTGTAGTGACGAAACCGCTCGTTCTCGCGGTATTGCGACCAAACCGCTCGTTCTCGCAGTGCAGCGACCAAACCGCTCGTCCGCGCGGTGCAGCGACCAAACCGCTCATCCGCGTGGTGCAGCGACCAAATCGCTCGTCCGCGCGGTGAAGCGACCAAACCGCTCGTCCGTGCAGTGTAGCGACCAAACCGCTCGTCCGCGCGGTGCAGCAATCAAACCGCTCGTCCGCCCGGTGTAGTGACGAAACCGCTCGTTCTCGCGGTATTGCGACCAAACCGCTCGTTCTCGCGGTGCAGCGACCAAACCGCTCGTCCGCGCGGTGCAGCGACGAAACCGCTCTTCCGCGCGGTGCAGCGACCAAACCGCTCGTCCGCGCGGTGCAGCGATCAAACCGCTCGACCGCGCGGTGCAGCGACGAAACCGCTCGTCCGCGCGGTGCAGCGACCAAACCGCTCGTCCGCGCGGTGCAGCGACGAAACCGTTCGTCTGCGCGGTGCAGCGACCAAACCGCTCGTTCTCGCGGTGTTGCGATCAAACCGCTCGTCCGCGCGGTGCAGCGACGAAACCTTTCTTCCGCGCGGTGCAGCGACCATACCGCTCATCCGCGTGGTGCAGCGACCAAATCGCTCGTCCGCGCGGTGAAGCCACCAAATCGCTCGTCCGCGCGGTGAAGCGACCAAACCGCTCGTCCGTGCGGTGTAGCGACCAAACCGCTCGTCCGCGCGGTGCAGCAATCAAACCGCTCGTCCGCCCGGCGTAGTGACGAAACCGCTCGTTCTCGCGGTATTGCGACCAAATCGCTCGTTCTCGCGGTGCAGCGACCAAACGGCTCGTCCGCGTGGTGCAGCGACCAAACCGCTCGTCCGCGCGGTGCAGCGACCAAACCGCTCGTCCGCGCGGTGCAGCGACCAAACCGCTCGTCCGCGCGGTGCAGCGACCAAACCGCTCGTCCGCGCGGTGCAGCGACCAAACCGCTCGTCCGCGCGGTGCAGCGACGAAACCGCTCGTCCGCGCGGTGCAGCGACCAAACCGCTCGTCCGCGCGGTGCAGCAACGAAACCGTTCGTCCGCGCGGTGCAGCGACGAAACCGCTCTTCCGCGCGGTGCAGCGACCAAACCGCTCGTCCGCGCGGTGCAGCGACCAAACCGCTCGTCCGCGCGGTGCAGCAATCAAACCGCTCGTCCGCCCAGTGTAGCGACGAAACCGCTCGTTCTCGCGGTATTGCGACCAAACCGCTCGTTCTCGCGGTGCAGCGACCAAACCGCTCGTCCGCGCGGTGCAGCGACCAAACCGCTCGTCCGCGCGGTGCAGCGACCAAACCGCTCGTCCGCGCGGTGCAGCGACCAAACCGCTCGTCCGCGCGGTGCAGCGACCAAACCGTTCGTCTGCGCGGTGCAGCGACCAAACCGCTCGTTCTCGCGGTGTTGCGATCAAACCGCTCGTCCGCGCGGTGCAGCGACGAAACCGCTCTTCCGCGCGGTGCAGCGACCAAACCGCTCGTCCGCGCGGTGCAGCGACCAAACCGCTCGTCCGCGCGGTGCAGCAATCAAACCGCTCGTCCGCCCAGTGTAGCGACGAAACCGCTCGTTCTCGCGGTATTGCGACCAAACCGCTCGTTCTCGCGGTGCAGCGACCAAACCGCTCGTCCGCGCGGTGCAGCGACCAAACCGCTCGTCCGCGAGGTGCAGCGACCAAACCGCTCGTCCGCGCGGTGCAGCGACCAAACCGCTCATCCACGCGGTGCAGCGACCAAACCGCTCGTGCGCGCGGTGCAGGCGACCAAACCACTCGTCCGCGCGGTGCAGCGTCGATGCAGCGACCAAACCGCTCGTCCGCGTGGTGCAGCGACGAAACCGTTCGTCCGGGTAGTGCAGCGACCAAACCGCTCGTCCGCGCGGTGCAGCAATCAAACCGCTCGTCCGCGCGGTGCAGCGACGAAACCGCTCGTCCGCGCGGTGCAGCGAGCAAACCGCTCGTCCGCGTGGTGCAGCGACGAAACCGTTCGTCCGGGTAGTGCAGCGACCAAACCGCTCGTCCGCGCGGTGCAGCAATCAAACCGCTCGTCCGCGTGGTGCAGCGACGAAACCGTTCGTCCGGGTAGTGCAGCGACCAAACCGCTCGTCCGCGCGGTGCAGCAATCAAACCGCTCGTCCGCCCGGTGCAGCGACGAAACCGTTCGTCTGCGCGGTGCAGCGACCAAACCGCTCGTTCTCGCGGTGTTGCGATCAAACCGCTCGTCCGCGCGGTGCAGCGACGAAACCGCTCTTCCGCGCGGTGCAGCGACCAAACCGCTCGTCCGCGCGGTGTAGCGACCAAACCGCTCGTCCGCGCGGTGCAGCAATCAAACCGCTCGTCCGCCCAGTGTAGCGACGAAACCGCTCGTTCTCGCGGTATTGCGACCAAACCGCTCGTTCTCGCGGTGCAGCGACCAAACCGCTCGTCCGCGCGGTGCAGCGACCAAACCGCTCGTCCGCGCGGTGCAGCGACCAAACCGCTCGTCCGCGCGGTGCAGCGACCAAACCGCTCGTCCGCGCGGTGCAGCGACCAAACCGCTCGTCCGCGTGGTGCAGCGACCAAACCGCTCGTCCGCGCGGTGCAGCGATCAAACCGCTCGTCCGCGCGGTGCAGCGACGAAACCGCTCGTCCGCGCGGTGCAGCGACCAAACCGCTCGTCCGCGTGGTGCAGCGACGAAACCGTTCGTCCGGGTAGTGCAGCGACCAAACCGCTCGTCCGCGCGGTGCAGCAATCAAACTGCTCGTTCGCCCGGTGCAGCGACGAAACCGTTCGTCTGCGCGGTGCAGCGACCAAACCGCTCGTTCTCGCGGTGTTGCGATCAAACCGCTCGTCCGCGCGGTGCAGCGACGAAACCGCTCTTCCGCGAGGTGCAGCGACCAAACCGCTCGTCCGCGCGGTGCAGCGACCAAACCGCTCGTCCGCGCGGTGCAGCAATCAAACCGCTCGTCCGCCCGGTGCAGCGACGAAACCGTTCGTCTGCGCGGTGCAGCGACCAAACCGCTCGTTCTCGCGGTGTTGCGATCAAACCGCTCGTCCGCGCGGTGCAGCGACGAAACCACTCTTCCGCGCGGTGCAGCGACCAAACCGCTCGTCCGCGCGGTGCAGCGACCAAACCGCTCGTCCGCGCGGTGCAGCAATCAAACCGCTCGTCCGCCCAGTGTAGCGACGAAACCGCTCGTTCTCGCGGTATTGCGACCAAACCGCTCGTCCTCGCGGTGCAGCGACCAAACCGCTCGTCCGCGCGGTGCAGCGACCAAACCGCTCGTCCGCGCGGTGCAGCGACCAAACCGCTCGTCCGCGCGGTGCAGCGACCAAACCGCTCGTCCGCGCGGTGCAGCGACCAAACCGCTCGTCCGCCCAGTGTAGCGACGAAACCGCTCGTTCTCGCGGTATTGCGACCAAACCGCTCGTTCTCGCGGTGCAGCGACCAAACCGCTCGTCCACGTGGTGCAGCGACCAAACCGCTCGTCCGCGCGGTGCAGGCGACCAAACCACTCGTCCGCGCGGTGCAGCGTCGATGCAGCGACAAAACCGCTCGTCCGCGCGGTGCAGCCACGAAACCGCTCGTTCTCGCGGTGTTGCGATCAAACCGCTCGTCCGCGCGGTGCAGCGACCAAACCGCTCGTCCGCGCGGTGCAGCGACCAAACCGCTCGTCCGCGTGGTGCAGCGACGAAACCGTTCGTCCGGGTAGTGCAGCGACCAAACCGCTCGTCCGCGCGGTGCAGCAATCAAACCGCTCGTCCGCCCGGCGTAGCGACCAAACCACTCGTTCTCGCGGTGTTGCGACCAAACCGCTCGTTCTCGCGGTGTTGCGATCAAACCGCTCGTCCGCGCGGTGCAGCGACGAAACCGCTCTTCCGCGCGGTGCAGCGACCATACCGCTCGTCCGCGCGGTGCAGCGACGAAACCGTTCGTCCGGGTAGTGCAGCGACCAAACCGCTCGTCCGCGCGGTGCAGCAATCAAACCGCTCGTCCGCCCGGCGTAGCGACCAAACCACTCGTTCTCGCGGTGTTGCGACCAAACCGCTCGTTCTCGCGGTGTTGCGATCAAACCGCTCGTCCGCGCGGTGCAGTGACGAAACCGCTCTTCCGCGCGGTGCAGCGACCATACCGCTCGTCCGCGCGGTGCAGCGACAAAACCGCTCGTCCGCGCGGTGCAGTGACCAAACCGCTCGTCCACGTGGTGCAGCGACCAAACCGCTCGTCCGCGCGGTGCAGCGATCAAACCGCTCGTCCGCGCGGTGCAGCGACGAAACCGCTCGTCCGCGCGGTGCAGCGACCAAACCGCTCGTCCGCGCGGTGCAGCGAGCAAACCGCTCGTCCGCGTGGTGCAGCGACGAAACCGTTCGTCCGGGTAGTGCAGCGACCAAACCGCTCGTCCGCGCGGTGCAGCAATCAAACCGCTCGTCCGCCCAGTGTAGCGACGAAACCGCTCGTTCTCGCGGTATTGCGACCAAACCGCTCGTTCTCGCGGTGCAGCGACCAAACCGCTCGTCCGCGCGGTGCAGCGACCAAACCGCTCGTCCGCGCGGTGCAGCGACCAAACCGCTCGTCCGCGCGGTGCAGCGACCAAACCGCTCGTCCGCGCGGTGCAGCGACCAAACCGCTCGTCCGCCCAGTGTAGCGACGAAACCGCTCGTTCTCGCGGTATTGCGACCAAACCGCTCGTTCTCGCGGTGCAGCGACCAAACCGCTCGTCCACGTGGTGCAGCGACCAAACCGCTCGTCCGCGCGGTGCAGGCGACCAAACCACTCGTCCGCGCGGTGCAGCGTCGATGCAGCGACAAAACCGCTCGTCCGCGCGGTGCAGCCACGAAACCGCTCGTTCTCGCGGTGTTGCGATCAAACCGCTCGTCCGCGCGGTGCAGCGACCAAACCGCTCGTCCGCGCGGTGCAGCGACCAAACCGCTCGTCCGCGTGGTGCAGCGACGAAACCGTTCGTCCGGGTAGTGCAGCGACCAAACCGCTCGTCCGCGCGGTGCAGCAATCAAACCGCTCGTCCGCCCGGCGTAGCGACCAAACCACTCGTTCTCGCGGTGTTGCGACCAAACCGCTCGTTCTCGTGGTGTTGCGATCAAACCGCTCGTCCGCGCGGTGCAGCGACGAAACCGCTCTTCCGCGCGGTGCAACGACCATACCGCTCGTCCGCGCGGTGCAGCGACGAAACCGTTCGTCCGGGTAGTGCAGCGACCAAACCGCTCGTCCGCGCGGTGCAGCAATCAAACCGCTCGTCCGCCCGGCGTAGCGACCAAACCACTCGTTCTCGCGGTGTTGCGACCAAACCGCTCGTTCTCGCGGTGTTGCGATCAAACCGCTCGTCCGCGCGGTGCAGCGACGAAACCGCTCTTCCGCGCGGTGCAGCGACCATACCGCTCGTCCACGTGGTGCAGCGACCAAACCGCTCGTCCGCGCGGTGCAGCGATCAAACCGCTCGTCCGCGCGGTGCAGCGACGAAACCGCTCGTCCGCGCGGTGCAGCGACCAAACCGCTCGTCCGCGCGGTGCAGCGAGCAAACCGCTCGTCCGCGTGGTGCAGCGACGAAACCGTTCGTCCGGGTAGTGCAGCGACCAAACCGCTCGTCCGCGCGGTGCAGCAATCAAACCGCTCGTCCGCCCGGCGTAGCGACCAAACCACTCGTTCTCGCGGTGTTGCGACCAAACCGCTCGTTCTCGCGGTGTTGCGATCAAACCGCTCGTCCGCGCGGTGCAGCGACGAAACCGCTCTTCCGCGCGGTGCAGTGACCAAACCGCTCGTCCGCGCGGTGCAGCGACAAAACCGCTCGTCCGCGCGGTGCAGCGACGAAACCGCTCGTCCGCGCGGTGCAGTGACCAAACCGCTCGTCCGCGCGGTGCAGCGACAAAACCGCTCGTCCGCGCGGTGCAGTGACCAAACCGCTCGTCCGCGCGGTGCAGCGACAAAACCGCTCGTCCGCGCGGTGCAGTGACCAAACCGCTCGTCCGCGCGGTGCAGCGACCAAACCGCTCGTCCACGTGGTGCAGCGACCAAACCGCTCGTCCGCGCGGTGCAGCGATCAAACCGCTCGTCCGCGCGGTGCAGCGACCAAACCGCTCGTCCGCGTGGTGCAGCGACGAAACCGTTCGTCCGGGTAGTGCAGCGACCAAACCGCTCGTCCGCGCGGTGCAGCAATCAAACCGCTCGTCCGCCCGGCGTAGCGACCAAACCACTCGTTCTCGCGGTGTTGCGACCAAACCGCTCGTTCTCGCGGTGTTGCGATCAAACCGCTCGTCCGCGCGGTGCAGCGACGAAACCGCTCTTCCGCGCGGTGCAGCGACCATACCGCTCGTCCGCGCGGTGCAGCGACAAAACCGCTCGTCCGCGCGGTGCAGTGACCAAACCGCTCGTCCGCGCGGTGCAGCGACCAAACCGCTCGTCCGCGCGGTGCAGCGACGAAACCGCTCGTCCGCGCGGTGCAGTGACCAAACCGCTCGTCCGCGTGGTGCAGCGACCAAAATGCTCGTCCGCGCGGTGCAGCGACCAAACCGCTCATCCGCGTGGTGCAGCGACCAAATCGCTCGTCCGCGCGGTGAAGCGACCAAACCGCTCGTCCGTGCGGTGTAGCGACCAAACCGCTCGTCCGCGCGGTGCAACAATCAAACCGCTCGTCCGCCCGGTGTAGTGACGAAACCGCTCGTTCTCGCGGTATTGCGACCAAACCGCTCGTTCTCGCGGTGCAGCGACCAAACCGCTCGTCCGCGTGGTGCAGCGACCAAACCGCTCGTCCGCGCGGTGCAGCAATCAAACCGCTCGTCCGCGCGGTGCAGCGACGAAACCGCTCGTCCGCGCGGTGCAGCGACCAAACCGCTCGTCCGCGCGGTGCAGCGACCAAACCGCTCATCCGCGCGGTGCAGCGACCAAAACGCTCGTCCGCGCGGTGCAAGCGACCAAACCACTCGTCCGCGCGGTGCAGCGACCAAACCGCTCGTCCGCGCGGTGCAGCGACGAAACCGCTCTTCCGCGCGGTGCAGCGACCATACCGCTCGTCCGCGCGGTGCAGCGACAAAACCGCTAGTCCGCGCGGTGCAGTGACCAAACCGCTCGTCCGCGCGGTGCAGCGACCAAACCGCTCGTCCACGTGGTGCAGCGACCAAACCGCTCGTCCGCGCGGTGCAGCGATCAAACCGCTCGTCCGCGCGGTGCAGCGACGAAACCGCTCGTCCGCGCGGTGCAGCGACCAAACCGCTCGTCCGCGCGGTGCAGCGACCAAACCGCTCGTCCGCGTGGTGCAGCGACGAAACCGTTCGTCCGGGTAGTGCAGCGACCACACCGCTCGTCCACGTGGTGCAGCGACCAAACCGCTCGTCCGCGCGGTGCAGCGATCAAACCGCTCGTCCGCGCGGTGCAGCGACGAAACCGCTCGTCCGCGCGGTGCAGCGACCAAACCGCTCGTCCGCGCGGTGCAGCGACCAAACCGCTCGTCCGCGTGGTGCAGCGACCAAACCGCTCGTCCGCGCGGTGCAGCCACGAATTAGTCGCCACATTAGGTTTTATAATACCTTAAAGGCTTAACCAGTTTTACACTGATCCCGCTTGATATATTTGATACCTTACAGTAGCAGCCGTTTTTTAGTTTTTTGATCCTAGCCTTTTGTTGCTTGTATAGTTTAATAGTTGCTAAGATAGTTAATCACTGCAAATTTAGTTTTTTTGTGACTTAATAGAAAGTCGCCAAAAAAATATCTGTTGCCGTGTTATTTGTTTGCCTTTAAATGATCACACGTCAGACATAGGATCTTGATTGACTTTTGACAGATAGTGTACGTACACTGCCTAAATATTTTAATTATTAAGGGTTATAGGCTATAGGGTAAGCTTTGTAACTACAACGTTATGCGTCAACCTTAAAGGATGATGGGCTATAATTTTACAGGGCGTCCTTCGTCGTTTTATCAGCATTTCTCTAAGTGTAAAAGTGGCATAATATTATGTACCACCACAACATAACGTACAAAAATTTTAAAATATTTTATTATTTACGTTTGTGACAAAAATGAAAGGGTATATAAGTCGTAGGTAACAATAAGAACAAAGACACCGTCTAGCATGCCGTAGATATTGCAAACAAAAATCGAAACACTAATGGAAAAGTAATACCGTGCATTTGATGCAAAAACTCACAATATTCTTACAATATAACGTCGTCGACGAGATTTAATAAGTAGATCTTTCAGAAAACGTAGGATGCTGGAAATATCCCTAGCATTTTATTTTTCTTTGCCATTTTCATTTTTGCATCTTTACCTTTTTGATGAACGAAATATGACTTAAATTAATTTTTTCAGTTCGTAGACGGCTTTTTGATTTCGTGGTTGTACGTCGTAGAATATAGATATCTGCATCTAGTTTATCCAAGATTATATTTTTCAATCTTCTATGACGTAAATATATGAAGTGTCTTACATCTTAAGGCCGCATATAACGAGGATTAGTGAAATTTTGTGTTTATATTTTCACTAGAACTTTGACCACAAGTAAGCATTCAAACATTTTTTGTAAGTTAGTTACGTTCCTTACCAAGGTTGGGGTCAGCTTAAAATTTTGATTTAAATCCATTTACCACTAAAAAAATGTGTATTAAAAATTATCCTCTCAAAATTTTATTTCTTCTAGAATTCAGCGAAAACAAATACAGGAATAAATATTTTTACGCCAAAATGTTTCAATCATGATTCCGGAGGCACCCATCAGCTTCGTTTTTGATAAAATATACCAATTATAAAGATAAATTGCATTGTTTACAAATTAGAACAATCTGTTGATGTGTGAGAGCAACGCCTGATCATGAATATTTGGAACAAAAAATCCACAGGCACTTGATGGAAAATAAATGAATGACATCAGTCAAATCTGTGTGTCAGAGCCTGATTGTCTATCATAGAAAACCTAGAGCATGTTCACAAATATATCCCAGTATACTGGCAGCTCTTTACGTCTAGAATCGCCGTGGTCCCATACCGTTGATTCGTGTCGAAATATTTTCCAGTGAATTTTCGAATACGTATTTCTTGTAATGTAATTATAATACGTCAAGCTAATACTATTGGAATACTAGTACAAAATAGCGCCGTAATTTGACGTCTTGGGCAGTGGTCAGTAGACTGGGTTTTATTCTGGAACCTTGTCAACATTTTTGGTTTACAAATACTACAATATTGCTTTGTTACCTAAATTATTTGGAGAGAGACTACCTATGATGCTATTTGATAATTTATGTTCACCAAACGATCATTTTTACGGTTTTGGTAGGTTTGAAAGTCAAAAAATGCAAACATTACAGCTAGTCAGAAAACAATGTACAGATTACCGCAACACAGAGACAGATTTTTACGTATACATGTCAAAACATTGTAAAATGATATATGATATGTCCAATCCATAGCAATAGAAAGAATTATTACATCTTAGCACTAGAGTAATAAAATCTGCACAAGAAATCGTAAAAATAATATTATCATACGGATAGATTTAGATATTTTGTAGATACCTACACCATGATTTTGGTGCACCTCGGGAGAATATAACTAAGGATTCTACATTATTTAAGAAAAAATAATGTGATCGAAATGAAATGCCCTAAAACCTTATTTGATTTTATCAAAAAAATATATTTTATGAACAATAATCGCGACGGCATTTAAAAGTACTACACCATGATTTTGGTACACCTCGGGAGGAAATAACTAAGGATTCTAAATTCTTTAAGAAAAAATAATGTGATCGAAATGAAATGCCCTAAAACCTTATTTGATTTTATCAAAAAAATATATATTTTATGAATAAAAATCGCGACGGCATTTAAAAGTAAAAACTAAAGAGATTGCATTTATGCAATTATTAATTCTTTACTCACGACAATTTGATGCAATGTACAGGAACCGTAATTTTTTTCCGGACCAAAAAGTATCCTTCGTCCGTTCTTCACCTAATTTCATAAAAAATGGTTCGGCATGAAAAGGTAACAGACAGACTATTCTAATATTAGTATAGATTATTATTAAAGTTTAAATTGAATAAGATACACATTTCGTAAATATTTCAAACACTCACCCGCTACCGGTTGTCATTATTAATGTCGAACAGAAAAGGCCTAAAAATTGCATTTTTGTTTTGAATATTTTAGACCTCTTAATTATTCATTTAAATATTTTGTATCTATATTTTGTTGTTATGGTGATTGGTGACAGCAAAAATAATAAAATATTCTTGAAAATTTAAGTTCTCTAGCTACCGAGTTTACTTGATATACACCCTGGAGACAGACAGACGGATATCTCTTTTGGAAACAGATTCCTAAAAAATTAAAATGACAAAGAAAATATGAATATGATCTGCATAAGTATAATGAATATATTATTATTATAATGAAAACAAAAACGTTACCTTTACTGCAAGTAGAGTTATCGTTTTTGAACTTGTGGAGGGTGTTAGGTATATTGATTCCAGGTGATATAAGTGATCATCATGGGGCTACACTCTACATCTTATTTATTAAAGCTATTGCAATAAACCCAAGCACAAGATTCTCATTGAGGTCATAAAATAAGCTCCCTATTTCCCAGCAGTAAGCGAGCTGTTTTATTCTAGTTAAGAACTTTTGAATCTACTTTACCGAATTTTAAATCTACTTCGATATTAATACTTTGGTATGTGTATGTGTCCCTTATATAAAGTTCACTGTGAAAGTATCAGCGTTAAAAGAGTTGCTTTTGAATTCCAATGTTTCTATGGAAAATACGCCAATATCATGAACATTTGCGATGAAGTATGTATATTGTATGGGTAATACTTTATTTTGTTATACATTGTAATTTGTATAAATGTATTATTATGTGGAAATACTTTTTTATGTTCGTGAGTACAGAACAAATATCATATTTAAATATCTATAAATACATCATTTTATTATAATACAAAATTCATTAAAGATTTCGTTTATCAAGTTATGCATAAGTTATGAACATGGCCTCTCTGTTAATCATTACTCTGTATGTCGAGTTTACCACGTGATTACATTATTTCTGAAAATACTAAAATCGACTACGGCTTGATATGTAAATATGTACCTTTCGATTCATCTATTGAGCTAGTTTGTCTTAAATTCTAAAATGTCAGTCGCCTATAATCCCGCCTTAAATAGAAGTTTTAAATCATAGTACATCAATGCTTCTCATATTATACAGGTAGGTAAAGTGGACTTAAGCATTTCAAAACAATTTTCAGCTCGGATACAATTTTTTCCACAATTTATATTTAAATCTGGGTGCAATTTTAATTGTTAACTATAACGCCACTGTACCATGCAAACACCGCGTTACTTTTTAAAGTAAGTGCATAAAATGTGTTTGATTAAAGAAAATACTCGCTAGCGAGAAAGTGGCAAAAATTTTACACATAAAAAATACGTTTCACACAGTTAAACATTACGTTGTGTTAATTTCCACTCTTACTACACTAACATGCATTTTGTATTTTGCCTCAAAGACTCATAATATACACTATACAGCTTGCAACCAAACTAAATAATAATAATAAAATACTTTAGAGTATGTTATATGAAAAATGCCTCTACAACGCCATGAATTTTCCATACATAAATAAAAATAAAAGTTACTTGTTTAGCGTTGCTACTTTCACAGTTAAGTGTCCTAAAGTCCCACGCAATAAAATGAATGTTATCGAAAAAAGAGATACCTACAGGTACAATATAGCGGTGGGATCCTGTACTTTATATAAAATCAAAAATTAAGAGACACATACACACCCTAAAATAATATTACTTAGTTTTGTAAAATCCAGTAAACGTGTTTAAATAAACAAACATTTAAAGTACACAATTGAGTACATGAATGATTAAGGTACAGCTTATTTCCTTAAGACGTTGTTTAAAGCGGACACCAGATTAAGAGTCCCCAGTCTCCAGATATAAATCTTTCAACACTCATTCCCGGCTCAGAGATCTTCGCTAAGGCCGTATGTCCAGAGTCACCGGGACGTCACCGACAAAAATTCAAAGAAAATGCCACTTTGTTACTTAATAGGCTAAAGGTTTTATTTTGCTCTACCCCACTACCAAGCAACATCGGTTTCACTAGAACACTTAATCACCAGACCAATGTCGGTAGAAAATGAAACCTGAGGCCTAGGTCTTAAAGTAGAAATTTATTTGAATTTTTGTCTGTGACGTCCCGGTGACGGTGACGGTGGAAAAACCGCCTACAACGGCTATTAGCTCCGGTGCCGAAGTAATCTTAAATAAAGCGCCAAATGAGGTATTTAAATAGCGGATTGCAAGCAAAACTCACTAATTGGACTTAGTTTAAATTGAATACGAGTTGTACGATTGTTGTAAAAAATAATGTGGCTTTCAATATGGCTTTGGGCTTTGGGTTGAGTGTTGCTTTTTATTTACCACTACGATACCTAAATATTTTGTCTATTTTTTCATTCCTTATGTATATTTTTCATGTGTGCACATTAAAGAATATTAAATTTATTTTAAATTCCATTTATATTGTATTGTTTTTGGAACGAAGTTCCTTATTGCGCGTTGCGAAAGGGGGCTAGACAGAAAAGCGTGTGTTTCTCTCTCTCTGTCTCTCTTTTTTTTTTTGTGATGAGTGTACATACAGGTTTTTGTGCATAAGAAATAATAAACTGGAACTCCGTTCCACCCGGGTGTCCCTTGACACCTCTCAAGTTTATCTATTTATTTGGTATGTCTTAAAATCTAGTGATCATTATACGAAGCATTTTATCATAATATTTTGTTGCCAAAATAAAATTACCTGTCTACTTACAATACGAATCTTTAACTCAGATAGTCCAATAGATACCTAATTGTTAAAAAGTTTTCTCAAATAAAGTACAATATTATATCAAATTGATCACTGAAACAAAGCCATTAAAGAAAACAGTTTGTGAGAAAGTTCCGGAAAACATTTTTCTTCGGCCCCTCAAATGATTAGTGGACCCTCATAATGTGGCTTCTTATTTTCTGAATAGTGATTAGGCCATGGGAATAATTTCCCCTACCTTATTTATTTTTCGGAACGCGGGGAACATTTTTTCAGGAGTTTTTAGCTAATAATGTTCTAGGTACACAACGTACATGAAACAAAAAATATATAGTTTCTTTCGTTTTACTACGGTTACAAAATACAATATTTTTTTAGTTCATAATCTCCCTATTCCCAAAATAATTCGTAATGTCAGATATTTTGTTATTTAAGCGAACATAAAATGTTTTATTAATTTATTATAGGTGACGTTACATTTACTCTACAAACAAATTCCAACAATTTATTTATTGTTATGATAATGAGAACATTACATTACTTGACTAACTCTATCACAATGAAAATTTTATTCGAAAATTAATTTAACAACTGAATAATTAATTTTATCCAATATTCGAGATCATTACTCAAAATTAATAATCCGCAAAATTAATTTAAATCCAAACTTTCTCAAATCTTCGGACTCGAAGGTAAAGTTGAATTATAAATGTACAGGGTGTGGCGAAGCGATCCGAAATACAATAGCACTTTCAATGTGACTTACATTCATTTAGATTTCTAGAATTCAAATATAATATGTAAATTACTTCGAATCTGAGATTAAATATTTGAATTGAAACGAAAATTGAATAGTGAATTGAAATGCATTAATTTTTCATGATAATAAATCAAAGTTTTATTTTTTGATAGTGATGTTTAAACATTTATTTATTACAACTTTTTGAACAAAACATTTGGGATAAATTTTTATATTTTAATTATTATTTTCTACACTTACAAAACATTTTATGAGTACCTAAAAGCATATTTTGTTTTTGTTTAATTCTGTAACGACAACAAGATATTTTATGTTACTTAAAAACTTATATACAAAAGCAATCACGCTCTATAGCATTTGATGACGCAGGGTGAAAACCGCGAATAGTAAAACGGAGTCACCAAGACACCCCTCTAATGTAACCGATAAATCACAGGAGTGCTGTACTAAATTATACTTAGTGTACAATTTATACGCTAACCGAATTTAATAAAGACATGCATCAACTGCTTCAGCAATTGAATTATGTTTCAGAAACAGAATCAGAAATATGCGAAGGTGAAGGGTTTTGTTATTTCTAAGGCGCTATGCCTTTCTGAAACTTCTAGACCGTTTTGATGAAATTAGCTTGTGGCTTAATAGCTTACACACGTACTATTTATTTGTTTTTGGATCAGAAAAATATTATTATTATTATTAAATATATATATATTATTTATTATTAATTATTAGATATTTTTAATTCAATAAAATGTACTTTGATGAAATTGCCCGCATGTAGGTAAGAAGGAATATCTGAATTATTGTAAAACACAATCAAATCAGGAAAATAGTTTCACTTTTTTAAACTTAATCATAATCGTTAAAATATGCTGAATATGAGTGTGTAAATATGTACTTATTGACTTATTGAAAAGCTGTTTACGTCTCACCGATTTGTTTTAACAAAAATATTTTATCCGTCCTTTTCATATTACTTCTGACTTCATAAAAGAGCATCGGGGAATCAAACTGTCCCATGTCCATCAACAAAATAGGCCATTTACAAATACGAGAATCATATCCGAACACAAATTAAACAAATTAGGTTTGCGTAAAAATTTCGCGCTCCAGTTCTCACGCGGTTATGTCCCCTAAGAAAATATTTAACCTTCCTCCCTCCTTCTTCTGTTGTTCAAAGCAGATTAATGTTTGTACTTGGCTATTTGCACTGTTCTTCATAAAAATGGTCCAAACGGAATAAAGAAGGGAAAGTATAAGCCACGTTTTTATCTCTTGTAATCCTTTCGGAACCGCGTTAAAACTGAATAATTTATGAGCGTGCTGCTTCATTCGATTTTATATGGGCATTAAAGGATCGTGAACAAATTATTATTTACGCGTGAAATATATTATGAATGGGATAAGAATAATTTTAACATTGCGCTCTACAATTATTTGCGAACGAATTTAAGTAATGAATTTAATCATTGTCACTGAAAATCATTAATTAAACAACTGAAAACTAAAATCACAGGCGCTTTTACTTCATTGAAACTGTTCTAAAAAGGAGCTAAGGTCTATTGACAATGAAAAAACATCGCATGAGCAATATTTTGTCTCCACCTTTCTCAGCCATATTACATCGAAGGAGTTGACAATAAACAGCAAGATTGTCAACATTTCCTGGCAACAATTGCAAGGAGGTCAGGAAATCGAAGAGATTTGAAGTGGTCCGGCCAGGCGTGAGTACAAATACCGCCTTTGTGGTTCCGCACGTAATCTTCCGTCTCGGGGTTTTAATTACTTTGAAGTTGTGGCCGCCGGCGCTTCTTCGCGGCTTATTGGAAGAATTTGTAGATAATACATATTGTAACATGACGTGTTGGGAACTTTGCTCCTTATTTGATAGCAAATTGGTAACATTTGTACATACTTTTCGACCGAATTTAAAACTCCTAAGTTAGCAACCCATAGGTTTAGTGTGTTTGTGTTTTTTTTTTTCAATGAAAAAAATACTTTGTTATATTTTATATATTTACTATACCTTTAGCTAGAGATGAATACATAAGATAGGATTCAAAACGAAATTTACCATTGATAGCAAATATTATTTACTTATACAAGTCAAAAGCACATTCCCACACGAAGATACAACATAATTCACGTGTCAACTTATTAATTTACAAAATGAACGCGTGAGCCGCGGCGTGCGGTTTGTGAGCACACCTTGGAGTAAACAGTTACGTCTACACAAATTTCAGAATTATTGTATGATATAAACTTTATTTCTAAATAAATAGGGATCATTTTCGTACAAACTCCAAGGTAAAACAATTGTAAACGGAGTATGAACACCCTATAACGAAGCAATCTAAATCTAAACGCAGTGCCAATGACTTCTTTCAATAGACGTCGACAAATATTGACTGGCTTTGATCCAGACTCCGTTCATTTTGACTCGAGTGTTCTAATTACGTTCAAACATTAGATATGCCTTCAACTTGCGCTACCCTTACCTATTAGTATTAGTATAATTTATCGTCATAGCGTAAATGTGTCTTCCTGTTTGTTCGTTATTTTGATGAATTATTATAAAGATGAAAAAAAGTACTATCAGAAAATTTGGTCGTGTTACGTCAAACCCATCCGACAGATCACAATTAACATTGAATTGGCATGATCCGACCAAATAACGTTGGTCTGTCAACATTACTGCCTAGGAATCAATTTCCTTGATGCTACTAGTTTTTATCACCGTCAAAGGAAGGCTTCCATGATAAACAAATGTCTACGGACGTTGCGGGTAACTATTGAAGTTTGGTCTTGGTTTTGGGTATTCGAAACGAAATGTATGAAACACTAATTTTAAATCTTAGATTCCAGATTCAGTTCAAATTCGGGACGAAGTTCCTCATCGCGCGTTGCGAAAGAGAGCTAGACAAAAAAAAATAAGACGAAAAGTTGTAACGACACAAAAGTGTCGATAAAACCGCACGTATATTGCAAAAATGTTATACCTAGTTGTACTCTCGTAAGCCGTGCGGTAGCGCGTGTTTCTCTCTCTTTCTCTCTCGCATTAAGCAGTGTGGTGTAGCGACGTTTTTTATGTATTATCAGAGAAGTTGATTCCTATGCAGATCGGGGACCTACGTAGTTTGGTTGCTTTACGTCAAACCCAGCCGACAGATCACAATTAACATTGAATTGACATATTCGACCAAACAACGTTGATCTATCAATTGCATAGGAATCAACTTCCTCGATGGTACATAAGAAAAACTGGAACTTCGCCTCATGAACATAATTCTAAAAGGCCTACTGTAAAATCGCGCAGATTTCTTCACTTCGTAGATTATCACAGGACCATGAGTCTTATAGACCGCTGGCTCGTTGTCTTTATCGAAGGACCATGTTTCTAAAGAGTGACAATACATGGACAGTACAAATCAACAGGGCGAAAGAAATATTATGTCCCCATTCACATAATATCATGTGGAAATCATTATCACATCTTAATATATATATTTCTTGTGTGCGTGAGTATGTGACTGAACTCCCCCTAAACGACTGGACCAATTTTGATGAAATTTTTTGTGTGTGTTCAAGGGGATCTGGGAATGGTTTAGATTCACAATTTTGTCCGCTGGACAATGTTTTTTTAATTAATTTTTAATTTATTAGTAGTTGTTGATTTTGGAATGTTTTACATTGGATCCGACAGTCGGCTGCCATCGCAGTGTCAAATTTTAAATAATATTCGAATTCGGATTTTAATTTTAGTCTGTCCGACAGTTAGCGCTTCGACCAAATTTAAAAAAAAAATACTTTATATACTTAATATGGCAAAGAAACGTTTGCCGGGACAGCTAGTAGTAATATATTTTTTTATGTTTGCCTTAATCTTTCGTTGAATTTGCAAATAAGAAAAAGATTGTTTAAGTCACGCAAAAAGTATTTTATGCAAATAAGACAAAACTTTGTTAGACACTTTAACGTTAAATATTCTATCATAACTTCGAAAAATATGGCTACAGTAAATTAAAACTTTTTGTTTATGTATTTCAGATGAGAACTAAATATTAATAAAATTTAATAAAAGACCTAATGCTAAAATTTTAATCTTATATCTAAGATCAAAATGTTATTTATATTTCATCAAACAAGTCAAATAAGTAATTTTTGGAGTTTTGGCCAATCACAGCGTTGGACACGTCTGGTTCGACATACTATTTTGTGACTTGACATTCAGACGTTCGCGTTTTCTGTGCGTTTTCTGCCGTAGCCAGTAGCGTTTATGCTGGGGCCACACTGACGAGAAATGTCATTAATTCTTGCGTTAGCATTTTCGCATTAATTAATGACATTTATCGTTAGTGTGGCCCCGGCATTAGGAGAATACGCGAGCTGAATCCGCATGCAGAAAACGTGCACGTCTGAACGGGCCCTGATTGGAAACATCCATTCTTACGGTGCGTCCACATTTGTATCATTTGCGTGATCAGATCTCCGATCAGATCTCCGTCGCGATCATCGCGCCGTATCAAGTATGAGTATCATAGTGTGGACGCCTATTAGATCATTCTGCCGATCATGCGTGTATTTGATATGACAAGTATCAGATACGCGGTTAATAGCGATCGGGGCGTATCATGATACGCGTATCATTTTGATACACTTCGATGATACGCGACGGAGATCTGATCGGAGATCTGATCGCGCAAATGATACAAAATATGTGGACGCACCCTTATACAATTTAGTTATCGAATAAAGAACAAAGCTGCATTAATGTTGCATTGAGACACCAGAATCGGGGTCCAGATAACTTGGAACTAGGAGTTCCCAACTTTTTGCACGATCCCACGTCGTCCGGACTTCAAATAATTGGAAAGTCCCTTTTAACATTTTTATTGTGTCTGGGCGTATTAAAAGACAGCTCCCTAAGCCTGTTGTAAACCATATTACGAGTGAAACTTTCTATAAAAAGAAGTCGTTGAAAGTTGAAACTAATTTTTTTAGGCATGACCTCAATATTTTGAGACCTGGGAAAGGACATAGAGTACTTCTTATCCGGAAAATATGCAGTTCCCATGCGATAAACGAATTTTGGCGCAACAGAGTTGCGGGCGTCACCCAACAAGTTATGAATATTATGTAAAGAATCCTTACAAGGTACTTAACATTAGGGCGCAATTTCATTAGTCGTTAAATCGTACGGTATACAGCATGCGGGGAGTCTATGACAACTAATTGACAACCTAATGGCGCATTGTCATTGGTAGTGGCATGCGTTTCAGAAATCTCCCGCACCCCGCATGCGGGCCCTATCAGCCAGTAAAAATGCGCCATTATTCACATTGAGATTATTCTCTCTATATAATCTCTTGATAAATAAGAAAACTGAAAAAAGCAAGACATTTTATTTCTTTGGTCTGTGTTATAAAATTTTATGAAAACTTAAATTCAATACTGATAATCCACGATTTGTTTCATTAAGTTTGTATCTTACTTATAGATGTATATTTTTACCCAAATAAAAATTTAATAGCGTATATAAATAAGTTTACTTTCCAATAAAGGTCGTGAGTGAACGAACTCTGGTTAAGGTCGATAGCACACTCAGATATATTATAGCCTGTGTAAACCGATTGGGCTCATAGAACGACTAATTAGCACTTTTTATTGTAAAAACGCAAAAGTTTTTTTTTTTCGTTTGAAGACGGGTAGAATGTTCTGAACTATTTTTTTAAAGTTTACTAGCCTTTGATAGTAAATAATATTTACCATAATATTCGTCAATAATAAAATTGTGATCGTTTACTGTGCGTGCTATCATGGTTCAATCATGGGTGGTAGCAATCATGGGATATCTATAATTGGCCCAACGTAAAGAAAAATATAATTTTCTGATTTTGAAATTGAATCATAATATATTAATAATAGATGGACACAAAATACATAAATTTTCACATGTCAACCGTCTACCTAAACTATAATGAAATGTCGACATAAAAAATACGATTTTACGAGCTCCAAATATACGGAGCTGAAAATTCTGTTCGATGGGATTTCGGCAATTATCCTAATCGGCTTATGTCTCAGCGTGACGTTGCTAGGCAACCGACCACTAATCTCACTGAATCTCACAGTAATTGCCCTCTACACTACACGGGGATACCTTTAATAAATCAATTGTTAATTTGTAGTAACGCTAAGAATTTAATTTGAAGCGTAAGGTTTTGAGGTTTACTGTTACGAGGTATTGTATTACGAATCGAAGCATGTAAGATTGGCTTTAGTTTGGTTAATTATTATAATATTAAAGGATATTTTTCAAAATGCTACAATTTGTGGAATGAGATATTTGACATAAAATTTAATTAGATAATAGTAAGAAGTAAACATTTTCCACCGATATTATTATTAATATAGGAGAAGGTGGTAATGTGGCCTCCACTTTGTTTATCAAGTTTTATTAAAAAAATACAGGAGTCAGAAACCTAAAAAATACATTATGGGACTTCTCATTCATTTGTTTAAACATGTCTTAGTTGGGAATAAATAAAACTCGTACAGGATTATCTAAAAAAATATTTATTCTTGACTAATCAGTCTAATCACATTTGGTATCTTGAGATCAAGTGATGGTAATATGGCCCCCTGGGGGGGTCACATTTAATGTATTGCAGAAGTGAAACTAAACGGCAAAAATCACAATTGTAATAGCCACCTTCAGATCCTATACAGGTTACATAAGCCAACAAGCCAAGGTCACAAGTCACAACTTTGACACTGTACCTATGGCTTTCCAGCTCTGACATTGGAACAAATTGTGTCGCAGAACATACATGGCACGTCCGCGTTTTCAGGAACCATATTTGTATACGAGTCGTCATAATCGGTATTTACGGCGTCTTCGTCACTTTCAGAGCTACTGCTGGATATTGTAGTGTATCTCTGTTGTCAAACGTCATTACTACCAAAGCCTTCTCCTTGTGAACCCCGGGGCCACATTACGACCAATGTCCCTCACATTGGTCGTAATGTGGCCCCGGGGGCCAAATTACAAGTATTGCTAACATTTAAACAAACGTTCCAAAAATATTTATTAAATGTCTAATTTTATATTTACCTTTTAAATTCCGTAGGAGAAGAGTTTGATGTATCCGTTGTTCGAACCCAAAAACCAAATCTTTCTATTTTTTAACAACTATCGAAACAAAATCACCCATACTTAAAAGTTTCGCCGGTCGCAAGTTTGAACTCGACAATCGAACGTGACAGCTTCTGTTGGATTTGTACGGCACTAAATTAGCAGCATGCCGCGAGCATCCCGTTGCACCATAATTATTAATTAGATAGCGTTGTTAAAACATTAAAATATTGAAGGGGGCCAATATATATGCAGGGGCCACATTACCACCTTTTCCCAATATACTTAATTTAAGGGCAAGTAATCTTTTCTGTAATATTCTTACAAAATACAAACAGGCCAATTTCAAGCAGCCAAATTAAGGGTTTCTACAATCAAACAAAGTTATAGGCAGCGTCAAACATATAGCAACGACAACCAAAATATATTTCCAAGCCCCTTCTAATAATATGAACCAAATAAAAGGCCGTATAATATAACCTGTAGGCTGTAACAATAGGGTTGAGTGAACGAACTTGAGGTCGATTTATGTACGATTCTTTTACAGTTCAAATGTCTCACACTCACAGACAGACACCTCCGATAAGATTAATCAGTGCGATATTCAAGATAAGCTAAAAGAATCACTATTCCTCACGTCCTCGCACTGAGGATGCTTCAACATTTTAAATTTAATATACCTATCTTTTTAAAATCTTTTTGCGAACTTATTTTTTATAATTTTGCTAACAATAGAGGCTGATTTTAATGGTCGGATAACTTTTGTACTAAACATTGCTTTCATAATAATATATAAACACCTTAACAAGTGGAAAACATTGACGTATCACTGTTGATAACTTGGCTGTTATTATTGGTTGAATAACCTTTGTACTAAACATTGTTTTCATATTAATACTAGCTGTCCCGGCAAACGTTGCTTTGCCATAGTATAAAGTATTTCGCCCATATTATTTGATGAAGTGACTAAATATGTCGCCATGGCAACGTCGATCGCTATCTCGTCGCACAAACAATGGTCGCCGTCAGTCTCAGGTTGTAATAATTTACTATTATTTATTCAAAAAATGCACTTTATCAATATATAAAGTACCCAGTAGCCGATTCTCAGACCTACTGAATATGCATATAAAATTTGGTAAAAATCAGTAAAGCCGCTTCGGAGGAGTTCGTGGACTAACATTGTGACACGAGAATTTTATATATTAACTAGCTGTCCCGGCAAACGTTGCTTTGCCATAATATTTTACTGAAGTGACCAAATAAGTATGTTACCATGGCAACGTCGATCGGTATCCCGTCGCACAAACAATGGTCGCCGTCAGTCTCAGCTTGTAATAATTTACTATTATTTATTCAACAAATGCACTTATCAATATATAAAGTACCGAGTAGCCGATTCTCAGAGCTACTGAATATGCATATAAAATTTGGTAAAAATCAGTAAAGCCGTTTCGGAGGAGTTCGTGGACTAACATCGTAACACGAGAATTTTATATATTAGACTAGCTGTCCCGGCAAACGTTTCTTTGCCATATTATAAAGTATATCGCCCGTATTATTTTATTGAAGTGACTTAATAAAGTATGTCACCATGGCAACGTCCATCGCTATCATGGTCGTCGTTTTTCTCGAGTTGTAATAATTTACTATTATTTATTTAACAAATGCTCTTATCAATATAATAAGTATCGAGTAGCCGATTCTCAGACCTACTGAATATGCATATAAAATTTGGTAAAAATCAGTAAAGCCGTTTCGGAGGAGTTCATGGACTAACATTGTGACACGAGAATTTTATATATAAGATAAGGTATATAAACACCTTGACAGATTGAAAACATTGACGTATCTTTACTCATCCGACGGTTGATATATTGGCTGTTATTATTGGTTGAAAACTTGGCTAAGTTTTTAATGGTTAAAAATTTGATTTCAGAATAATATTGTTGGTTCGTCATATTTTCTTTGTTTTGTTCCATTTGAATGTAAGATAACTCTATTCATATAACATCATAATAACCTTTGTCTTCCTTGTCCAATTTTAATGAAATAAAAGTAAAATATTACGTACATTATTTTATTTCTGTTGCATTTAAATACAACTAATTTTGGATTCGAAATTCAACAAACATTTAAATATTCAAAATGACAAAAGCAGCGGCGTAAGGACCTAACCCTCTGGAGTGCGCGTTAGGCACGGTTCATCGGGTTCTCGAGATGATTGAACTGATTGGGCAGATCGCTATAACAAAAGATACACGGGGTCTAAAGTACCCGCTATCTCCAAATCTCTCTGTTCGATACAAATGAGCTACGAAACAGAATATTTTAAGTATGCGTAATGCAATGTTTTTGAAACATTTTATGATTTACTGCTAAGATAATAAATTGAAATCGCTAAGTTAAAGAGTTTTCATTAAGAATACTATAATTATTTAGTATGTAGGTAATTGTAAAAAAATTAATTCATATAAAATATAAGTGCTGCTTGTCATAAGCAGCATTAACTACACACTATATATTTTAATGTTTCATAATATTTTTCTTCTGCAGAAAAATAAACAAAACACTTCTGAGAAACGTATATTACTAAGTTTCCGTTGATAGCCAACTTACTAGGCTTTCATAAACAGCTTAGGGAAAATGATAATAAAAATAAAAGGGGCTCTGTGACAAGTATAGAGCATATTGAGCTTCGCCAGAGCCCGGTAATATCAGTTACAATGACTGGGCGTTCATAACACAAGTCGACATTACGACAAATATTTTCTGATTTGGGGCTTCTGTATTATATTCGTTGTACAGTCGGAATAAAAATAATGTTTTTCTTGTTTTGTTGATGTGTAGTTAAAAACTGTATATTAATGTTATAAAAATTATTTTGCAATCTAATTCTGTTGAGCACTAAGTATAATTAATATTATTAGATTCTTTAGATGTGTTTAATTACTGTGGACGAAGCAGTGTTACGATTACCTAGTTCAACGCTATATTTTGAAACTGATCCAGAGCAAAGTTTGTCGATATCTCTTACGAGTCTATAGTTCTTTACATATTAAATTTTATACCTACATAAAACAGTTCATTTTAACAAAAAAAAAAATAACGATACACTAAGAATAGGTACAAAATTATCAGACATTTTGCGCAATTTAAAGGGCAAATTACAAAGTACCTATAAGGGCAACCAGCAAAGGTCGCTTAGTAACAAGGTTATTACAGGCATTTGCGGTGTCGTCTGCACGGTCGGCCCTAGCTCTAATTCACTTAATTTGGGCCTTAAATCTCATATTGCAAAATGGACGCACTCTATAATTGTGTTTGGCAAACACCGCCCGGCCAATCCATTAGTAGCAAGGTATTGTTTGTATGAGAATGTTACTTGCTATAACCAAATTATTGGCTTTATAAGGCTTTATTAGGCTTATACTGGGGTCCGTTTTCTACTTCGGAGTATATAATACTAGATGGCGCCCGCAACTCCGTTGCACCAAAAGTCGTTTATCGCGCGGGAACCGTACATTTTTCCGGGATAAAAAGTATCCTATGTCCTTTCCCGGGACTCAAAGTATCTCCACACCAAATTTCAGAAAAATCGGTTCAGCGGTTTGGGCGTGAAGAGGTAACAGACAGACAGACAGACAGACAGATAGACAGACAGATAGACACACTTTCGCATTTATAATATTAAGTATGGATTATAAAAATAATAAATAAAAAAATAAAAAAATAAAATGTCTTTATTTCAGGTATCTCAACGACCCATAGCATGTAAGAATTACATTAATATTAGCATCACACAATTCACAACTAAAAATTTTTTTTAAAATTACCAATAGGATCATGCAGCATAATAATTATGATAAAATAGACTTAAATTGATTAGAAGTCATAAATAAAATTGAACTCAATAAATTAAAACAAAATTAATAAATACATTAAATTAAAATTAATAAATAATAATTCATTGTCTAAAATTAAAATTAAAATCAGTGGTTAGGTGTATAAAATTAAAATACTAAAATAACATTCAAAACTATGCTGGATTTCTTAAATCTAAAAATTAATTTATTTACGTCAGAGTGATGCCACGACTGCCTCCATACCAAACATGTTTATCACAACAGTGCCTGATGTAGGGGCAATCGAGTCTGTCAGCTATCATGGCTAAGACATTGTTGGAGCTAGCCCTTACTCTGCGCACGAGGGACGCGCAACGCTTGCGCATGGTAGCGTAAAAACAGTCGGTTCGCGCCTCGGCAAACATACCAGAGGCACTGCAAAAGCGTGGAAGCCCCAGTATCGCTCTAAAAGCATTATTGAACTGGACACGGATGGCGTTGTATGCCCGCTGCGTATAGTCAGCCCACAGAGCGCAGGTGTACAGCGAGGTGCAGTACGCACGGAAAAGCATGATCTTCACCCCGATTGAACAACGCGCGAATCTGCGGGCCAGCATATTCGCCCGGACAGACAACGCCCTCCGCTCCCTCTCTATATCAGGGTCATCCCTTAGGACGGCGGTGACTATATGTCCGAGGTATTTAAATTCATAGACTCTCTCTAAAGGAGTATTATTTAGGCATACTGGTGGTATGCTCGCAGGACATCTAGCGCCGCCGACCTCGAAGACCATAAACTGACTTTTAGTCGTGTTGTACCTCAGGCCATGACTATCAGCGTACCTCTCACAGACCCGTATCAGCTCCCTGAGGCCGCAAACTGATGCACTCAAAAGCACCATATCGTCGGCGTAGCTGAAGTTGTTGACACAGATGTCATCAATATGACAGCCAACATGCTTGCTGCTGAGCTCACAAATCAGCGCGTCCAAATATATATTGAACAGGGTTGGAGAGGTTAACCCCCCCTGTCTCACCCCGCATTGAAGCCGATACGGCTCCGACATTGCGCCCGCCCATCGAACGTTGTTGACCTGGTGTGTATACCAATACCTGAATATTTCGATGCACTCTGGTGGTAAATTAAGGTCCTCAAGTTTTTTCCAAAGAATATCATACACGACCAGGTCAAACGCCTTAGACAGGTCGAGGAAACACGCAAACACTGGAGTCTTTCGACTCGTGTAATATCTGACGGTGTGCTTAAGACATAGTATTGCACTCTCTGTCGACAGTTTGGGTCTAAAACCGAATTGATTGTGGTGCAGATTTATGTGACTCTCAAGCTGTAAATTAAGCACACCGTCAAATACCTTAGCAGCAACTGTGGCCAACGAGATAGGTCTATAGTTGGATTTATCGGAAAGATTTCCTGTCTTATTTTTGACAATAGGAACCACAATTGTCCTCAACATGTCCACAGGAAGATAGGAGTGACTCACGCACAGTGAATAAAATAACGCAAGAATTCTGTAAATATGAGGTCCAGCATGCTGAAGATGCTCGATACTGAGGCCATCATGTCCAGGGGACTTTCCTCTTGTCATATTTTTAATAATTGATTTCACTTCATTGGTTTTAACCTTGAAATGTACCTTTCCACTAGCATGACCCCCATCGACCATCCCAGCGGCTGACCTCACCTCTGATTGCACCATAAAATGCTTTTTAAAAATATCTGCAATCATTTTTTGATCGCTAACACCATTGACACTCCCAGGAAGGCCAGCTCTCAAGTCACACCTTTTAGTGCTTTTCCAAAAACTTTTGAAATCACCTGCCGCGTGCTTTTCAGCAAAGACATCCATTTTTAATTGGTCTTCGTTATTTTGGCACCATTTCAAGCGTGATTTAAAGACCCTTCTGCTATTAATCATCTCATCGTACACGATACCAGACTTAGGCCTGCCACACATCACCCATTCTGTAAACTTACATCTAGCCCTCCTGTGAGCCTCAATGACGTGTCTATTCCAACCCACCGTGCGTCGGCCACGTCCACCACTATTTAGGTTCCCTCGACTAGCACGAGCAGCATTTCGAAGGGCTGACACAATATCGGAGTATAGTCTGTCCAGCACCTTCCGATGTCCAACATTACAGCAAAAACTATCAGCGCACTTAACAAATTCTAGTGGAAAATCAATACATCTTAGACGTTTATGACACTCTCTGGCGTAAACATTTATCTGTTCAGTACTTCTTTCCCCCCAGACCACCTCTTTGTTACATGCATCAATCTTACTTGGAATTAATTTAGTTGTTAATAAATTAAAATTACATACCAGTATGAGCGGGAAATGGTCCGACCAGAAAGTGTCATAATCCACATACACTTCTACAGCAGCTTGCTTAGCTGATTGCGTCAGTATACAATGGTCCAGCCAGCTGCAGGTTCCGTGAGCATCACTTATGAACGTATATGTACCGGAGTCCACACCCAAATACTCGACATCATAACAAGACCAGAGCTGCTCATCACAAAAATAAGTTAGTTCTTGATAAAACAATTCACCCACGTTGGCATTAAAGTCACCTAGTATTATCACCGATTCTAGTCCGTACTCATCTATTATTGCACGAATAGTACTCAAACAGTCAGTAAATTCAGGTAGGTTTATCGTAGACACGGTAGGCATGTAAACACTCATCACTATAATAGACCGGTCTTTAGTTACTATTTTGACAGCACAAATACGAACGTTGTCACACTTTAACACTGACACCTGTTGAAAAACTGTACTCCTCCAAAGTATGGCAACACCTCCGTGGGGCCTTCCACGCAGTATTCCCTTGGAGGTGTCCACAGCTGATGTTCCCGTATAATTAAATTGTGCGTCGATAGTACCCAGATAAGGAATTTCCTCCGGCAACAACCATGTTTCTTGTAGTGCTATCAAGTCACATACACCACATAACTCTCTAATACTATCCACTGACCGCTTAACATTTTTACAATTAAAAGTTGCAAATGAGGAATTATTATTTTCCATTTTCATTTAATTTTAGGCCGCTATGAAATGTTACTCGATCTTGACTACGCTTATAATTCACAAATCGTCTAAAAACTATGCCTTCTGGCCACAATTTTTCGTCGAGATAGAGAGAAAGCTTGGCTTCATTTACAAAAAATTTGTATGCCTTATAGCCCCTGTCTTTTTTCATAATAATTGGTTCTAAGAACACATAGTCCTGAGTTTTCGTATGTATATATTTTTCAATACTCTCCTTCGTTGTATCGTTATGTATATTCGTAATAAAAATAGGTATTTTTCTTTCGGCAGCTTTAAAATTAAATTCTTTAAAACTTTCATCCCGCGCTGTTCCAGACTTTCCTATATAACGGTATTTATGGATTTTCCTACGTTTTTCAACCGTTTTCCATTCATTTTGTACATAATTCATTTTATCTTCCGAGATTTCATTGATATAAGTCGATTTCTGTAGCACGCGTTCATCGTTATCGCTTTTTTCAGCTGACGTAAACAGCTGATGCACCGGTTCCGCCGCGGCCGGGCTCGCCTGCGCTGACGTCACTAGCAAACCAGTTTCGACACCGACGGCGCGAGGCGATCGTTGCAATATTTCGTATTCTTTTGAATTCACCCTCATAGATTTTTGGTTAGTTTCAAAATTTTTCGTATTTTGATGTTCCTCACCCTCTGCATTATTATTTGAGATATTTAAAGGTGAGTTAGGTAATTGTGAGAGCCCCACCGGCCCACTGTCTAAGGCCCAGGTCTCACGATTTTTATTTACTTTTAGCGCAGATGACGGGACACGAAACTCACTTTGTGATCTACAGAAATCCTCTTTTAGTTCCTTCAAATTATCAAGCGTAGCATAGGTACTTTTTATCTCATCTACAGCAGATTGAAGTTTTAATATGTCACGTAATAATTTCGTACAATCCAAATGATCAAATAAAATTGGGGGCAATTTTTCAAGTTTCTTGGCTACAAATACGGGAATTTCATCAGGATCCGTTGATTTAATTAGTTGAACAATATCCAAAATATCCCGTTCTTCCTTGCCTTTGTTTTTTCTGATTATCTTCCTTAGATCCGTTGATATGGAATCAAACAGAAGGGATTTCGACTTCTTAATTTCGTCACTATTAAACGCTGACAGACATATTCGAACTAAGGTATGTTCATCAATAACAGAGACTTTATTCTGTATGTAAGCAAGCATCTCATCGATAACGATGTTGCAATTACTGCATTTCAACACTTTCGACATTTTACGGAACAATATTTATTATTACTCGCGACACAAAGAACACATCCTGCGTATGCGAAGGCGCGCGCGCGTTTTTTTGTAGGCTGTATATATGTATAGTGAAAGTAGCTATGCTGAAAGAGCTAAATTTTTAAGATTTTTAAAGGCAAAGCGCCCCAGTGTCATGAATTTGCCCATACTAAAGTTGAAAAAAGTTACTCTTTCAGCGCTGCTACTTATACAGTGAACAAGTATACAGGGGACTCAAGCAAACCCTAAAGTAGTGTAAGCATTTTATTAGTTACTAGCTGTCCCAGTGAACTTCGTGCCACTTTAAAACCTTGCCTGGACTTCTACGAATATTTTAAGACTAAAATCAGCCCAATCCGTTCAGCCGTTTTCGAGTTTTAGCGCGACTAACACATTTGAAAATCCAATTTTATATATAAGATAGAAGATAACTTCACTGGTAGAATATTTATTGGTACAAAACCTAACACCGCGTTCCTGCTACGCCGCCGTAGCAGGTGTTGTAACTACAATATCTTCTGATTCACATCCTAAATTATAATAAAATTTTAAATTATAGATGACGTCCGCAACTTCACTGCGCCAAAATTTGTTTATCACGCGGGAGCCGTCAATTTTTCTGAGTATCCTATGTCCTTTTCCGGGACTCAAAGTACCGAGATAGGTACCAAATTTCAACCGATTTTGTTGAAATTCGGTATGGATATACTTTGAGTCCCGAGAAAGGACATAGGATACAAGACAGATAGACAGACAAAAGGACAGACAATTTTGCATTTGTAATATTAGTAGATAGGCATAGGTAGAAATAATTTATGATCTTTATAATGCCACTTTCTACTTTTACGACTATTATGCAATAGGCTTAAACTAAAGATAGGCAGACGATTCGCGCCGTTGGTTCCAAATCTGTCTGGCAGCGGACCAGAAATGTGTATAAGGTGTATAAAGCTAGTGTATGTGTATTGCCTAACTTCTGTAAAGCCCGAAGCCTGCCAAATTATGTCGAGAAAGTGCTTTTTGGTTATTTTCCAAATGAGAAACCCCTCAAGTAATTTTCGGCTTGTAAAGGTTATTTTATTTTATTTTATTTTATTTTATTTTGTTTGTAACATTATCACAAAATAAGCGGAACATAGGTAAAAAGGGCCACAACTCGAATTCAAGTGGGTCGGGCTGTGTGAAATCCTTTTTTATACTTTCTAAGCTCATTTACGAAATAAAATATTGAACAGAACTGGCAAGTTGACAGATTTTTATTGCAATTATGCCCTACTAAGTGTTTTTCGATGATTTACGTTGTAAGTCTTTCTGATAAGAATGGCGTTTTTAGCGGGGTGCAAGCTTTCAAAGATTTTCTTAATTTTAGATTTTTGCAGATTTTTTCTATTTTACACGTTTTTATGCCCTAAATTTATATAAGTTTTATTTTTTAATCATCAATCATTAAATTAATAAAATAAAAATATAAAAAACTGCAAATAATTTTCAAAAAAAAATAAAATTTTGTTATGTTCCTCTAATTTTGCCGGTGTGTTTAGCTTGGACGATGCAATTTTAGTTACATTAGTAGTTCCCTTGAGAGTAATTTATATTTTCGATTCAATTAAAATTAATAACTTACCCCTTTTCCTATAAAATTATTGTCCCTGTATAGAGATACTCTTACGTTATAGTGACCAAATACTTAACTTGCTGGTGTACCTAGTCTATCACCTATACTACTTTTCTAACTTACGTTTCAGACAATTATACACAATGCAATGTACGTCAGTATAATCAACATGAATTTTGTTATTATTAAGAGGGTAAATATCTACGTAAATATCAAATATTATGTATGTGTTTTGTGTATAAATGACTGTCGAAGCATAAACTAAATTTCTGACTGATAGACAATAAATTCATCTCCACAAGATCATTCGCTCAAATATTATACACCGAAACTATAAAATATTTTATTGCGATTGAAATCCGCTTTCCAAGCCGTAGTACATAAAAAGTTAGTTCGTTCACTCTAATTTCTATTTATAATTCAAAGCACATTCACGAAATATCTGCAATAGAGATGTTAACAATAGCGAATCGTTCATTCACTCGTTCATTCGTTCATTACGAGCAATTTATAATTTTGCCGGTCAGTTAGTTCCTGGGGTGTCGTAGAAATGTCGCTAGCAGATCTCGGTCCGGTTTAAACAACGGTTGGATCAATTATGCCAGATTCCTAATTATTTCCACTATGAACTATTGTGACAAAGAAATCCGAAAACTTACTAATTGAGTTGGGTAACTCTGAATCAACTAAGAATTCAAATGAATATTATTCATTCTATAGATTAATTTCAGATAGAAAATAATTTTAATCCCGAAAAGTTGTTGTTGTACTTGTGGACAATATTGACGACCTCTGTGGCTCAGTTGGTGAACTGTTGGTAGCTCAAGCCGGGAGTCGCGGGTTCGAATCTCGCCGACGAAATAAAAAGTTTCTAAAGTTCCTGGGTCATGGATTTGTATTAAATATATGTATATCATATAATAAAAATCTTAAATATAATATGCATAGTATAATAGTATTAAATATCCTTTGTCTGGTACCCGTACTTCAGGTACTTAGCACGGGGCCAGACTGACGTGGTGTGAAGTGTCCATAGATGTTATTATTTTTATTATTAATTTGAATGTCGTTGCAACGTAATTACTGGCAAAATCTAGTTTTATTTTGTAAAAAATCTAGTAAGATCAGTAAAAGAAAAAAAAGAACAGCTTTATCCTATCAACCTTGATCAATAGAAACGATTAGAATCGTGTCTTGTACAAATAGTACCAATCAGCCGGCCCTTTCACAATGCTCGGATAAAACGAAATAAGATCCATAATGAGAACTATCGGGTAACTGCCCCTTAATCTATTATCATAAAGTCGTCTGCAGATGTTGAAATCGCCGATAAAGATTCACATGAGGGGCCTTTTTCTGATGTACACAATACAGATTCTGTAAACAAAACTCAGTATGGATAGCTATATTGACGTACATTTTTATCGTTAAAAATTTTCATTTTTAGCACGTCATGTAGCAACACATATTTTTAACCGACTTCCAAAAAGGAGGAGGTTATACGTTCGTCTGTTTATATATTTTTTTTTGTATGTCTAACCATAACTTCGCCGTTTATGGACTGATTTTCATGATTCTTTTGTTGTTGTACAGGGTTAAATTCGAGGTTGGTACCATGTTCACAAAAGTGGTGATCTGATGATGGGATCCATGAGGAATCGAGGGGACTCCTTGAAATTTATATGGGAACATATGGTGATTTCGATTTTTTCTGAAGTATTTCAGGCATATACTACCAAAAAGTAAGATTTTGCCCTAGGGTATACCCTGGTTCTGAAGGTACCCAACAGAACTTTTGAATCCTTATAGATACAAGTTTGAGGATTTAGGCTTTATTTAAACTACTCCAAGCAAATCCTACATCATTTGTGCTGAACATAGGCTAAATTTTATTTTGGAAAAAATAGGGTTTCGTAAGATATTTGAGTTTTTCGGACGCCAGGTGAAAAAATCAACCAGAAAAGTTACTCATTTTGCGTACGCTGCCGAAACTATAAAAATAGAACCATAAAATGTTCTAAGTATTGTAGATCTTATAAATATCTACAAAAAAGTCCGCGACACACTATACTTATCTATGTCGAGTGAGGCACAATAACCATATTTTTATTTAAAAATCTTGAATTTTTTTGGACAACATTTAAACGCGTTTATTTTACTCATGCCATTAATCCTTATCAAAATAAATGATTTCATCACTAAGTACAGTTTATGTAAATAAAATTTGGTCTGTGAATGATTAAAATTGGACGTTTGGTTTTGAAATTATGGCGAAATTAAAATATTACGATAGTAGGCGTCACCAAGCGGGATGCGCTTGCGGTAGGAAGACAATCTGTGCAGTGTGCACTGTACACTGATAATGACTGCGTCCGCGTCGTCGATGTCAGTGTCGGAGTCTGTGAATTGACCTGGGAATCATTTTGCTGACCGAGTCTTTCCCGGGTAGGCTTTTTGCAGCCGTAACCGACATCCACGCGGGCAGAGCCGCAGGCGACTGCTAGTAATATGTACAACTCTAAGACAACAAGCTATAATACGAGTATTATAGCCTTGTCGTCTTACACCTAAAAAGGTAAAATTATTATTTTTTAACAAAAAATTAAAACCAACTTCCAAGGTAAAAACAAAAGTAATACTGAATCAAATAAGTAATTCTTATTCCTTATTATAGTGGCGTCTTCAGACTTCGCCTAAACCTCAACTATTTCTGTACTCAATCTTCATGCTTTTGAAGTCGGTACCAGCTTACCTTAGCGCAATTGCTATGTCAAGGATCTCAGAACTTTTCTGGGTTGGTACCGACTTCAAAAGTACGAAGATTAAGTACATAAATAGTTGAGACTTAGGCGAAGTCTGAAGACGCCACTATAATAAGGAATAAGAATTATTTGATTCTTTTTAGATTAAGAATAAGTATTACTTTTGTTTTTACCTTGGAAGTCGATTTTAATTTTTTGTTAAAAAATAATAATTGTTTAATTAGCACAAAAATTTACACATCGAAGAAAGTATCAAGAAAGTAAGCATCGAAGAAATCTTTGAAAATATCGGTCGCTATTTACGTCTTTAATGTTTGCTGGTTTCATTATTATTCGGTTCCTTTAATGGCTAAACTTTTTCTCTTTTTGATAAGAAAATGCAATAATTTTGCCAAACAAAAATAACGTGGTCAGATTATGTTCGTAGAAGTTGTCCGGAAATGGAGCGGACAAAAGCTGACAGTTTCCGTGGGGACAACGTAACATGAACAAAATGGACAAACAGCTAAACATAAATCATATTAATATCGCAATAATTATTGTAATTTATTTCAGACATAATAAACAGAGATTATTATGCGTGGAAGAATAATTGCAGTATATTGATAGTATTAATTTTAATTATAGCCATTGCAGGAAATCATAGTTTAAATTACTATATAAAAAGTACAGCAAAGAAATTTTGCTCACATTACGCAGAACAATTACTACGCTGAAATCGTACACATTTCGGAATAACAACTAACCAGTACTTTGGATTAAAAGAGGTAACAGAGAGATAGCATAAGTAATTAGTATAAACTAGCTGTTGCCCGCGACTTCGTCCGCGTTAGCATAGTAGATCACATCCCAAGTATTATTTATTGTACAAAAATATTCAATGTACAGAATTGACTTTCCTACGATTTTATTATAATTATATAGATGCTCCGCGTGGCTTCGCTTGCGTAATTTAGGAATTTCACGCAACCGTACATTTTTCCGCAAAAAATTGCTTATGTAGGGACATAAGCAATTTTTTGCGTGAAGGGTCACATGATCTATTCTTCATGTTTGCCAAATAACATAAAAATTGCTCCAGATAGTATTTCTTAAGATAATAAGCAATTTTATATAATTTCCCCCGTTTTTTCCACATTTTTATCTATTTCTTCGCTCCTATTAGTTTTAGCGTGATAAAATTTAGCCTATAGCCATTCTAGATAAATGGGCTATGTAACACTGAAATAATTTTTCAAATCCGACCAGAAGTTCCTGAGATTAGCGCGTTTAAATAAGCCCTTTCCTATAATTTCCCCCGTTTTCTCCACATTTCCCTCTATTTCTTCGCTCCTATTAATCTTAGCGTAATAAAATATAGCCTATAGCCATCCTAGATAAATGGGCTATCTAACACTGAAAATTTTTTTTCAAATCAGACCTGTAGTTCTTGAGATTAGCGCGTTCAAAAAAGCCCTTTCAAATAATTTCCCCCCGTTTTTTCCACATTTTCTTCTATTCCTTCGCTCCTATTAGTCCTAGCGTGATACAATATAGCCTATAGCCTTAGCCTTCCTCGATAAATGGGCTATCCAACAGTAAAAGAATTTTTCAAATCGGACCAGTAGTTCCTGAGATTAGCGCGTTTAAACAAACAAACTTTACAGAATTATAATATTAGTATAGATAGACAAACATAATATAACCTGTAAAATTAAAGGTATGATTTTAAACATTAAATTACAAAATCTCAAGATATAAACCTCAATTTCCAAAGACAAATTATCGGGCAAAGCCTTAGATCCGAGCGAATAATGTCCGCCGTCCGTAATACACTGGCCGGATCAAACGACATACGGAAACGCTGCGAGCTTAGTATAAACCAATTATGAGTGAAATATTAGGGATCAGAGCGAAGGGCTTTGATCACGGCAATTTCTTTCCGAGCGAGAAAAGAAGCCGCAGCGGTCAATGCGAGCTCTTAATAAATTACATAAACTGGTGGCTGGGACTAATACCACTAATACCCCCGGAATGGTGAGCCGCGGTAGCTACGCGTGCCGAGTAATCATTTTCGGACAGGATATTTACTTCCGTCTGCTAGGGTCTTATTAAGGATCCGTATGGGGCAAAAGATTGCTATTAATAAACGTTACGCTCAACCAAATTGTGGTAAATTGCTTTGATATTAAAATTGGAGTTTCGACTTCGCAATAGAAGCGTTATTAAATTACGAAGTAATAGTAGTAGTGTGGTATTACTAATTAATTACTGTCTCATTTTATTATAAAACTGGTTATTTTAGAACTTATGATTCGCGCGCGAACTCTAAGAATCGGAGGCAGGAGAATGGGTAAGTCCGGGCACTGCCACAACCACTAGACGTGCTCCCCGCAACATTTTTGACAAATCCCCAGAGCTTGCCCGTATACTAAATATCATATCAAAAGTCTTCCGGATTTTTGTGCTATTATTAAAATCCGGACGGAATCCGGACTGATGTTTTTCGTTGCCAATACTTTTACGCCATCGAACCAACTCAAATATGTAAATAGCTATATGAAAAAGTGTGGTCACATAAATAAAGGGCGATCCGCCTAACTGTACTCTATTTTCAATTAGAGTAAAAGCCGGGGACGATATGGATATTTTGTGGAATGGGAAAATAATCGAATTTCGACTGAATAATGAGAGGACCCTTCGATGAATGGTAACAGGAGAGCATGACGACACAAAGGGTATTTAACTCGCACTTAGTACTTTTTGCCCACTCCCCGCTGTTCCCTACTCCTCCCCGCCGCGCTGGACCCCGCGATTATTCCCTCGTTATCGCCCCATAACGTATGCAGGACTCCCGTTATCCATTTACCCGTTTTCTAATCCTTTGATTTATAATATCGAGAACGCGATATATTTGAATTATTCCCGCGGTCAATTAACATAATGGCGAACTGAAAGCGCGGCCACAGCTCTGGGGTATAGCGGGACGTTGGGTCATCTCATATTGCGGCGATATCAAGTAGTACTAAACATCGCATCGGTCGCGTTTTACCCTCAATTTTTTGTCTCCTGTTCGTAGTTCCTTGAAATCATCGAAAATGACAACGTAAACCATCAATGTGTTCTAGGCTATCATTCATGTATGTGAAAACGTCGCAGTGGTGCCAATACGGCAGTCGGCACAACGCTTCGCAACAGAGCTTATGGCTTCGCTTCTCTTAACGGCTGGGCGTTTCCTCAATCTGCGAAATGTATCGGTGATTGAGGTTGCGTTTCTTGTCGGAGTTATAAAACATAATTTGCTTAAGAGTTTTTAGAGACCACCTTTCCTGTTAATATCATAAGTGCGATGGTCAGTCTGAATGTCTGAACTGTTTTGATGCAGACTAGAAGGAATCCATGCATTCAAATCTACGAGAATCTTTTAATATTAACATTACAAATCATTTATCTCTCTTTGATTTAAAATACTTTACGTTATAACAACCGTTATGTAAGACGTAAAAATACTTTAATAAATATCGGAAAAAACTTTTTTATCTCCTCTTCACTCACAGTATTTACATGAACAATTTGCAATAGGCCCAATATTTCGCGGAGTTTTGTTTGCTCGAGTACCTCAGTCTACACCCGCACAGGTACTTATTAGTGGAGCCAAAGTCAAACACACCTTTTAAAACTCCAACACGAATATTTCAAAAACTTGATTCTGTTTGAACGAGTACTCAAACATTCTATTGATACAAATAATTTTGCAAGCGGGTAGAAACGATATTTCACCGAGGGTTTTATAAAACTCAGGGCCCTAGAGCAAGTTAGTTAGCTAACTTTTTCGCATTTCGCTAAAAAGCGGCGTAGATTAATTTGGGGTGTTGGTCGTAATACTTATTTACAATAATCCGACTTGCGGCGAGCGGCGTGAATTGTTAGAATAAATTTCCAGACCTGGAGTAGAGATGGGATACTGGTGAGTCGATGTTAATTTTTGAAATTTACTGTAAGGTGTATGTTAAAACAATTTATTATTTATATTATAAGACAAATTTTACAATTAACTATATTGAAGATCTCATCGTCATTAACAATAATTTAACACCTCGATCGTGGATTCTTGGAGATCTTTAGTTCTTGCGGTCGCATGCGACCGCTTGGGAACGAAAGCGATAGACAAGGTTGTCTAATTATTACTCTGTTTACAGACTCTACATAAATTTTGGTGCGTCTCATACGAAACGAGTTCAATGTACTAATTACTTATTAATTATAATTATAGATGTATTTGTAATATTCAAACAACATTTTATACAAAATAATATACATATATTACCTTTATTATAATTAAATGTCACCTATTCTTAATTATAATAATTAGTTATTACCATCTTCAGACGTGTCCCAACCCTATCGAGTTACGTATGCATATCGTAAAGCCACGTTTTAAAAATTACGTGAAGGTCCAGACCACGGAGCCCTTTTTATAATCCGCAAGAATTTTCGCCTTAATGATGTACCCATTTGTAAAAAAAGGATCTATTCCGTTTACCTGAACTTATATTGGGGTCCGGTTATGGGACCCAAAAGGAAAATTTTAATTACAGCTACAAAGTCTGAATTAAGCTTAACAAATGTTTGTATTCGCTCGCTTTACCCACAAACAAAATTGCCACGCAATATAAAGAAAAAATATATTTAGGACCCCAACTGGATAAAAATACAGCACTTATTAAGGTGACTTACCAAGACGAAATATATTACAAGACATAATGTAGTTAAGCCATCGTCAATCGTGAACGGGGTGCCATAAAATTTGCATAAAGCGATGGGAAATCTCATGATTAACATTTTTATTAAACAAGGATTAGCGGTAATCCTTTTTTATTCGACAATTAGAAACGTTATCGCCGCCGTAGGGCTCGTAAAGAGTTGGAATCGCCACCTATCTCCCGTAATTAACGAAATGACGCTGCGTAGATAACAGACGTTTTAATTTGACTTTTTATTCTAAATTAATAGCAGTAACTCACAATTTTCAAGTATTTAAATGTTTTGTTTTTTTGTACGTTTTTTATAACGCAGTTGTTGCCGGTGACTGCGACGTTCATCCAAAAAATGAAGTTTTTTTTCAAGTGTTTCCATTTTCCAAAATTTTAACTCCATTCAGTGGTTTGAACCCACAGACAAACAGACCCACTATCGCATACAGATATAGAGACATAAAGACTAATATGGGTTTTCACTTTTTAGTACTGACTAATACTTTGTTAACTGTGTTACTAAACTTTGTTAAAACTACTTTTACGTTATAATTACCAAAATTAAGTATTTTCTGTTTTCAGGCTCACCATAAATTAACCGAATTAGAAAACTTCTTGCGAACATGCACCCGAAAACTATAAAAGAAAACCTACAGTGCAATATTAACGTGAAATTTTATAAAACTCGGTGCAGTATTTTGCTCGGAGCTAGTGCTATATTAAATTTACTTCAGTTTACACCTAAGTCGTAAAAAGGTTCTAGATTTGATGTCCTTGATTCGTCTGAATTACCAATAAAATATGAGTTGAAAAAGTCATAAAACGTTCCACTTCTGTATTTCACTTTTATGGCACTTACTCAATTTTAAGTAGTCCGAGTGACCGGCGACTATTCATGGCTTAAGTGCACATTCGAGTATTAATTTTAGATTCGAATTTGATTGAACTAGGATTTCAAATTCAATTGTTATTTCAGTTTCAATTTCAGGGATTTGGTTCATAACTCAGTTCAAACTTTAATATACAAGGTTGTTATTACAATTTTAGTTCATTTCATAATTCAGTTTCAATAATAATAATAATTAATGAATAATGTTATTAGCAAATAAATAACAAGTTTTTGTACTTTATTTTTAATAATATATTATAGACACTACAATTTTCTTAGTAAGGATACAAATATAACTATAGCCATGCTGTATTGCCTCTATAATATTATTATTGGACCACAAATATTCATAAACAATTAGCGGAATGTTTTCAATAACCGCTCGTATTGGACTGCTCATAATTGGATTCCGTAGAGTTTTGTAATATAAACTCCAAGGATTGTATATGGATTATGGTATTATTATATTTTCGCCAATTTAATCTAAGGGTCAACTCAGACCACAACGCGACGCGTAGATGCATTTTTTTGTACTGAATTGACAGATTTCAATTGCTTGAGAGTTGAGACGTCTTGCTGCTTGCAAATCTGGCAAATTCATACTTTAGAAATGCATATACGCATCGCGTTGCAGTCTGAATTGACCCTACGACGTTATAAGAAATATATTTCTTATAACAAAGATTGATTACATTCAGTAGACAGTCAAATAGACATATTTGACTGTCTACTGAATGTAATCAATCTTTGTTGCCTACAATAACATTAATAATATAACAGAAAAAACATTTACTATAATTTCAAATAAATAATGCTATTATTTTCCAATTTCCATTGCCACAATATTTCAGGTCCATAAACTTTTTGGCGTTTTAGATAAATTCAATTATTTTAGCATCTAAAAACTCAAAAGTGACTGACTGACATGGTGATCTATCAAAGCACAGTCTAAACCACTGGACGGATCGGGCTGAAATTTGGCATGCAGGTAGATGTTATGACGTAGGCATCCGCTAAGAAAGGATTTTGATCAATTCCAACCCCAAGGGGTTAAAATAGGGGATGAAAGTTTGTATATAATAAAACTTCTTAACGCGAGCGAAGCCGCGGGCAATAGCTCGTTATAAATATAATAGTAAAATATAACTATTGGTGTTAAAATACCAAACTCATTGTGATAGAAATCGGTTGCTATCTTATACAATAGCCCCCATCCAGTTTGATTTATTAGATCGAGCTGTACCTGAATTTCCATTCAGTGCTAGCGCGAGCCGTCTGCAAACGTGATTCTTTCGAGATACACGAGATCTTCGGTTTAGAGAGGCCACATTGCTCCGGTGCGTTGCGGAGCGGTGCGTTGTCTGTACGGAATAAGGGTCAACTTACGTTGCAACGGCACGACTCACGAGGCGTCGCATTTTCAAATGAGCCATGGCAATGAGAACAGGCAGCTCGACGACTCAAGCGGCAAGTCTGTTAATTCAACGTGTATCAGCTTCTGTAGTAAATAAAGTTCGGTTTTGAATGGGCCATTTAAAAACGCGTAGGCATTATATTACTACTTCAGTCTTCACGTTTCATATGAACTGACCATAAAGCATAGTATGCCAAATATTTTTATTACCATGACGCGCGACAACACAATGGGTACTGGACAGTAATAGCAAGGCATGCTGCCCTATAATTACTTATTTATTTTTTTTAACCAATTCACCACCTATATAGTATATAATATCGTCAAAACACTACGTGCGACAAAGCAATTTATCAATGTGGCAAACCTTACAATAATATTGTAAGAAATACCACACACAGGCTATACAAACGCGTCGACGCTGCGGCGACGAACCGCAATGCAATGGAACTATGTGGCCCCGCTCGTACACAAGATCTTCGATTTATTTAAAGTCAGCTGTAATTTAAAATACAGGATACGTTACAGACGTCTGAGTAAGACTTTGATATCATATATCAGTTTTCGGTTTGAAAACAACGTTCGATTTTCCCAACAAATATGAAATGTCTAAACTCTAAACTAACTAGACTTAACTCTGTTCTTTTGAATTCCAAATATATTTTTGCTTTTACTTTTGCAATTTTCTTTTTGATAACACCGTAAGCACACTCGTTCATATTATAAATATACCTCTAATGTAGCCTCTAATGAATACAGGTAAACTAAATCCTATTAAAACAGAAACTACTATGAAAGTATAAGACCGATAAAATTTACTACGGGACACACCGGGACACATTAAAATGTTTAATTGCGGGAAAATGTATATTGTATATATACACACACCGGCAAAATTAGCGGAACATAAGTAAAAAGGGCCACAAGTTGAATTCAAGTGGGTCGGGCTGTGTGAAATCCTTTTTTATAGTTTCTAAGCTCATTTAAGAAATAAAATATTGAACAAAACTGGCAAGTTGACAGATTTTTATTGCAATTATGCCCTACTAAGTGTTTTTCGATGATTGACGTTGTAAGTGTTTCTGATAAGAATGGCGTTTTTAGCGGGGTGCAAGGCATGCCAGCTCATTTGATTGTTTGGTTTTTGGAAGAACACATTGCTTAGATACAAAATTAGTGGATTTTCCAGCATCTACGACAGCTAGAGCTGTAACCACGATAGAGAAAGGTCACACCTACCGTTTGGTCAGTCGGGCCTTAGGTGTTTCGGCTTTCGTGGTCCATCGTAAATTTCAACGCTACAGAGAGACTGGATCTTACGTTCGGAGATGAGAACAAGGCATATATCGGGTGGCAAAGGTTCAGGATAACCGTTTTGTAAGGGTACAAGCCTTAAGAAATCGACCTTAAAGTGCTTTGCAGAGATGAAACCTATAGGAACAGGTCCGAGATGTACCTGTAAGTGATTGTACAGTAAGAAGAAGACTCAAAGAAGTTAAATTAAACTCAAAGGTGCCAGCAAGGGCACCAAAACTTGAGACAGGGCACCAAAGAGCCAGGTTAAGATTTGCGCGTGAACATCAAAATTTGACAAGTGGGTGAAATCGTGTGCTGTACAGTGATGGGAGCAAATTCTGTGTAAATTTTATTGACAGGCGATAAAGAATGTGGATAAATCGTAAGGAACGCTATAGACCATCAAACTTAACGGAAACAGTGGTATATCATGCAGGCTTCGTAATGGTTTGGGGTTGCATATGATTTGGAGCCCGCACAGAGCTGATGATTGTTAATGATGGTACTTTGACAGTACAGGGCAATAGCACAGACATCCTAGAACTGCAGGTTGTGCCTTTTACACAGTTTTAGGTAGTAACTTCAATTTTTTGCGCGTCCATAGAGTAAAAAAATCTGGCATTATGACCTAAATGATGCTAGCGTAGCCCAGGTGGAGAGGTCAGCACAGTCTACGGATGTGGATCCGATTGAGAACGTGTGGCACATCAATGGGTGAACGGTACGAATTAAAACTCCAGCTCCAAAATGTGTTCAGGAGCTCGAGTTGGCGCTACTGGAGGAGTAGAAGAATATCCCACAGGAAATGATTGACAATCAAAATGCAAGCATGTATTGGCGTATCTAGACTCTCTTCAGATCCATAGAAGGCATTACACGCTATTAACATGGCATTTCTTAAGTAAAAATGAAGAATTTAACTTAAAAACTTACTACTGAAATTTCAAAGATTTTTCTTAATTTTAGATTTTTGCAGATTTTTTTAATTTTACGCGTTTTTATGCCCTAAATTAATATAAGTTTTATTTTTTAATCATCAATTATTAAATTAATAAATAAATATATAAAAAACAGCGATTAATTTTCAAAAAAAAAATAAAATTTTATTATGTTCCGCTAATTTTGCCGGTGTGTATATAAACATTTAGGTTTCTTCCTAGCTCTTCGATCAAAATACGATTTAAAAACTTTTAAAATGCTTAAACGTGTATAAATATAGAAGAGGATTCATTCTCTAGGCACTAAATCATAAAAACATGGGCTTATAATATGAACCCAGATGGTCGGTCTGGTATATTGAAACAAAAAATAAAAAATCATCTAAATTGACTTTTATCAATCTGACTTTTGTTTCCAACACTTCATTTTACGCAGAGTAAATAACACGTTTTGAATTCCCACTTTCCAGGAAAATTGACCTTTATTTTACCTTCCAGGGTACGCCCATGCATAAAAATTTTAACGTCTCTAGTGTTCATAAAAGTACTTAAAAGTAAAAATGTATAAAGAAAAAGTTTTTATTTTCTAAGTTTAATAAAATTAATGGAAATTATTCCTCAACAACTGTCAGAAAACTTTTGTTACTCGTGATTTTACATGCGTAAAATTAAACATCACATAAACATAATAAATTAAATTTAAAATCTAATTTAAAATCACACTAACTGTTTCTCGCGCAATTTCTTTGTAGCTGTTTAAATATAGTCATTAAAAACGGTTATTTACAAATAACTGAAATAAAAGATATTATCATGGCAATGATAAAGAATAATAATAACTTTTTCACCTTTTCCATTCTTCATTTCATTGATATTAGTGTTACCTATAGTACAATATACGATTAAAACTAAGCCCATAGCTACTTAATTTAAAATAATATACACCTGTTAAATTAACTAAGTGAATATACTGCGACGCCTACAATACAACACTCGCAACATACACTGACATTGATTAATAGTCTGGCATCTATGGATGGGCCAATTAATCTAGCGGTGCAGACTCCACCACTCATATATCAAAAATGGCTGCTTTCATTTTTATGAAGCTGGCTCTAGTCTCTACATAGTCACTGCAATTTCGGGACCTCCCAGTTCTAATGTGCGTTCATACTAAGATCCAAATCACTGGGCTAAATACATCATAATTATATAACATTAAACGTATTTTGACATTGATAATGTTTAGTGATTTAGACTAAAGGCAGATATAATCGGCAAAAAGGATAGCAAGGATAGAATAAGTTTATAACCGAAAAATTAAATTTTAAGCAGCGCGGCGCGGCGAATCAACTTTTTGACATTTCAATGCTGTTATTGCCTTTATACATTAATGACATTACCGCGTTGAGCCTCGTCTCGTCCCGTTTCGAGCCTTAATAACGTCTCCAAGATTGTACTCACTTTAACTATCGAACTTTGCCAAAGTTTGTGCTATTGACTGTAGTCGAATCATAAATTATATTTAATGCAGTAAATTAGTACCCGAGTCAGCTTCTTTGTTCATTGTAAGAGTTTAATAACTGCGTTCCTATGCAAAATGCACCCGAGAAATAAAATATTTCAAGCGAAATGAGCTCAGGAATTCGTGTGTTGGTGCGGTATTAACTTTACGAATACGACTTCGTAACATGTAAATCCATACTTCCATACTTACTAATATTATTATAAATGCGAAAGTGTGTCTGTCTGTTAGAGACGACTGTCTGTCTGTCTGTCTGTTACCTCTTCACGCTGTTTAAACCGCTGAACCAATTTTGCTGTTTGGCATGGAGATGCCCGGTTGATATATTTTGAGTCCCAGGAAAGGACATAGGATAGTTTTTATCCCGGAAAATGTACGGTTCCCACGCGACAAACTAATTTTGGTACAACGGAGTTTCGGTCCATACTAATATAATTATACATGCGAATATGTGTCTGTCTAGCTGTCCGTCTGTCTTTCTGTCTGTCCGTCTGTCTGTCTGCCTATCTGTTACCTCTTCACGCTCTAAACGCTGAACCAATTTTGATGAAATTTGGCATGGATTTACTTTGAGTCCCGGAAAAGGACATACGATAGTTTTATCCCGGAAAATGTACGGTTCCCATGCGACAAACTAATTTTGGCGCAACGAAGTTGCGGGCATCTAGTGTTTTATAAGCTACATTTACGTGTACGGAATACGGATAGTAATCTTTTTTATAGAAAACTAGATGATTTGGCAAATTTAGATGAGAAAGTTACAGTGTAAGCACACAAGATCACATTAAAATCGGTCCAGCCGTTTCGGAGAAACAAAACACCCTATGGGCTCCCGCAACATCGTAGGTTTCACAAGTAACATTTTTGTCCCCAAACTTGTAAAATATGGTGATCATTATAAACCGTTGATCTTGTTCTGTGCTTGAAAATTTGTACTTATCGTTTTATTATTTTTTCACAATAAAAGTTTGGCTTGTAAACCGACTACTAAAGACGAATTTTTAAAAATTGTCTTTGATAGTCAGTTTACAAGCTTCGAAATGAAGAGAAATAATACTCATTTAATTAAGTACAGTTTCTAAAAGAAGTAATGATGATGAACTAGAATAGTTCTCTCATTATTCTAGTAAGAATTAATTGAGTACTTAGCAAATAATAATTTAAAGTACCAATTGGGAGTAAGACTTTAACAAAGACAGTTGGTATCTGAAACATTAATTTTACCTAAAGGCTAATAAGCAATTTAAATATATAACGACCGTTAACTTCGTACTTGGGACAATTAATTAGTATAATACTGCAATTTCAAACGCAAATCTCGTGAACTTAAATGAGTAATGTTTGTTCTTAAAGAGTTAACAACCTTATTATCATGAAGATAAAATTAAGAAAGGTCGTTATGTTGTCACAGTTTTAAATTGTACTTATGAATTTTTAACTCGAATTATAACTTAGCGCTTTGGGGTTTAAAGCTTTATTTTCGTAAGTATTTTGAGGATCTATGAATATAATTTGATAATATTATTTCCGTCCGCTTTTAACTATAATGTAAAAAGCTTTCTTTTTGAGATTTTTTTTTATCGACCAGAATAATATTATTTTTTAATTGTAGTGGGTATACAATAAAAACTGTTTTCAAGTACGTAGAAGTCATAATATAATAAATTTATTTTTTAAATATAACTGTTAGTGCTCTACGAAACTTTTAAATTAGGTATGGAAAATATTAGATAGCGGCTTGCCATAACCTTAGTCTTATTCATATAGTCTCAGACTACAAAGAAAACATAAGCTACGGGACCCAACCCTTACAACCGATATACTCAAACAGATATATTCTGTTTGGAAAAAATAAAATTTCGTTTCATTTCATTTCATTTCATATCGATTCAAATAAACTAAGCGAAACACTTTAAAAATATTTATCAAATTTAAAACGTAGAAGTACCTTACAATAATCATTATAAATCTGATAGAATTAAGGAACAATTGAAATAAATTATTATAAATGGAATGCTAAATATGCATTGCACATAAAAGTTTATTTGAGGGGGGAAACTTCGTCAAATTTTGACGTTGTTAAATAAAGGTTGTACATAATTTTAATGTCATATTAAGTCATATTTAAAGGTGAAAGAAATTAATTTTCCCTCCATAGATGCATAATGACCGTATTGAATCAAACCGCCCAGGCCTTTGATGACGGAACGTTAAGTTTTACAGTTTGAATGGAAGCGAAGATTGGAAAAAAATTCAAAGCACTTTTTGTAGGAATTTGTAAAAAAAATGTTTTGTATTGTGAGTAGCGGACAATGGCGGACGGAAATGAGAGTCTGGGCGGACTCGGTACCAGCGCGGGGGAGCCTACAGGGTTCTATTAGTCGACATGGCTATTATCTATACGTCAATTATTGATATTATACAAATTAACGACTTAATCTAACCTTTTATGGTTGTGACGTAAGCGCTCAGTCTGTAGGCGTCCTCGGCAGTGGTAATGTACTCGTACCTAATTGTTATCTTACATTAACTTATATTACCATGAAAGTTTGAAAGTTGGAATTAAAAAATATTTTTTAAATAATTATGATCAAAATAATGGAGAATTCTAATTTTGCGGTCGCATTGCCGTGATTCAAAACCTAGGTATTAATTTCTATTTCGCTTAAACATTTTCATCAGTTATTCCGTTCACATTATAATAATTATATTCTAGTCTATAAGTCGCAAATTAAAGTTTTTCTACCACTTTTTATTACTAAAAATTTCACTTCAATTTTTCTGTAAGTTCGTACAATAGATTTGCAGAGCAAGTTTTACACAAAAGAGTCGATTAGAAAAAAAACTTCAAATACTTTCAGTTTCCCAAGATTAAAATTTAAGTTCATAAAAGTTAAAGTTGATTACATTTTTGTAGCGCATTCCTTTCAGAGGTTACAGCGATGTGATATAAAATATTAAGCCAACGCTAAAACCGTTTTATGAGTACAAAAAACTCATAAATGTTAACGCAATATAAATAAAGGCGCCCACTAAACAAACAATCTCCGGAAAAAACTAATTTGTGCAGCGCATTTACTGTGAGACGCGCACGAAAACCTCTTTTATGTTTCTACAAAGATTTAATATAAAAAATTACATTTCATATTATCGTGTGAGCCTGGTACCGCCGGGGGACCGGGTAAGTCCCACTCTGAGGGCGCTTTCCACTTTCTAAAGATTATCTCATGCGTGTCAGTTGAGACTTGAGATGACTGTCACGCTTTGTGTAAGGGCGTGATATATCTAAGGCGAAGAACAACAAGCCTGAAAAAATATACCTACAAATTAAAATAATAATAATTGATTATATTATAAACATAATATCATAATAGCATTGTCTACACTGGGCATTTTTTTGTTCATCAAGGGCATGCGTTATAGCGCAGTCAACAGCGAACGTGTTACGTGAGGCATGCTCGTGACGCGCGTTGAAATCGTAGCGCTCGATATGACACTTTTCTTTCAACGCGGGTGGATTTTGACGCATTCAATTATTGAATATGCCAAACGAAAGTTGAATAAAAAGGAGATGCCGAAAATTGAAGATGAAATTGCATAATGTAGACATAGCTAATCAACAACATCATTCTTTGGTTACAACTTTTAACGATGTGATTTTAACAGTACTCGTATATCGTAGTTTGTTTCTGCCGAAATAAAATAATTATGCTCTGTACAATATACATTGAAAGTACTTCCGCACACAAAGCTATCGTAGCTACAGTAGTAGCAATAACAATTTTGACATAGCTCGTAGTACCCCGTAGCCCCGTAGATCCCAGTATCCCGTAGCCACGTAGTTCGTAGTATGCCGTAGCTACGTAGCTTAGCCATAACTATTCCGTAGCTCCGTAGCCCGTAGTCCCGTAACTTTGTATATTATTGAGAAGCCAAAAATTTCACGTCCTTATAACACGCCTTAAGTTTGACCTCGATTTCTCGAGAGGTTGATTTCTTTATCGCTTAACGCATATGTTTGAATCCCTCCCTCATATTCCTTTGATTATTATATTAAGAGGAGGGGGGAATACGCGTGTACTGTGCACTTTTACCTGACGTTTAATCTATTTATTGTCAGCGGGCGCTTAATCAATGCTTTTCGTCGTACAAATGTTTTTTTAAAAGCAATCTAAAAAAAATTTAAATCATTGATAAAAATAATGTTTACAAAGATAAAGTATTTTTATCAATCATTTAAATTGCAAATACATAAAGATGCTTGTGGGATATAATTTGATCATTAATTAATATTCGATTATTTGATTTTGTTACACCCATCCTTTCATTAAAAAAAATCTGGTAGCAGTTATTCCATTATAAAATGCTTGGTCTTAGTATTCTAGCAAGATAGATAGACATATTATAGACTGTGATAGCAACATATAAAGTACCATCGAAAAAATTGGTTAATGACCTACGTCATTTGATCGAGTTATGTTAATATAAGTCGTGATCTGTCGGCTGGGTTTGACTTAACGCAACCAAATTACTTGCCATCTGCCTATGAATCAACTTCTCTGATAGTACATCAATCTCTACTCGTGGATATCTATCACGGAGTGTACTCAGCGGAACCGAAATCTTGTCCCATCGGCCGTGCACAATCCATTTAGCTCCGACATCGTCTCCAATTAATTGCCTTTGTTGTAGAAGCTACCGTAGGCAGTTACACCAAGAAAGTAACTGTTTCAACTACGTATAATGTTTGAATGTTTTAGATAAATTGTAAAAATTTATGTATTTTTATTAAGAATTGTACTTATGTGATTGTAAAGAAGTTTAAATAGAAATCAATGTTATAAAAACAACATTTGAAATATAATTTATGGCTAGACTCTTTTCCGTGAAATTGATTGAATAACATACCGCAATTCTCCTTTAAATTATAATATATTTAAACGTGAAATAGATAAAAATATTGATATTCCAAACAAAGCGTATAAAACTTCGGTAATATCTTCTTTATCCTAAAAAATTACGGAGCTCATATGAAGCGAATTGTGAACTAAGACGCAATTTTGCCGTGAGCTGAGAACAAATAAACGTCAATCTTTAAAAACAAATCAGCGTTCGAGGCCGGGGCACGCATGTTTTTATGAAGGGGGATAAGGTACAAAGGAAAGCAATTTAACAAAATAAAAAATGCTACATCGGAATCGAGAGGAAGAAACAAATGATACGGGAAATACTTAAATCACCGCTATTGATGCGAAATTTCAAATTACCGCGATGGGGAGGAGTGACGTGCGCCGAAAATTGTTTGCCGGGCACGATTCAACAAACTTAATCATCGATATAACAACGCGGATTTTTATTTTCGTGAGCGATTTTTAAATTGTCTGTCATTTGGTGAGGCAGGTAGATAATATCATAGTATGTTTTATTAATTTCTTTATAGGAATTTGTGATAAATGCGCTCATTAAATGGCGACATATTCAATGACAGTATTTTCTACCTCAAAAAAACCGCTGAATCATACAAAAGTTATAAGACGTTGAACCTGTTTTTTTTTTCATCAATCGGCCTTCCCCCAGTCTATCACATTAGTCTTTCCAAAAAACTTTCCTAGATTTAAAATATATTCCTGGTGCGATTTCAAAGTGATGACACATCGATTGAATCAAGCAAAAGTTCTAAATAGCATTGCTCTTTCGTTATGCCATAACTCACAAGTGATCACCAAATGGAACACCAATCCTAGCACTAATTCATTCACATTCGATTCCGATCATCAATAAAAAGTAAAATCTACGAGAGAGAGCAAAAATCAAAAACTGAACCCCTCGTATGTATTTTATCTCGCTAAGTGTCATTATGGGCCACTATCGAAATTGGTTTCGATAAAATTTGCGTAACGCTATCCAATTCGAAATAAATTTTTCGTAATTGCTTGTTTAATGTGACGTTCTGTTAAATATTCTCGAGTATCGGCTTCATTATTTTTTTTGTATCGCTTCTGTACGACTCTCTACGTCTATTTATTATTTTTATGAGACACACTGACGTATGGTAATAAGCTCCGTTGGAACTGTAGACAGAATTATTGGTTTTTATTAATAAAAAATAGGGTCAAAGATTGGGTTATATTTATTCACAATGTTGCTGTATTAGAAACATAGAAATAAAATATGAACATAACACAGCTAATAAGTATTCATCACAACGTTAGTCTTTAGCCTAGTGTTAAGTATCTTTAAAAAAATGGTGGGTATACTAAATGTACTACTCAATATTTTTAATTTTTTAAAGAGATTAAACGGCCAGCCAAGGCCCAGGGCACGCGATTTCATATAAAATGAGATAATTCTTACATGTTGTGCTTCGTCTCGTTTTGGTTATAGTGATGATAATATCAGTATACACGAAGCTAAAGTCATAAAACCGTGTGACAACATATTCTACAAAGGGCCTTTTATTAGACGCAGTCAGATATCCCTTCCTCGGTAGTTTAAACTTGAGCCGGGTATTGCAAAAGTTTCAACGCAAAATACACCGGAACGCTTTCAAAGGAGATTTTTTGCCCGATCCAGTCACTGGCGGATTAAGTTTGTATGTGAGGCATTCGCCAATCAGAAACCTTTCAGGAACTTTAGAGGATGTGAGGTCCGATCCCCTTACATGTCGAATTGGATTCTTTATATCACTTCTAAGCCTGGTATGTAATCTAGGATATAAATAAATCCCAAACTAATAAAATGGCACTTACTTCTTATATTATAACTAGATGACGCCCGATATTCGTTTATCGCGCGGGAACCGTACATTTTTCCGGGATAAAAAGTATCCTATGTCCCAGTATCTCAGTATTTCCCAGGACTCAAAGCATCTCCATAATCGAATTATTAAAAAAAAATTCAGCAAAATCGGTTCAGATATTTGGACGTGAAGAGATATAGCATGACAGACAATCCACGTACCTTAACTTTGTTGTTATATATTTCCCAACTGAAAAACTAAGCTTATTTATGAGAAAAAAAGTTGATTTTACTCGTCATAAATTATGCTCGCTAGATACAATTTGATACATTACGATCAGCTAAAAACCACAACCAATAAACGTCAAAGTAACATGCAATATTTCTATTCGGACGTCTGGAGTAATATTTACGATATAAATGTACCGTTTGCATTTACGGGTTTGGAACATTTGTATTCTCCTGCGCTGCTCACTATAAAACTGGGATGTAACGGGATTGAGACAGACAGAATTTGTCCAGGTGTACAATCAGATAAAAGGACAAATGAAGCCTTGCGTTGCTCCTACTATTTGTCTGTACCGTTTTAGAGTTTGTACTTTGTAGTCATGACGTCTTATTTCTAATAGTCGAGAATTATTTTATACTTTATTTATTTTTCTACTTTAATGCGAAAATTAACGGTAGTTTTCTTTAGTTACAGGTAATTTGGTGTCTTCGCACGGTACACTACGGTATTCTGAAAGGTGTTGATCTTTGTCTTAGGCCTTATATTAGTACTAGTGCCCTTACAGACATTTAAGATACCGACTTACCTGTATTTTTTTCATAATGAGAGCTTTCAAAATATAATATTACTAGATGACGCTTCGTTGCGCCAAAATTCGTTTATCGCGCGGGAACCTTACATTTTTCCGGGATAAAAACTATCCTATGTCCTTTCCCGGGACTCAAAGTATCTCCATGCCAAATTTCAGTAAAATCGGTTCAGTGGTTCAGGTAACAGACAGACAGACAGATAGACAGACAGACAGAGAGACATACACACTTTCGCATTTATAATATTAGTATGGATAACAGAAGCGATAAAAAAATTTATCTAACATGTGATACAAAAGCTTGTATTTAAAAAGCAACATATCTCTGTACAAAAACTGTCTCGCAAAATTGAAACTTTTCCTTCGAGTATGTTTAGTTTTTAAGTGTCCTATCTTCAAGATTTATTGTTTGTGAAAACTTTAGCTGTACAGACTATTTCTTGTCACATACTACGTGTTCTTTTAGTGTTTTTATTGTTTCATATCAAAGAGACACCTTTGACGTCAAAACAATGCTACGTTTACTGCTTCTGCTCAAGAAAATGTAGCTTTTAGAATTTTTACAGTACACATATTTTAAGCTATGTTTTTTTATTTTTCTGAACCGTAATGTAATTTTTAACGTGTAGTCTACGGTTTATAATAATTTGGAAAATAGTATGCATAATGCCCGACTTTTACATTACTTCTTTCTAACAGGTATATACACAATAAACTATTATAGCTTTTCAGGGCTACCTCATTTGAAACAATATAGCCATTTACAATATAAATGTGGTGCATTACAAATCCGCTTTGAGCACAAAGGGATATCAGTTTAGGATATACAAAAGACATAGAGCTAGAGAACTATTGATTAAGATGATATAGATATAATTACGTTCTAAACTACAGAGTACTTAAAACGATTGTCTCGACTAGTTTGAGTCTAGACAAAGGAGTTGCAGGGTTTGCAACCAATTGCGCACTCGGTCCCACAATTCCTTCCCAATTTAAATATTTCCTCGCAATTAAATTAATTTGTTTAACAATGAGAGAGATTTAAGATCTCGCGGTAAGGGTTTTCACATTTACCGGTTGTGTTCATAATTTTTGTATCCTCGTTTTTGCTACAGCGATCACAACGTTTAAGGGGGATAACATTATGTACTTACGCAATAGTGTTACAATAAAATTGATATTGGATAAGTTGTCCCCCCTAAAAGTAGTCGATTCGTATGAACCTGCATCTTGACTCAGAAGTAACGTGCCCGGTTCAATTCCGTGTGGCCAGTAGTCATAATAACCTTTAGAAACCCTGTACCTCCTTATGGTTTATAAGGTCCTAAATAAATTAAGTCAAATTACTAAAAAAGTTTATATTAATGCAAAAATTTCAATATCCATTTTATTTCAATGTGAAAACACCCTATCTTACAATTAGCAAGACGTAACTGCGATTCTAACAGCTCCTATAATATTATATAGCATCTCTGGTGCTTTTATAAAGTATTTGAAAGTAAAAACCCTCTTAGTTTCAATTTCAAGGTTTATTTTAGTATTCCTTTGAAACTCTCACTTTGATGCTCTTTTGGAGAATAATTAACTGCACCTATTTAAAAATCTGAGAATAAATTAAAATTTTAATTACCAATTGTCTTGTATTTTTCTGATGAAGTGAACAAAGAATGGAGACTATTTTCGTTAGTCTTAATACCCTGAAAAGAATTATTTTAGCTTGTCTCCGTAGAAGCTGTCTTTTGTCAGCCACATCCTCGATTAATTTTAGGTCTGCTAGGCAATGTTATCTGTACAAGGGTAAAGCTGGACTGCACAGAAGTCTCTTGATTCTTAAAATTCTTCGTTTTCTGCATAAGTGACCCGACGGGTAGAATGTGTATTGTTTTCCGTTATCAAAACCTAAAGCTTCTCAAGTGTAGCTTGTATGTTTACTAAAGATGCTATAATTTTATTTTTATTTATTTTATATGCATAAGTATAATATTCGACTGTCTTACAATACAATGAAGCACCTATTTCTGAAAAAAATTATGAACTTTTAAATATTTTTTTAGGTTCGAATGTATGAGCGATATCACAGTTTTACAGTGCACTGGACATTAATCCCCCACTGAGCCGCCACCGCCCTGTCCCCTTTGTTTCAACATTACACACCGGAATGATGATAAAGGGTTAACTATTGAACAGTGAAGTTACAATAATTCGTTTTAAAATATTAAATGAATCGCTCCTTTTATTTCACGAAACATTACATTCATACTAATATTATAAATGCGAAAGTGTGTCTGTCTGTCTGTCTGTCTGCTACCTCTTCACACCCATACCACTGAACGGATTTTGCTGAAAGGTATGAAGATACTTTGAGTCCCGAGAAAGGACATAGGATACTTTTTATCCCGGAAAAATGTACAGTACCCGCGCGATAAACGAATTTTGGCGCAACGGCGGGCACCTGTAGTATATAAATCATAATTTGGCATGTGTAAAATGATTATGACTTACAATTGGTTGCAAACCCTGCAACTCCTTACATTAATATTAGAGAGCTGTACCTACTTTGAAGCTGTGATTGTACAGTATATTTCCGTAACATAAGTGAAAAACCAATTTCTACCCAAAATTGTGTAGAATTTTAAATGGTATTAAAGCTAGAAAACTAAGGTAAACCGCTGCAGACTGCAGTTGACTTAAAACGTATTGCCTTATTACCTTATTTGCGGTCGCCTGTGGGCGAAAGCGGATTCGTTCGTTTGCATTCGAATTCAAGGCATTTTATTTAGTGAAATCACTAACGAAGTTCGTCTTCTTATAATCTAATTGTTTTTGTTTATGGAATAAGCTTTATACGCTCTCGCTATAGTTTCTTATGTGCCTACGCACTCTTATCATTGTCTTCATCTAGTGCTTTCTTCATTTCCAAGCCAGTCAGCAGCTAGTTACGAAAATTTTAGGAGCTTCATTTGATCACTATAATAAATAAATAAAATAATATATAACTGTAATAAATAAATATATGGCTATTATCAATGTGCTTTATAGAAATGGCTAACGATTCGAATATGTCTCTCTGGAGTTCAACAGCTAGAATGATTTAAAAAAATTTAGTCATTTTTTAGTCATATAAGTACAATGTACATACTACTTAATGTTTTAGTTGAGGAATGAAAATTTGAGAAGTTTGAATGTAAGATAAGTACTATATTAATTTTATTAGCTAATTAATCACAATAATTAAAACATAATTAACCAGAATAATATGTCAAATCCGAGAAATATTCAGTTTCCAAGTTCTTTGTAACGAAAGTAACAACAATGAAGAAATTAATCATAAGCATGCAATTAATTACCCATGCATTTTTTTAATAATAAATATTATTTTGACATATTACAAGTACAGAAATAACAAACAAAGAGTACAAATACGACCGGGTTGATTACAATGGACGACAGAAACGCCCAAGCGAGTAATATTAAAACGTGTATTAATGGAATATTACATTCACAAACATTAATATTCTTTCATCGCAAAGGGAGCAACAAACAATTGCATCCCTTCTTAATACTAGTTTTATTGTTCGGTCATAAACGTCAGGGCGCTTATTATTTTCCCGTCATAAAACAACAAAATAATATTGTAACAATCATGGAACTCCCTCTGATCTGGATGAGAAGGATTCTCACAATAACACATTTTACGACGCATTGTAATTCAGTTTTTTATACCCACATGCGGTTACATGGAACGCCATAACATACTCGACTGATCCGGGAAGTTAAAAAGTGATAAATTCCGCGGCAGACTACGTCTTCGTTTCAAATCGTAGACACCGTAGTCAGAGATCCTTGATATTATAATATTTCAAGTTATCAATAATATTATTGTAGGCAACACAATTTTGATTTGCTGTGTTTTCCAAAAATACTTTTTGATTTTAATTTGGACTAGTAGAGCGTTTAAGTAAAATAAATATTTTATTTAAATTTCAAGAAGAAAAGATAATGAACTTAAGAGTAAAGGTTCTGAAGTCAAAATATTTTAGGTGATATTTTCAAAAAACATTTGTGCTCATATTCAGAAAAGCCGAGGCCATTTTCTCTCTACAATACAAACGTACAGCTAGCTTCTAACGTGTCTACCCACAATCTAAAATATAATTTTCATCCAGCAGCTAGGTACATATTTACTTCGTTTTATTCATCATCCCTTTGGGATTTCCCATGTTTTTATTTCTATATCATAGTATATTTTCATATAATAAGACTCCTGAGAACATTATTTTCTGTGTTTTACGTTCGAGAAAATCATAAAATGTATTTTATCCAACATAAAAGCGCATCATATAAAAGTATCATGGGTACTGCTTGAGGGATGTCCAAATATTAACTCAAAAATTTGCAAGATAGGTAAAACATTTCAATTATCGTTTATTATACGTATTTTTTATTATTTTCATCAAGTGTGTATCTTTTATTTTAACATAATATGTTAAAGTCAAAAAAAACTTGAGAGGTGTCAGGGAACGAAGGGAACGAAGTAATTTCTTATGTTCAAAAAACCTGTATACATAATATACACTTAAAAAAATTATTAAAAAATCGCCATCTATTGACGCACAGGAACACTATCAACGCCCTCTGCCCCTACCATGCAGGTAATAATAAAAAAGTGTCGAGGTCAAATATCGTTCTATCTAGCCCCCTTTACGCCGAACGCGCGATAAGGAACTTCGTTCCAACATATCCTGCCTATACATTTTTAGTATAAACATGTGACACATAAACACGAGAAGATAACGTTTAATGTAATTGAGGTATGAGCTGTATGGCGCAACGTAAAAAAAATCTTTGTCCCCCAAAAATAAAGTTCCTATTTGCGTACACATTTTGATTTGGGGTGCAATATTATCTCATTCGAATAAATGAGAAAAAAGCCAGGGTCCGGTGGGCTAACTTTTTAATTCGTAATTACAGAGCGTCCACGCTGTAGGCGTCATTAACTTCCCAAATGTGAGCTTGTGTGCATTCTGTGCTGAAAGTATTAGCCGTAACCAAATTACCTTCTGCCTTCCGCTATCAAATTTTATGTTATTCTAGGTATTTAAAACGAAAAACAAAATTAAAGCTAATTATAGAATAAGACCCGCCGCAAATAGCTTTTCATGCGCTACCGCTAACATTATTACGCTAAGAAAAACCTGGTTGTGAACTTTCATTTTACATAAATTACGCAGTAATAGATGCTAGTGGCACTTACACCATAGATTACTATATAGTAATCTGTGGTGTAAGTGCCACTGGCATCGTTTTGCTCTGAGCTTTTTAGTAAATTTATGGCAATTAATGGTCACATTAGTTACACAAGTTATATGTGTAGTAGAACTGTCACGGATCGCAATTTACATAACAAGCAAACGCCATAATATACCGATTTCAAAGCGCGATGTAGATTCTTTCATCGTAACACTTGAGAAGTGATAAATTTCAATTCTGCAGGCGGTCGTTTAATCTTCATGTTCAGAACTCTACCTCGGATTTCAAAGTGCGTCGTTAGCAGATCTCTCCTTGACAATTTTATTGCGAACTCGTTGGCGTTATTGAGAAATGTGGAGGACACTCGTCACCTCCCTTACGCTAGTTATAACATTTTTGATGCGTGCGGCTTTTTGGGCCCACTTGTATTTTGGCTGGCATGTGTATAAAAGAACAAGACTTGAGGGATGTTCCTTTGATTATTTTTAGAACATTTTATTCTTAAAATTGTAAAGAAACATTTAGCCTTAAACATGGTGAGTATAAATAAAAACATTATTATATACCTGTTACCTCTTTACTCTTAAGTCACGAAACTTATTAGCATGTTTAGTTTGGAGTTACTTTGAGTCTCGGGAAAGTAGATGTGGTAGTTTTTATTGCGCCAACTATTCCGGCTACTTCCACGAATTTCACCACGAACAAAGTAACAGGCAACATCTAGTATGTAATAAAGTAACCACATTGAAATAACATTAAAATTCATAAAAGACATACGCTACATTGGAACAAACAAAGGCAATGTAAAGCTGAAATAATTTTCACGGCTCGAATAACCCTTCTTCTCAAATTAAAGCTCTTCCTTTATATTAAGCACTCGATAGACGTCAGAAGCATTGTTCTGCCTCCTCATAACAACCCTGAAATATTCATTGCCAAATATATTCGTTAAAGTAAAATGTTTGAGAATTCAAATAGAAAAATTGAAAACTAAAACGACCCGCGACTTGCAAACAAGTGTGGGGAGTTAAACAATGGTGATTGGTGGTTAAAATAGTTTTTATATTTTTACAAAAATATCAGTTTATTAAAATATTGTAAACACTGATATATAAAATTGCTTCGTAAATTATAATTTCACAGAATAATAATGTTTGTACACAATTTTAATTAAGTTGTAGTCAATTAGTATTTTAAAGCACCTAAAAGAAATTATATTAAAAATTCTAAAAAAGAGAGTATCACAAGTGTTCGTTAACTATTCTTAATATCAGCGAGACATAAATCTTTTTGAAATTTAAATGAGGTATTTGAATAATTTAACAATTTGAAATCGTCGGGCAAAACGGATTTACATTTGCATAGCTCTGATAGTGACCCTGGGACCACTATAATGGAATTCTCACGTATGTTTTTGTAACTTTGTAAAGCTGGACTCTGAATTTATTGTGAAAACTTTGATATTTTACGATATCATTTAAATTCATGGTCACTAATATCGTAATTAATGTTTAAAGTAGCTACATATTTTAAAATTACTAATAAGGGACGTGAAAGTTTTCTGTCTATTACTTTTTCGAACTAAACTAGCCATAAAAGTAATTGACAAACCTATTTCGCTACAATTTAACAGGAAGATACTATGAGCTCTGTGAAAACATACCTAGTTAAACATAATAGTGTTCGTCCTAAAACTTTTACGTTTGATAATTCGTTAATTATAGCGAGAAAGAAGTTGCGGGTAACTGGTAAACATATTGTACTATGAATAAAACAAAAGTGTAAGTATAAATTATAATTAACTTTTGTAACTCTCATTGCTGTCATTATTTCTCATAAACTTCTATGGACAGAATGAAGCAGGCCACCTTGTCTAGAGCCTTCAAAACAGCCACTTCTATCTCGTATTCGCCACAGAACTCATGCTTCATTAAAGATGATGCGAAATCTAAGTTCAGAATGACTTCACTCATTGGATAAACACCCTGCAAAAAAAATATTTTCAAGAACCATATTATTTTGTAAAATTACATAGTTCCTTACATACTATTATGTAATAATTGAATTCTAAGAAATATGTTTCTACATCATGTATTATCGGTAAAGTAGCCGCTCACACAATGAACAATATCAGTTAGCATTACCAATTAAATCATGCTTAAAAGAGCCCAATTTGGCCATTTCTGCGGTCACTTCCTTTATGTTTAAATAAAAATAATAATAATAATATAATCTATATAATCTTATATATAAAATTCTCGTGTCACAATGTTAGTCCACGAACTCCTCCGAAACGGCTTTACTGATTTTTACCAAATTTTATATGCATATTCAGTAGGTCTGAGAATCGGCTACTCGGTACTTAATATATTGATATTAGTGCATTTGTTGAATAAATAATAGTAAATTATTAGAACCTGAGACTGACGGCGGCCATTGTTTGTGATCGACGTTGCCATGGCGACATATTTATTTAGTCACTTCAATAAAATAATATGAGCGAAATACTTTTTAATATTATTGCAAAGCAACGTTTGCCGGGACAGCTAGTTAACATATAATAGAAAGTTGTGTTAGTTACGCCACTTATAACTCAAGAACGGTTGAACCGATTTGGCTGAAAATTGGTGGAGAGGTAGCTTAGAACCAGGAATAGGACATAGGTTACATTTTGTCCCGGAAAATGTACAGTTACTGCACAATATACTTTTATGATTTGCGCGTAAACTATTCAATCGATTCTGATGAATTTTGGTATGGAGATACTTTGAGTCTCAGGAAAGGACAAGGGATACTTTTTGTCCCGGAAAATGTACGGTTCCCGCACAATAAACTTTTATGATTTTCGCCTTTTAAACTATTCAGTCTATTTTTATAAAATTTGGTACGGAGATACTTTGAGTCTCGGGAAAGGACAAGAAGATACTTTTGGTTTCGGAAAAATGTACGGTTCCCGCACAATAAACTTTTATGATTTTCGCCTAAGCTATTCAATCTATGTTGATGAAATTTGGAATGGAGATACTCTGAGTCTCGTGAAAGGACAAGGGATACATTTTGTTGCGGAAAATGTACGGTTCCTGTACAATAAGCTTTTATGATTTTTGCCTTAACTATTCAATCTATTTTGATGAAATTTGGTATGGAAATACTTTGAGTCTCGGGAAAGGACAAGGGATACTTTTTGTCCCGGAAAATGTACGGTTCCCGCACAATAAACTTTTATGATTTTCGCTTAAACTATTTAATCTATTTTGATGAAATTTGGCATGAAGATACTAATTTTAATCTATTGTTTGCTTAAATCTATTCGAATTAAATACTCATCGTTAAGACAGGACAACGTCTGTCGGGTCAGCTAGTAATATAATAACATCTATGGACGCTTCACACCACGTCAGTCTGGTCCCGTGCTAAGTACCTGAAGGACTTGTGTTACAGGTACCAGATAACGGAAATATATTCAATACTTTTATACTATACATATATTTAAGATTTTTATTATATCATACACATATTTAATACACATCCAGACCCGGGAACATTGAAAAACTTTTTGTTCCGTCGGCGAGATTCGAACCCGCGACTCCCGGCTTGACCTACCAACGCGCTCACCACTGAGCCACAGAGGTTGTCAAAATATTTGATCCTAGACTAATTTCAAAGTTTTTGAGCCGCTTCGTCACGGACCTCGCCGTAATTTTAACTCGTTAAATCAAAACCTTACCTCCTGTATGGGGCATCCTGTAATATTGACACTCTTGACGACCGGCGACCAGGGTGCGTCCTCCTCCTTCATACTCCCGCAAATGTTAGCGGCCGCTCCGTACATGTACTCCTTGCCCACCTCTGTCAACTTCTGGACCGATATTTCGAGCTGAAGAGTAAAATTTGTTTATTATTTTGTTTCTTCTTTTGCACTTGTTGCATAAAATTAAATTGTTCCTTTTATCCGCAGTAGTCTATATCTATATCTATCTATATCTATATCTATATTTATTATAAAACAAAGTCGTTTTTTTTTCCCCTCATGTCCCTTTGTTCCCTTTAATCTTTAAAACTACGCAACGGATTTTGATGATTCTTGCAGTGTTAGACAGCCCATTTATCGAGGAAGGTTATATGCTATATTTTATAACGCTAAGACTAATAGGAGCGAAGAAATAGAGAAAAATGTGGAAAAAACGGGGAAAATTATTTGAAAGGGCTAACTTGAACGCGCTAATCTCAGGAACTGCTGGTCTGATTGGAAAAATTCTTTCAGTGTAATTAGATAGCCCATTTATTGAGGAAGGCTATAGGCTATATTTTATCACGCTAATACTAATAGGATAATGTGGAAAAACGGGGGAAATTATTTGAAGGGGCTTATCTTGGAAACTACCAGATAACATAAAAAAGCAAAGCAATTTTTATGTTATTTGGCACAGATAAGAAGTAGACCTCGTGAAGGATCATAGGCTATCGATATTAATCATTCAGTGGTTTAATAAATTTTTTATACCCGTGCGACGCCGGGGCGGGTCGCTAGTATCTAATAAAAAAAATGTGGGTGCATTTGCTTCAAACACCTCATATATATTTTTGTTTTATCTACATTTTAATTCATAAGTCTCAAACTCACCTCGTATTCATCGTCAATGCTCATCAAAACATCAAAGGCGCCGCCCATGACCAGGCCATCTGAGTCTTCCCCCTGAAATCCCATCACCAGGGCTTTTTCATTCAAACCCTGATTCTCGAAGTCGGGGCAGCTTTTGACACCATCTACGAACCGTGGTGCACAACAAACCTACAACAATATAGTGTACTTTTGGTTTGCGAAATGAGGCTGAAATAATTTACCTTGAAACCATAGACTTACACTAAAGTAGACAGTAGATAATACCCTGAATTTGGAACTCATTACCAGAAGCTAATAATAATAAATAAATAGTTATATTTTATTGGTTGTTGACCACAAGTAAAAAATTGAGCTACGTACTTATTGTCAAACAAGTAGGTAATTCTTAGTTTGCTCAATTCCGTAATAATAAATAATGATTTTAAAACTTTACTTACGTCTTCGTCGTCGTCCGCCACCGTATATCGGTTGACGGCAAAAAGTACCGTAGCAAATATAGCATAATTCATGTTTATTAGCAAACCCAGACAGAGCAAATGTAGATACGTAGAAAAGAATTTATACATCGCCAGATAGGGATCAGTAGTGGTAACAATGAGGTTTGCTGGATTATTATTCATGTTCGACATCGCGTGTGCTGTATTACTCTATTGATACCGAAACGGCTGGCCGACATGCCACGGTGTTTTGAATCACTTTAATAGTTCCATCAAGGTCATTAACGTGTTATTTAATATCGTTTTCATTAACACTATCATTTGTATCATACCCCATTAGAACTTAGATGATCTGCTAATTTTACTATTTTGTGGTTGAAATCTGTTATGTATGTTTATTGCAGGCAAGCTGTTTTATGAAACAGTTTGTAATTTTACGAATGCCTCGATAGCTTATCATGTAAAGTAAAAGCACAGGACGTAAAAGCAAGGAAGGAAGTCGTTAAAACGTAAAAGTACGATATAACAAATTCCTAAATTAACCTGCGATTTGTCGCAGGTTAATTTTAGAAAGCGAAATAAATACAGAAAGAATTTTACGACGAATAATAAGTGCTCATCAGAACAATCGTAAAATGGCGTTTTCCTCAATTCATTATCGGTATTGATAATGCAAATGGAATAAAAACAGGAGCAGATGAAAAATACATTGGGATTGTACCAATAACCTCGTGTACACAGACAAATGGGGCGCATACAGCGACTATATCACTTCCGATATAGTAGTTTCATGTAAATGGCGCCTACTTTTAAACTGCCGTAATTTTTAGATTCCGATTGGAGTTTCCCCTCCTCGTATTTGTTATCTCCCCGAAATGAACGAATGTATGCGCGTTTATGATTTAATGCCGCTCCTAACTTTTGCACGTTAAATATTTTATCACTCTTTACCGTGATTGTTTTTGTAGCGTTTTCCTGGTATATTGAATAAATTTTTATTGGTGCATAGTGTTTTTTTCTGGTAAATTAATTAATTTTTCAATTATTATTTACATCGTAAAATTAATTCGTGCCGGACCTCTTTTAATACTCTATCGCAAAACGCAGACTACAGCATTATTCCGCTGACCCGAACCTGAATAGAACATAGACAATAAAACTGGAGACAATAAAATTTTTCACTTTAATTATGGGATTTTATTTCATTAGAATCAGCAATATCAACAATGTTCGTATGCATTCGACCGTAAACTTCAAACGAACACAAGAACTCCATTACCCACGCCGAAATAGAAAAGGCCTTATAAAATTTCAGGTCAACAGTCGCACATAACTTTGGAAGGGTAAATGATTTAATTATGCGCATAGAATTGTCAGCGCGACACTTAACTCGATTGCCAGTGACACCTATGCAAATGTACGTTACGACTAATTGAATATCTTTGTTCGGTGATGGGGAGTCTTGATGATTATGAGGCCCTATCATGACGAATACGCTGCCGAAATGTGTAAATACTAAGTTGGGCCGGTGGGAATAGAGGCTTTAATAAAACGGAGAGTCTAAAGTGACGTATGTGAGTGTGACTACTACAACTTGACGCGACTTTATTTTTGATTTCGTATAAGCATTTTAATGAAACAACAATAATTTACAAAACACATATTTTATTTGTGAGAAAACCTCGAGTATCTTTTGAAAGACTCATATTGAGTCGATTATGGCAACTTTTAGACGTTAGTGGAACGCAGCGTGTTCTGTATCCAATCCGTGTAGCCCTGGACGGCGGTGTAGATGCCCGGCCAGCCGTCGCGTCCGCAGCCGTAGCCGAAGGAGACCACGGCTACGGCCTCCCATTGTCCGGACGGGGTCCTCCTCATGAGGGGTCCACCGGAGTCCCCTCGGCAGGCGTCCTCGGCGAAGTTACCGCCGGCACAGAGCTGCTTGTCCGTGATGTCTGCGCCGAGGTCGCGGTATTTCGCCACGCACTCGTGCTTGCTGAACACAGGTAGGTTGAGTTTCTGCTTCACTTGGCTGCTCTTTCCTGTAAGCAAAATGTGTTTAATAAAAATGCCCCTTACCCCTATATAGTTTTTAAAACACTGTATAGGCTGCACTAAGCTGCACTATAAAGATTTCATGACTTCAAAACTTTAATTCAACGAATACTCGTAGTTTGATATTTACTATATAAATTTTCTGTCAAACTCGCCATTAGATTAAAGTAAAGTTATCACACGTCACTGAATACGCCGTAAGATTTAAAAAACAAAAACACTTTTTCCATTTGTAGCTCCTTTCATCTCTGCTTTAGAAGCGAAATAAACAGCAATTACTTAATATTTATGAAACCATTAAGCGGGACAAAAAAGCTGTGTAGATATAAAATCTATTTTAATTAACTTTTTCTAGTAATAGACTGCGCAAAAAAGAATGTTATCGAAACAAATTATGTTATATGCGTTTAATAGCGTACATTTGGCAATAAAATCTTAATGAACAGAAGTAAGAATAAAAATAAATATAATCTAGAGATAGTATCACAATTTATGAGAAATATTTTGATAAATATCAAAATATTTCTCATATTATATATTATATAGTTTATGATGGTCGTCAGTTATTATTCTGACGACCTCTGTGGCTCAGTGGTGAGCGCGTTGGTAGCTCAAGCCGGGGGTCGCGGGTTCGAATCCCGCCGACGGAACAAAAAGTTTTCAATGTTCCCAGGTCTGGATGTGTATTAAATATGTGTATGATATAATAAAAATCTTAAATATATGTATAGTATAAAAGTATTAAATATATTTCCGTTGTCTGGTACCTGTAACACAAGTCCTTCGGGTACTTAGCACGGGGCCAGACTGACGTGGTGTGAAGCGTCCATAGATATTATTATTATTATTATTATGTATATTGTATACTTGTTATAGTAGATAACTACATAAAATACTTAATTTCAATTAAATGACATTTACATATTATATTGTGTAAGTCTGAATCTTTGTTTGGTTATTTGTTTCAATTTTTCTCAAAATAACCAGTCCCACGCCATTTAATATTTTTCTCTAAATTATTAATAACCGGAGAAACCGTGTAGGAATTACTGAGAAACCAGTTAAGGGATCAATATTACCGCTTAAGGTTTTTCCCCAGCCGGCCACGAACACATCGGAGCCCGGTTCGATTCGCAGACTGGTGTCCACTAGGCAGATAGGTTGGATGTAGTCTGAAATTAGAAATAAAAAATTTCAAAGATACGTCGTCAACGTAAATGGCATGGCTAAATAGAGTGTTGATGCTTTCGCTTCTTGAGGTTCTCGAAAACGGGACTCTCGCAATATAACGTGTATTTCTTTAAAAGGCATAAACGCCACTTCTTTTCGTCTTCCTTCTAAATATGTAGCATAAGATGAAGGTGGATGAGATGATCGGTAAACAATAGCATAAGCGTTGATTTACGTTGATACAGCACAACATTTCGAACATACATCTTTTGAATTCCAAAATATGTATATCACACGGTGCTAAATAACACAACCAGTGAATAATGGGAATATTCTGAAAGTAAGCCACAGAAGCAGTGACACTACAGAAACAACTCCTTAATATTCTGCACCGGTTGCTGTATCAATGACAACACGTCATGATCTATACTTATTATAAAACAAAGTCGCTTTTTTCCCTCTATTTGTTCCCTTTAATCTTTAAAACTACGCAACGGATTTTGATGATACTTTCATTGTTAGATAGCCCATTTATCGAGAAAGGCTTAGGCTACATTTTATCACGCTCGCGTTAAGACTAATAGGAGCGAAGAAATAGAGGAAAATGTGGAAAAACGGGGAAAATTATTTGAAAGGGCTAACTTGAACGCGGTAATCTCAGGAATTTTTCAAATCGGACCAGTGGGGTCCGATTTGAAAAATTCTTTCAGTGTTAGATAGCCCATTTATTGAGGAATGCTACATTTTATCACGCTAAGACTAATAGGAGAATGTGGAAAAAGCAATTTTTATGTTACACTAGCTGTTTCCCGCGACTTCGTCCGCGTTAACATTGTATAATAATTAATAACAAAGATGGATAGTTTTCCCCTTTTTGTGGTTCCTTATACCTACAAAGGGTAAAAATGGGACCCCATTTAAGCAAACGTCAAACGCAAAACTTTCATGTTTATAACTCAAGAAATGACGGACTTTCATTGAAACTTTCTACCCTTGGGGGTAGAATTACCAGAAACGTTTAAATACGTATCCATTCATTTTTAATCAGTAGCACAAAAATAAAGTTTCATGTTTTTAACTCAAGAAATGCCGGACTTTCATTCAAACTTTCAACCCCAATTTCAGCACCTTGGAGGTAGAATTTCTAAAAACGCTTAAATATCTATCCATTCATTTTTAATCAGCAGTCCAAAAATAAACTTTCATGTTTCTAACTTAAGAAATGACGGACTTTCATTTAAACATTCAACCCCTATTTCAACCCCTTGGGGGTAGAATTTCCAAAAACGCTTAAACACGTAACCAATCATTTTTAATCAGTAGCCCAAACATAAAATTTCAGGTTTCTAACTTAACAAATAACGGACTTTCATTCAAACTTTCAACCCCAATTTCACCCCCTTGGGGGTAGAATTTCCAAAAACGCTTAAATACGTATCCATTCATTTTTATCAGTAACCCAAAAATAAAGTTTCATGTTTCTAACTCAAGAAATGACGAACTTTCATTCAAACTTTCAACCCCCCTTCGGGGTAAAATTTTCTAATTTCCTTACTTAGTGGGTGTCTACTTAATAAAACAAACCTACTCACCAAATTTCGTGGCTGTAACTTTAACAGTTTTTGCTCAGCGACGATGAATCAGTGAGTCAGTCAGTCAGGACATGTAATTTTATAAGTATAGATATTTGACACAGATAAGAAGTAGACCACGTGAAGGATCATAGGCTATCGATTTTAATAATTTTTTCAGAGGCTATATATTTTATACCCGTGCGACGCCGGGGAGGGTCGCTAGTAACAAATCTTCTTCTTTGTCCATCCCATGTTCCCAGTTTATCTGGGGTCGGGTCTCCCTGTACGTTTGCGCCAGAATTTTCTGTTCTGGGTTGTCTCAGTAGTTAGGCTTTCCTGGTCCATCTCTCTCTTGATGTTGTTCCACCAAGTTGCGGGTGGTCTTCCTGGTCTCTTGTACACGCTTGGTATATTGAGGACTTTCTTTACGGAGTAGGCATCGTCTCTTCTTTGTATGTGACCGTACCATCTCAGTCTGGACTCATTGACTTTTTCCACAACAGAAGCTACCCTGAACGAGCCCCTTATGTGCTCATTGCGGACTTTATCTTTACGAGTCACACCAGCCGCCCGTCTGAGCATCTTCATCTCATTCACGTGCAGTTGTTGTTCGTGAGCTTTTTTCATAGTCCAACATTCCGCACCATAGGTAAGAGTGGGCCTTACCACGGACTTATAAACTTTACCCTTGATTTTGATGGGCATTCTAGGATCACATAGAACGCCAGTTAATGACCTCCACTTGAGCCATGCTGAGTTTATACGGTGTTGGACATCTTTGTCGACGTTTGCATCTGATGTTAGGATGGATCCAAGATACTTAAAGCTCGCTACCTTCGGGAGTGCTATGCCGTCTATGAACACATTATTTCCTGCATTTTCCGTTCCTTCGTAATTGCATTCCATGTATTCTATCTTGCTGCGGCTGATGCGTAGTCCATCTTTCTCTATTCTATCTACCCAGAGACTAAACGTTTCTTGTAGGTTAGTGACGGTTTTGCTTATAAGTGCTATGTCATCCGCATAGAGCATGTACCATGGTGTAGGTTGCTGTATGTCGCGTGTTATGTAGTCCATGCATAGGTTGAATAGAAGTAGGCTTAAGGCTGAGCCTTGGTGTACACCCACGTTCACCTGAAATGGACCACTGAGACCAGCAGGGCTTTTAACAGTGGTTGTAGTATCAGTGTACATGTCCTGAACTATCAGTGAGTATTGCTCCGGGATACCATGTGCTCTTAAGGACTGCCAAACCAGATTTCGTGGTACCCTGTCAAAAGCCTTTTCAAGGTCTATGAAAAGGAGATGTAGGTTTTCTTTATTAGTACGGTGCTTTTCCATTAAAATTCGAATTGTCTGGATGGCGTCGATGGTAGATTTTCCGGCTACGAAGCCGAATTGATTCTCAGTTACACTACTGATAGCTGATATTCGTGAAGCTATTATCCGTTCCCAGATCTTAAGGGTATGCGAAGTCAATTTTATACCTCTATAGTTGATGTATTGTGCAATGTCTCCCTTGTTCTTAAAAATTGGGCACAGTGTGCTCTTACGCCATGAATCAGGTATAGTGCCTTCTCTTAGGATGTTATTGAAGAGCTTTGTTAGCCACGGTACTGCGTCTCCTATTTTATTCCATATAATATCAGCTGGTACCTGGTCTGGGCCAACAGCCTTACGATATTTCGTTTTTGCTATTGAAGTTTTGGTTTCATCTGGAGATATAGCATTAATAGGTCCTTCAGTTGGTGCTATATGAGGTAAAGGTTCGCTGGGAAATTCTTCGTTCATGAGATGTTCGTAATACTCCTTCCACCTTTCTGTAATGTTTTTGTTTGATGTTAGTAGTATCCCTTGGGCATCCTTAATGTATTTGTTACGTTTCACATCAAGAGTTTGCCTTTGTCGCTGACCTGCAACCTTATATATGGTGTTTGCATCTTTTGTCTCTTCCAACCCATCATAGAATTTCGCATTTGCCGCAGCTCGGGACTGTGCTACTGCCGATTTCACGATGTTCTTAAGTATTGTATACGTGTTTCGGTCCTCATCCAGATTTGATTTCTGTCAGATCTTGAAAGCGTTTTTCTTAGATTTTATTAATTCCTTAATGCTATCATTCCACCAGGAGGGGTCTTTGGCATTTTGAAGGACTCCTTTGGAGACGCCAAGTATCTCTTTCGCTTTGCCTGGGCAGAATTTTTCAAAGTCGGACCACATTTTATTTGCCGTTTTGTTCGTCTTTAGATATTCGTAAAGGTATTGGGCAACTTGATCTAAAAGGTCGCTAGCAACAAATAAAAAAATAAAAATAAAACACGTAATCCGTCCACTTACAAGTAAGTGTGGCTCGTCTCGCCAGCCTGATGAGAGAGATATCGTCGCGCCTGTTGGTGTTCTTGTCGGAGTAGCCGGGGTGGGGGTGAGCCGACATCACCGCTATCTCCTGGACGGGCTCCGCGCACGCGCCGTTCAGACAGTCCTGGTTGCTCTTGATATCGTACTCGCCGAGACGGGCACTAGTCCTGAAAACGACTCTTTTTTTTAAACTGCTGTTCGATAGTGACGGATTAACCCTTAATATTGTTATTAATATTGATATTGGTCGTTAAACTAATCTATGAATAATAGGCTGGGATTCCGAGAGAATACTGTTATTCTGTCGTTATAACGACAGAATATCAAAAGTATGTATAAATCTTTAAGCTTCCGTTTTCAAATTGTGTGTGTATTGCTGACATAAAGATAACAATTAATATAGCGAGCATCAATAATTAATAGTATGACGATGTTGTATCTGGAAGGCGTCAAAGAGTTTCAGAGCGATCCTAATGTTCTTTTGAGTTGCGGACTTCAATTTAAGTAATGTTACGGCCAATAACATATACTTACAGTTTTCCAACGACATTTTCGATTTCGCCAACGACGCAGTGAGCAGCCGACATGACGTAGCGACGGTTGATCAGCACTCCTCCGCACTGATAGGTCAGCGGCTTGCTAGGGTCACCTGTAAATTGAAGGAATTTTTAGTTTGGGTTACAAAAATGTGACAAACCAAACCCCTAAACTCGCGTTCTATCAAATTGCAAGTAAGCATCTAGGTAAATAAACTGATGTCTCCGTAGTGCAGTGATTTCAAGCGTGGCTCTTGAATTAGTGGATAACCTCTAAATTCCGTAAGGGTTAAACTCCCGCGTAGGAACTTGGAATTAATTCCAAGTTTGGTAAGGACAACATATTATAGATAGGCATTAGGCTCATCGCCTAATTGTTTACAAGAAAAATCATCCATGCATTAACTTACGAGGCTGGTATCCCAGTAGAGCCATCCACGGGAACTCATCCAGCTCCGTGTCCACTCCACCGTAGATTCTGTCACCGTTGGTGTCGATACCGCACTGTTTTCGGGGGTACGGCGCGGAGTCTTCGGGGGAAACCGGGTCTGCCTGACCGTTAAATTGCGGTCGTGGGGTCACTTGTGACCTTTGCTAGAATAAGAGGGTTAAACTTAATACGGAATAGCTGTAGATATATTTTTGTTTCTGTTAGTTATGTAGTAAGTATCATCTAATACATTATACAGTATGACAATCTTGTCGAGCTATACGAACACGGGGTGTTACTAATTAATAATTGAATAATGCTTTAGGGTGTGTATGTATCTCGCATATGGAGGTCAATCTATAAGAGCAACGCTAAAAGATTTACTTATGATCTCTAGTGACCTCTATGTTTAGAAACATAGAGGTAAAGTAAAGTAAACAAACATGCTCATACCTCATAAATTTGAACATTACAAATTTTAGACTTAAGGGGCCGGGTACCCTTGAAATTCCCATACATACGTAATACCAAAATCATTTTCTCATACGAAAATATTTAACATGTTTGAGTTATTTTTCAGCTTAAAATAGTAATTATCTAGGTTCGTGCACAAAAATTTACTTCAAAATATTTAAACACAAAAAAAAATTTTTCTTGTTTAAAATTTTTTTTAAGTAAATTTACCACTAAATATTTAAACACTAAAAAATAGAGTAACACAATATTTTTTAGTATTTAAATATTTTGTAGTAAATTTACTATTTATTTATATATTTTTTAGTGTTTTACTCTATTTTTAGTGTTTAAATATTTAGTAGTAAATTCACTAAAAAAAAATTTAAACAAAAAAAAATTTTTGTGTTTAAATATTTTGAAGTCAATTTTTGTGCAGGAACCTAGGTAATTACTAGTTTAAACTGAAAAACAACTCAAACATGTTAAATATTTTCGTATGAGAAAATGATTTTGGTACTTATTACGTATGTATGAGAAATTCCAAGGGTAGGCCTCTTAAATAAGTACGATTGTTGAATAATATTAGCGCATTTTTTCCTATTTTGCCCAGTTGTTGCATGAGCGAATATTGTAAGCAATAAAAGTTTTGTTTAATTAGTATACTATCAACTATTACTTTGAACTCTGAGGTCAGTGCTGATTGCCGTTGTAACGGTGATAAATAAGAATATACAACAATTTACATGTTTACGTTCGACTAGGTAGCTATCAGATAAAATAGAGTCTTTAGAGACTTCATAAATCCATTAGGCGAATCAGGATTAGTCTAAAGGCTCTCAAAAACATAATAATTAAGAGATTTTTTTTTTAATACGCGTTTGTAGATCTCAAACGTGGACACACAACATACAATACTATTTAAATATTAAAATCTGTTATAACCCGTTTCTTGATTATTTATGCATAGTAATTATTATAATGATCTGCAGGGGACTCCCCATTCTATAAATTGTGATATAATAAAGAGCGAGACATTTGTCGATAAAAGAGACGAGACAAGATAGGTGAACGGAACTATAACTATAGATGATAGATGGATGTGATCCATACTTACTAATATTATAAATGCGAAAGTGTGTCTGTCTATGTGTCTGTTACCTCTTCACGCCCAAACCGATGAAACGATTTTGCTTAAATTTCGTATAGAGATTCTTCGAGTCCCGGGAAAGGACATGAGATACTTTTTAACCCAGAATTAAAACCGGCCAAGTGCGTGTCGGGCCACGCGCAATATAGGGTTCCGTAGTACCGCTAGTTTTTGTCAATTTTTTATGGTCAATGAACGTATATTTATAGCGTATTTTACACTACTAACAACATCAACTCAGTTACTTTCAAAGGAATTTGAACGAAAAGTTCCATTTATGATTTATACTTCGCCTAATATATTTTTTTTAGTTGATCGACTATTACTCAATAACTTATGAAGTCTTCTTAGCCGTGATAGTTTTCCTTTTAAATTCAGCATATTTCCTACTCCCGTGAATTTTTTCACATTTCCAGAACCAACCGTTTAGCTGGTAGAAGGTACACTGGACTCTAACGATTTTTTCCACTTTAAAACTTAATATTTCACAAACGGATCCCTAAATCGGAAAATGATCTATGAATACTCGAAATATTTTTAAAAAACCTATTCAACGACACCCCACACGATGGAGTGGGCGCGAAAAAAATTTTCATCCCCGCTTGATGTGTAGGGGAGGTACCATAAAAAATATATTTTTACGATTTCATGTACCATTTTGTTGCCATCATTAATATGTGTATTCATACCAAATTACAGCTTTGTAGGTCCTATAGTTTCTGAGTAAAAACGCGGATAGACAGACAGACAGACAGACGGACAGACGGACAGACGGACCGAATCTATAAGGGTTCCTTGTTGACTACGGAATCCTAAAAATGAACGGCTCCCGCGCGATAAATGAATTTTGGCATCGGAGTTGCGAGTGGCAGTCGCTAATATTTACCGTGGTAGTAGCAGTCTGCTGGTTGGGGAGGGGTCCACAGCACACCTTGGGCACATTGCCAGCGAACCCACACTGTGACTGCCTGAGGAAGGTAACCAGCTCGTACGGGACTGGGTTCTGCTCGAACACGGCGACTAGACTGGGGCACTGATACAGCGATATGCAGTTGCTGCTCCTACCCAGTGGGGTTTGACATTGCTGTGAAACTAGAAAGTCACAAGTTAAGCATCGTGGGTATAGTTACGCGAATGACCACGCAAATTTTTAGGGTGAAGCCAAACGAGCGTTATTTGTGAGTTGTGTGATTTCGGTTGCGTAAATATTATCTGTGAAATCGTGTGAAACAAACAGGACTTTAGTATGAAACTAAATGCCGCAGAATTTCTGCCAGCCGAAATTCTGCGACTCACAACTCACAAATTACGCTCGTTTGGCTTCACCCTTAAAGGAATGCTAAGCTAGACTGCACTGTTAATAATGATAAAGATTCATCAAATTTTACCGAATGACTCATACAGAATAATATGAACTAGGCACTATCAGAGAAGTTGATTAATAGGCAGATGGCGGACCATAGTCGCGTTATGTCAAATCCAGCGACTAGCATTGAATTGATATAACCCGACCAAATGACGTAGGTCTGTCAGCTGCCTATGGGCCGGGACACAAAAACACGATACGACGTCCTGGATTCCCACGACGCGACGTCGTTTCACGATGCGTCGTGTCGTAGTTTATTACGACGCGTGTCGTAGATTCCCACGACACGACATCGCATCGTGAAACGACATCGCGTCGTGGTACGACACGACGTCGTGTCGTGTTTTTGTGCCCCGGCCCTCCAAATCAATTTTTTCGATGGTACTATCCAAAGATTCGGCAACCATGGTACACTATCAGTATTTTCCTTCTGGGCATAAGTAATTAGCTGGGTAGGTAACTTGATGATCATTACATATAACTAGTTTTAACGTACACGTAAAACCCGTTTCTGCAAGATATAATTAACTTTTATCCTCAACAAAGGTGTGTCGAAATAAACAAGAATCCACGATATTTTATGTCTGATATTATTTATTATACTCGTTATAAGACTTATAAAAATATGGAGGATTAATGTCAGTGTGCAAAAATCGGAGACAGGTATGGAAATAATTTAGGTGGCGTTGAAAAAGATTTGACAGGTGTAATGTTATGCACGAATTTAAAGTTGGAATAATGTTTGTTTGAACAGAGTAAATTTTAGAAACAATAACACTTAACTTTGTCGGTGTATAGGGTTGTTTATGTCCTATAATTGTTTATAAATACAAGAGCAAGATGTGATGAAACAAACCACATATTATTCATATTGTCATCTATCTCGTAGCATACATTTTGTATATAATATTAAAATAATTTTGGCATATTTTCACTCAAAACTTTACCTAGCACCTCTTCTTATTCCTCTTTTCTCTGCGTAGAGGTAACTTTTTGACGTGATAACGTCTCATAATTCGATATGGCGCGCGCGCCCGAAAAAAATGACAGTTCATGCGGCGTTGCCTCGCTGACAGCTCTGAGGCGTTCCATTTACACTTTCAAGTCTTTCAACAACCGTAAGGCCCACCTGGGCCGCGCTCTTTGTTTCGATTATATTATTACGTACTAGCTGTTCCGCACGTCTTCGCCCGCGTAATTTAGTCATTTCATGCAACCGTACATTTTTCCGCAAAAATAGCCTATGTCCCTTTACGTGGTCTATTCTTCAAGTTTGCCAAATAACATAAAAATAGCTCCAGTAGTTAAGATAATAAGCAATTTCATATAATTTTCCCCGTTTTCCTCTATTTCTTCGCTCCTCTTATTCTTAGCGTAATAAAATATAGCCTATAGCCTTTCTTGATAAATAGGCTATCTAAGACTAAAAGAATTTTTCAAATCGGACCAGTAGTTCCTGAGATTTGCGCGTTCAAATAAGCCCTTTCATATAATTTCCCCCGTTTTTCACATTTTCCTCTATTTCTTCGCTCCTATTATTTGTAGCGTAATAAAACATAGCCTATAGCCTTTCTAAATAAATGTGCTATCTATCACTGAAAGAATTTTTCAAATCGGATTCGTAGTTTCTGAGATTAGCGCGTACAAATAAGCCCTTTCAAATAATTTTCCCCCGTTTTTCCCACATTTTCCTCTATTTCTTCGTTCCTATTAGTCCTATCGTGATAAAATATAGCCTATAACCTTCCTCGATCAATGAGCTATCTAACACTGAAAGAATTTTTCAAATAGGACCATTAGTTCCTGAGATTAGAGCGTTCAAACAAACAAACAAACAAACAAACTCTTCCGCTTTATAATATTAGTATAGATTTCGATGACTTAGAGAATACTTTTGTATGAAGAAGTTTGGTTAGTTATGACCTTTGATACATTGACCATACTCTGAATGAAGAATAAATAAACAATCTTTGAGCTATTAGTATTATTTCGCTATTTAAAATTGTGCTCTATTTCCTACGTTTCAAGGTATGACTTGTGCTTTGTTCGAAGATTTTACTGGATTTCGCGAATATACGTAGCGTTTTGTATTGCGAATAATTTATTTTACTCATTATAAATATTTTTAGACAATCATTTGAAAGAAATACATCGAAATAACTTTAGGTTACAGTCGAAAAAGTTTGTTTCTATTTATAGAGATTCGGAAGCGAGGGTTAAGGAGTTAAGGATAGTTGAACATGACAACGTCATACGCTGTCACGTTCAACTATCGTCAGTAAACCGATTTTACAGACAACCGATTTTTTGACCTTTAAATGGGTTCTAGACAATCCTAATATTATACAACATAATCAATACCTTTTAAGTATTCTTTTACAATATTTAATAGGTTTTTTTGCTTTATAATCTTGTCTACGTCTAATGTAACGGCGCGCTTAGTAGAAGTTTCGCCTAGGGGCGCATTATGATATAAGTACGTATTTTTATATAGATTTCCTGATTCTTTTTTTTATTTAAGTACCTACTCTATTAAGTGATTACTAACTTAACATTTGTGTACATACTCTGGAGGTTTTGCAATGCCGTTATTTTGTGTACTATTTAATATTTATATTATATATTATTTATAATATATAACCTAACTTACAAGACATAACTTACGAGTACAAACTCTAAGCTAGCACAAAACTACTTAAGTTATATTAACTATCTTGTTCTTAAAAAGCAGAGTCAAACGAAAAAGTTAATAATACAAACAAACATTACCGGATATAACTACAAACAAAAAACGAGTTTCCTTATATAAACAAGTTACCAACCTGCACTTCTCCATAGTAACGTCACACCAAATAAAATAATAAAACACTTCATTTTCACTTAACTATATACCATAACTTAAATCACTATTTTTAGGTAACAAAGTACTGACAAGATCACCAGTCCGTCAGTCCTGCTACACTGGATCTTAGAGGTCAACCTCAATTATATATAAACATAGATAATACCAGACACACGAGTACCGACAGAAGAAAAAACAACAAGTCGCACACCGGCAGTGCCTGCAGAAGTGAACACAGGGCCGGTAAAAAGAGACCAAGCATACATTTCAGCAGCGTGGTAGAAAGAGAGGAGGCTATTACTTCCTCTCCTACGCTGCGCCGGCGGTCAACTCTCCCTCCGTGTTACGAATTTCCGATCAGGTCACGTTTCCTGACGCGAACTTAAATTTTTTTGTCCATTTTAATAACGTGCATAATTTCAAAGTGCATTGAAATCAATTTGCTGACGGCGACTTGTTGAGCTGGTAATTATAATATTTTTTTTGCGGACGCTACCCAAGACGACGAGTCAATGCGTCATCAATGGATTTACCAGTTTCTGTTATGGACAAAATAATAATTATGTGTATTTTCCTTCATTTGCCCAACTTTATGCATGTATATTATGTCGGTGCTGCATGGCAATAATAAAAATAAAAGCAATTAATATAATTAAATTACTTGTCTACAATTATTATAAATTAGAGGAATTTTTTCACTTAAAGGTAAGTACCGCCCTCTCTGCGAAGATCTAAAAATTATGTGTGTAGACTTAATCATTTAACTAGTATTTTATTTATGCGTCAAATAAATTGAATTTATCAGTAAAATAGTAGCAATAATAGTGGTGTTCTCTATAAAAGTTTGAAATAATACTAACAACACAACTATTTTAGCTGAAAAAAAAAGGAACACCATAAGTCTGTAAGAATACGCTATAGCGCGTTCAACCAACCTGAAACACTTGTCGATTGGCACAATATTCTATTTGACTCTATCTACTCATACAGTTGCTGGTGATAGACCTGGCTATTCTAGAGGAAATGGCCATTCATGGAGACGTCTATACTAATATCCATACTTCCATCCTATCCATCCATAATAAATGCGAAAGTGTATATGTCTGTATGTTACCTCTTCACGCTTTTAAACCACTTAACCCGATTTTGATGATTTTTTTTTTTGTTTAGATACTTTGAGTCCCGGGAAAGAACAAATAGGATACTTTTTTCCCCGAAAAAATATACGATTCCAGCGCGATAAAAGAATTTTGGCACAACGGAGTTGCGGGTGTCATCTAATTTTATGATAAACCTGGAATCTGGATATACTTAACTTTAATTTCATGAAAAGTTTTAAAAAAATATATCACGGCGTGATTTAACTCTACATTTAATTAAAAGTGAGTATTAATTAAAGTCGAAATGCGGCATTTGGTTTGCATATTACTGAATATCAAAATAAAAGCTATGATGAAAATATTATGTGACATAGTGTTGGTGACGAGTGCAAAAGTTGATATAAAACTACAAAGTACAAACTACACGCAAAAGTGGGTACAGTAGGTACACACTCAAAGTAAGCATTTAGATTTAAAAATATTTTGTGTGCCAACTAACACATTGAGTAGACAATTTTAACATAACAGTTAGTTTTTATTTTGTTTTCAAAAAAAAACCATATAGCAGCTGCTGACCTCCTGATAGTCAATATCGACATATTGGAATTACCATCGATTTCTGGAATTTGATTTCCTTGATTATTTATAATACAGTAACCCGTCCAGTGAGTTCTGGGCTTGCCCCAGACATCTACAGCCATACCTTTATATTAACAGTTTTATGTCATCTGTATCTGTTTATTTTATAATAGCCAGACAAAATATTATATTAACTTTTTTAAGGTTTTAACCGTAACTAACAAAGCTTTAATAAATATCTATCTCATTTTCAGGCGCATATTGATGCTCTAAATTATATTTCTAGGATTCAATTATTCATTTGTATTAGAAAAGTTAACTAGGCTCAATCATCGACAATAATTATTATAGTAATAACACTAACTTTAATGCAAAAGAAATACCTGCAAATTAGGTCGACTCTAAAACTTTGCTTACATCAAAATGAATTGAAACAGTGTAGCTGAAATTTTCAGCTACACTCTACAGATTTTTCCTAAGCCTACTTTTCTGCCTGAAAAGTAGGTTTTATGTAAAAAATCTGCTCTAAATTTTCTCCGGTATTCCTTACAGGCTTACACCCTTATTATCGCGTCCTTAAGGCGACGTTCAGCATATAAACACATTACCACCTCAGTCCTCACCGACCCAGTGGCCCCAGTGCCAAATCATCCAAATCGGCAAAAACTGGGGCGCAATTTCCTCAGCAATTCGCTTAAGGATTAACCTCATTAACTTTCATGTCCCGTCTGCTAATTGCGTTCACTCTCCCCTGCTCGTCATTTGATTATACACTCGATTTGAGAGAAAATAGTTAAATATCGCGTTAATTCGAAAAATCTTAATTACAAATTAAATAGGAGCCTCATTATGCCGAATGGTAGGTACTACGCACGGGACTTTAGGTTTCGATTTATTCATTTGTCGTTTAAAACCCACTTTTGGGTTAATCAATAAAAGCTAAAATTAAAGTACAACAAGGTTCCTATAAGTTTACGATTCTATAGTAAATTATGATGTAACTATTGTAGTTTTCGGCCATCTCACACACTATTTAAAAATCCTTCAATTTAATCAGCACTTTCTTATACACAAATACTTAGATCCAGAAGCTCCTAAATCCTATCCGTATTTTAATTATTTTACTATAATAATTGTAAACATTATTTTTCCAAAAAGGACTTTAAAGCCACATCAGAAAGAAGTTTTAAATCTCAGTAAGTATTTTATTTCATACAAACAAGGCTTCAAGAAAATTGTCGATCGGAGGCACTAGAAATGTTAAGATTCTGTCTCAAAAGGTTACTTAAATAATTCCTTCGAGAAGAAGGGGTCCGTACTTAACGAATGTCGAGTTCAAAGGGCAACATCGGTAACAAACCCACGTCCTTCACAACCTGTAGCTTGTATACGGAATGTTTACGAAAACACTTCTCTTTTATTAGGTAAATCATCGGCTGTGAAAATTTTGAAAATTCTTTTATATAGTATTGCAAGATAATTACGTTAATCGATGAAGTTATTTTTAAAATTTGATACATGCAGGTTATCTATCTCATACCTTCGAGAAGATGGTCGATCTGGTATAAAAACCATGAAAATTAACTTTTATTTATCTGACTGAAAAGATATTTTCTTTCAAACACTTTATTTTACCCAGAGTAGGTAACACGTTTCTAATTCCCATTTGCCAGGAAAATTGACGTTTATTATATCTTCCAGGGTTGCCCCTACCTAGGTACGCCGATGCGTATAATCAATAATGTTAGTTAATTCAAGAATATTTAACCTGCATGGCGTGTTAGGTTAAAAACCAGGTAAATCATGCGGCAAAACTTTAGACTTTTTCCTTTAGACTGGAGCAAAGATTGCAATACTGAGTAATGAGTAAAAAAAATCTGAAGTGCTCGTGTTAGTAATAAAATGATATTATTATAAACATTTAAACATCAACTACCTGTCGGCTGTTTCCTCCGTAATCTTTAGCTCCCAAGTCGCAATCGTTATAACAGACTTAACTAGAGCTAATCCAGACATACCATATTGGTCGACGAATTTCCAATGGCACTGATACTGAAATATCTGAAAGTTTCTACAGCTTTTGAGTTATCGATGGCTCTTAAATATTATTTATGGGCAGTGCCAAGTGGCCGGCTATTTACACTGCAGATCCCTGAGTTATTGCTACTTAACGTGTCAAAATGTCCCGCACCGTAATCCCTAGAGTAAATAGGTGTGAACGTTTTTGTACACCACTGAAAAATCATGTAAGCCTGGTACCTGGAATATTGTTGATTCGGCAAAGAAGAATGCGGCAACTCCAAATTGTGCATTGTGGAACGCCTGCTCATCATGTACTTAACATACGTATTGATGGAGTGTGGTCGGGGCGAATACCGACGTAGTAGCCTCGGTGATGGTCTTTTAGGAAACATATGAGTCTGTAATAGTTTTCTATCCTCACCTAATTCAAGAGAGGTTCGAATTCTACTAGACATATAATATTTTGATTTTATTGTAAGTATTATTTAAGTATCTTATGTTGTGATTTTATATTTTGTTTCATGGGGGTGGCATAGTCGGTCACCGACAAAACCCCTTTAATAAATAGATAGAAAAAAACGCGGCATTGTAAGCGCTAGTTTCTATAAACACCAAAACATTGGCAGATAACTGCAGAGAAAAATCTAAGATGACGATCTATAATACCTACTATAGAACTACCAACGATTGGTTTGCCTTTTTCTGTAATCGTAGCTACTAATCTACTATTTTTATAGGGTTAGGTAAGTTTAGGTTACATTTACAAGTATTAATATTATAACTATTAATAAATTAATATTATTTTAAGTCTGCTAGCCGATATAAGGTTCATTTTCCTCTTTCATATGGCGCCTTCCTATTCAGTTATTGCTCACGTGATGTCGCGTTATTCAGCGTTCACAAGTCACAACCAAAACAACACATATACAAACATTAAACAAATTAAACGAGCATCTTGGAAAGGTCCATTATGTTTTTTGCCCGTTCTTTCATTGATACAAATGGCTGCAGTCGCGGGATCGAACACGGCGATAAATCACGCCCAGAGTCGAATGAGATTCGACCGAGTCGTAGAGATTCGACCGTGTTGCCCGCTGACCGGTAACAAACGATGCCTGATCATTTTCTCAATCAACTTGTTTTATGATCTAATGAAAATTGTTCGCAAGTTATTCGAAACTGGCCGCTAAAGAAAAAACTACTATATTGTTATGAAGATAGAATTGGTTTTACAACGTCTACGTCGAGCAACATGGCTACATCATAATTGGTTTATTGATACTGAAGTTTCTCATAATTAAAGAAAACAGATTTAAAGATAGAGATTGCTATTTTGTAGTTAAGATATTCAAATTGCTTCTAAAATAGCTGGAGAGAATTTCAATTTGTGTGAGGATTTTCAGTTTATAAGTAAGCTAAGTGTAATGTGGTAAAACAAAACGATATTTTTGAAACCTTTAAAATTAGCTAAGCTGACAAATAGTTAAATATGGCTTTTAACGATTTATCTGTTACTAAACCTATAATTAACCCATCATTCAAAAGCCCCGTGCGAGCACCGGTGATCGCGACAACAATATAATACAATAGCATTTCCGAGAATCCCCGATCGAAGGACTAATAAGACGAAAAACAATATATTTTCCGAAATTACAAATGACGTCATGGTTTATAATTAAAAGGACAGATGTCGTAGGCCTAATGACGACGTCAAAACATTTTCTTAAGGTGAAACTTGGTTCTAATAATAGGCCTAACATATTTACATCTACATTGAAAAGGAAATAGGAATCATTATTTAACGTCAATGTTGAACTGAGTTCACCCCAAATGGGCCGGTAATGTTCGCCGATTGAGTTGAGCGTCCCTCAGCAAATTAACTGCGCTTTATCAACGCGCCTATTTATCTCAACTTTCACTAAACAGTAAAGTTTTTAAAGCAAAAGTTGTTTTCGACCTTTTGAGGTCATTAATGCTGATGATTTGAACCTTTGAAGACTTTTCTGATAGATCGTTTCTATGTGTCGAAAAATGTCGGCCTTATATTTGGTTTCTAACTATTTTATAAAAAGCCATTTGTGAAGAATCGAAACAATCCAAAAATGGTTCGCCATAAGTATTCGTTAAAGGAAAAAATTATAAAATGGTTACGTCTTATATATTATCTTATATAATATTTCATCGACCACATCCAATAATGAAATTGGAAGAATGTCTGTTTTAATGCCCGTTAATACTACCATTAATCACTGTCTAGTTTTAACTTTTCACAGTTTTGTTCTTCTCTCACTCTATCTTGGGGGGCGTCCACAAATTACGTGAGGTGTTTTCTTGAATTTTTTGACACCCCCACCCCCTTCCCCCATGGTGAGATTTCGTGAGATTTTATTCAACCCCACCTCCCCCCATCAAATCTCACGTGAAATTTTTCAAAATGTGGGTTTCTTACGTACAAACGTTTGGTTTGACAGTCAGTAGATTTTCTTTCGAACGAATTTGTGAATGATCTTAATCGTATAACGATTACGCTTACGATACGTACAATCTGGATGAAATGGACAAAAATAGTATTATCATAGGTATTATTGTGTAGAGAAAAAAATTACGTGAGATTTGCTGAAACTCCCCCTCTCCCCAACGTGAGATTAGATGAGTTTTTACTCGACCCCCTCCCCCGCCTGAACACCTCACGTAATTTGTGGACGCCCACTTGCTGGAATAGCAGAATTGTCTCGAACGGATTTTTGCTAATGCCACACACTTTATAGTTTATACGCCTTGTGACCATTGTGAATCAAAGAAAAAGTTATCTGCCATAAAACACCCCTTAAAACTGTACCGAACTTATTTTCTATAACATCATTTTCCATTACGGAAATAATAACTGATAGGCCCTTCTAATGTAAAATAGAAACTTTATCCAAAGCCATCATAAAGAAAAATCGACGCTTATTCATCATTTTTCCATCAATATTTTTATTAACCTTTAATAAAATCCAAATGTAATGTCGAAAAACCTTTTACTAATGAGATGGTTTGGTCACGGTGACGGCTCAATCCGCACAAGGGTTCCAAAATAAAGATAAAAGCACCATATAAAGGAGTTTATTTAATATCATGCGACTCGAGGACATCAAAAGGCGCATCTTGGAGGATATTGAAGTTTGATGACTGTTCGCGACTCCAGTCGCCGAGAAGCTGTTTATAAGGGCCGTACGTACTACGCGACGTAGAGCAAACGCGACAGAATACATAATATTATGATGTACAATTTATGAGCTTTTATGGGAGCGTAACAACTTGTAAATTGATCATTTCAAAACGTTAAAAAAAATACGATAAAATAATGTTCGAATATTATAAGTAATCATCTCATAATATATAAACCTACCTATCTACACATCTGAATAAAATTTGGTAACGAGCTTAAGCTTAAAAATTTTAAACTCATTTTTCGCAAGTGGGTACGTGTCAGGATAAAGCGTTTTGTCCTAACAGGGCCGAACGTCTTCAGAAATAGTAACAACGCATTGCTCAACAGTTTTGTCGTCTAGTCTGAACACACCCTAAAGATTTTTATTTATCATTTATGTTATATGACTTTCAGTGGAACTTAAATCGAAAAGAAATTGCACTGCAAACTTTATAATGGAAACGCCGTGGAATTTGTTTAAATCACTTTGATTCTACTACATTCTACGTAAAATATATTTGTTGAAAGTTCGATTGTCTTGCGTCTGGTTGTCGGTTTCGCCATGCACTCGTGATTGCAACTTACAAGGATATAATATAATACTCCCCACACCGGTTTCGGTGACGGTGGCCGGTTTCATTGAAACCAGGCCAGGTACGCGGGAGTAATTTTATAGTGCCCAGGTGTGTGCGCAGTACACAAGATCATACTCTATTCCTTTACTCTCATAACCCAGTGGGACGGACGACCGACACGACTGGCGAGAGATCAGGCGCAGGATCGACTTTTTACATGCCCATCCGACGCATGGATCATCTTACTTGTCAGACAATCAGGTGATCAGCCTGCATTGTCCTAATCAAACTTAGAAATAACATGTTTCCAACGCGGGAATCGAACCCACGACTTCCGAGTCAAGAGCGACGCTCTAGACCACTGGACCACGGAGGCGTTACAAGGATAACTGAGGACATGAGTGGATGAGGTAGGTATAAGGTAACTAACATTTTACAACATAATTTAAATTTACATTTACTAACTTATAAATTACCTACTTCATCATCTAGCTAATAGCTAAACATAGAATTTATATTTTTTTTCGAGTAAAGAATCGAAACTAGGCCATAATATAACAATCATATCTAAGAAGACGGAAGCTGCAGTAGTATCCACCAAAGAGAATATAATCACTACGTGGCACAGTGTACGGACGAGACGAAAAATCGGAAATTTTCTTTTTTCTTCAATTTTGAATGGGCATTAATATTATGAATGCGAGAGTAGAACACCCGCGTGTCAATTCGCAATAGTTTTTATTCTACGAGCTACCAACGTTTAGCGATTTTTTGCGGCCCGGAAGCGAAAATTCCATATATCTCCAAAATTTTTACGTAATAAATAAAATTTTGTATTCCACCTGAAAGCCTATTAAATAAGGTATATTTCAAGCTTTTTTTCTAATCCGCCGTATCGATATTTTACCACAGTAGTTTTCATTTTTAGGTTTTTATTTTTTTAATCCAAAACCAAACAAAAAATGCAATAGAAAATATCGACAAATTAAAGGTACACAAGCATTCTATACGCACAAAAAAAATCACCAGTGAGATCCGTTTACACTGGATATTTGATGGTGAAATTCTACGCTAGGGCTGCCGCCATACGTCTTTCAATGGATGGCTGTCAATAATGCAAAAGAAATAGTCACATAATATATTATCATTTATAGTATGAAAGTTATATACGCTTTTAATGAGTATAATATTTAAAATAATCAAAAATAAGTCTTAGAAAAAATATAAAACCTCCTCTTTTTTTGGAAGTCGATAAAAATATCGGATGTCAGTTCGTAATACTTCAAACAATTAATATTATTTCTAGTATTTATTTAAAAAATCAAGGTAAGTGATGGTCACGCGAAAACGAAAAGACTACAAATAATGCAGCGTTGCGTCGTTTGACAACCCTGTTGACAATTAAGTTTGTAAATTAAATAAATTGATTTAGCAGTGGTTGTAAACGGATCTCACGGGTGATTTTTTTTTTTGTGCGTATAGAATGCTTGTATAAATTTAATTTGTCGATATTTTCGATTGCATCTTTTGTTTAGTTTTGGATAAAAAAAATAAAAACCTAAATATGAAAATTATTTTATTGTATGTAAAATATTGACACGACGAATCAGGATAAAAGCTTGCAATATACCTTATTTAATAGGCTTTCAGGTGGAATACAAAATTTTATTTATTACGTAAAAGTTATGGAGAAATATGGATTTTTCCCTTCCGGGCCGCAAAAAAACCCTAAACTTTGGTAGCTCGTAGCATCAAAACTATTTCGAATTGACACGCGGGTGTTCTACTCCTGCATTCATAATATTATTGCCTATTCAAAATTGAAGAAAATAGAAAACTTTCGATTTTTCGTCTCCTCCGTACACTGTGGCGTGGTATGGCCCAATCGACGACGATCATCTGATTTCATAGACTTTTCTATGATCTTTGCAGGTTCCGCTAGCCTAATATTGGTTCATCATGTAGACGTGAAGTAGTGGTGGGCAAAGTTAGTCTTGATCTTGGTCTTGATTTTTTTGCACGACCGAGACCAAGACCAAATTTTGATCTTCCATTTGAGTACCGTTATTATATAATATATGTATATACATATTATAGTATTTATGTATTATAATTTATACACATAATATTATGTAGTATTTATTATTATTATTAGTTTTGTAAGTATATTTAAACATAGGTTCAAAGTTTAATTTTGTATTTGTGCACGCCCTATCTGATGTCTTATATCACATCTCTCTCCGTAGGGCTGCTGTAAGAAATTTCTTTACAAATAAGCAGTCCTTTGTGTCGTCTTTCTGTGTCAATTTTTATGTAAATAGTGTCTTGTGTGCAATAAATGTTATAAATAAAAATAAAATAAAAAATCTTCACTAACGTGAAGAGGGTGTTACGAATTTGGGGACACATTTAAGTAGAATCCGGGCCTGTATAAACTCACACATCTTCAGCACACAGCAATATTTTAGTTTCGTGTGAACATCAGGTGTGAGGTTGACAACAATTAAAATGGGATATTACTTTTGTAAGTCTCCCTCACCTCCTCCTTACTTTATTGCGGCATAAAGAAAGTTACGCTGTAAACTCCACGTAAATCGCATATACGTAGGTCTGCTGCATATAAAGGAGAATTAATATGGCCATTTGAGAAATTCGGTACCGCTAAACCAATGGCGTAGGTTTGGCTTGGGCTCTATGAGTATCGGCTTCTCCTACCTTTGACATTATGAAAGAAATATTGAAATCCAAAGGCTGCCCCTGGGCCCTGGGCCCTGACCTGACTATCGGATACACCATTGAAAATTAAAATTTAGTTTTTTTATCCATACTAATTACTAATATTACTAATAATATTGTAAATGTGAAAATGTGTCTGTCTGTCCGTCTGTCGGTCTGTCTGTTACCTCTTCATGCCCACACCGCCTAACCGATTTTGATGTATGGAGATATTATTGAGTCCCCGGAAAAGAACATAGGATACTTTTCATCCCGGAAAAACGTACGGTTCCCGCGCCATAAACAAATATTGGCGCAATGGAGTAGCGGGCGTCATCTTGTATAGTCAATATAAAATGAAGATATATTTCAAACTTGCAGTCTTTCTTCACAAAACTAACCGTAGGTATACCCGTAAGTATACTAATTGTATTATACTCGTAGGTACCTTCGGCTAGTTTAGGAAGTGTCACTGAAAAGTATACTGTATACAGCTGACCCAGCAAACGTTGTTTTGCCATATAAATAATTTTTGGTATGAAATTCTCAGACCTATTCAATATGCTTACAAAATTTCATGAGAATCGGTCAAGCCGTTTCGGAGGAGGACGGGAACGAACATTGTGACACGAGAATTTATATAAGATGGCAAAGAAACGTTTGCCGGGACAGCTAGTTTTTACAATTATTTCAGTTTATAACAAATAGGACGACCAGTTTTGAAGCCCCCCGCATAGTAATCAAAACTCACTCCAAAACTGATTGTTGTTTTCCTTGCGATATTCACATCAAATTGCAATAACTTAGTATGTTCTTAATACATGAGAAAAAAACGCAACACTAACGACGCAAAGCCATTTTGTTTTGATTATTGGAGCGGGGGGGAGACCCGCCCCCGCTTAGTAATTAACTGAATGTGTTGTTTTCCTTGAGATATTCACTTTTAAATAACTTGTTACTCTTAAAAAAAGAAGATATTGGTGAGCAAAGCACCCTACGTCGAAATCAAACGTCGTTCGAAAACAGCTAAACGTGTATGTTAAATTAGAACGATTCCGTTATTACATTCATCGTCATATTGTTTCTGGCCCCTTGTACTCGTCATTGATGTGCCCGAACTTATTCAAAACGCAATGCCATAAGAATGCGATGTTTTCATTATCAGCCTCTCGCTGGTCATCAGTGTGGTAAACGCGTAAGGTAGCTCGTCACACATCATAATATTGGGATCGGCTTTGACGACCGTTGTTATTTCATTTCCTGCTCGCCATTGTAAAGAGATAGGAGTAGATTGAGAGTAATAATTTTTTCGTGGGTATTTAACATTTTTTTTTCAAATGACCTCAATTATGTAATAGCGAGTATCAGCAATTAAAAATTACACGATTAAATCAAGCCGAATTCATTTTCAAGAGTGGGTTGCACCAAAGGCGTTGTTATAGTTACAGTTATGGTCATAGTTAAGGCTAACTTAACTTTAACCTTTACTTTGACCACAGAATTTGACAGATCTCTGTTGCATTTATTTTTTTGTTAAAGCTATTGTTAATGGGGTTGAGACTTGAGAGTATAAAAAATGAATTATCCGTGAAATGGTCAGGACAAATATTTGTTTTATCAACACTGTGAGGTATAGTTACGATTAATATTCCGTGGTTACAATAATTGTTTTCAGGAAAAAAAATTCAATTTAAGTTTTAGCGGTTATGGTTATCGTTAATCGTCCATTATCTATTGACTTTAACCAAAGATTTGACATTTTGCGTTGTAGTTATATAATAGTTAAAGTTACACTTATAGTTCTGGTGAAACCTACCCTAAAGGTACAATTCCGTGCATCGCGATCGATCGCGGTCGCGCACGACCTACGACTGTCGTCGGTCGTGCGCGACTGTCATAACTTCAAGACACGATCGCGCGCGGCTTACGACAGTCGTAAGCGTGCGCGTCTGTCGCGGGCCTCGGAAGCGGTGCCATACATTTTCATACGCTGGCTATGGTCGTGACTCGCGAGCGTCCGACGACAGTCGTAGGTCGTACGCGACCGCGATCGATCGCGATGCACGGAATTGTACCTTTAGAGTTATTTTAGTGGTATTATAATATTACAGTCTCCGTCATCAGTTCATGTGTGATGGAATAATTCACAACACATCAGAGTGTTATGATGTTGACGATTCACGAAAAAATGGATTTTCAAATGTGTTAGTTGCGCTAAAACTCGAAAACGGCTGAACGGATTGGGCTGATTGTAGTCTTAAAATATTCGTAGCAGTTCAGGGAAGGTTTTAAACATGAAAAATAATGGAAAAATTGCGAGTAATACGCTAATAACGACAATTTAAATTTCCCCATACAAAATGTTCTTACCTGTTTGTTACGAAGATTCGGTTTTTTGGCATAATAACACGTAGATCTAGATAAAATAAGGGTTTTGAATCGACAACATGTATCCATAATAGCCGAATTATCGCGTATTTGCAAAAATAAAAGCACTATTAATGACACTTTCCAAATTCAATTTGACACAAAAACAAATATTTTTTATCAAATACCTACATTTTCTAACAAGTCAGCTATAGTTGACATTTCGATAGACTACAGAATAAAGAATACTTCTTCTTCTTTTAAATTGCTCCTGCGTGAATCGTCAACATCATAACACTCTGATGTGATGTGAATTAATCCATCACACATGAACTGATGACGGAGACTGTAATATTATAATACCACTAAAATAACCCTAAAGGTACAATTCCGTGCATCGCGATCGATCGCGGTCGCGTACGACCTACGACTGTCGTCGGACGCTCGCGAGTCACGACCATAGCCAGCGTATGAAAATGTATGGCACCGCTTCCGAGGCCCGCGACAGACGCGCACGCTTACGACTGTCGTAAGCCGCGCGCGATCGTGTCTTGAAGTTATGACAGTCGCGCACGACCGACGACAGTCGTAGGTCGTGCGCGACCGCGATCGATCGCGATGCACGGAATTGTACCTTTAGGGTAGGTTTCACCAGAACTATAAGTGTAACTTTAACTATTATATAACTACAACGCAAAATGTCAAATCTTTGGTTAAAGTCAATAGATAATGGACGATTAACGATAACCATAACCGCTAAAACTTAAATTGAATTTTTTTTCCTGAAAACAATTATTGTAACCACGGAATATTAATCGTAACTATACCTCACAGTGTTGATAAAACAAATATTTGTCCTGACCATTTCACGGATAATTCATTTTTTATACTCTCAAGTCTCAACCCCATTAACAATAGCTATAACAAAAAAATAAATGCAACAGAGATCTGTCAAATTCTGTGGTCAAAGTAAAGGTTAAAGTTAAGTTAGCCTTAACTATGACCATAACTGTAACTATAACAACGCCTTTGGTGCAACCCACTCTTGAAAATGAATTCGGCTTGATTTAATCGTGTAATTTTTAATTGCTGATACTCGCTATTACATAATTGAGGTCATTTGAAAAAAAAAATGTTAAATACCCACGAAAAAATTATTACTCTCAATCTACTCCTATCTCTTTACAATGGCGAGCAGGAAATGAAATAACAACGGTCGTCAAAGCCGATCCCAATATTATGATGTGTGACGAGCTACCTTACGCGTTTACCACACTGATGACCAGCGAGAGGCTGATAATGAAAACATCGCATTCTTATGGCATTGCGTTTTGAATAAGTTCGGGCACATCAATGACGAGTACAAGGGGCCAGAAACAATATGACGATGAATGTAATAACGGAATCGTTCTAATTTAACATACACGTTTAGCTGTTTTCGAACGACGTTTGATTTCGACGTAGGGTGCTTTGCTCACCAATATCTTCTTTTTTTAAGAGTAACAAGTTATTTAAAAGTGAATATCTCAAGGAAAACAACACATTCAGTTAATTACTAAGCGGGGGCGGGTCTCCCCCCCGCTCCAATAATCAAAACAAAATGGCTTTGCGTCGTTAGTGTTGCGTTTTTTTCTCATGTTTTAAGAAAACACTAAGTTATTGATTTGATGCGAATATCTCAAGGAAAACAACACATTCAATTTCGCGTCAGGCTTGATTACTATGCCCCCCTACTTTATCAGTTGCTTAGTGTTGCGTTTTTTTCTCATGTATTAAGAACATACTAAATTATTGCAATTTGATGTGAATATCTCAAGGAAAACAACATATTCAGTTTTGGAGTGAGGTTTGATTACTATGCGGGGGGCTTCGCTCCCCGAACCCCCCTCCATTGCATATCTCAAGGAAAACAACACATTCAGTTTCGCGTGAGGTTTGATTACTATGCGGGTGCTTCGCCCCCCGAGCCCCCCTACTTTATCAGTTGCTTCAAACAAAACGGCTTCGCGTCGTTAGTGTTGCGTTTTTTTCTCATGTATTAAGAACATACTAAGTTATTGCAATTTGATGTGAAATTCACAAGGAAAACAACACAATCAGTTTTGGATTGAGTTTTGATTACTATGCGGGGGGCTTCAAAACTGGTCGTCCTATTTGTTATAAACTGAAATAATTGTAAAATCTAGCTGTCCCGGCAAACGTTTCTTTGCCATCTTATATAAGTTCTCATGTCACAATGTTCGTTCCCGTCCTCCTCCGAAACGGCTTGACCGATTCTCATGAAATTTTGTAAGCATATTGAATAGGTCTGAGAATTTCATACCAAAAATTATTTATATGGCAAAACAACGTTTGCTGGGTCAGCTGTATACAGTATACTTTTCAGTGACACTTCCTAAACTAGCCGAAGGTACCTACGAGTATAATACAATTAGTATACTTACGGGTATACCTACGGTTAGTTTTGTCAAGAAAGACTGCAAGTTTGAAATATATCTTCATTTTATATTGACTATACAAGATGACGCCCGCTACTCCATTGCGCCAATATTTGTTTATGGCGCGGGAACCGTACGTTTTTCCGGGATGAAAAGTATCCTATGTTCTTTTCCGGGGACTCAATAATATCTCCATACAGCAAAATCGGTTAGGCGGTGTGGGCATGAAGAGGTAACAGACAGACCGAAAGACGGACAGACAGACACATTTTCACATTTACAATATTATTAGTAATATTAGTAATTAGTATGGATAAAAAAACTAAATTTTAATTTTCAATGGTGTATCCGATAGTCAGGTCAGGGCCCAGGGCCCAGGGGCAGCCTTTGGATTTCAATATTTCTTTCATAATGTAAAAGGTAGGAGAAGCCGACACTAATAGAGCCCAAGCCAAACCTACGCCATTGGTTTAGCGGTACCGAATTTCTCAAATGGTCATATTAATTCTCCTTTATATGCAGCAGACCTACGTATATGCGATTTACGTGTATATATATATATATATATATATATATATATATATATATATATATATATATATATATATATATATATACACGTAAAAAACTGGAGACTTAGTAAATAGTAACAGTTTTTATATTCTTAAACGGAAAAGTAAATAACACTTTCGCGATAGAATCATTGCCGAAAGAAAATAACAAGGCGTTTTATATTTTAAGACGTTAAAAAGACCTAAACAGAAAATTCAAATGTCGTTTTATCGGCAGTAAAAATAAAAAGAGTGTAAAGCTACCCTACATTTAAAGTAACTGTAAATTTGATCGTAAGCACTCCATAGGTACTTTTTCGATACAATGAAAAATATACGCAGGAAAGGAATGTTACCGTAATTTAATTTTTTAAATAAAAAAAATCGACATACTGACCCATTTATTTATAAAACCATGCCTATTATTTATATTAAAAAATTTAGTTTGTTACATTCTAGTGCCTACACACCCGCTAAAAAGATTATGACAACTGTAGAGAATACAGAAATACAATTTTATAAGAAAATATATTCCAAAACCTGTGGTTTACCTACACTATATAAACCATAGACTTACTCGTATAATATATACTGTCGTACTATAAACTATAAAGTAAATCCATATAATAATTATTTTTATTTAAGGCCGAATTAGTATTTAATGAATGATCTACATCTAACTGCACAGTTTATATGTACTGTGTATAACTGTGCAGTTATATCGTTGCTGTGTGTCGCTAGGGTGAGCTGTAGTACTCAATAATCCATTTAAATACCCTACATCCATAGGAGAACTGCCCATTTAAAGGGTGATGTTTATTTTTCCCTTCCCGAGCTACCTTTTATCGCCGTTAAAACCTAAGGCAAGAATTACGACTTTAAGTAAGGATTATATTACAAAGCTGTTACGATTATGGTATGAAAATGTCTGGAGCGTATAGAGTTATGTGATATTATATCGTAGCATAAATAAATAAGTGGCAGCCCTTTATATCGTAAGTGCTTTCGTTTAAAACAATACGAAATTTTTTGAAGAGTGTTTTAGATTTTTCTATTAAAAGTAGGTGCCTAATAAGTAGGTGCTTTTTTGCAACTTAAGAAATGAACTTTAAAATAATTAAGCGAGAGTTAATAAAGCATCCCACCAAAACATGAAATGTAAAAGGAGCCAAGCAAAATAATGCATAGAGCCTATTCAATACTTCTGTCGTAAAAAGTTTTCAGATCACATTCAAGCCAAGCCTTCAACTTATTTTGTAATTTAAATCAACATTCAGTAAATGTTTCAATAGATTTCTTTATTTTATAATTATTATAGTGGTTTGGCAATGAGCACAAGAGAAACAAATATAAAACTGCATATTTGGAGTTCATACTTATATAGACGGCAAGCGTAAAGTGTTTTTGTATGTAACGACGCATCGTGTGGCCGATGGTACCCAATAAATCCAATTAGTCGCTGATTATTTCTCTAGTGCTCATTGCCAAGCCACTATAATAATTATAAAATAAAGAAATATATTGATTTATTTAATGAATGTTGATTTAAATTACAAAATAATTGAAGGCTTGGCTTGAATGTGAATTGTGATCACAAAACTTTTTACGACAGAAGTATTGAATAGCTATGCAATATTTTGCTTGGCTCCTTTTACATTTCATGTTTTGGTGGGATTATAGAATACTTGAAGGTGGTCATTTTTAGCATTACCGTTGAGCAGCACTAATGTAAGCGTCTCGATGTTCCTCGACGCAGGAAAGGAGCACAACTTATTTCATGACGTGATAACTTAAAACTCCCATATTATATTGAGCGAGAAAGGAGTGTAAATCGCAGTACTGATTACATTTTATAATATAATATGATTACATTTTATAATATTATTATTTTATAATATTATTATATATATTATAGCCTTTTGTACGTAAAACAAATATTATGCAGTCGAAAATGATACTGTTCTTGCAAATGTTGCAAACATAAAAATATTTTCTTTTGTAACGTTATACTTTATATTATTTTTAGTTTTTAGGTTTTCCTGACAAAAGGATGAAAACGGGACCCTATCCATACTAATATTATAAATGCGAAAGTGTGACTGTCTGTCTGTCTGTCTGTTACCTCTTCACGTCCAAATCATTGAACCGATTTTGCTGAAATTTGGCATGGAGATACTTTGAGTCCCGGGAAAGGGCATAGGATACTTTTTGTCCCGGAAAATGTACGGTTTCCGCGTGATAAACGGGTTTTGGCGCAACGGAGTTGCGGGCATCGACTAGTTATTAATAAATCTTCGCTGTCTGTCCGTCGTCCATCCGTATGTCACCAGGCTGGATCTCGAGAACCGCAATAGATAGATAGTTGCAATTTTCACTAATTATGTATTGCTGATGTTGTTATAAAATCTAATAGCTCAATTAAAATAAAATAAATTATTAATGGGGAGCCTCATACTACAAACACGATTTTTTCCCCTTTTTTGCTCTATATCCATAATGGTAACAGTAAGGTTTTTGAAAATTTCAGGAAATACTCAATTATATTTTAACTTTAATAATTAAGAATAAAAATTACATAAACTTATTTAAGGGGGGCTCCCATACAAACTTACGGTACGGAACCCCATGTACGCCAGTCCGACTCGCACTTGGCCGGTTTCATAATTTTTCCTTTCATTATGAATAAATACCTATCCGGGTACCAAATTTCAAGGTTCTAAGTCTGCTAAAAGTAACTTAGAATTTTGATGATCTGTCAGTCAGTGACAAAATGTAGTAACTTGGACCATCCGTAACTATTAAACTATTTATTGGAATTTCATGTAATTTGGAGGTTAAGCTAGTTTTAATACTTGCTTCTAGTGACCGAAATTCTAAATCCCTAGCTTTGTTAACATCGAAGATGAAGGGGGTGTGAAATAGCCGCAAATCTTGGTAATAAGTATTAAGTGACAATACGTGAAATATTACGAGTACTGGTTGATTGGTTGAATACTTACTACATATTACAAACTCTTTCATAAGGATGTGAGTGTGACTACACACATTGAAACAGTAATTTGGAGGGGCGCACCATGTTATCGTAGTTTATCTCTACAAGATTAATTGCAATTAGAAATTAGGCAAAATGGGCAAAAACTCAATATAAACACGAACAATACCCTGAGTAATCTTAAACCTAAAACTAGTCTGGCATGCGATACCAAAGAGATTAAAGGAATTTTCTTCAGCAATAACAATAGAAACACAATCCCATCCAAGTTGTTATTAGTTATGTGTTATTGCCACAAACAGCATCAAACGCTTTGTGGCAAATATTAATCGCTAGTCGTAACAATTTACAGTCTCAATATAATAATTTAATTCTGGTTAGAATACGAAAAGGGGATCACAACACGATATGACTGTTTACTCGTTTGCATAAAAGCGGTTTATTTTATTGTTATGTGATTTTAAAGTACAAGTGTACAATATTGTTGTATCTGGCTGTTACTTCGCGGTGTTTTATAAATCCCAGTTTACAATATTATGGTTATGGGGTCGTTGAAGCGCCTTTTCGAAAGATATAAGTTTTATTTCATTTTAGAATGTCGTGTCAAGTAAACTATTCGTACATAATATTATGACATAGGTACGCTAAGTACGCTACTGAAAATACGATTATAATATAAGTAAAAGGTAATAGAACCATAATATTTAATGTTGCTCATAAGATATTTTAATAGGTAGAGTAACCTGTTAAATTAAACTACTTTGAATAAATAAATAAGGTGAAACTTTGCATAATATTAAATAGATTTTGTTATTCCGCACAAAGTATTGAGCACAACATGCAACATAATATTTTGCAATTTGAGATTTCCTTTAAAGACATGTTATTGGTATGACTATTGACTATACAAATATAATATGCAAACTTCGGAGCCAATAACTAGTCTGAAGGCCGAATAATCTCAAGTTTTCCTTGAAACCTGCTAGTAAAAAACAATGTACGCATAAAATGGCAACATGTTTGTTACTGATCCATAGTATAAATTAATCCTTCAAGCCCCATATTCCATAAGGACACCGGTGACCGCGACAACAGTAGAATACAATAGCATTTCCAAGAATCCCCGATTGAAGGATTATAATTATGCCAAAGTGTGTCAGTCTGTCTCTTACTTCTTCACGCCTAAAAACTGCTGAACTGATTTTGAAGAAATTTGTAAAACGTATACAGTTTTTGTTACGAAAAAATGTACGGTTCGACCAGCTAGTATTGTGGGCGTTTTTAGTAATTAAATAAAAATAAAATATTAAAGTACGAAAATAAGACGTAAAAAACATAATAGCAATAGTCAAATAATAAATACTGTAATGAATTAATTAAAACATTTTTTAATTAATTGTGTATAATAGGGTATCTTAGCATGATCCACGTAAACTGTGCAGTTAAAACTATTTTTAACCGACTTCCAAAAAAACGAGGAGGTTATATTATGTTCGGCTGTGGATATATATATATTTTTTTATGTATGTTCAACGATTACTCCGCCGTTTGTGAATTGATTTTCAAAATTTTTGTTTTGTTGTGTTAGGTTTCACTTCAATTTGGTCCCATTTTCACAAAAGTGGTGACCTGATGATGGGATCCATGAGTAATCGAGGGAACTCCTCAAAATTCAAATGGAAACATATGGTTTTTTTGGTTTCATATGAAGTATTCCAGGCATATGTTACCAAAAAGAAAGATTTTGCACCAGGATATACCATGGTTCGAAGGTGGTGAACAGAACTCCTTACTCCTTATTGATACATGTTTGGGGGTTTCGGCGTTGTTTTAAGAACTGAAAGCATATACTACTAAGCTAATTACATTGATCATCATCATCATCATCACCACCATTCCACCATACACCTTCACATTATGACCCTATTATAATTGGTAGGTATTTTTCATAGTATTTTTAGATCAAAACGGATCACGGATGTCTTTAAACATTGTTCTGTAGAAAGTTAAGCTATTTTGAAAATTATTTTATTATTTCGACCTGATGATCAGGTCCATGAGTGATCGAGGGAACTCCTAAAAATTTATATGGAAACATATGGTGATTTAGATTTTATGAGAAGTATCCTAAGCATATGCTACCAAAAAGCAAAATTTTGCACTAAGATATACCTTGGTTCCGAAGGTGCTAAGAGAACTCCAGATTCCGTATTGATACAAGTTTGGGGGTTTCGGCTTTGGTTTAAGAACTCAAAGCATATGCTACTATGCAAGTTACATTCATCATCATCATCACCACTACTACCACACCATGAATCATTAAATCATAACTCTCTACTAAACTTTGTCGAACTATTTCAAAATTTTTATTGGTGTTATATTGTTATATCAAAGTAAATTATTCAAACTTGATGATCAGGTTACCAAGTTAGCAATTTGATTATGAGATCTATGAATTATGAGGTATGTCCGTATGTAGGAAACTCCTTGTTATTGGGACAAAATAAAAATAAATAGTTATATTAACGTAGTTCTAAGTACTTTAAGCATAACATATATGAACAATAATTATAGTGAGCTAATGACTTTCCAGTAGTGTTGTGATAGAAAGAAAGTCACTGAACAGAACTTTAGAGCCTTTAGAGATAGGCGCATGAACATTGATTTTATCATTGCTTGATTAACGCCAAGCTTATATTATTAATTATACAGTGATACGAGTGTATTCTTGGAGTTGCTTATGCAATTCTTTATTCCGAGAGGGCGCTAGGTATATTAACTTTATAGTTCTCATATCATAAATGTGTATCCTGGCTCCAAAGTCACTTGGTAGAACACATTAGTATTTACAGAAAACCTTATAAATTACTTAAATTACTAAAAAGAGTGAAATTATTATTTTTAACAAAAAATTAAAACCGACTTCCAGAGTAAAAACAATAATTATTATTAAAATGAACAAAAATGTATGAAATAATTTTAACTATTAATAGTGCCTTATGCAGAATACTCCTAAACCTCTACTATTTCTGTACACAATCTTCATTATTTTGAAGTCGATACCAGCTAAGAATGGTGGAATAATAAGGCACTATTAATAGTAAGAATTATTTCATACTTTTTTGTTCATTTTAATAATTATTATTGTTTTTACTCTGGATATCTTAATTTAATTTAATTTGGAATCTTAATTTTTTGTTAATATAAAACTTTACTCCTTTACTCATTAAAAATCAGAAAAGCTGCTGATTATTCACATCGGTTCCGTAATTTCTAGACTAACAAACAGGATTTTACAGGAAAATAAATAAACAAAACCTTGTGAAAAAAAATTACGCAACGTTTCACCCGGAGTAGGTGATCGTATATTTTCCGAAGCGCCTATATAAAACTAATAGCAATACGCGCTTAGAGAAATGATGTCATCTTGCAGGGGTTCTGAGATGACGTCAGCCTCTTACTCACCCCTACTAGCCCCTACCCCATATTAAACTGAGTTAACAGGTCACATCTATGTTGAAACATATATTTGTTATTGCGTAATATTCTCCCTAGCTAAAGTAATAATAGTTAGCGGAATTCAAGCATTCATTTTTTTTTGTTTGAGCAATTATTTCAAAATTAATGTTTGTATACTAATAGCGATGCCTTATTATTTACATCTTTAGAACAAAATTATCGTAGATAAATCAATGAATAAAGTGATTCCTTTCCTGCAGTAGTTGGTAAGGCCTGAAATATCTTGAGATTTTTCAGGCTCTACTATAAGAAATTGTTGCATTATACATTGACTATTAATCAATAATCAGTAATTGAAACTGAGTAAGTATTAATATTTAATGAAACCTTTTTTTTAAGGAAAAGCGTAGCAGTATCTTACTCGTAGGTGTTAGCCAGTGTTAATTTAATGTAAACTATATCGTTGCACAAATCAAAGCGAAATCTAAGCTCGAAATCGTGATTTTGTGTTATGAGATAAAATCCTTTGATTACAATTTCGGTCACGCGATATCGAGAAACAGCAGTCCACGGCCTCTGTTGTGAAATCACAAATATCTTTGTATTTATCATTAACATTTACTCGTATGTTTTTCAATAAACATAAAAACCGCAAGCGAAAGCACGAATTTTACCACGTAACATACATTATTTGCAAAATTACATTAAGATTCCAGACGTACCTTATTCGTCATACCTGTCTCTCCATGTTGGTTTGAGTTTCTAGCTCGATTCAGGTTTGTATTCGGACGTTTTCCATCATTAAAAACTTGGAAAAATCTTAATTCGGCATAGGTTCTTTTCGTGTAAACTGTAAAGGCTCGTTCATGTTGGGCAGTAATAACTAAATTCGACTGTCGTCATGATTGCCCAGCTAGTATCAGAACCATGGACAACTAACCTATCAATCCCCGTAAGGCCCAAGTGGGCCGCGATAACAAAAGATTTCCAAGAATCGGCAATCGAAGGATTAAAGACTACCTATATTATAATAGCTTATGTACGTACGTACTTACGACCCAGTACCCTTACTCCTCAGGTTTGTCATAGACTCAGTTTGTCCATCAAATTCATGAGTAAACATGGCCGCATAGTGTTGAATTATAGGTGTGTTAGAAATTGTCCATATATAATCAAGTTTTCAAAATCAAATAAATTTATTTATTTACTTATCCTATTTTTTGTAGAATTCAATTCTATCCACTAATTTAATTTTTCTTAGAATTTAAATCTAAAATTAAGACACATTTGTGAACATAGATTTCAATATAACGTGCGAACAACTGTAAGACTATTCAGATGGTATCACCAAATACCACCCAAAGATTAATGTCGCTTGAACACTATTTTAGTCACAGTGTAGCTAGCACAAGCAATCATTTAGATTAAAGGTTATCTGAACGGCGTCGTAGATTCCAGATAAGCGTTCGACAAAGCTGCGGGTTTAACACTAAATATAGAGATGATTACAGCCCGCTATATATTTCTGTAGCTTTGCATAAATTGTTATAACTGGCAAAATTTACAATCGCTAAGGCTTCGTCCACATTTATATTATTTGCGCGATCAGATCTCCGATCAGATCTCCGTCGCGTATCATCGAAGCGTATCAAAATGATACGCGTATCATGATACGCCCCGAGTATCTGATACGTGTCGTATCAAATACGCCCATGATCGGCAGAATGATCTAATAGGCGTCCACACTATGATACTCATACTTGATACGGCGCGATGATCGCGACGGAGATGATCGGAGATCTGATCGCGCAAATGTGGACGAGCCTTTATATATCTACTCTGCTTAGGTATATTTCAATGTCTCTAAAATGATGCTTGGTACGCAATGAAGTCAATTTTCAAAGACATGTAAGCAATAAATACATCTATACTAATATTATAAGCTCTAAATTCAGTCATAATATTATAATTTGTAGGTAATTTTTAATTATATAGGATCTTTTATGTTGGACAATGAACTTATTTTATTCTTGATTCTACAAAAACTAAACAAAAGCTACGTCTCTTATGATTATTAATCTAAAATACTTTTCAGTACCATCTCTACAAAATAAAGCTTTCATCAAGAAAAAGACGTTGGTAGTAGAGAAGGCGGATGGTGTAAAACATTTCATATCCTAAGTAATTTAATTCCTAAATCAACTTAATCCAGGTAGTGCTCTTTGTATTAACTTCCTACGTCGTTCCCAGCCATCCAATTTTCTAAGATAGGTTTTCTTAACGTCTGCCAATGGCAACTTCGCGTGTCTGCACTTTAGAATTCTCGTGTTACTTGAAAAAATATCGCCCATATTATGCATCTTGGAGCTGGTACAAAATGCATATTATATGCACAATTAAAGTGCAGTATTATTGTGCATAATATTCATTGCTTGTTGTAATATTTACAAAAATGTTCCTTGTTACACCCGTTGCGCAATGGTCAGGAAACTTAATCGGGGCAGTTATCCACGACTCATGGTAGAGGCTCTGGGTTCGTTTTCACATGCAAATATTGGCCCTGATCTCGTCATCTTGCGTAAGTGCCTCCAGAGATTTATTGTTTCATGCAGATGTGTTCTTTAAAATTGCGATTATTGACATCCTTTTGAACGTTTCGAAAGTAATGTAAATTTTTGAAAACCGTTCGTCATAAAATGGGTTAAACGTGATACTCATTTCGTATTTACCGAGTCAATATTATGACTGTTTCTTTGGCTGTTACGAATGCATTAGCCTGAAAACTTAAAGTACACCTTTATGTGAAAATATTTTTTTCGCTTAACCTCATCGAATATTGAAAATAATACTCCAGTATACAACATTATGTCGCTTACAATTGAAGACCGCGCATTGGCTTATAATTGTATCGGACCCTCTTTTGAAATAACTTTAATGAGTCCATGTTTCAGTAAATAACTACTAAGATACACATTAAACCACCTTTATAATAAAATTAGTTTAATTGTTGATTTAAGATGGTGTTAAATGATGTTGATTTTGAGACAGTTTTTAAATGTTATTGGACCATTACAAAAATCAACTTTAAACTAAAGTAATTATTATATTTAACTCGTCAAAACTTTTACAGCGATAAAACTTAAAGACGTAATTCAAAAAAAGAAAAGTATGATTTTATTTCGTTAAGTAAAAGTTTGGAGAGTCCCTAATACCGCACTTGCGAGCGTGTATCGAAGTTTGTAACTGCGGATTTCAGTGTCCACTCTAAGTGACAAATGCTCGAGACTACGGGAAACTTGTTGGAAAACTAAAAAAGAACTCGTTCGGGACACGTTAAGGGACTCCCGGGGAATCTCGGAGGTCCTTCTCGATTTAATTTACATCTGAGCTGAATTGTTCGCGAGTTCGTCGAACCGACGTCATTTAATTCACTCTAACGTTACAAAATGGATATCCTTATGAGGAACTTTCGTTTCAGCGAGTCAAACCTTATATAAATTAATGTCTAGACGGAAAATTAAAGTACACATTGTTACGAGATATTGTAGTTTGTTAATCGTGCTCGGCGCGGGCATGATTTATTAATATGTTGCCAGCGCGACTGTTTCAGATTCTATAGCAGATAAAAAAGTATAATATTATAAAATTTAATTGGTTTTTATGGTAGAAGTATAGCAGCTACGAATGCCAGTTCTTCTTGTGACAGGGGGAATCTACCCTGTAGAAAAATGACGATCTTCAAAACGTTATTTAGGTTAGTAAGGGTAGTATAATAATCAATAATTATAATCAACTCCTGCCTACCTAAAACCAAATTTCAATATTCTAGGTCATGGCTCTGCAAAGAAACTTACGCTTGCCTTCCCTTCCCATAAAACTTGATTCTATGATTCTTCTTACACCATATCCGCAATTCGTCTCTGGAACTCTTTAAAACTTCAGGAGTCGGACTTATTCTAGTAGCATTACTACTAGGGCCTGTTTCACCACTTTCTGATAAGTGCGGGATAGGCTATTCACCACTTAACTTCACAGATAGAGTATGGAGAATCTGTCAAATAAGTTGTGGATAGCCTATCTGGCACTTTACCAGGCAATGGTGAAACAGGCCCTAAGTCGCGTTAATTTCGTTTATTATTATTTTGATCACTTGTTGATCGTTCTTATAGTGTATTCGTAGCTTGCCGTTATTAGCTGGTAGAGTTGGATGAATAAAAAAAAAATACTTGTACTGTCGAATAAAAAAAATGTCAGCAATGATGTTTAGCTCTTTACACGATTAAAATAAAACGAAATCACTCCTGTCGACTATTTCTTTTTTCGCAAGTCTAATATCTGTCAAGAGAAACACGACTATTTTAATGCACTTCATTCTAGTCAAGTGCTTTTAAAATATCCCCGAGCTATGTACAAGTTGCAAATATTTGAGTTAAAACAATATTAAGCTCTAGACTCGAAGACCAAATATGGCGTTTCGACACTTCATAAGGACAAACGGATAATATTTATAATCGTCTTTGTTAAGTGTTGATGAGATTATTCGAGAAGAGTCCAGAATTAGTGACATAATATTAGTATTACGCTTATACGCGATTTTTGTTACCAGCTTATTAGGCTGTCGAAAACTCAAAATATAATTTCGGTAAAATAAAGTTTTCTAAACAATCAAATTCTCAAACTGATAAAGTCGCAAGTAAATATTTATCCGCATCATGTATTATATTGAACGAAAAAACTCAAAGAGTTTCGACGATAAAAATAGTCGTCCTTTTACCTTACCAAACTCTGCAACTAATTTCGCACTCGAAATAAGACTCGTAAGATAAATTTCTTTACTTTTGTTCGTCGGAGAGAATTTGGAGTTTTCTCTCCATCCGAAAGGCTCGAAGTGACGCTGACGAAACAAAGAACTCGTTCACCATACAATAAACAACGCTCCGTAAACTATATCGACTGACACCCATAACTCTTATTTTTCTTTGAAACTGATCCGAAAATATTACCCTAGCGAACCATAAAAGCTACTATTAATTAGGAGCGGAGCCGACTCCTGCGTGACATCATGGCCATGCGATTTTCGACAAGGAGTCTTTGTCTAAGTTGACAGATGGGACGTAAATCCCGATTTCTGGCAGGCGTGGTAGATAAATCTGAAGTAGGAAAATATCATTTGTTTTTTTTTTGGCGGCGCGTCGGTTGCGTCACTTTAAAACTTAAACACCGATGAAGATGTGTCGAGTGATGAAACGGTTTCACGGCTGCATTTGTTTGTACTGAGCATAGACCTAGTATTTATTTAGATGTTTCCAGTATTTTGGAGGTCTTTGGTCCGTAAAAACACGCGATGACGAATATGTTTAATACTCGTAGTGGTAACTGTACAGCATCGAATTATCAAACGGAATCATGTTATTGGGCATTTAAATGTTTTATATTCCTTTATATGCATCGTCGTATCCCGTCTTGATTCTCTAGGTTTGATTTTTCATCTATAGAAGTTTTTAAAATTACGCACTGATAGATAGTACTTACAGATACAGAGCTAGGTAGTATAATATGTAAAGAAGGTATACAGTCCTTAGTATGTTGTACTGTCTAACAAATTTCTAGATCTGTTATCTGTGGTCCAGCCTCAAGATAAATATTCACTTGGCTGAGCCGATCTGTTAGATGAATTCAGAATTAATAACACCAATGTTTTCACGGATATTACAATAACGATACATCGGAATTTCAATTTAAACATAGAGAGAATTAAGCTTATTACTCCAAATCCTTGATAACACTTCCGCAGTTATCTTGTTTGGTTTTTGATCTGATAGTACTGATATTTTTCCTATTGAAGTAAACGATCGCGGATTCTTGGAAATCTATTGTTAGGGTTGCGTACCCAAAGGGTAAAAACGGGACCCTATTACTAAGACTTCGTTGCCTGTCCGTCTGTCTGTCTCCAGGCTGTATCTCAAGAACCGCTATAGCTAGACTTCTGAAATTTTCACAGATTGTGTACATCTGTTGCCGCTATAACAACAAATACTGAAAACAAAATAAAATTAATATTTGAGGGGGCTCCTATACAACAAACGTGATTTTTTCGGCCTTTTTTGCTCTATATCAATAATGGCAAAAGATAGGCACTTGATTTTTTCACAAAGTTTATGTGTAGGTAGGTACTTTAATATTAAAGAATAATATTAAAATATAAACTAAAAATTTAAGGGGGGCTCTCATACAAAAACACATTTTTTTCTCTAACGGTAAGGTTCGTGCGCGAGTCCGACTCGCACTTGGCCGATTTTATTATTCTATTGTTGTCGCGATCATCGGTGATCTTATGGGGCTTAATAGGTTAAATAACCTGTAGTTGATGAAAGTTATTGTTAATTTTGTTAAAGTGAATTCTTAGTTTTTTACAAACAACGGTTATAAACAACGTTAAGGTCCAATTTCACCAACTACTGTTAAAGTTAACGCTCGAATTAGTATCACGTTAGCTCTTTCGTCTTTCATATGAATGAAAGAGAAGACATGACATTTTAACAAGCTGTTAACACTAACAGAGGTTGGTGAAATTAGACCTAAGGGTGAAGCCAGTGACTTGTGAGTCGCAGAATTTCGGTCACGTAAAAATCTTTTCATACAAATCATGACTCACAAAATTACGCTCATTTGAATCAAACAGGACTTTTGTATGAAACCGAATGCAGCAGAATTTCTGCCAGCTGAAATTCTCTGACTCACAACTCACAAATGACGCTCGTTATGGCTACACCCTTATTTTCACAGTATTTAACGCCAAAAATTTTTGTTTGTCACTTTTTTGCGCAATTGCGCAAAATGCATTTCAGATAAATATAAGAGTCGAATAGATAGACTGATAATTGCATTAATCATCAGTAAAAAATTAATTAGTACGAATAGAAAGAAAAGGTTGAAAGTAGGAATACGTTCGTGCTCTAAATGTAATTTTTCAAGCTATAGTCGTACGAAGCTTTAGGTATCATAGAGGCTTCAAATGAATGATCAGAAAAAAGAAAAAATATGAAGTAGTTTGTTTGTTTAGATAATTATAGCCATTACATCAGGATAACACAAATTTAGATCATGTACTTTTCAGTGCTCTATTTCCATTCCAATAAGTCATAGGCGATGGAAGTTATTGTTTCGTTTAATTTATTTGACAGCTGACACATTAGGGTGTCGCTGGAACAAATCGTGAAGATGACAAGGAAACGTGAGTAATTAGAACGAGGCGGCCCGCGGAGGTGTCAGCGGCAGATCCTGATCGACGTTCAATTCACTCCTAATAACACCTTGTAACTTGGATATTAAATACGTACTAAATAACTGAAATATACAATACTAGGTGACGCCCGCAACTTCGTTGCGCCAAAACTCGTTTATCGCGCGGGTACCGTACATTTTTCCGGGATAAAAAGTATCCTATGTCCTTTCCCGGGACTCAAAGTATCTCCATGCCAAATTTCAGCAAAATCGGTTCAGCGGTTCGAGCGTGAAGAGGTAACAGACAGACAGACAGACAGACACACTTTCACATTTATAATATTAGTATGGATTAGAATATATGACTCCCGTAACTCTGTTGCACCAAATTTTAATAACGCGGGATCGGGAGTCGTCGGTCCGGGATAAAAAGTATCATAATATTATGTCGTTTCCCGAGACTCAAAGCACCATCCAGCAAATTTGGTTCAGCGGTTTAGGCGTGAAAAGGTTAAACAGACAGACAGACACACTTTCGAATTTATAATATCCCATTAGTATAGTATGGATAGATTTACTGTTTACAATATGCTCTCTGATCTTTCAGCATCCTCATAATATTATATACGAGGAATGAGGATGTTATCATTTTCCGATACTTACTGCAATAATAATCACTCAACAGACAAAATCACAATAGAAAGGTATACCGTGTGATTTACAGTGTACTAAAGTACAAGTAGTACAAGTAGTATAAGAAAAGGACAATTTGGCAATATTTGTCTGACCTCAACATTCCACAATTGGCTTGGTGTGAGACCAAAACTCTTTTTGTACTACAGTTTATGGTGGCTGGCAAAACGTATTGTTTTAATAACTTTTCAGCTGTTGCATGATTTTTAACGCAATAATACTTGAAAATTAAAGTCGAAATATTGGCGAGTGAAATCGTTTTGGGTATAAGGGCGTGCAACCACCAAAAACGATTAACGAACCACAATACACTAACCACGAAAAATAATTCCGAACACATGGCTCGGTCGAAATAAAACTCATAAAATAACATTATGTACGCTCCGTGCACCTGATGAAAATATTACATCGTATGAAAAATTTATAAAACGTCATTTGCATGTTTGGTGTCAGATTTTGCAGCTAGAAGTAGAGCTTATACTATGAGTAGTAGGGTATTACATTAATATTACCTATGTATTCTGTGGTATTACTACAAAAAATTAAAATATACATGTACCTACAGTATAATGATTTAAAGTAAAGCAGAGAGTATACTGCACATATGATAGAAATTAGAACTTAATATAGCGGTTTATAGATAAACTAAATTGTAAACCAATAGATCAATGTCATTTCAGATCAGATACAATCGACAACTTAGCAGCATGAAATAGATAAAGCGATTAACAAATAAAATTATAATCGCAAACTTATTTCAATATAAATTCAATTAAATCCGCCGTCTGCAGCGATAAATTACCTCTAGAAACGTTTTTTTGTCCTAGACTCTAGAGCGACAATTTACCTAGACGTTCGCTGGAATTCTTTAATGTGTTCCCAGAATCATGTGCAAAGATTTAGGAGTCGAAAAGAAGTCGGAATCCGAGGTGTTTCCAATTTACGGCGACGCGACGACATCTGCAGCGAGATTTACAATCAGCGTTCATTTAAAAAGATCTCGGTGACATAAGGAGCTATATTTACGAACACTCGAATCGTTCACAAGTGTACGTGTCAAAGTATATCAATATTTATTACTCCCCTTATTAGAGAGGATGTCTTTATTTTGAGCGTGTTGAAAGCGTTCTGTGAAGCGGTGACATTTGCATGCAACATTTTATTGCCGAAAACATCGGTCGGTTAGAATCAGGAGAACATAACAGCAGTCATGCAGAAAATGCATTTTATTTAGTTAACTTTCAACATAAACCGTCGGACAACTTTTCTAACTGCGGCAATTATTTCCGACACTCCACAATAAATTACAACCGTAGCTGAAGCTCCGCGATGTTTCAAACGGATCGCATGACGGTAAATCTTGTATTTTATTGTTGGAACTTCGAAAAAAGTTTAATATTTTAGCACGTTCGCGAGATTGAAGCAGCGAAATGCGACTATAAAGTACGTAAGAAGCGTTCACCACACCCAGACACCACGTACACAGTTTAATTAGGACCGAACACGCGATCTTCGGATACTGTTACTCGGTTATAAAAGAGGAGAGTGCCGCCCATCCCGGCTCGTAAAGTGGCCGCAATGAAAAAACCGTAAAGAGGAGAGAGCTCGCGTGGAAATATGATTTGAGACTCGCCAAAAAATATTATATACTAATTTTAATGAAATCCACAACATAATTTATGGCGCGGAAAAATCGCATGCGTTTCGGTTGAATAATGTTACATATTTGATAGTGATGGACTGTCGGTTTGCTGTCGGCGCGGCGGGACTCACAAAAACTACCGTGACATGTAGACTGCGGACAGTCCGCACTCCACACGGAGGATGCGTGAAGAGCTACGATAGTTTGATTCACAGCATTTATATTGAAATCTTATATATGTCTGTTAACATTTACAACAATCATAAAATAAAATATATTTTTACAATCTTCATTCTAGTCATAGATGTGCCATAGATAGCATGACCAACAGGCACTTTTCAGTTTAGATCTGTCAATTTATTGGTTGGTTCCATTTCATGCTCAAGTTTGGGTAATTTTCCTCGATTTACAGCTACTAGCTTCCTTAGCTGGATATATTAATAAAAATATAATAAGCTTATTGTTATTACCCTCAATTATCCTTTGTCGGATATCCCCGCTACCTTTATTACCTAACATCAAATAAAAATGAACTTTTTCCGGCCAGCCGTATCTCACCCCTCCAACTTTTGTCATTGAATGGACCTCTTTATTATACATGAATACTTTTCTAATTCAATCCTCTGATCCTCTTGTTCATTTGTTCGTTTCAAAGTAATTTCTCGAAAGAGGCTACGTGAAAAAAATCCCATTTTATTATTAAAATAGTCAACCGGGTCTCCCGGGGGACCTCATTGTAGCTCCACCTGCATTCTTTGAATGTTCAACATGAGTAAATCTTATTATTATTTTCGTGAATGGGAGTCAAGTTACCCGAGGGAAACTCATTGAGTATTTATGGGTTGGTTCACTCGAACTTCGCCTCTGTGAGGCTCTCCGCTCTGTGCAGTTTCGCTGACCCAAAGCCTTTTCACATGACAGATCCTATTTTGTCGGTGTTGTTCATAGTCAAGGTTTGTGTTTTCAGCTGTATACAGATTGATTAACTTTATTTTGTTTGTGTATGTATGTGTCCAAAATAAAGCGACAATAATTTAGGGTGTGTATATTACGTCAATACGTCCCTTTAGACTTTAGTTTTTTTTCATGTATGGGTCAATTTATGACATTGGGGCATTATAACCGGAACCGTACATTTTTCCGGGACAAAAAGTATCCTTAGATGTCCTTTCCCGGGACTCAAAGTATCTCCATGAAAAATTTCAGTAAAATCGGTTCAGCGGTTAAGGCGTGAAGAGGTAACAGACAGACAGACAGACGGACAGACAGACAGACAGACACACTTTCGCATATATAATATTAGTATGGATAAACTCATAGATACAAACGAAATCAAAAGCTAGTCTTTCAGCGCTGCAACTTTTACAGTGAACTCTATAAAAAAATTATGAACACACGTACTCTAATATATTATTATTATCCCATAGTTTTCACAGCCTATACTTTACTATATTTTACGGCTCTATATAGAAGCTTTCATAGTATAGTAATCGTAAGTCGAAGATATTAAATTAAATTTCGTTCTCCGCGGTCGTAAACTGCTCGATTTGAATAAAGTATTACAAAGAGAATAGTGAGTAGGTAATTTTCTCCGCTGTTATAATTTTAGTATACCGCGAAGCTATGAAACTGATTCCCCCAACATATTCGTATAGATTTTTAAAGGCCCCTTTATTTTCTCGGCTAAGTACACGGTTACGAGGCACTCGTAAAACACGGATCACTGAAAATTTTTGATATGTTACTTTTCTATTCAAAAAGCGGTTTTACGAGGTGGCCCATTATAACTTTACTGATGTCATATTTCTCCGCCGTGATTATGTACGGTATTCAAAAGATGCTTTAATAAAAAACTGTTATTTCTTTTTAATCACCTCTTTCGGCGACCCTTTTTATGTCATTGGAGTATTGAATCTACATAATGCAACTTTAATACGCGTATTATAATAACGTGTTATGTGATCTTTTGTGTTTCATTTCATCTATTTAGCAGTCCGTAGTTTATTTTCAGTTTTGATGTTACGATAGGATCATAGGACATAAACGACGTAGTAGTAATTGTTTACGTAGTTTATGGTTTATCCTCATTGTAATACGTAACTACGTAGCAGTTTACAAACCGTGAGTAGTATCACGTTTCTAGACGATGTCTTATCGGACATAATATTATTTATTTCTACATAGGTAGCTATACAACGGGTAATCAGTATTTACTTACTTTATCTTATGTCTAGACTCTAGCTCATTTTTTCCCAAAGTGGGAGATAACGCCCCCTTGCGGGCGCTGAAGGCCTAAAGGTGTGGGAGTTGGGACCCAGTAAGAAAAGGAGGCGTTGTGTAGAGGCTTGGGAGTTGGCAGCAGATTTGTAATGTTATTTCAACTGGTTGTATTATGAATTTAATGCGTCTATTCCCTCACATTAGTTTCAAATTTCTATTTTTGGCTAGCAAGTTTTGAAGGCGACTTCGTAGAAGTACCTATAATATTTTGTTGATATTCATGCTTAAAACGTTGAAATTTTTTCGAAAAAAAAATCGAAAATCCGTCGCAACGAAGCTGCCGGCTACATCTAGTGACTTAATTTTATAACCCTGTCCTAATTTGGAAAAAACAAACGCCAAAAACATCCGTCACCAGCTACGCGTTATCCGCTTAATACATTTTAATAAAACGTCAGTAAAAACATCCAGAGATCTATTACTAATAACGAGCTATAAATAAAATAAACAAATCGTATTTTATTGCCTACACGAGTATCAAAAACCGTTCTAATTTGCTGTTGATGTCATGAAAAAAATTGAAACTCAGTAGCAATGATTTTGAAGTTAAGGACAGGCTCCGAGAAACATTTCTAAAAAATAAATAAAGTAAAATCCAAGTTGACCTTTGCCAAGTGTTGAAAATGGCGACCGGGCATATTTTTTTCCTCCTTACGAATCAAACACGCGATATAAGAGCTTAGCTAAAATAAGCAAAAAGTATGTGATATCTCTTGTAATAATAATAGCCTAATAGGTGTCAACCTATCTGTTGTTGGCAATCACCAGTGCACAGTGTGATTGATACTTTGGTAAAGTCACTTTTAAATAGACAAACATTTTACAATAAAGGCTACAAGTTACTGCAGTAGATGCCACTGAGAGTGCCCCATTCGGTCATATACGACGAAGACACTTTATTTATAGTAAAGGCTTGTTCTTACGGCAGAAATGCATAAGTTAATGCTCAATAAGAATAAAAAATACGCAAGAAATAACATGTGGTGCGAGGCGTGAGAACATGGACCAATTTAATAAAGAGACAATGTTTATTTACGAAACAGTACTGGTTGTACGAATTACATGTTATACAGGTTCTTTTAATTACCTCTACTGTATCTTTTGATAAGATCTTTACAATAATATGCAAACTTATACTAGAATCTAGAATAGACACTATATTATATTATAATGGAGGGAAAATATGGATGGTTTCAGTTCGATTCTCAGAAAACATCTACTTATAGTCATAAATAATTAGTACCTACCATTCAGACGTTTTATCCTAAGCGTTGTGTTATAGTAGTTTTCAAGTTCAGAATAAGAATAAGAAGTGGGTATTATAATTATTAAAATCCTGTTTTTTATCAAATTATATCACAATTAATATGAGAAATAGTCTTTTGAAATCATAAAATATAAAAATAATTTTATATTCTGGGACACATCACACATGCTGCATGTGCTACCTAATGGAGTTGTTATTAAAAATATTATTTTAAAGGCAAGTGAGCAGCTTGTGAATTTACTAATGATTAATAGCTAAGTATCAAATAAAGCCGATATAGATAAAACTTTCTTTTCGGCTATGTATAATTTACACCTTGCTGAATTAGCAGTGTTTATTGACGCTAGTACAGCTGCCACTCAAAGTTATGGATGGAGCATACATTTTTAAAGTATGCCATAAAAAGTGCTTCGCCAAGTTGATCGCTTCGAGGAACAGTTATATTGGCAGCTACATTAACACTAATTAAAAGTTTTCTTAACTAACCGACTTATTTTCCTTAAAACATGTCGTATCATATAACCTAAACGGGGAACTAGTACTCGCATAATTAAAAAGATACATAATATTATGATTCCAAATTCGAATCACCTTGTTTTTGTTTGGGAAATGAGGCGACGCTCATTGTCTGCTATTCCTTGACAAAACAGCTGCTCAAAACACGCAATAGGGTACCACTATTTTTATAAAACAACAGACATAAATAATGTCAGGTCAACGGGCGTGTATAATGTGTTTTGGAGTCGAAGTTATGCAAGAGGGCGTTGAAACTCGAGGAGGAATATAAACCGTTCCAAGAAACGTGCTTTGTAGAAAAACATCGATGCTTTATCGATACGAACTCGATATGGGAAAGATTTCGGCTTTAACAGTTTGTTGAAATAGGCCAACTGTAATTAGTGGGGATTTCGTTACGGCTATCTGGACGAGCTTAAAATCAATCAATTGGGAACAAACGCCGATGTTTCGGCTTCCCAGAAATTACTTACGTGGCTAGTAAAACTTAATGGACTGATTTCCTAGAATTTTTTAAAAATAGAAGCACACTAGTTAAAGTTTAAACCTTGCCAAAGATTTTTTCGACTGAACAAAGAGTGAAAGATAAACCTGAATTTCAAATAAGAATTATTATAATGAATGAGATTTTATTTTCAGTGCAAGCTCATTGCGATAGAATAAAGATCGTAAAGATACAAAATATTAGAAAGGCATTTCAGTGACTTTACTTATAAATTGTAATCCATATTTACTTCCTTGTTATAAATCATTTTGACAAGTACATGATAACATAATATTTTAAATCCGCGAGGTGGCTTTTTCATTTGTACCATGAAAGGAGCAGGACACACAAAGGCGAACAAAACAAGTTCCACAGGTCCTAGGTATTTAGAGTGCCTCTTATTTGCTTCACAATTTCTCTCAAAGCACCAATAACACTATAAAGATGATGTACGCAAAGCACCCTGATAATATTGTTGAGGTGTCTAAAAAAGAAAATATAATGGGGTACTAGCACAAGTGCACACCGAGAAAAGGACTCCAAACCGGGAGTGAAGGCTTAAGTAGATTTTTGTATCATCAAAGAAAACTTTAACAGTCTGACACCTAAATTCTTAAATTCTGGATGTCCATTAAAATATAAAATTTATTGTAGAAGTGGAAGGAATGAAGATCCAGCAATGAATTGGTAATAGAACTGAAGCTAGAACTCAAAATAGTGTCTTTTGTCCACGCCATGGCACTTAATTAAATGTTAAATAACTTTTTTACGTTGGAAGTAATAAGAGATAGTAATTAAGATAAACAAACTTTTATTACTCAATAATGGTCGCAGTAAAATGAGCTGAATAATAAGTCTTATACCATTCGCAATTTGAAAGACGCAGCTGTCTTTATATTTCGGTGCCGACCGGCTATTATTCCAAACCATAACTCCAATCCACTACACAAAAACGACTAACCCTTCATTGCCTCTTCCTTTTACGGTTCCACGAAAAGAAATAAAGTATGTGCGATCCAAAACAAAGGCAATAAAATCGAAATGACAGGGCCACACGGTTTTCACTGAGATATAGGGAGCAAAAAAATTGGAAACTATAATTTCGCATTATGTAACAGACGGAAGGAGCTGCCCGACGGGGTTCGTATGCAGGCGATGTTTAAAAATAACCCAAGGTTAGCTGGCCGAGTATCGCCGAGGGGTCCCTTTGAGAGATCAAGGTCTACCAGTTTTGCGGGATGCCTTTAGCCGTAGCCACATATTTTGTACGAAAACAAGTATACGTATAGAGAAATGGCACGTATTGTTGGGTCTGGATTCTGAGCACAAAAACAACTTGCAGCAATAATTCCTGAGTCCTGAGCTGATGTTATGCGCTATTAGACCGGTTGTTATGTCACAAGGATAGACCTAATTAAATAAATTATTGTTATTTATATCACAAAATGTAACACTTTTAACAAAATAGAATACAGAAAACAACATTTGCGAATTTGATGGTACTTACACTATCTGTAAAGTGACTCTACAAATTAAGTTTGGTGCAAGCTCGAAACTTTTGCTTTTGTTATTCTCTTATTAGGTAGTAAGGATTATAATATTATAAGGATTGGCATATAAGTATTTAAAAAAGCTCCATAAAAATCATTTTACACCCATGTGAAAAAGTAAGTAGGTGAAAATAAAGTATATTGTTTGTTGAGTTTGTGAATTAGACTTTTTTTAGAATTAAGGCAAAAACGCAAATCTAGAAGCTTCTACAGCTCTACTATCTACGTCCACCTGTTAGATTTGGCAACTTTTTTAGTTTTTTTAATGTCACAGACACTCACAATTTTATCATGTTCTAGAGTAGTTTTCTGAGCCCATTAATTTGTTTGTTTACTAAATGTTATCGAGATCCGAGAGCCTTATTTCTGCAGATGATTGCTCGGCATTTCATTATAATTGATCACTTATAACAATTAAAATACCAGAGTTCCACACTAAAGTTTTAAAGCACCAGTGCTTATCGCGTTTCATTCGCAAAGTTGTAAATACGAAAACAAAAAAGCATAGAACGTAGCCTTGAAGAACCCCTCCGGCAGGTGTACGCTCCGCTGCACCTGCTTTATGCAGTGACCTATAAAAGTAATAATTAAATAATTTATTTCCCAACAATTATCCCTTAAATGTGGGTCAAATAAAGGGAGCGTTTTATTAATTAGCGCGAATGCTCGTTTAACTGTAATGCTTATTTGAAAATTGTTTATGGTAATTTCTCTATTATGTAAAACATTTGTCTATGGTTTACCGCGGAAAAAATGTTTACATTGACATTTAGAATTTGCATTGTACCTGCTATGCTATTTATAGCTAGTCATGGAATGTCTAGCACCTTACTTTGTCGCTCGCAGGCTGCAGCTTCATTAGTTATAATAATAAATAATATTAATACTTAATTATAGGTTCGAACTTCGAACTGAATTTTAGCAAAGCAGATATAATTTGCAGCTTAGTCGTAAATTAACTTCGTAATCACTGGAATCCAATCCGTTACCTTTATTTTTTAACATCAGTCTGAAAAGTTAAATTTGTTTGTGTAACTTTTCAGACGGACTATAATTCATGATAATTATTTTTTAATCTGTAAAATATTACCAAATATTATTGACTCGAGAATAGAATTTTATATTTTACAAGCTGTTGTCCGCGACTCCATCGGGCGTTTTCACACTGCGACGGTAAGGACACGACACGATACCACAGAATAGATAATACAATTTCAAGTTGGCCGACTATCGTACAAACTAAATTGCGTAGTGTCACAATTTAATTGGACAACTTCATCGTGTACGGTGCCAGCCGCAGACTTTTAGATTTAGTTGGTAACGGTGTTGCTAACCTAGCGACGTGCGTCATGCGTGTTAAAATGCGTAAAAAGCACGCTTTTATTGTGGTACTAATAAAACGAAGACGAAAAGAAAGGAGAATATTTTGGGTGCATTCAATATTAAGTGACAGAATATTAGAATTAGTACGATAGTCAGTTTGTACGATAGTCGGCCAACTTGAAATTGTATAATATTATGTGCGGTGGCCTCCTATTCTGTGGTATCGTGTCGTGTCGTTATCGTGCAGTGTGCAAACGCCCGATCCGCGTGGACTTCAGCCACGTGGGAACCACCGCACGCTATAGTGCGGTGGTTCCCGTTTCCATGTAGGCTACATTACTGCAAAATTTCGCGGTACGCATTCTTCAAACTTCAAAGTTTATAGACAGACAGATACGTCAAACTTTAAACACCCCTCTACTTGCGTTTTACTATTATTTAGGTATATTCAAGCCTACGGTGCTGAATAGCGCGGCGTAGATTACGATATACACAAACAACCTTATCTGTGACCGGCAAGTTCTCGATACACGTGCACTCGCGTACGTTTATCATACTCAGACATCTCAAAACTTCTCGAATCTCGAAAATAAAATCACAAAATAAAATTAAAATCTCGAAAAAAAAGTGTCGCAATTTAAGGATCTTAGGAACGAATTCGTACCGCGCGCTAGTGCAACTTAAGTGACGTTCAGCGAAATCTACTATGAACCATTGGAACTAACTTAATTTTAACAAAATTACGCATTAACATTAACCACCCCCCTTACAGTCTTTCTTCCAGTTTAAAAGTAGCTTATGTCCTTTCTCAGGCTCTAGACTTTCTGTTTACAAAATTTCATTGCAAAGCGAGACAGAGAGAGAGAGAGAGAGAGACAGTTTCGCATTTATAATAATAATTATTAGTATTATAGTTATAGACTAGCTGACCGCATGAACTATTTTTCGCTAGTTTAAGAAAGTCAATATAATTTACTATTATTTATTAAACAAATGCACTTATAATGAACATACATACAAAATTTCATTAAAATCGGTTGAGCCGTTTTGGAAAAGTTCGCGCACAAACACTGTGACACGAGAATTTTATACATACTTATATAATTACTAGCTGTCCCGGCAAACGTTTCTTTGCCATATTAAGTATATAAAGTATTTTTTTAAAATTTGGTCGAAGCGCTAACTGTCGGACAGACTAAAATTAAAATCCGAATTCGAATATTATTTAAAATTTGACACTGCGATGGCAGCCGACTGTCGGATCCAATGTAAAACATTCCAAAATCAACAACTACTAATAAATTAAAAATTAATTAAAAAAACATTGTCCAGCGGACAAAATTGTGAATCTAAACCATTCCCAGATCCCCTTGAACACACACAAAAAATTTCATCAAAATTGGTCCAGTCGTTTAGGAGTTCAGTCACATACACACGCACACAAGAAATATATATATTAAGATGTTTATTATAGTCTGTTCGCGACTAGTTGGCCACTCTTCTCATATACTCACATACCGGCAGAGCGGCCAACTAGTTGCGCACAGACTATACATTCGACATGAGGCGTGATTTAAACATTATCTTGATTTGTATAGATGAGTTTTACCAAGTACATTGTTACTTGGTACTGAGTACTGACCTGATAAATTCGGAAAAACTTACCTAGAAAGATCTGGGTGCACGTCAGTGCACCCGCCAAAACGAGCCAAACGAAGCGCAACCTGGGGCACTCCGCAGTCCGCACTACCTAGTACCTATCTTTCCCCAAAGTGTTTCGTCGTTTTTTTAGGGTTCTGTCTTCATCATACCTTAATAATCAATAATAAAATTTAAATAAATTTAATAATTAAGGGGGGCTCCTATACAAAAAATACAATTTTTAGCCTATTTTGCTCTGTAGTGGTACGGAACCCTTCGTGCGCGAGTCCGACTCGCACTTGGCCCATTATTTTTAACCCTCATGGCATTGGCACATTGCATTGGTTACCGATGTAGGCGATAGTTCATATTCTCAGGATAATATAATGTCAATAGTAGACCAATTAAATATACAAAATAGCTCTACCTCTACTAATTTAGATTTGATTGATATCTCAAACACACCGATTTCTTCACTGACACACTCATACACTGACACACTGATAAATGATGATCATCAAAATGTTCGGCTTCTTCCTGAAATTGTGCTTGAATGCTGAAATTTGGTATGTATTCTAAGTTTAGTTTACAACCAACAAAAAAATTCATAAACTTAAAACTTTCGCACAAATCCCCAAAAATGAAGGGGTGGAGGTTTATATGAGACTTTCACCAATTTTATGAATTAGAACATAGGAGTTTACACGGGACTGTAGAACTAGATAGTAACTAAAAAACCTTAAGGCCTCTATATCCGCCAATGACCTTGATCATTGTCTGTCAGTGCGAATATCGACGTAAATGACATTAAAATAACATTCATAACAGCGCGCCTTGTACGGTGGCGGTTACGACGCTCGCCGCGTCCATGATAGGGCGAAATAGGAGAAAAAACCATTTTAAGGCTTAATATAATACATATTTCAAAAAAGTAAAAAAACCAAATTATCAACTAATGTATTGCAAAGCAGTAAATATTTTTTATATATTCTTTTGATAAATAATGAAGGAGTAAAGTGGTTTCATTCAACTATTTGGAGGTGATTTGGTTTTTTATTTCTTTATTATGTAATACCGATAGAAAAAATATGGCAAAACCACGTTACGTATCATATCGTGTAGATTACTAATTATTTTTTTCAGATATAATTTCTCTGTTAATGCCGATGAAAAGTGGTTTCATCTGCACGCTTTTTTCGCGAGAGGAGCCTTAAAGAAGTACTAACAAGAACCAATTTACAAAAAGAACTGAAATCCCACCAAAAACATTTCGTGTAAAATGTTGGCCATACATATTATAATATTTACTGGTAAGTATGTAGAATTTGTTTAAGTTTAAGGGTCAGTAGAGTTACAACATTTTACAAGAAATGTTTTTGGTAGATTTTTTCCCAGAAAAGAATTTCTTGAAATTAGTTTATTAGTTTTTATCTTGTCCTTTTGTTAACATTCTGTGCCAGTAACAATTTTAATTCCATTTTTTTACCTCTACTGTAGTCTGTAGTCTATGTCAGTTGAATGAAACTATATTATGCTCCAATAAAATTAAACTGTGGCCTCCAAGACATCATGAAGTAATAACTTTATAACTCGTATAATAAACGCAGCTGTTTTCTCCTGACGAGAATGTTGCTATCTGCATGATGCTCATAACTCATAATAAATTAAAATTTATTGTTCTGTGCCCGTCGCGCCATTTACTTTAAATATCGCCCAAAATCTCATTCTCATTTTTCGTCTTGAAGACTTTTTTTGTACGTCGAAATATTCGGGTAATTTTCTCGCATTTAATCGTAACAGATCGGTCCCAAGAGCATAAATTACGCTTTTAAATATTACGATTTACGAATGATGGATAAGTACATTATATGATTATAAATGTAGAAAATAATTTATTTAATCTATTGACTTTAATTTTTATTGCGCCTAGCGTTTCGATCTCCTCCCAGTGCGAAAGTCGTAAAGAATAAAGAAAAAAGACGAATCTCGTGATTGTGGTGGAGTAAAGACTTTTAAATCATGGAAACTAAATAATTTGAGGGTCGACACGATAATAATATTATGTTTGTATATTATTTAAACATAATTTCCATCGACTCCATGCCATGATTATGATTTCTGACAACACTACACTAGTCACTAGTTCACTACCTACACTATAATAATTATTGTGACAACACTCTACCTCGATTATGCTGTACCAGATATCCTGATAGCTAATTAGTAAAAGAATCCCGTGAATAAAGTTCGTTAACAAAACCCAGCTAGCTTCCTTAACGCATTATGTCAATAGAAATTTCTAGTGTCTAGAATGTTAAATGTGGCGATCGTGCGCCGATATGACTAATCTAAAACAATAGCTGAAAGCCGTCATAATAAGGCTAGACTTGGCTCATCGACAAAACATCGGCATATCTCACTGCCATACCACGGTATTATGTGCTAACGAAGTCACACTCTGTAACGTATTAAGTTTTTAGGGTTCCGCATTTGAAGGATTAAAACTGGGGCAACGGCTAGTTGTTTTGTAAAAATTTTGACTTAGTTTGTTTCACCACTTCCTGATAAGAGCCGGATAAAGTTGTGGATAGCCTATCTGGCACTTTATCAGCTAGCGGTGAAACAGGCCCGACACGTAAAAAGTCTCGATGATGAATTGTTTCGATACCTTCGTGTTTTTAGTTTTTGTAATAATTAATGAATGATAGTGGAAAAAGTGCACTAAAATTGTGTTTTATTTGAGGAAAAAAAGTACTTAGTCTTATATTTTTTACTGATGGTGCATTTCTGGTCCTGATAAGGCTGTCACAGACAGAGCAGGTAATTTAAAGATGTATAATATTATAGCACGATACATCTTTCTATAGAAATCGTACACAACAGCTATAATGTAAAAATATACATTATAGCTGTTGTGTGTGGTCTCCTGACGATTTCTATAGAAAGATGTATCGAGATGTATCGTGCTATAATATTATTAATTATACATTACCTGCTCTGTCTGTGACAGCCTTGTGTTTTAGTATTTTTGTACGAAGCCCTCGCACGAATCCAACTAGCGCTTGGCTCTGTACATCCGTCTGCAAAGGAAATGGGGTTCTAAGTTCTATGTAAAATTTTACTGTCTGCTTTTTATGTAAGACGTTCCAGTGTACGCACATAGTTTTATTGCTATCTGGAATAAATAAAAACGTAAAATATATATACATTAATTGCTTGACTCAAAACATATTTAACGCTGATAGGTATTTCATGCATGTTAAACTTGGTAAAGCTGATAAAGAGAACTTGTAAGATAATTTGATAATTAGTTAGGTATCTAATAAAAAGTTTTATTACTTACTAGCTGTCCCGGCAAACATTGTTTTGTCCATATTATTTTATTGAAGGGACTAAAACATAAGTAGATATAATGGTGCCATAGTCGTCCGACCTGGCTCTCTGAGGCATTTTCAAATATTTAAGGCCTCTATATCCGCCAATGACCTTGATCATTGTCTGTCAGTGCGAATATCGACGTAAATTACATTAAAATAATATTCATGACAGCGCGCCTTGTACGGTGGCGGTTACGACGTTCGCCGCGTCCATGATAGAAATAGGAGAAAAAACCTTTTTAGGGCATTCCGTCCGGAGATTCCGTAATTGACCGTATTTAAAACCTTATAAACTCATAATCTGAAAGCTACAAAGTTATAATAAAAACACAGCAATAATCTTCAGTATATCAACATTCCTTTTGTCGTTTTAAATTTTCTACTTTTGTTTCTTATACTCATGATATCAGCTTCCAAAGTAATACCAATTTGTTAAAATTGAAGCATAAATTCAGCATCTCCTTAGGATTTACAAATTACTTTTATTTGAAACTCACGCCAATAGATCGACAAAATCATAAACTACATATTCGCCGTTTTAAATTATTTTTAGGACAATTTTGAACTAAGATAAGTAAAACTAATAGGGTTTTGGCGCATCTCGGCAACGCGGCAAATGTATGGCCAAGGTCGTTTGCTCGGGGTACGGCCTTAATATAATACATATTTCAAAAATGTAAAAGAAAGTAAAAGAGGTGATTTGGTTTTTTATTTCTATATTATGTGATACCGATAGAAAAAATATGGCAAAACCAAATTACGTATCATATCATGTAGATTACTAATTATTTTTTTCAGATATAATTTCTCTGTTAATGCCGATGAAAAGTTGTTTCATCTGCACGCTTTTTTCGAAAGAGCAGCCTTAAGAAAATAATTGAATGCGCCAATACGACAGCTGAATGAAAGAAGATGACGAAAATTGAAGATGAAAGTGCACAGTGTGGAGTGTGGACACTGGTGAGTGGTGACTGGACATTGCTATAGATCTAAACTCCCCTCTCGCACGCGCACCCCCGCTTTGATGACGCCCACTTCGCAACGGGCCGTGCAGTAGAAATCGTAATATTTTAATTTCGCCATAACTTCAAAACCAAACGCCCAATTTTAGTCATTCTAAGACCAAATATTATCTACATATACTGTACTTAGTGACGAAATAATTTATTTTGATAAGGACTAATAGCATGAGTAAAATAAACGCGTTTAAATGTAGTCCGAAAAAATTCAAGATTTTTTAAATAAAAAAATAGTTGGTGTGCCTCACTCAACATAGATAGGTATAGTGTTTCGCGGACTTTTTTGTATTTATAAGATCTACAACTAATTAGAACATTTTATGGGTCTATATTTTATGGTTTAGGCAGCGTACTCAAAACAAGTAACTTTTCTGGTTGATTTTTTACACCAATGGATGTCTCTTTTTCAAGGTTTTTGCTTGTGACTCGAAAATTATTTATAATATCTCTTTAGTGAGCTCTACATTAACTATTTACATTAAATTTCCTATAAATTACGTACAAACATTTTCACTGTACGATCAATACTTTAGAACAGGGTTCAACTCATTCAAATCCTCATCAAAATTAGGTTTTTACTTGAATAAAAGGTAACACACAAAATCGCAAAAGAGTGTCACGTGTGCTTGCCGGTGGCTCAAGCCACCATTACCTAAATCTCGTCGCGAACCCCCTGCCGTCGAATAGCGAACCCCTAGGGGTTCGCGTACCCCACTTTGAGAAACCCTGCTTTAGAAAATACAGAGTATTAAAAGGGTACGCTCGCACTGTTTTTCCATGCCCAATTTACTCCCTGGACAATGCGTTAAGACAAATGATTTTAATACAATATCATGATCTGTTAAAGCTACGTTCGATTTTATCTAAATTTACTAATAAATAAAAAATATGACCCTTAAAAATCACAAATAATGAGTGCCCCGAACCCCGCCAATCGACCGACTATAAAACAAATTTAAAAGATCTTTAAGATAAAATAAAAACGTTGAGGTATAAACTATAGACTCACTCTTCCTGAAAATATAAACAAATAAATAAAATTAGATTATAGATATAATATTTTGTAGGAGGAATCAGGAGACTACGTTACGCCGATTTACTGTATCTGTCTCTAGATACAGTAAATCGAGGTAACGTATTCCCGTGATTCCTCCTTCAAAGTTGATCCTATCTAAATTTATTCTTTTTAAATATCTACAGGAAGAATGAGTCTATACCACTACGTTTTTATTTTATCGAAAACATCTTTCAAATTTATTTTATGGTCGATCGATTGGTGGGGTACGGGGCATTACTTTTTTTGCAATTTCTAAGGGTCATATTTTTTATTTATCAGTAATTTTGAAAAAATCGAACGCGACTTTAACAGATCATAATATTTTATAAAAATCATTTGTCTAAACGCATTGTCCAGGGAGTAAATTGGGGAATACGTTTGTATGGAAAAACAGTGCGAGCGTACCCTTTAAATACTCTATATTGTCTAAAGTAATGATCGTATTGATCGTACAGTAAAAATGTTTGGACGTAATTTATAGGAAATTTAATGTAGATAATTAATGTAGAACTCACTAAAGAGATATTGTAAATACTTTTCGAGTCACAAGCAAAAACCTTGAAAAAGAGACCTCTCCCTCCCCCACCGCCGGCTCTTGTCCCACCCTCGGGGGCTTTTAGCATATTCATCTGGACACCTTTAGGAACAACTGTACCAACTTTCAAAACTACACGAGTTATTCGGTTTGAATTCCTTCATTTTCTCAGGCTATAAATTCAAATTTGTAAAACATACTGTAGTCACAGCGTTAAATACACACAAGTAACATAGGAAACATAGGTGATAGGATCTTTAAAACCTATCAAGCCCCATAAGAGCACCGGTGATCGCGACAACAATAGAATAACAATAGATTTCCAAAAATCCGCGATTGCATGATTAAAAACAAATTAATCGAGAATGACTAAAGGCCCGTAGTCTGATTAACGAGTGCCATTTTCCTCGAAACCTGATCTCATGCACCGCAAATTATGATTTTGGTCTCATTCGATTCGGAATACCATCTAGAACAAAACTCCAAGAGGGGCTGAAAAAAATAAATAATATTTATATTTTTATTTATAACTAATAAAATTTAAATAATAATTTTTATGGATGAAAAAACCCTAATTACCATTGAGATGTATGGAGTTGACACCGCAACGCAATGCTTGGTCACATTCAAGAGACGCTATATAGCCGCAGTGCACTTAGTCGGCCGCGAGCTCTTCTGTGCACTTGACGTATGACAATGGGGATTGTCCATTTTTTTTAAATTTTGCTCATTACAAAAACATTTCGAGGAATAAGGTCAGTGATCGTTTTTCTGTATATAAACGAAAAAAATACCCATTAGTTACTTATATTTTTGAACAAATATGTTTAACCTTAGTTTGACCTTCAATGGCGTTAAATTAGCAATAAATTCGACCAACATTACGTTTCGAACTTTTGGTAAGCTTTTCGTATCAGCTTTCACATAATGAGAACTTGTATTTGACGAACCAGCCATTATAAATAAGATTCAAAGGGAAAAAAACATTCTGCAGAGGTCAATTGGCCGCCGATGATGACGTCAGAGCGAAACTTTAAAAATTTATTGAGAAAAAACTAGCCAATGAATTTCAAAATTATTGAATTTATATTCTTAAAATACCCTATTTTAACGAAAAAAAATATAAAAAGTACATGTAATTTTTTTTGGACAATGCCCATTATAAAAAAACTAAATAAAAGTCACAAAAATGCCTTGGTGTGTCTTATGATATTGTAAAAATAATTCCAAAAACACTTCCAAATGTGACGACATAACATTTTACAGATTAGTATTCTTATTTAATTATTTTCAATTAAAATACGAACATTTAATTACTAGGCGAAGACGCGCGCCATTCCGCATTGTCATAGAGTAGTAGATGCAGACGGGAATGTAGGCATAATACAGATAATATCTATGATGAGACGACAATGAATGAAGTATTCAGGTAAACGAGTTTGTATTTTGGTAATATAAATACGGTATTACGTGTATATTATACATGCGTACATTATAATTGTATTTATAAATATTTAAGTAATTTAAATAAGGTAAGTATGTAGTGGACTTTGAATCCATACTTATTATAATACAACTAGCTATCCCGGCAAACGTTTCTTTGCCATAAAATACAGTATTTCGCCCATATTATTTTATTGAAATGACTAAATAAATATGTCACCATGGTAACGTCGATCGCTATCCCGTCGCATAAACTTAATGGTCGCCGTCAGTCTCAGGTATTATAACCTGAGACTGACGGCGACCATTAAGTTTATGACCATTAAGCCGCTATGTATAAAATATATAGCGGCTATATATTTTATACCCGTGCGACGCGACGCCGGGAACATTTTTTCAGTGACTATATTATAGCCACTAAAAAAATGATTAAAATCGTTAGCCTATGATGCTTCACGGGGTCTATTTCTTATCTGTGCCAAATAACATAAAAATTACTCCAGTAGTTCGCGAGATAAGCCCTTTCATATAATTTACCCCGTTTTTTCCACATTCGACTTGTTATATTATTATTTCGTTTATTTCTGCATGACTAAAAAGTTGGATTTCACATAACTATTTTCAACTGAAATCCAATTCTTGAGTCATGCAGAAATAAACGAAACTTTGTTTGTATTCCCCTATCTTAGATAAGCCCGCCATATTGGATGTAGAATGACATTACATTCGTTTTCGAGTTATTCTCAAAAAGTTTTTTCATTTAATAACCATACTGTTATTATACGACGGCATAGAAAATAACTATTCCACTATCTTGGATGGCCGGCCATTTTATATTTATAGTGATGTCAAATACTGTATCGTGCATTGTCATTCAAACCAAACGTGTATACAACATTTCAGCTCAATCGGTTAAAATATTATATTATGTACATACAATATACATACTTCGAAATTGAGTTCAAAAAATCCACCCGAACTTACATGATAATAATATGTAAGTAAATAATAATATTATACAGAGCAAGTTAAATAAAATCTTTTAATAATGTTTAGTAAAAATCTTTGTTTTATTTTATCCACTAACTCAAGTCTGCGTTCATTCAAGTGTAGGCACAAAACTTTGTCACTTCTGCGGTACTGATCTATAGCCATTACCACCCCGCCTCTCACCCCGCTCATTCCTCAAGTGTGACATGTTTTTTGTTGGCAATAGCAACTCCATACATCGATGCCTTAGTTCACAAATGTATTAACTGCAAAATTTTAATTTTTCAGTTTTTAAGTGCCAGACACATTAAATGTCATGCTCTTTCGTCTCCGCACATTGAAATAACGGAACTCCGTCTCTTTCTAGCAAAATCATAGTGACACAATTGTTATAAATATAGTTTCTGGTTACCAAATGTATTAACCGCCTTTATTTTTAGAAATCCAAAAAAAATATTGACGTAACTGATTTTAGGTTCACTAATTACTGAAAAATACAAAACACAAATCGTCGTTGCCAAAACAAGACCTCTTATGTGACGGTCTGGACGAAAATGACTTTTTTACACCATATTGTAGAGAATTAAATTCTCCACCTTGTACAAAAACTCACATGTGAAAAGGAGGCGAAAAAAAAGTCTCATGTGAAACTCAATAATAATTTCACCATCAAAATATCTCATGTGCGCAACTTTTACCCACTGTTACCTCTTATGTTGCTAAATTTAGCAATCAAAACCTCTCATGTGCAGCATAAGTGATAAAAAAAGAAAAAAAAAGAGGTATATTGACTAGGTATCGATATCGTAATAAGTTTAAAAAATGTCTGAAATATAGATACATAAATAAGAAAAATAAACTGGCATGCTTACATACATTTTTTTTTCACGAAGAAGTTTTTTTAAGTTTTTACAAAACTTGCATCTTTGCACATGAGAGATCTTGTTTTGGCAACGACGAAATGTATTATATACATTTATAATATCTGCTCATTTATCATCGCTAGCTTTGGCAGTGTGTTATGTGTTGTTAACACATATGATTTAAAAAATATTGAGGGATATGGTATGTTAAATACTTTCACTATTAATGCTTTTGCAAGGAGTGATTTGTAATTTGTTTTTTTATTAACACCTTCACTGCGGGGCAGGCCGAAATCGGCCTGCCGCGGAATTTTAGCTGGTGCGGACGAAGAAAACTATGTTCTCTCACTTGGTGCGGAACGATTATCTCAGGTGTTTGTAAAAGTATGACAGAGGCAAATATATATTTGAGATTGTGTTCAAAATTATAGGTCTTTCCTATAAAAAAATATGGCAGGTTGTTATCGGCCTACCACGCACTGGGGGTGTCAAAAATCAGCTCAGTGCGGCAGTGCGCCTATTGCGGCCCGCCGTACAAGCAGGCGGTTGGCGACCCGATACCGCACCGAGCGTCCGCCTCGCCAGTTAGTGATGTGCAATCAATCGTAATTCGTAACTGACGTACGTCGCGTTTTTTAACCGACTTCAATAAAAGGTTATCAATTCAACCTGTATATTGTATGTATTATTTTCAGAACTGTCTAGTTTTGATATGTTTTAGTCTATATTATCAGCATTTGAACAAATGTGACAAATTTCTAAAGTGACATACATATTTATGTATGTTTTTATGTTTGTGTTCGCACATCTTCGGAACTACTAGTCCGATTAAAGTAATCTTTTTTTGTACTGGGTACTGTTTAACTTCGGGAATACTGTTCATCAAAATCGGTTCAGTAGTGTTTAAAATAGGTAATTTTGATTCTCAATTACGTACAATTTGAAGTAGGTTTTATCTTTTTAAAATACAATAATTATTCATTTCATAAAATTAACAACGCACGATAGCAGGAAACAAAAGATCATGTCCTTGAGATGAGCGTTAAACGGCGAAATTATGCAGAGTGATATGAAAAACTGAGAGAAACCATGAGTGTCGAATCAAAAAAGAAATGAAAAAAAAAACATAACGCAGAATGTGCAAACAAAAACGGGCTTTGTGTTTTAAAGACAGGAATTTAAATATATTAATAAACATATATTTTTTCGATATCCCCTTATTTTTGTTTTTCCCATCTCTACTAAAAATACTTTCTAGTGCGGTTCAGGTCGATATCGGCCCGCCACTTTCCCTGGTTTATTTCTCATTTCCTGTTTGGCAGATCCCGAGGCGAATTAAATCTAAAGTAGTTGGGTTCAAGGTTATTCCAACAGTCCAAAAACTGTACACCTACATTATGTTTTCGCAAAGTTATAGTAATTTAATCTAACCTTGTGCTGGTGGGTCGAGAAAGGCCTACCCCGCACTGGCGGAAATATCATTGGAGGCACACTTTGGCCCGCCGCTGCACCAGACGTAGGTTTAAGATTTTACTTGCCGCAGTGAAGGTGTTAATTAAATGATTACTAATGCCTATAATATTTTTTGATGACTAATATTTCTTTTGTTTAGTCAAATTTCTTGACGTAGAATGGCCAAGGATTAGGCTTATATAAATTCAAATGTTTATTGATTTAATTTTTATTTGAAAGTTTCTTATAAGTACATAATTCCTCTTTATTCAAAAAGTTATTGTTTGTGACCGTCTAATTAAAGACTGAATGTTAAGGGCCTGTTTCACCGCTTCCTGATAAGGCTATCCACCACTTATTTTGACAGATGGAGTATGGAAAATCTGTCAAATAACCCTATTGGGCACCTTATCAAGAAGCGGTGAAACAGGCCATAATTGTTTTTTTTTATTTGAAAGTTTCTTATGATTACATAATTCCTCTTTATTCAAAAGTTATTGTTTGTGACCGTCTAATTAAAGACTGATAAATATCATGTGTGATTATCATTTTAGTCTAATGAGTCTTATAGATATGGCCACTATGGCTTAGTCCTTTTGTTTTATTTTTTAAATTAACGAATTTATTATACGTAGTATCCCTTAGTAGTCTGTGAATTTATTGTCCTTGAGGAATATTTGATATTTTTTTTTCCTTTGAAGTGTTTTTAAAAATCAATTTCACTAGTATAACAACGTTTGTTTGTACTAGTGAAATTTTATAATAGTCCTTCAGGAAGAAAAGACTAATTGAAAAGTTTTTTATTACCATTGATGAATGCCCTATAGTTAGGGCTTACTTTGTATTCAGTAATTTAAACTGTTTTTTTTTAACCTAAAATTAAACATTATGATCATAACAAATTACTGGTTGTTTCATTATTCTGTTTTATTAAACTTTTTAGACCTTTTAACTTACCTTTGTCCTTTTATATTAAGGGCCTTTTACTTTATTTTGGCCTGGTAAATTATGAAAGTTTATTGTGTTTTTTACTTAATACCTGTAAAAATTAATTTTACATTGTGCACAAATGTATTATATAGGGGCTTATAGGTTTATTTGGCTCTTTTAGTAATGTTATTGTTATGATAATAACAAAATATTGAGATGTAATGTAGCTAAGGCATTAGTCTTTGGAATACATGCAAAATTGTTTAATTAATATATGCTACTTTCATGCAATCCAGATCTCAATATTCCGAAACTTGAAAACGCTCCCCTGTAAAGTTGACATTCATGTAGTTAGTGCATTTGTGAACTAAGGCATCGACATCTCAATGCTAATTACTTTATTTACATGAAAAATTCTTGAATGCCTTTGATTGTTCATAAAAAAGTAAAAAATCAAAATTTCTCAATATTTCTAACGGGGATCTCTTCTAAGTCCTTTTAAGATTAGCTCAAAAGAATAAAATAAAATCTAGATTTCTTCTTTTAAAAAAATCAGCGTTTTTATGTTAACATTAAAATAATTACTATTAACAAATTAAGAATGGTGATAATTTATTTTTGTTGAAGGGTTCTTGTTTATTGATATAGACATATCAATAAGTAGACACTTAGTATCAAATTTTTTTAATTCCTTAATATTAATATTTAATCAGTTAAAATATGTTTTTAGTTCACGTGGCAGATTGTGGCAAATCACGCGAAACGCGAATTATGCGTTTTTACCGTTACTTTCGCCGCTCAATTAAAGTTATAAGGATTGTTGATAAAGTTCCAAAATATAGGATGTGTTTTAGGAAATTTCCTGCTCTTTAAGGATCTATTTTCAAATTTTGACTATCTCAAATAGTTTATGAAATATTAAAAAAAAACCAAACCCTTCTTTTTTTGTTTACTTTATTGTTTATAACTTTTGAATTTTTTTTCAGCCCTCTTGGAATTTTGATAGAATCTTCTAGATGCTATTCCGAATCGAATGAGACCAAAATCATAATCTTTCGGTGCATGAGATCAGGTTTCGAGGAAAATGGCACTTGTTAACCAGAGTACCGGTGAATTTGAATGATTGCGCTTGTTGGCCATAAATGATAATTATTGTAATGGCGAAGATGACTTAACAGAAGTATATGGTTTCAATAACATTGACAAGTAGAAGGGCTACGTTTTCATCAGATGAAGTAAATTTAAAATTTATGAAAATCATGGAAATTGCACTGAACTATTGCACAGAGATTAAAACAAGCAAACCTTCGAAGATAAAATATTAATTAAATGTATAATTAACATATTAGGTACTATAGGTATAAGTTCGAGTTTATTTTACAGAAAAATTGGTACAGACAAAAATGTGCTGGAAATAATTTCATTTCTTGCACATTTTCTTTACTTTATTTCTTGTACAAGAATTAATGACGATGTCAAATCCCATCTTACACAAGATATCACAATTTACAACCTACTACATTTATCTGAATTTGGCAAGGGAATTCGACACTCATATTTTACTTTATTATGGGGTCACTAGTGCCAAATGTTCATAATGAATAATGGCATTTTATCGGTGGTTTTTTTGTTATCGGTATGTACTTTATACTACATAACGTTTCTGTTACAATACACTTCTGTTGAAGGTAAGATAATTATAGATTTACTGTAATGTCAAATTATAGGTAATTATAGCAATGCCCCCCTATGAATAATAAAAACTAAGGAAGAGTAACTGTGTCAAAAAATTTGTCCACGAGTCTAGAAAATGTGACCCGAATACATTGTGTAAATATAGAGGGTGTAACAAAACTTTATTGTCACTTAGTTTTGTTACACCCTGTAGAAGTGACAATAATTAATGTCATCGGCTTTATTTCGTAAAGAGTGTAAGTTTCGTTGCTATTTCCATATTATAGTGTGCGAAAAGGAACCAAATTCAAAACGATTGAAGTATGGAAGTAACGTTTCCTTAGTTTTTGTTATTCGTAGAATGGTCCTAAAGTTATTTTTTTCAGGTAGGTAATTAAGTTTTTCATGATATTATTTGTTGTCCTATCATGCATAACTAATGCTTATTTTAGAAATGTTAATTATTAACAATAATGTACCACCCAATAATATTGATCTAGTTTATTATTTATCGAATTTTATATTAAGGCTGCTCTCTCGAAAAAAGCGTGCAGATGAAATAACTTTTCATCGGCATTAACAGAGAAATTATATCTGAAAAAAATAATTAGTAATCTACATGATAATATGATACGTAATTTGGTTTTGCCATATTTTTTCTATCGGTATCACATACTTAATAAAGAAATAAAAAACCAAATCACCTCCAAATCGTTGAATGAAACCACTTTACTCCTTCATTATTTATTAAAATAATATATAAATAATCGGCCAAGTGCGAGTCGGACTCGCGCACTAAGGGTTCCGTACCAAAGAGCAAAATTAGCCCAAAAATTGTATTTTTTGTATGGAAGCCTCTCTTAATTTTTTATTTTATTTTAATATTATTATTACATATTAAAGTGCACATAAAACTAGGGACCTTGAGTAAAATTCAAGTACCTACCTGTTGCTATTATTGATATAGAGCCAAAAAGGCCAAAAAAATCACGTTTGTTGTATGGGAGCCCCCCTTAAATATTAATTTTATTTTGTTTTCAGTATTTGTTGTTATAGCGGCAACAGATATACACAATCTGTGAAAATTTCAACTTTCTAGCTATTACCGTTCTTGAGTTACAGCCTTGAGACAGACAGACGGACGGACAGACAGACGGATAGACATCGAAGTCTTAGTAATAGGGTCCCGTTTTTACCCTTTGGGTACGGAACCCTAAAAATATCTAGTACTGCTTTGCAATACATAAGTTAAAAGTTTGGTTTGGTTACTTTTTTGAAATAATATGTATTATATTAAGCCTTAAAAAGGTTTTTTCTCCTATTTCGCCCTATCATGGACGCGGCGAGCGTCGTAACCGCCACCGTACAAGGCGCGCTGTTATGAATAATAATAATAATAATAAATTCTTTATTTGCACACACAAAAGAAAAGACATATTATAAGAGACAAAAAACAAAAGACATAACAATAACAAAAAAGTATAGAAAAATTACAAAATTGTGCAAAAAGGCGGTCTTACTGAATGTTATTTTTACGTCGATATTCGCACTGACAGACAATCGACCTGCTAATTTAGGGAGAGAGGGCCCTTAATAGGTAATAATATTGTCAGTGAATTTAATAATATGATCAGCTAAGCCTGTTTAGCTTTTCTTCGTTTACAGCACTATTAAGAGGTACTCCACATTTTATAAGGAGATACGTTAGACTTCATAAATCATAAGTACGACGTTAATCACTCTGCACTATCATTAAATAATTAAATATCAATGTTGAAGGCACAGAGAACAGACCTGGTCATGTACCTCATGGTAATCAGCGTATTGAAGGTCACAAAATTCTATACTTACTTAAAAGTTCCTACTTCCTACTAAAGACGGGGGCCGGGGCGGAGGTCACTTCAGGACTAAACACTCATAATTTAAGCGTAAGTACTCAAAACTATGAATTCAGTATTGTATGTGTATACAAAAGATTACTAAACGATTGACCACAAGACAAAGAGCTAGTCGAAATTCTTTGTGGAGTGCTTTTAAGAGGTCACACAGATGCGCTGAATTCAGACAAAGGCCTTAATATCGAGGGATTTAAACGAGTTGAGACGCAATTCCTTTACAAACTTAACGTGCTGGTGAATCTGGGACACTAATCCTTAATCCATGGTCTTAAGATGCAGTTTTCTTTGAGTTTTCATGGAGGAAAATGGTGAGAAAGTTGTTCTGGCCGTATCATACACGTGGAGGTCTCCCCTCCGAAATGCACATATCACCTGGCATGGAAGTAAATTGGGTCACACGTCGAGCTAGTTTCTTTCATTACATATTGGTTATTCCTTTATGAATTATGCTGGTCGTCGTCCTTCGTTTTTCAGATGTTACAGGTTTCTTCTTACTTATTGTCATAGTATTATTATTTAGTATTCAACTATTTGAAATAAAGTTACACAAGTACACAAGTTGTCTTTAAATTTTAAAAAATCTACTAAGACTATAGTTAAGTATTTATTGTTTGATATTTATAGGTACGGTCACTCAGATAAAATAGAAAATTAATAAATTAATATTCGAATGGTAATTTTACAGTCACCTGTAAATTTTAATTTAAGTAAAATATTTCTAGAACATAAAATATCAAACGGTTTTAACTTCTAAGTTCTGAGTAAGTAATACGTACAGTAAATAAAGTGATTCAGAAGTTTCGTGTTCTACCCAAAGCAACCAGAAACTTGTAAAGATTGGAAGAAACAGTTCCCTCAGCATTGCAGCAGAAGTTGAGATGTGAGTTGTGACGGTAATTGAAATACTTCCACACATTTTCAGTTACGTGTTTTGAACTTCGGACTGGAAGATGGGGCTAGATTGTTTTTAAAGACCATGCACCTGTTTTTTTAATATTGTCTGTGGTCCGTGGATCATCATCGCATCATTAAATCATTACCTACTTGTATTATTATTGTTAATTTATTATTCATATTATAGGCATTTTTATACCACCGTATAGTCCCAAATCCCAATTCACATCACACAAAATTAAAATACTTAATAAAAATAAAAATCGGCCAAATGCGAGTTGGACTCGCTCATGAAGGGTTTCGCAGCAGCAATAAGGTTTATTTTATGAAATGAAAAGGTTTTTGAAATATATTATATTTCAGTAATCAGTTAATTTAATTAAAGTTAAATTAAGGTAAGTATATATATAGTTCTTGCAATCTACGACTGCGCGTTGCCCTTAGTTGTGTGAGTGACCATATCTATACACTACACGCGTAGGTACATGGCTCGCTCGCTACTGACTGCTCCGTCGGGTACGCACACTAACGAAAATGTCTATACACATTTCCAACTACAAATAAAGGCGACGCGCACTCTTAGATTGCAAGAACTATACCATTTATGACGTACTTATAAAAAAACTACTTGCTAGAATATCTCGTTCAAACCAATTTTCTTTGGTAAGTAACTCGTTTTTATAGAAATGTACCTACATCATATATTTTTTTAGACTTAGCCTCTACTTTAGAAGTTAGAAGGGGGGGATACATATTTTACCACTTTGGAAGAGTCTCTCTCGCAAACTGGTTGGGTGAGATGAGAAAAAAAAATACATATATTAGAAACCTCAATATTATTTTTGAAGACCTAGATCCATTAAGGCTTCACACGAGACGAGAGTAAGCAAGAGTAACAAAAATCTCGTCTCGGTCTCGTCAATCCTCAAAAAATTTAGTCTCGGTCAAGTCTCGGTCTCGTCTCGTTACCAGTTGTCTCGTCTCGTCTCGCTTAGTTGTAAATAATGATTTATTTCTATAATATTATAATAAAGAGATTAAGGAATATTTTATGACTAACGTATTTTTATGATAAAATGCGATTTGGATGGTTACCAGATTTTATATTTTGTAAAATAATATATTGTTTTCTAAGTAGACGTTTTCTGATTTTTCGAATAAAAACTTAATTTAAAAAATTAACGAGACCCAAAACGAGACTCTCGGGTTGCCCTGTATGTGGTCTCGGTATTGCCGATAATATTTTCCAAAACGTCTCGTCTCGTTCTCGTCATAAAGGATTTGTATGAGTTAATTTATGCAAGTTTGATTGTGATTTATGAAGGGACGATAATTCAGATTGCAACGCGACACTTACGGTAGGTACTATTATTTCTAAATTTGTATTATAATATTGACAGATTTGCATAAAGGCTCCATTCCACCTATTATTATAGGTACATATTATTATTATACCTATTATTATAGGTACATATTAACTTTATGGTCTGAATTGATGATACCTGCTGCGTTTGATCGGGCTGATCTTTTTAGTAAGTACTTACTTAAATATATTATTTACATAGTCTTTAAAATAACATGAAAATGTAATTTTTGTAGATTAAAAGATCCCTTAAGAATCACAGCACCATATAAATAAAATATTTTTATGTGAGTACCTCATCTTATCCACGGTTTAATTTAAATGCATTACAATAACAAAGAATTACTACGGTAAGTATTGGAGCGATTCGCAACTTCTTTTAGTTGGAAGTTGGAACCGGTCTTGAGGCGTCAGTGTGGCTCTTTCATATTCACCCTAGCACACGTGCGCGGAGAATAATTGCTGACATGAATGGCCATGGTTTTATACAAGACTGGTCGATGTTATGGGAATAATCGTGGATTAATACTTAAATTCACAGATGGATATAAAAGCGAACATGGCGCATTGATCCAAAAAGCATGATGTTGTTTTTTCAAAGGCTGAATGATCAGTAAGCTTACACCACTGGACACTACACACCACAGTTAATTTGGTAGTTGGAGTACTATCAAAGATACTGCTGTTGCCTATTTCAAACCTCCAAATAGTTCACAAGAAATGACAAATGTCAAAACCTATCTCAGTAGATATAACATTTGATGTAGATGGCGCCACTTTGACTGTGGACCTAGGTAACTGGTCAGTCCACAATAAAGACTTATTAGTTATTGCTATCGATGAAAGAATACAAAAACATAATATTATTAGCGTTATTATGCCTAATGCATTTATTTGAGCTGCTCAGCGCAGGTCTAAACTGGCATCATTGTGATTTTTGTGAATCCTACAAAAATGGCAATTTTTTTTTAAAGTTTCTTCTCACTTCTCAAGTTCTCAGTAACTCCTAAAGGGCTTTTTCCACTTCACTAAATTTAGACGTCGTCTAAATTGGTTCATTAACTAAATTTAGTCAAGTGACAACTGAAATAGCATACCTAAATTAGAAAGTTAGGATCCTAATTAGCGTACTAAATTGGAAGAAGTGTGGCTTCTCATAGGTAGAATCAGAACTCAGAACTAAGCTTCTAAAATCTAATAGACCGTATGTCTTCTTTTTAGAATCCTAAATTTTACGTCCAATTTAGGATCTAAATTCTCTCTAAATTTAGTAAGCTGGAGTGAGCCCTTAAGTTCTAACTATTCACCTTTTTGACATTTCAGCTGATTTCATTCCTAGAAAGCTGTAAATAATCGGCCAAGAGCGAGTCGGTCTTGCGCACGAAGGGTTCCGTACCGGTATAGAGCGAAAGTAGACAAAAAAATGTGTTTTTTGTATGGGAGCCCCGCCAAAGTAAATATTTACTTTGTTTTAATTTTAGTATTAATTATTAAAGAACAAAATAAATATTCTATAATTATAAGGGATTTTGTGAAAATTTTAAGTGCCTAGCTGTTACCATTGTTGAAATCTTACTAGGTAAAAAAGGTAAAAAAAAGACGGGTTGCACTCCGGGCGTGCCGGCAGAAGGTAAAACTTGATTATTAACATTGTGCATTTTTTAACCCATTTTTTATGAAAGTCGATTATTAAAAAATCGATTTTTTAATTAATCGAAACCCTTACAATCGAATAAATTTTTAAACCATTTTTCATGGAAATCGAATTTTAAAAAAAATCGTTTTTTTTAATTAATCGAAACCCTTACAATTCGAGTTTGAGTTCGAGTTTTCGTGTTTTCGAGTTTTCGAGTTTTCGAGTTTTCGAGTTTTCGAGTTTTCGATTTATCGAGTTTTCGAGTTCGACACAAAACACTACTACTCTCCAACCGTCTTAGGCCGCGTCCCCATCAGACACGACGCGGCGCCGCCCGCGCCACTGTGTTACGGCACGACGCCGCCCGCGCCACCGTGATACGGTACGGCGCCGCACCGTGACACGGTGCCGCGTACGGTGCACTGCGCGCCCCTATTCTGGGTGAAACTTCACAACAAAAATTGTGTCGAAACTAAAACGAGGCACTTATTTGGAACAGATAAAAATCGGCCAAGTGTGGGGTCACGAAGGGTTCCGTAACATTATTAAAGAGAAAAATAACCATAAAATTATGTTTTTTGTATGGGAGCCCCCTTAATTATTAAGTTTATTTTAATTTTAGTTTAAATTTTTAAAGTATAAGTACAATTGAGTAGTTTGTGAACATTTCAAGTGCCTATCTGTTGTAATTATTGATATAGAGCAAAAAATAGTAAAAATCAATTTAATGTTTCTGTTTCTTTTCGTCGTCGTTTCGTCGTCGTTTTCGTCTTAGTAACAACAAAAAATAATTCTTTCGCGATATTTATCCAGACAAGCACTTTCGTTCGAGCGCAAATATCGACTGAATAGGCCATAGGAACATGGGCCAGCGCACCGTACACGGCACCGTGACACGGTGCGGCACCGTGCCGTGTCTGATGGGGACACGGCCTTACAGTTTTTCTATGGTTTTTCGATCAACACGAAAATCTGACACGAGTTTCACAGTTTTTACCCATCCCACAAATGACAAAAGTGCTCAACGCCGCTAAAAAAGTTTTCACTTCAAAAATCACGTTTTTTGTATGAGATACGGATAGTCGGATACTCCCTGAAAATATATTTAGGGGATAAATATTTCAATTCAATTGATACCAGAATAAATTAATTTTGTAGTTTTTGTTTTAAAGAACTGGATCCTATCCACCAACAATAATAGGTATAAGTACCAGTTCAAATAGAAATGTGATCAATTGAGCGCTATGTGCTATGGTAACTGTAGTGATTAGCGGCCAGACGACTGTAATTGGATGTAACCTATAATGACATTACACAGTGTGTTTGCAGACGATTTTATTAGTGGTAGGCTCGTAGAGACTAGACTGCATTCTGCACTGCAATTTGCCATTGACCGCTACCGCCACCGCGTCCGCTAGCGCGCGAAAGTGAAAATTTGCTAGGCACTTTCTCCCCACCCGGGTTGTCGCGCGTCGGCCGCATCGCCCCGCCCCTCGCTGCACCCCCGCACCCCCTGCGCGCCGCAAGGTCAGCCCCGCGTGCAGGCGGGTGGCGCGGCGGCGGCGCGGCAACGCGCTGCGCTCTTGAAATTTCGCTTTCGTTCACTCGCGGTTATTAGTCGGCCGCGCGCGCTCCGACGAGCATGTGTTTCGTGTGACGCGCTTCGCTACTTCGCGGCGGCACGTTCGATTTCGTTGACGAGTCGATCGTGGTGCGAGATGGCTCCGCGACGGCAGGGTGCCACCGGGGAGCGCGAGGCGGAGGACGCATTCGGCTGCTGCGTACCCGGGGAATGTCTTCGCCCTCGCGAGCCGGTGCGGGTGGAAGATGCTATTCGCGTTCTCTGCAACAACGACACGTGCGCCGCCGGCCGGTACATGCACCGAGAATGTTTCGAGCAATGGGAAGGAGGAGTGCTCGCCTATCTCAAGTCCTGCGGCCGAGCGCGGTCCTGGTCGGAGCGGCAGAGGCACCAAAATTTATGGACAAAAAAGGGGTACGATCTGGCGTTCAAAGCTTGCGGGTGCCGCTGTGGCCGCGGGCATTTGAAGAAAGACTTGGACTGGGCACCGCCTTGCGCTGCCGTGAGATCGGACGACGAGAAGAAGAAGCGCAGACGAGCGAGGTCCGGTCGCACGCCGGCGGCGGTAGACACGCGCTCGAGAGCATTCAGCCTGTCCAGCTCCGGGTCCTGCTCCCCGCCGTCAGCATCTTCCGAGCCTTCCACCAGCCCCACTCATGCACCGCCTCATGCCATGACACCTGCCAAGAGGAACTCTAAAACTGAACTCGTCTCAGATCGTATTAGGTAAGAGCTGTTTATTTTTCATTCATTAGAAATAATTTCTAATAAAAATACCAGGATGGTACAGTTAAATAGAATAATTATACCGGTCATTTATTATTTTATCTTACCTTTGGAGTTTCTATTTTGGCATAAATATGTCGAAGTAAAATAACACTGAACGGTCTGCAGTAATAATACTCAAGTTTTTTACAAATTACAATATTATTATTGTAAATAAGTCGTGATTTCTCACACATAAACAGCCTAGTCGTAGCAAAACAAACCCCACGCCTGAAATAATAATAATCGAGCGTCGTTTCCTGAGATCGAGATAAAGTAGGTATTTAATCTTTTACGTTATAAAAATACTTTCGTAATATTGTTTATAAGGTACCTATTATGTGCATTTATCGAAGATTGTAGCAACTAACAACTTACGTCTTCCAAAACTGGTTGGTTCTTGGACTTGGAACAAGCCGCAAGACTTGCAAAACCAGCAGAAAATGCATTTAAATTAAGATTTAAGATCAATACCTGATAAATAATAATAATTATGCAAAAACAACTGTCGAAACCAGTGCCATAAATTAATAATAGTTTAAGGTGGCACTTCTCATGGCTATTGGTATTTGCTATTGGCTATTTGTTGCATTTGGCAAAATTATTATCGTACACAAACAAGCAAATATTATGTAAAGGCAAATAGGACCTTTCCACACATGGACGTAAAATAACAAACTTTTACTTGATTTTGTTTACTTGCCTATTTGACTCTTGATGCGCGTTAAAAACCGACAAAGGTACGGATACGTGTACATTTGGTATTGGTCATATTATTTAAATAGGCAAATAAGGCCAATAATTTGTCAAACATACAGTGTACACCATAGTCTACACATGGTGATTGTTTGACGGTTACTTCAAATACGCAAATACTTAAATAGTCATGTGAAGTGCCATCGCCCATCACTGCCACCATTAAAATATTATAATATTATCCAACTATAAAATTTACGTACCTACCTAATAGTTTTTTTTCTGTGGTGAATTGCGATGTGTTTACAATATTATAGGTGGGTGCATTCAATTGCTCACAGTGTCATATTTGGCAATACGACAAACAGGAAGGTATTAAATAATATTTTTACGTGGGAATGTGTCCAAAAAATTTATTTTTATTTTTCTTGCAGTTGCACAAAAATTAAGCCCATTCTGAATTTTCAATTGAGGGGAGTTTGAGTTTCGTTCGGTTTTTGATTCGTTCGGTTTTTGAAGCTAATTGATAGCTGGGTACAATATTATGATCGGTTTCTTTCGTTCTTGATTAGTTCGGAGCTTTATTGATCAGGTAGTTAATGTCATACTTAGTCAGGGAGCCCTAGAACATTTTTTTTGATTACTAACATAACAATCTAATTTTTTGTGAGTAGCTTTATTTTGATAAGACAAACAACTTTTTAATCAGCGAAAAATCTTGAAAGTGGTAACTAACAGATATAGAAAGGATTTCATACTTTGATTTGATGGTCCTAAAACATGGATTGTTCTATTTGTAGGACAATGTTACTCTTAAATTATATAACTATTATCCTACCAATATATAAAAAATAAAATAATTCACCTGCTCATTTTTTTATACGCTCATAATTTAAAACTTCCAAAGGTGTTGTTTATTAGGCCAGATGGCATTAATTATGTTTATTATCACGAGTTAATGATAAGTTTGTAACCTGTACCTTTCTACATTAGGTATATATTATAAATTATAATATTCACTTGATTTTCTATTTATTAATCTATTATATATAAATCTCCTGTCACGATGTTTGTCCGCGATGGATTCCTAAACTACTTAACTGATTTTAATGTTTCTTTTTTAAATGTGTGCTTTTTTCCAACTTGAGAGATAGGGTAGCTTAGATCTTTAATTATAGTCGCAATTTTATTTTATTGCAAATTATTTGTCTATAAAGAGCGACCATTGCTTATGCGACGCGGGTCACGTTGCCATGGTGACATATACTTATTTAGTCACTAATTCAATAAAATAATACAGGCGATATACTTTATATAATATGGCAAAGAAACGTTTGCCGGGACAGCTAGTTATTATATATTATTATTTTTAACAAAAAATTAAAACCGACTTCCAAGGTAAAAACAATAATAACATTAATATGAACTAAAAAGTATTAAATAATTTTTACTATCTATTTCTGTACTCAATCTTCATTATTTTGAAGTCGGTACCAGATAGCTGAATCTTCAGTCCTCTGACAGAATATTTAAAATTTTTGGAACTGGCACCGACTTCAAAATTATGAAGATTGAGTACAGAAATAGTTGAGGTTTAGCCGAATTCGGAAAAAGGCACTATTAGATAGTAAAAATTATTTAATACTTTTTAGTTCATATTAATGTTATTATTGTTTTTACCTTGGAAGTCGGTTTTAATTTTTTGTTAAAAATAATAATAATTTCACTCTTTTTAGTTACACTAGTAGATAAATCTTCGCGTATATTTAACGTATCTTATTACAATTAGTTAAGAGTCACAACTCACACTCACAAAATAATATAATATTATCAGTGAAGTGAACATATTGTGCTAAGTAATTTAACAATTTTAATACTTCAAGCCCGAAGCGGTCACCGGCGATTGCGATAACAATAAAAAGGCTATTGTGTCTTGTTTTTCCACGATCGAAGGATCTATCAGATAAAAAATTGTACAAACTTGCATAGGATGTAGCGTAGCATAATATTTAATATTATCATAATTATTGACAGCTGTTCTTGTTATCAAGAATTCAAATCGATAGGTACTTAGTGCATCATCTATCGATTAATAAGTATAACTAATTAAAAAGACACTTAATGACTTTGTTTTGTTTAAATGCTCTTTTTAAAATAACTTTATTTTAATTCTATTTGTCTATTAAAATTTTATAAAGTAGTAAAGTATTCGATCTGTATATAAAGTAGTTAGTAAAGTATTCGATATTCTGTCTTCTGCCGCCACGCGCCGCGCGGCGGCGCTGGGCGGCGACGCCGACCGCCGTGTATTAAAAACAAACAGGTGTTGTTAATTGTTATACAGTACATAATTATTATTATTAGTATATCCATACCTATGCCTTGTACTATTATCTATTCTGTGCCATGAGACATTGGTGGCCTTAACACGATGTGGTAATGATGATGATGATGATTATGATGATGAATATGAATTGCATAGTAGTTTATGCTTTCTGTTCTTAAAACAACGCCGAAACTCCCAAACGTGTATCTATAAGGAATCAGGAGTTCTCTCAGCATCATCGAAACCATGGTATACCTTGACCCAATATTTGACTTTTTGGTAGCGTATTCTTAGTACACTTCACATAAAACCAAAATCACCATATGTTTCCATATAAATTTCGAGGAGTTCCCTCGATTACTCATGGATCCCATCATCAGTTCACCACCTTTGTGAAAATGGGACCAAATTGGAGTGTAACCTAATACAACAAAACAAAAATTTCGAAAATCGGTTCACAAACGGCGGAGTTATCGTTGAACATACAAAAAAAAAAAAAAATCCACAGCCGAACATATAACCAGTTCCAAAAATTTTAAATATTCTGTCAGAGGACTGAAGATTCAACTATCTGGTACCGACTTCAAAATAATGAAGATTGAGTACAGAAATAGTTGAGGTTTAGCCGAATTCGGAAAAAGGCACTATTAGATAGAAAAAATTATTTAATACTTTTTAGTTCATATTAATGTTATTATTATTTTTACCTTGGAAGTCGGTTTTAATTTTTTGTTAATTCAGTTACCTACATAAAATAATAAATAAGTAGAACTTGCACAGTTTGCACTTATTTTGCTATTGGACATCCCTATCATTTTGAATTCGTTTAATAGTCAATACTCAAACAGCGAGTGAAAAAGTAATCTCTTTGCGAGTAAACTAATACTCGGTTTTCGGCCTGGCTGGTATTATATTCATTTCGCACGAAAAGTGCAACGCAAATTGGTGGAACCCTAAAAATGCAATTTCCTCGGTCACATACATTAGTTTCGCTTCGCTGCGCAGCTGGTTTCCGTTTCCCGTCCGCACTTACTGACAAAAATGCATTTCCCCAAATTGCAACAGCTGCCCCTTAGCCAAATTGTTGTGGTTTCTTTGCAATAAGCTTTACTGTATACAGTTTGCTCTTTTATGTTTAATATCAAACAATACAAAAACCTAACATTTTACATCCAATTTACGAACAAGTAGGTAGATAAAATAAACAAAATACTCTAATTCATAGTTTTATATAGCTATAGCTTTTATACTATAATTTAATGGCTACAAAAATTTAATAATGTTACGAAAAAGGACACGTAGTGCCATCTAGCGTCAAGCTAGCGCAACATAAAACGCAAACGAATCCCCTAATCGACACAAGATGGCGCAAAGTGTACGATTGCATGCTCGAACATTCCGCACATGTTTACGTAAACAAGTGTTGTTTACGTGTTTATGCGAATGTTCTCGTACAATCTAGCGTTCGATCCGGCCCGTATAAATAGTCGCAGACAGTCGAGCCGGCAATTCAGTTTGATCTGAGCGTTCTTCGAGGCAACTTCGGAGCGAAAACAAGTGATCAATAGTGAGTGATTGTGATTGTGATAGTGACTCGGCTACGACCTAGGACAGTGATAGTGCTCAGTGATTTGGATCTAGTGCTTAGTGTTTGGACTCAGTGTGAGCTAGTGATTAGTGATTAGTGTGAGCTAGTGTTTGTGAATAAAGTCTTCAAGAGAGTCACCAGGTCTTTCTCTCCGAATCCAAAGAACCCTAGCACGTAACAACTGGTGTCGGAAGTGAGATTTGGAGATGCCATTGACTCCGAGAGAGGACTTCAAGGGGAGTGTCAGGACAAGGGCGCAGCGAGCTGCTGCCATTGACTTCGAGAGAGGAGTTGGCGGTGGAGCTGCGGAGGCCATACCCACTGGGGACCAAGCTCCGCCCACTGCGGGGCAGGCCCTACCCGCTGGCCCCGCCCACCAGGCTCCGCCCACTGACCACGCCCCCCAGGCTCTACCCACTTCGGGTGAAGCCACGCCCACTGGCTCCGCCCACCGGGACCCGCCCGCTGACCACGCCCCCCAGGCCCCGCCCACTCTGGACATGGCCACGCCCACCGACTCCGCCCACCAGGCCACGCCCACTCAGGCCACGCCCACTCAGGCCACGCCCACTGGCCCCGCCCACTGGGCCCTGCCTGCTCAGGCTCCGTCGACTAGCTCCATCCATCCTGCCACGTCCGTAGTTTCTACGGCCCCTCAAATGGCTCTTCAATTGGAAAGTTTAATTAAATTAATGGAGCTGCAAAGAGCTGATATTCAGGCTTTGCAAGAGGCACAAGACCGCAAGCTCGGCGCTTTGCAAGAATCACAAGACCGCAAGCTCGGCGCTTTGCAAGAATCACAAGACTGCAAGCTCGGCGCTTTGCAGGAATTTCAGAAGGCTGAAATCAGAGCGATTCGAGAATCACAAGATCAACAAAAAGACCTCCAAGAAAAAGCACTTGGAGCTATAAAGGATGTAAGTGACACGGTGGTTAAGCTCCGAAAAGATGTCGACATAATGGACGAACGAGTTACGGGGTTAGGATTGGATGTGGAAAATGTGAAAACCGGCCTCACTGAACTTCAGAAGAAAGTAGTGCGCCTGGAAACCACAGGAGTGGCGGTGTCTAGTGGATCTACCGGAGTGGTGCAAGTGGCACAAGGACCAAGAGTTAAAGTGCCACCATACGACGGTACTACTTCTTGGAACGCTTATCGTCAGCAATTCCAGACGGTTGCTTCTGCCAACGGATGGACTGACGAACAATGCCTGACCGCTCTCACTGTTGCGCTTAGAGGGCAAGCTTTGTCGGTCCTGGAAGCACACACAGGAAATGGGTTCCAAGATCTGATGGAGGCGCTTGAATCCAGATACGGGGAGCGACACCTGGAGCACGTGTTCCGTGCCCAACTTCGTGACAGAGTCCAACGCTCTGGAGAGGGACTACAACAATGGGCGTTGGAAATTGAAAAACTGGTTAAGAAGGCACATCCAGGAGCAGACTCCAAGATGGTTGACTCGAACACTATTCAAGCCTTTGTCGACGGAATCAGGGATCTGGAGGTCAGAGCTGCAGTAAGGCTACGTCACCACACCTCGCTCAAGGAAGCGTTGGCGCATGCTCTAGAGGTCGAGGCTGTCCGGCGTGACATACGGCAGACCTATAAGATCCGCGAGGTCTCGGAGGAAGTCAAGGAGGTCAAGGCTCCTACGAAGAGAAGTTTTGGAGCCATGTGCTACAAGTGCGGCGAGAGGGGCCATCTTCAGCTCAACTGCCCCCAGAAGGAGACTCAGATGGCAAGAATGAAAAGACTCGAGGAACGCATTGAACAAATAGAGGAGCTGAAGAAGCAAGGGGCTTCGTCCCCTGCCCACGATCAGGGAAACGAATAAAAGCCAGGACTAAGGGGCGAGTACTGGCTGACGCGGAGGAAGCCCCGATAACTGTTATCTCCCAAGCATGCAGCGGGAATAGTCTTGTGATTCAGGGGACTATCAACAGGACGGATTGCAAAATTACTCTAGACACAGGAGCCTCTAGAACGATAGTGAACCCAAATCTGGTAAAAGCCGCAAGGAGACAGAAGAGGAGAATTAACTGTCGGCTTCTTACTGCCTCCGGTCAGCCAATACCCGTCCTGGGAGAAATGTCAGTTACGATTAATGTAGGGGGGTCTTCATACCCTCACGACGTTATCGTAGCTGAGATCATGGATAATTGCATCTTGGGTTTGGATTTCATGAAGAAGCATAACTGCAGAATTAATGTCGCTGACGGAGTTTTCAAGTGTGGTGAAGAGGAAATTTTCATCCTTGGAGGCGCCTGCGGGAAAGTTGAATGTGTAAAGAAAGTCATTATACCTGGACGTACGGAAGCTCGGGTGCTGGTTAAACTACCGCCAGCTGGAAAGAAAAAGTCAAACAGATGCGTGTTGATCGAAGACACGGCTACCAAGACATCTGCGCAAAAACTGATGACGGCGAGAACCCTTGTTAGTGGAAACAGTAACGCTGTGGTCAGGGTTTTGAATCTTGGCGATCGCGAGATCTGCTTGAACAAAGGTGACGTCATTGGAAAGTGCGAGGAAGTTGTCTGGATGAGAAAGTGTAGTTCGATCACAGGCTCAGACTCAGCAAACAGTAGCAACTATGGAATAGTGACTGAGCTACTCGATGACTGCAAGAGTAATCTGACATATTCGCAGAGCATGAAAGCTAAGAAGTTTTTACAACGCCACGCGAATATCTTCTCCAGTCAGGAAGGCGACCTTGGAAGAACGTCGATGGTTCAGCACAGGATAGATACCGGAAGCGAGAACCCAATTCGTCAACGAGCAAGACGGATACCCATTGCAAAGGAAAAAGAAGTTGAAGGCCTTTTGGAGGACATGAGAAGGCATAAGATAATTGAACCGTCTGCAAGTCCGTGGTGCTCACCTGTTGTGTTAGTGAAGAAGAAAGATGGCAGCACAAGATTCTGTGTGGACTACAGGCGTCTCAATGATGTCACTAAGAAGGACAGCTATCCATTACCTCGAATCGACGACACTCTGGATACCTTGAGTGGCATGAAATGGTTCTCGACCCTGGACCTGAAATCTGGATACTGGCAGGTGGAAATTCATCCAAAAGACAAGGAGAAGACAGCTTTCTCCACCGGTAAAGGTTTATGGCAGTTTAACGTCATGCCCTTTGGATTGTGTAACGCACCTGCCACATTTGAGCGACTCATGGAGTGTGTACTGGCAGGCTTAGTTGGAGAGGCTTGCTTAGTCTACTTGGATGACGTCATCATTGTTGGCCGCGACTTCGAGGACCATTTGCGAAACTTAGAACGAGTTTTCGCCAAAATAGAGGGGGCCAAGTTAAAATTGAATCCGAAAAAGTGTCGTTTGTTCAGGAGTAAGGTCAATTATCTCGGCCATATTATCTCCAGTGATGGAATCCAGACGGACCCGGAGAAACTGGAAGCAGTTCAAAATTGGCCAACCCCTAAAAACAAAACCGAAGTGCGGGCATTTCTCGGCCTATGCTCCTACTACAGGCGTTTTGTTAAGGGATTCTCAGAGATAGCCAAGCCATTACATCGGCTGACAGAAGATAAACGACAGTTTATTTGGGACGAGACTTCGGAAGATTCTTTTCAGAAACTGAAGCAACATCTGTGTGAAACACCAATCCTGGGGTATCCACAACCTGAAGGTCAGTTTTTAGTCGACACGGACGCAAGCAACACGGCCATTGGAGGGGTGTTATCTCAAAAACAGGGTGAAAGAGAAGTTGTAATTGCATATTTCAGCAAATCTTTATCTAAGCCAGAGAGAAACTACTGTGTGACCAGAAGAGAACTCTTGGCTGTCGTAAAGACGCTACAACATTTCAGCAAATATCTCATCGGGAGACAGTTTTTATTGCGAACTGATCACGCAGCCTTGAAGTGGTTACTACAATTCAAGAACCCAGAAGGCCAAGTAGCTCGATGGATTGAACAACTCCAGGAGTATGACTTCAAGACGGAACACCGCAGCGGAAAGGCGCATGGGAATGCCGACGCACTTTCACGAAGGCCGTGTTCAGAAGACTGTAAACATTGTGTTAAGCAGGAATCTAATGAAATTACATTAAAGTTAACGAAAACAAGTCCTTTGGGTCCATGGGAGAATGATGCTATGAGGCAGGCTCAAGAAAGAGATGACGACCTTCGGCACATCATCACATGGAAGAAACGGGGTGACGTAAAACCAATCTGGAGTGAGGTTGCACCCACTGGCGCTGCCACTAAGGCGTACTGGGCGCAATGGGACAGTCTGATACTTCAAAATGGAATACTTTACCGGAAATGGGAGAAGACTAACGGCAGAGAGTTCCATCTTCAGATAGTTGTCCCAAGGACGAGAGTACCAGATGTTCTCCGTGAAATACACGATGGCGTATCAGGAGGTCATCTAGGTGTCAAGAGGACGTTAACAAAAGTGCGAGAACGATTCTACTGGTTGCATTGTCGAGATGATGTGCAGGATTGGTGCCGCAAATGTACTACTTGCGCTGCAGTGAAGGGACCACAGACAAGGAGCCGTGGGAACCTGCGCTTGTATAACGTTGGCGCACCGTGGGAACGAATTGCAGTTGACGTAGCTGGGCCATTTCCTGTAACGGAATCGGGAAACAAGTATTTTATGGTGGTCATGGATTACTTCACAAAATGGCCCGAAGTGTTCGCCATACCAAATCAGGAAGCTACAACAGTTGCTTCTAAGCTAGTCGAAGAAGTGATATCTCGCTTTGGTGTGCCTCTAGAAATCCATTCCGATCAGGGCAGGAATTTCGAATCGCAGGTCTTCCAGGAAGTATGCAGAATTTTGGGAATGCATAAGACGAGGACCACCGCGTACCATCCACAGTCTGATGGAATGGTTGAGAGATTTAACCAGACCCTTGAGAGGCATTTGGCGAAATTGGTAGATGACAAACAAAAGGATTGGGACAAGTATATACCGCTCTTCCTTCTGTCGTACCGTACCGCCGAGCATGAGGGCATAAAAGCTACCCCGGCGTATGTCAATTACGGTAGAGAACTACGAGTACCAGTAGACCTCTTGACAGGAGGGTCACCGGAGGAACCAAAGACCTTACCAGACTATGTCTGCGATTTAAGGGAAAAGATGCGCTATATACACGCCACGGTTCGGGAAAATGGGTTACAGTCAAGTGGGAAGATGAAGACCAGATACGACCGGAAAGCGAACACGAGCGGCTTCGAAGAAGGGTCACTGGTGTGGCTGCATAACCCAATTCGCCGAAAAGGGAAATCTCCAAAGTTACAGACCAAGTGGGACGGCCCATACAAAGTGGTTACCCGATTGAATGATGTGACTTACAGGATCCAAAAGCAACCAAGAGGGACATTCAAAGTGGTACACATAGACCGTCTGGCGCGTTACCATGGCAGTAACAACGATGCTCGGGACGAGCATCTCTAAGAGGGGAGTAGTGTTACGAAAAAGGACACGTAGTGCCATCTAGCGTCAAGCTAGCGCAACATAAAACGCAAACGAATCCCCTAATCGACACAAGATGGCGCAAAGTGTACGATTGCATGCTCGAACATTCCGCACATGTTTACGTAAACAAGTGTTGTTTACGTGTTTATGCGAATGTTCTCGTACAATCTAGCGTTCGATCCGGCCCGTATAAATAGTCGCAGACAGTCGAGCCGGCAATTCAGTTTGATCTGAGCGTTCTTCGAGGCAACTTCGGAGCGAAAACAAGTGATCAATAGTGAGTGATTGTGATTGTGATAGTGACTCGGCTACGACCTAGGACAGTGATAGTGCTCAGTGATTTGGATCTAGTGCTTAGTGTTTGGACTCAGTGTGAGCTAGTGATTAGTGATTAGTGTGAGCTAGTGTTTGTGAATAAAGTCTTCAAGAGAGTCACCAGGTCTTTCTCTCCGAATCCAAAGAACCCTAGCACGTAACAATAAGGTTCCAAGTTCCAACCATTAGACAGCATTCACACGAGCGGTCAACGACAATCGTCTGCCATTATAAAATGCACAATGCAGCCTGCAGGACATAAGTTTTATTAAATTCTGCATATCGCAGTAATTAGCCACTTGTGACTGGACTGTTCTTATAAAATAGCACTAGCGTGGGGTTCCTTTAACAGGTTACTCCATCGACCATTCCTATTGGCTATAATTACCTAGTGCTTACATTTTGAACACCCAAAATCTATATACAGGATAGGGCCATCCTTCTGGGGAAGGAAGCAATGAATTATGTCTATCTTTACTCTTTTATCTTATGTTTGTCGCTAAAATTACAGAATTTTAATCAGCCGGCTCTCACTATTATGAGTTATTAGACTTATTAGCAAACAAACACTATCTTATCGAAACATAAATAAATTTACCCAGATAACGTTTTTGTTTGTAAATAATGGGGATTGTCCATTTTTTTTAAATTTTGCTCATTACAAAAACATTTCGAGGAATAAGGTCAGTGATCGTTTTTCTGTATATAAACCAAAAAAATACCCATTAGTTACTTATATTTTTGAACAAATATGTTTAACCTTAGTTTGACCTTCAATGGCGTTAAATTAGCAATAAATTCGACCAACATTACGTTTCGAACTTTTGGTAAGCTTCTCGTATCAGTTTTCACATAATGAGAACTTGCATTTGACGAACCAGCCATTATAATAAGATTGAAAGGAAATTTAAACATACTGCAGAGGTCAATTGGCCGCCGATGATGACGTCAGAGCGAAAGTTTAAAAATTTATTGAGAAAAAACTAGCCAATGAATTTCAAAATTATTTAATTTATATTCTTAAAATACCCTATTTTAACGAAAAAAAATATAAAAAGTACATGTGATTTTTTTTGGACAATGCCCATTACACTTGTTTTTTACCAACCATTCACTGAAAAAAATCTTGCAAATTTTTGCAAAGTGCCAACCATGTTAAATTTAAAGTTAAATTTAAACAAACTTCTAAGTCCCTAAATCAAACATTATAATGGAGATAAGCATAATGTATCAAGTAGATCTGATTCATTGAAATTTTGTATATTTTTTTGCTAATGCTAATAAGTACACAATTGTATACGTTTTATTCATGACCGTCACGTTGTGTTATCAGTACTAATGACGCGCAATCAGCTTGCCGTATCTCCCATCGAGATGTGTAGGTGTGGTGGGATTAAATAGGGCTGCCTCTTCTTAATTTTTAGGGTTCCGTAGCCAAATTGCAAAAACGGAACCCTTTCGTCATGTCTGTCTGTCTGTCCGTCCGTCCGTATGTCACAGCCACTTATCTCCGAAACTATAAGAGCTATGCTATTGAAACTTGGTAAATAGATGTAGACTGTGAACCGCATTAAAATTTTGATACAAAAATTGAAAAATTATTAAAAATTTTAGAATCAACTTCCCAGCAATAAAAAATACTATTGTTGTTAAGATTCTCTATGAACATTTTAAAATTTCACGTTGAAAACCCTACCATAGTTCTTTATTGAATCGTGGGCGAAGATATGACGTCCGACAGCTTATTCTCAAGTTGACCTATAAAGATGACTCGGATTTATGACCTCGGGTCCGCTCCTTCAATGGCCATCCTCGAATTAACAGCTCCGAGACGTTCTTTATTTGTATTCTTAAAAAAATAACTGATTTAAAATATTTTTGATAGTATCTGAATTTTTGCTTTTTAAATTTTTTTTATAAGCCCCTCTGGATAAACGTAATGGCGCAGCAGTCTATCGCCGCTCTTTATAATAGCTAGTCTAGTACTATCAAAGTCAGGGCAATCTAAGACGAATACACTTTCGTAATCGTCTGTGTTTGTCCATCATTGGCCATAGTGAAGATGCCGCATTATCATTTCGCCTGAAGCACTTCGTGTGCCTGCGTCAATTAAATTTTTTAAATTGTGTTATTATGATACTCCAGTACAACCAGTTCAATAACAATGCGACAATAAATAACTTGTTATATTTATTGTACCAGGTTAGTTTTATTTTAATTAAAATGCATTACTAAGATGAATAAATACTAAGCTGAATTGTTATTTATCGATGTAGGTGACTTTGTCGTTTAGTTAGCTGGATATTGTTGTTATATTCAGCAAAATAATACATTTAGAATGTAATACATATAATTCATATTGAATATTTTATTATTTAAGATTTTCAAAACGGGAATAAAGGAATATTAAACGAGAAGATAAATCAACCTAGATTTTATCTACCCAGCACGCTTAGCGAGTCCAAAAATTCCAGTCTACTCAGACTGTAGACAAACTGACATATTGACAAAGGAAGTCGTCGAATGTTTCTTTCACATACTTAAATAATTATAGTTTTGGTTAGGAGTTAAGACTCAGGACTTAGGAGCCTTTAATTAATACCCAGGTTGGTTTTAAGTGTTTAACAACTTAACACTAGCCTAGACACAGTTTTACATTTATAAATACTATTATTATCATTGTTTAGATAATAACTTTGTTTGCTATACATATTATTATATATGTGAAGTGTAATTACTAAAGAATAACATACAGTAAACATGGAACCAATTATTTATGTAATTATAATAAGAAATATTATACAGGGTTTAACCACAGAATACATAATTAGTACCTTACGTTTAACAAAACTGAGTGATAATATTATGTACTTTAGGGCGTGCATATGCGACGCTCGTCCATATAGGAATAAAAATATATAAATTACATTTAAATATTCAATAAACTGAGTTATTTGTACTGAAGATGACAATTTTGGCCACATTACTTATCGTAATCAGACAAAATCAAAATGCACTTATCTAGTCTCTGGAGAAAAAATCGCCTAATATGAGTTCGTGGAACAACAACATAATATTATAATATAGCATTTTAAACATTTCAGGATGTCAAAAGAAATTGATAACAAAATATTAATTCATGAGAACTGAAACAAACGACTCTATCATGATTCATGTCAATCGCAGACCTCCATGATAAAAAATAAAAATTTATAAACCTACAGACAGACATCCATACTTAATACTTTAAATCTATACTGTATATTTATACTTATTATAAAACAAAGTCGCTTTTTTTCCCTCATATCCCTTTGTTCCCTTTGATCTTTAAAACTACGAGACGGATTTTGATGATTCTTTCAGTGTTAGATAGCCCATTTATCGAGGAAGGCTATATTTTATCACGCTAAGACTAATAGGAGCGAAGAAATAGAGGAAAATGTGGAAAAAACGAGGAAAATTATTTGAAAGGGCTAACTTGAACGCGCTAATCTCAGGAACTACTGGTCGGATTTGAAAAATTCTTTCAGTGTCAGATAGCCCGTTTATTTAGGAAGGCTATAGGCTATATTTTTATCACGCTAAGACTAATAGGAGAATGTGGAAAAAAACGCGAACTACTGGATCAATTTTTATGTTATTTGTCACAGATAAGAAGTAGACCACGTGAAGGATCATAGGCTATCGATTTTAATCATTTTTTCAGTGGCTATATATTTTATACCCGTGCGACGCCGGGGCGGGGTCGCTAGTAATATTATATATACGAAAGTGTGCCTGTCTGTCTCTCTGTACTCTGTTACCTCTTCACGTTTTGCTGAAAGTCTTGGAGATATTTTGAGTCCCGGCGCCCGGAAAATGATTTTTTCGGGATAAAAAGTGTCCTATCCCATAGGATAGGATACTTTTCATCCCGAAAAAATGTGCGGTTTCCGCGCGATATACATGGCGCAACGAAGTTGCGGGCGTCATCTAGTTTTAGAGGAGCAATAGTATTATAAAAACTATTCTTACTCATTTCGACGTATCCGCCATAGCCCATAGAATTAGATTATAATATTTTATTAAGGCCCCTCTTCAAGTTGGGCCATGATGGGTTACCAAGATTGTGAAGTAGTCCGTACACGATGTCCATTGCTCCGTCATTGGCCAACATATTATTTAAATTTTTAATAGACATTTAGACAATGCATTGGCTCAAACTACTTCATATCATTGAATAGACACAGGCGGCAGGATGTTTACAATATTGAATATTTAAATGTCAAGAACAATAGCATAGTTTTGAGTGTTGACAGCTTTTAGTCGTAATTATGTATTCTATACAACTACACATAAGGACACTTGGATATTTTTAATTCATACCATGATGTAAATTAATTAATGTAAAAAAAATCTTGTTCACTTGTATAATTAGCTATAAATTGTTAGTAAGTATATTAGTTATACTATACTAAATACATACTTGCATCGCGGTGCTTGCCATCTCGTGTGAACAAGGTAATTAATAAAATAAGAATTTTTTACCTTCTTAATTTTTACGGGTTATAAATTGAAATGCTGTGGTGTTGCAACTTGCAACGTTGTTTTCATTCGTTTAGTATTCCAACCATCAACTCAACTTTTTTAAGTTTCATCACTTTCCAAAAACAAAGATTCACTTTAACTGAACTGTTTGCAACCCATATTGTATTACCACATAACGTATGTAGGAAACTCCATACTTATGGAGATCCGTGGTGATTAAATTTGTCATCTAAATCATAATAATTTCGTCAAAATAGTCTGATCACGTCGCGTCGTATAGCCTTGATACGTCGCTGTACCCACGGCAAAAACGAAGACAACTCAGTGGTTGGTAATGGTATACAGACTACAGTATACACTATACATAATATTGACAGACTATTGAACATACTTAAGGTTATTTAATATTTTCGATTTCAAATAGGACTATTTCTTGATTTTTTTTGTTTCTTTAATTATTGTTGTTTGTTTCATACACAGAACATTTTTTTTTGTTCTGTGGTTTCATACCAATTATGCTATGCGGATGGTCAAATATTGGCGAACGTGTAGAGGGAAATATTCGTCTTTAATTGCATGGGCAATTACTATCGGAAGCTTGTAATATTATGCGTGCACAATTGACGTTGTCGTTCCAATGAGTTTCTATGTCTATAATGTCTATTGTGGTTTCATCATGGCCAAAGGAGGAGCGGGACCTTTAAAAATTAATATCCAGGACATTACATATTTTTATCAGTAATTCTTTTTTTGTTGTACTAGGTATTGTTCAACTCAGGGTATAGTGCAAGTTTAAGTTTCATCAAAATCGGTGGAGTAGTTTCGGAGATAGGGAGTTTTAATTCTCAATTACGTACAATTTTGAAGTCGGTTTTATCGTTTCATAAATAAAATACAGTTATATTATACATAATATTATGTAGACTAAAGTCCACCAAGGTCTTTAGTGCATTATATAATGATTAAAGTGTTTATTGTAAGCTTCGATCACTAATATACAAGATACACAATCCGCGGCAAAAAACGACCTCACCAAAAGAGCACCAAACTCAACATTCTGGTGCACTTTTGATTTAGTAGTGCTCGAACGCTCCGCCGGGAAATATGCCTCGGTGCGCGATTAATAATTGTAGAAATCATACGTCTAAAACCAAAAAAAAGGATGGAATTTCATATTTCCGGTAAGTATTAATTTTATCCTAATATATTTCTTACAATTGTATTGTAAATATTGGTATTTCTTTAAGAAATCACCAAAAGACAGTTTTAAAATTAAGTTGTAAATAAATCAACACCAGGTATAAACCATCTCAATTGCGAATACTCATACTAAAGGTACTTATCGTAGTTTATCATGCCCACTTGAAATGTTCGGGTTATAAGCTATGTTTCTGTTCCATTTGATGGAGTCGCTATTACTATTATTTTTTTATTGAGGATTTTTTTCAGGTTTCTTCGAGATCCAGTTAGATGTGGTAATAATATTATGTTCCCATCTTCGATCAAATATAGTTCCCATTAAGGATTTTTTAAGTAGGTTAAAAAGTATGGGCGTTGGGTGATGTGAGTTGTCCTTTGAGGCCTATCGGAAAATGTATGTACACTTATGTATATTTTGGTTAATGATAAAATTAGACATAACATTAGAACAACATAATATTACAAGTAAAAAATAATTACTCCTCACTTTATACATTAAACTTCGGAAAAATAAAAAAATGGACTATTAAAATTATTACAAATTACAATCAACAAAAAAAATTTGAACAGTTCGACTCCACTCATACTTCACTTCGCCCTGTTCCAGCGGCGAATTTCGGTCGTAAAATTGGATTTTTTTTTGGCACTATACAAATTTGAACTTAAATCATATACGCGGATGGTTGAATTTAGTATGAAGCGTGCATCGGACGTAAAAATTTTATTGCTTTGTAAACACAAATGTTCATTGTTTTATAAAAAGATCTTTAATAATTACTATAATAATTAAGGTTGATTTTAGATAAATGTATACTTCATTAAACTCTATTACTCGGGGACAGATTTTCGAGAGGTTTTGTATGAGACTGTGTATCTTGTATATTATTGATCGAAGATTGTAAGTCGGTTTTCCGTTCTTGGCCGTCTGAGGCGCGAGTATGAGTCAGCCGCCATTGGTGCGTGAACTCAATACAAGGGGAGGCCGTAAAGGGTATCCAGGTATCTGAACACCTAATCGCTTATCAATTTATTAAATGCAGTTCAACAACACTACTGAAAATGCTTTTTTAATTCACTTGCTAAGCAGTTGTAAAAGCAATCGATTACATCGTTACACGCTAAAAATAATTAGGATTATTATTTTTAACAAAAAATTAAAACCGACATCCAAGGTAAAAACAATAATAACATTAATATGAACTAAAAAGTATTAAATAATTTTTACTATCTAATAGTGCCTTTTTCCGAATTCGGCTAAACCTCAACTATTTCTGTACTCAATCTTCATTATTTTGAAGTCGGTACCAGATAGCTGAATCTTCAGTCCTCTGACAGAATATTTAAAATTTTTGGAACTGGCACCGACTTCAAAATTATGAAGATTGAGTACAGAAATAGTTGAGGTTTAGCCGAATTCGGAAAAAGGCACTATTAGATAGTAAAAATTATTTAATACTTTTTAGTTCATATTAATGTTATTATTGTTTTTACCTTGGAAGTCGGTTTTAATTTTTTGTTAAAAATAATAATAATTTCACTCTTTTTAGTTACACTAGTAGATAAATCTTCGCGTATATTTTACGTATCTTATTACAATTTGTTAAGAGTCACAACTCACACTCACAAAATAATATAATATTATCAGTGAAGTGAACATATTGTGCTAAGTAATTTAACAATTTTAATACTTCAAGCCCGAAGCGGTCACCGGCGATTGCGATAACAATAAAAAGGCTATTGTGTCTCGTTTTTCCACGATCGAAGGATCTATCAGATAAAAAATTGTACAAACTTGCATAGGATGTAGCGTAGCATAATATTTAATATTATCATAATTATTGACAGCTGTTCTTGTTATCAAGAAATCAAATCGATAGGTACTTAGTGCACCATCTATCGATTAATAAGTATAACTAATTAAAAAGACACTTAATGACTTTGTTTTGTTTAAATGCACTTTTTAAAATAACTTTATTTTAATTCTATTTGTCTATTAAAATTTTATAAAGTAGTAAAGTATTCGATCTGTATATAAAGTAATTAGTAAAGTATTCGATATTCTGTCTTCTGCCGCCACGCGCCGGGCGGCGGCGCTGGGCGGCGACGCCGACCGCCGTGTATTAAAAACAAACAGGTGTTGTTAATTGTTATACAGTACATAATTATTATTATTAGTAGATCCATACCTATGCCTTGTACTATTATCTATTCTGTGCCATGAGACATTGGTGGCCTTAACACGACGTAGTAATGATGATGATGACGATGATGATGATGATGATTATGATGATGAATATGAATTGTATAGTAGTTTATGCTTTCTGTTCTTAAAACAACGCCGAAACTCCCAAACGTGTATCTATAAGGAATCAGGAGTTCTCTCAGCATCATCGAAACCATGGTATACCTTGACCCAATATTTGACTTTTTGGTAGCGTATTCTTAGTACACTTCACATAAAACCAAAATCACCATATGTTTCCATATAAATTTCAAGGAGTTCCCTCGATTACTCATGGATCCCATCATCAGGTCACCACCTTTGTGAAAATGGGACCAAATTGGAGTGAAACCTAATACAACAAAACAAAAATTTCGAAAATCGGTTCACAAACGGCGGAGTAGTCGTTGAACATACAAAAATAAAAAAAAAAAATAAAAAAAAAATATCCACAGCCGATCATATAACCTCCTCGTTTTTTGGAAGTCGGTTAAAAATAACGGACGATGGAGAATTGATCACCTGAATCAACTGACATAAATCATAATACATACTCGTAATGTAGTTCAAACAAAAGAAATCAGAATAAAAATAAACACAACAGAAAATAATCCACCTATATTTAACTCTTTGTAAATAACAAGAAAGCTATCTCTGATATTACAAGAATAGACGTAATATTAAAAGTCTAAAGTAATTTCGCTCGTCCAATAAAATAGACGCGGTTTTCAAAACTGCGGGGATTCGTTGAAATTGATTTGAACTCGTTATAAACTATCGAATTATCTTTCAATGTCAGCGTTTTTTAAAGACGATTTCCGCTGGCAGCGATGCAGTGGACGGGAGAAGCTGTTACCGTAGTTTTTAGGGCGTGATCGGCGCAACGGCGCATGCCTGCATAAATTGCAGCGAACATTGTTGCAGGCTCTCTACGACCTACGTGCATCTCTTTCCCCGACTCTCGACCTTGCTACGATTTCGGCGCAAATTCAACGGACAAAACAATTCCAAATTTAAATATTATTATGTGTTTAACTTGCAAATGTGTGTAATTATGCGTAACCAATATTTATGTGTGCATTGTGTACGAGTTTGTGTGGGCCGAGCACACGCACCTCCCCTGTTGTGAGAACACGCATTCCCTGTTCCAGTGCATAGCCAAATGCGTGCATTGTTCTTTTGGTAGAGCTTGCTTGTCTAATTTGAAATGATACAAATGACACAATTTTGTATTAAGAATACGAGGGAGGGGCGTGTCATTTTAAGTTAGACAAGCTCTACCTTTTTCATTTTCAATGAGTTTGGGGTATGAAGATTCTGGCCGACCTATAACTGTCCGCCATTTATGTTTTTTCGCGTTTACGATTTTTTTTTTTCAAAAATGGATAGCCAACATCAATACAAATAAAAAATAATCTTGGACAAAACCGCATAAAGTGTCACATTTGCATTTCGAAGATTTGAGCTGCCAAAGTTGCAATATCCAAAATTATTGGTAAAAATATTCGCGAATGCGGAAAAACACAATGGCGGACAGTAGGTCGGCCAGGCTCCATAGAAAAATCTTCATACCCCTTTGTCATTTCTAATAGGAGAAATAAGTCTAACCTAACCTACCTAATGGTCAAGAGTTGTAATGAATAAGAATTGAAAATTAATTACGGTTGCAGCTTTTTTCCAGATAATCCAAATAATATGTGAGTAGATTGTTCACGACTTAAAGAATTTTAAAGTGAAAACTTCTTTAGCGGTGTTGAGCACTTTTGTGGGATGGCCGATGGGTAAAAACTGTGAAACTCGCGTCAGATTCTCGTGCTGATCGAAAAACCGTAAGACGGTTGGAGAGTAGTGTTGTAACATCGAAATCGATTAATCGAACAATCGATTGTTTTTTTTTCGATTGTCGATATTTTTTATCGATTTATTTTGGTTTCGATTAATTAAAAAAATCGAATTTTTATAAATCGATTTTCATAAAAAATTACTTAAAAATTTAATCGATTGTAAGGGTTTCGATTACTTAATTAAAAAAAATCGATTTTAAATAATCGATTTTCATAAAAAATGGGTTAAAAATTTAATCGATTGTAAGGGTTTCGATTAATTTAAAAAAAACGATTTTTTTTAAATAGATTTTCATTAAAAAATGGGTTAAAAAATTTACTAATAATCAAGTTTTCACTTCTGCCGGCACTCCCGGAGTGCAACCCGTCTTTTTTTTATTCAGTGTCCCTAATTTCTGATAATGCAAGAATTGTGAGTCCTATTTCAAGTAATACCAAACGAAAAGGTCAAGACTTACATTACGATGTAAATTTAACTTTAATTGTAATAAACATTACTCAGAATATAATGTAGGGCAAAATTTTATATTCATTGACTTCAGCAGCGTGAGAACAATAATAAAATTACAAAATACAAAGAACTGTTTACGTGTGCCATACCGTCTCAAATGTTTGTAATATAATCATAGTGGTAGACATAATATTATGCACTCATACATTATTATAGTACTATGAAGAGGCGTGGTAGAGGCTATAATTTTGATAGACGCGTAATGGGGCTTGAGCAAGTTTTTTCTCTACCACTCAAAGAGGTAATTTTAATTTGAAATAGACTATGTTTCGATAAACTTTTTCTAGTTTTCAATAATACACTTTTGTGAGTGCTCACTGGGAACCAATCACATGTTTTGCAAATTCGTAGAAAGAACCATTAAGGCCGTCCCCTGAGCAAACGACCTTGGCCATACATTTGCCGCGTTGCCGAGATCGCGCCAAGGCCCTATTATTTTTACTTATGTATCTTAGTTCAAAATTGTCCTAAAAACGGAGAATATGTATAGTTTATGATATTGTCGATCTATTGGCGTGAGTTTCAAATAAAAGTAATTTGTAAATGCTAAGGAGATGCTAAATGTATGCTTGAATTTTAGTAAATTGGCATTACTTTGGAAGCTGATATCATGAGTATAATAAACAAAAATAGAAAATTTAAAACGGGGAAAGGAATGTCGATATACTGAAGATTATTGCTGTATTTTTATTATAACTTTGTAGATTATGAGTTTATAAGGCTTTAAATACGGTCAATTACGGAATCTCCGGAGGGAACGCCCTTAACATGAGATTTACCTTTAAAAACACGAGAGAAAGTTTGGTAAGGTTCAGGGGCGGGTGTGCTATTTGCGGCGCGCGGCGGGCGATGCAATTACAAGCAGAGCTTTATGTGCTCTAAATATACGACGTTGCTACCACCGCGCTTGCCCTTGGCGTTTTATTGCTACATCGATTTTGACGCAAACAATGTTTTGCCCAACTATTTTCGTCCTGCACTTCCAGAACGTAGCGGACGGACGAAAAAAGCTTTTCGATTTATGCCCAATTTCGTGGCAACACGGGGAGGCTAGAGCCGCACTTTTTTGTCGCATACTTCTCAGTTGTCTAAATGGAATTTGTCTAGTTTGCAATTTGCAAAAAATTCGCTTTTGCCTGAAATCTTAATATATAATATACAGTACAAGTGTACAAGTGAACCTACGTAAATCCTTCAAAACGAAAAAAGTACTTCCCAATCAGTTGAATCAACTTGATAGGAAATGCTTTCAAAATGCGATATGTTTCTAAGATTAGTAACAAGTTCCCAGGTCGATATCTTTGTACAAACAGCACGATATTCAAAGTAACCGCTGTTTCGGTCGTATGAGCACGGGGCGAGCGCGACGTTGCCAAGTCAAAGGGCACTTTCTGTTTGCATTTCGGTGCGCATAGGTGATTGCTTTCATTTGTTTCTTAACGCACGTGCACTCACAATGCAGTTGTTTCACGTTGAAATTCGAGTTTAACCACTTATTGAAATTGAACAGGGGACTTTCACTGTTATTTAAGAATTCTCAATATAATACATTGACGTATTTGTACTCGTATTGTGTTACGGACGTTTGCTTTGATTTACAAGACGTAAGCGGTAAGACTTGCGACTCGCTGTCTGCAAGTTTCGTGTCAACTTTAAACCTCAATAACATCTTAGTCATATTGTCAGGAATCGAGACATTTGGGTGTATGTAGGTACCTACCCGATTCCTGACAATTCTTATACAACTCTTAGGCTGCGTCCCCAATCCCCATCAGACACGGCGCGGCGCCGGCACCGTGCTACGGCACGACGCCGCCACCGTGACACGGTACGGCGCCGCACCGTGTCACGGTGCCGCGTACGGTGCGTCCCTATTCAGTCGATATTTGCGCTCGAACGAGATTGCTTGTCTGCATATGGATCGCGAAAGAATTATTCTCTTGTTGTTACTAAAACGAAGATTGAAAAAGAAACAGAGGAAATTTTGGGTAAATTCGTATTACAAATTACTTACAAACTTAATAATTAAGGGGGCTCCCATACAAAAAACATAATTTTTTGGTTATTTTTCTCTATAATAATGGTACGGAACCATTCGTGCGCGAACCTAAGTCGCACTTGGCCGATTTTTATGTGTTCCAAATAAGTGCCTCGTTTAAGTTTGGACAAAATTTTTGTTCAGAAGTTTCACTCAGAATAGGGGCGCACGGTGCATCGTACGCGGCACCGTGTTACGTGTCTGATGGGGACGCAGCCTTAGATCCTATAGGATAAAAATAATTTGTTGATGATGATGATGAACCAATATTTACTGATAATCCAAACAAAGGAGTGTACCTACTGTGTTTTGTAACGTCTATACAAAGTTCACTGGTTCATTAGACAAAACTCAGTTTTGTTAATCATAAGGTTAAATCTCAGAACAGAACAGCAATCGATTTCCCAACCATCTTATTGATTTATTCTGTCAATACTCAATAACATTTTAATAGAACACATTTTAAAGAATATGTAGAGATTGTGTAATTTGAAAAAAGCATTTTTCAAAATTATAACAGTCCGTTGACCGTTTCCTAGGCATCACTAAATAACCCTCTACAAACTACGAGATGAAAGAAACTCCAAATGGGATATAAGCTATAGCTCATAATATAGCCCATACCTACCAAAAGAAAAAAATAAAAAGTCACCTTAGTAGTTCATACTCTTAGCGGCAAATGCATTTTAAAGCAAACGTTCTGTATGTCAATCTTTAATGTAATGTTATGCCTCTAACGTCATGAGTTTCGGATCAGTTGTCATTTGATATTCATTATTCTGTCCCCTTCACATTTCCTTTTTAGGTAGCGATTAAGCCCGCAATTCTAACTCATGGCAGTCTTTGCATCAAATTCATTTGTAAGTCCTTTTTGTCAATTGCCAGTTGCCACATAATTTACAATTTAGTTTTCAGACCTATCTAAATCTCCGTGGCCTAGACTTGAATTATCATCTGTAATTGTAAACGTATACGCTCAATTACAGATGCATATATCAGATGCCACCGGCGCTTGTAAATCTTGAAATATATCTCGCAATAGGCTGCGAATGACGTTTAGATTACATATCTGATTTATAGTTGCGTTGACTTGTCGCTGGAGCGTGCGTTTAATGATACAGTGTACACTGCGCCTTACATGTCCTTGATTTCTGTGCATCTTGTGTTGTGAAATGCTATTGTAGGCTGTAGCCTGTAAATTGTAATTGAACACGACATGTCTACCAATTCAAGTTTACAACGGACACGCTGTAAATTGTAAATAGGTACAAGATGACCAATTTGTTCGAAATAAAATGAAAATTTTTAAGTGCCATTATTATATATATATATATATATATATATATATATATATATATATATATATATATATATATATAATGTTTGAGCTGCAATTTGATTTAATTCATGCTTCATGCCATCCTTTGGTTGTACTCATTGGCATAATCTCTATATTAATATTATCTCTATATAATAATAAATTATGATCTTCTAATCTTACGATTCCTTGTAAGCGTTTTCCCATACATCTATGACTCTGTTGTAGAGTACCTAAGTATTATATTATAGAGTATATATTATTATAGACTTGTTACGACGCAGATGATGTGACTAACGCAAACCCAACAAGTATAAAATGTGTTCTATCTTTAAGTACTCGTTATCGTGCTAGAGCACTAACCACACTCAATGTGTTCCTAGGTACTGCATCGCAGTCACGTTTGACTTTGTTTACAACTGCAAGCTATTTATGTTATTGGTTGAAAACACATAAACACCTGCATACGTGAGTTTTAGTATGCATTTTTATACCTGTTTTTGTTGACGTGCCGTGCGCATGCACTTATGGCGTGTCTGTAGAATATTATTTTTGCACAAACTAACGCTCGTAAAATATATTTGTATGAAATATGATGTATTTATTGTATTTGTAAAAATCATGCATTTTGTATTCTTTATGATCAAGTCATCTTAGAGAATGGGCGGTAGGTTGCGAAATCGTGCGATCATGTCAGGTATAATATTATAATCTTATTCTATCTCTTACCATTTGCCAACACAGCGTACTATCAGGGCCCGTACTATGGCTATTCAATGTTCGTTTCTTCGTCTGTCCTGCGACTTTTCAATGCGCAAGATAAAGACAAGCATACCTGGTATTCGCTATACGTAAGTAAATATTTTTAGTAGGATACTATACTATATATATAGCGACAACTGCGTAGCAAAAACATTTATGTTACCATTAAACTACACGTAAATAAAGTTTATTAGATAACCGCCTCGCCCTACAAGTACGAACTACGAGCTAATAATAGATCCATTAGGTACAGTCATCCGACGGGTATAATATTATATGATTAAATAAATTAACATAATTTACAACTGTTTCTGCAGATAAATGCATGCGTTTGATTTGTTAATAGAGATAAATATGGAATATATTAATACGCAATATCTAAGTAGGTATAAATGGTTTTTCGAAAACATTTCACTTAAGTATAATTATTATTTTATAATCTTAGCCCTTTTAGCAACAATTGACGTTTCTCTTTATCTAATCTGTGTCCACTACCAATTGTAAGTCATTTAATTAAAATTCATTTGTTATGGTTTAACTAGTCTACAGTCTACACCTATTTTTGCTGGAGCTCTAAATATTTTCGAAAAGCCTGTATGTAGGTATTATAGTAGCCAGCATATAACAATATAATCTACATACAATTATGAAAATTATTCCGGTTTGTGTAAAACACGTTGGCAAAATGAGTTCTATTATGTTGTTTAGTAAATGCGTGAAACTGGTCCGTCTACTTCGCCCAGGATATCATCTAATTTAAATGTATTTTGCTATAAAGCGATAACGGTTCTATTTAATTGACGTTCTGAATAACAAGCTAGATTATACTGTTTCTTCGGCCGTGGAAAATTGTTATTTTCTTCGTCCTTTATTTGCATGGAAGTGGCATAAATCTTTAGGTGAAATTAAAGTTTTTGTATCACTAAGATTATTTCTTTTGAGATCTACAATAATAATATTATGATAAACCCACAAGACACATCACACAACACGATATCGTTAGACATAAAAAAAAAATCACGATCATAATTTAGATACGCTCTATTTAATATACTTTTACATACAATGAGCACTCAAGATGGTTAAAGATTGTAAAACACGCCTCCGCGCGATTCTCCAAATTGCCTAATTATTTTTATTACCCGTTAGTTACGGGAACAATCTTCGTCGACGAGACTTGCCCAACCACATCAGAACCAGAGTGATGTAAGTGACATTTTTGCCAAATAGATTTGACACACAATAGTAAAAAACAATTCCCTGAGAAGTCAGGGTATAAAAAAATGTAATTTGGATCACTCCGGTTCTAAAGTCGTCAACTAAGGCAGATAGATTACTTCCAATACAAGATCTCGAATCCAACATCGCGCATCGGATAAAACGATAATTATTATCAAAATATTATGTTCTTTGTCCGGCATAAATATCAAACTTCAAAGAAATATTTGGAAGCTCATAATGAATAAAGGGAATTTTACCTTGAGATAACCCTAGAATATCGGCGCTTTGTTGTCGACACTGTACACTTTTTGGAATTCTAATTATGGTTTTATACGTTTCAAATTATTTCGGAGTTTCTAACCTTCCAAGTTCCATTAATTAAAGTGACCCTGTTAAAAGATTTTTACTGTCGTTTAATTAATGATCGCTTTTTATAGCTTATTCTTGCAATGCTTGATTGAACAAGATTACAATTTACAGCTAGCCTAATTCTATAATTTTTATTACGTAGTAAGCAGTTTTGTTTCGTTTGCATGGCATTGGTTTTATACATAAATCATAATCAATATATCTAGAAAAGCAAAAAAAAAGATAATCTTTTGTACATGGTTCTTATTCTAAAAAATAATAAATTCCTCTTTGGAAATTAGAACTTTAATTTAGAATTTAGACTTATATCTCAAGCAGTATCTCAATAATTATTAGGTACTGGTGACAGCAAAACTAAAAATCGGTCAAGTGCGAGTCGGACTCGCGCACTAAGGGTTCCGTACCATTACAGAGCAAAATTAGCCCAAAAAATGTGTTTTTTTGTATGGGAATTTAATTTTTTATTTTATTTCAATATTATTATTAAATATTAAAATGCGCATAAAACTAAGGACCTTGAGTAAAATTCAAGTACCTACCTGTTGCCATTATTGATATAGAGCAAAAAAGGCCAAAAAAATCACGTTTGTTGTATGGGAGCCCCCCTTAAATAATTCTTTTATTTTGTTTTTAGTATTTGTTGTTATAGCGGCAACAGATATACACAAAATGTGAAAGTTTCAACTTTCTAGCTATTACCGTTCTTGAGTTACAGCCTGGAGACAGACAGACGGACAGACATCGAAGTCTCAGTAATAGGGTCACGTTTTTACCCTTTGGGTACGGAACCCTAAAAAATATCCTAAATGTTATTTATGAGGTTATCGCAATTTTTTTAACTGAAGAACCGTGAATACTAGTGAACGTGCCGCGGTGGTAGTAAAAAATCGTGAGCGCCGCCGCGCCGCGTATTAGGTAATCGAATTTAGTGGGGCCCATTGTGTGTTCGAGGCCAAGGTCTATATTGTTTACATTCTAGGCTTACTCATTTTTGCCGGCCAGACATTGTAACGAATAACTTCAATTCTTCAACTGTTATCTCGGTGTATCTCGGTGTATCTCGAGTACACATTTTTTTAAATTAAATAAGGGGGCAAACGAGCAAACGGGTCATCTGATGGTAAGCAACTACCGTCACGCGTCGCCCATGGACACTCGCAACATCAGAAGAGCTGCCGGCGCGTTGCCGGCCTTTTAAGAAGGAATACGCTCTCTCTTCTTGAAGGTTTGCAGGTCGTATAGGTCCGGAAATACTGCTGGTGACAGTTCGTTCCAGAGTTTTACAGCGGCAGAAAGTTACGCGAGAAACGCTCGGTGGAAGACTGCCACTCATCCAGGTGACGAGGATGGTATGTTTTACCTTTATCTTGAGCCTTGGATTATCTCACCCGGTCCGAACTGAAACAGGAATAACTTAATCCCGTCGGTCGGCCGTTAAAAATGATATTTAACAACGCATTTTGTAACATTTGGCGCCGAATCTAAACTGAGGTGTTTATTATTATTGCTTTAGTATTTTATTAGCATTTATGTTCGTAAATATAATAAAATATAATTCACAACTCATAAATCATAAAATTATAACTTGCAATCATGTTTTTGTTTCATATTTATAAGAAATATGACCCTCTATTTTTTAAAATTGAGCTGTTACGAGCAGTTTATGTTCGGTCGGTTTTTCTTTTAGTTTTTTTTGTAATATTATTTCACGCTATTGTATGTATAATTTTAAGCTAGTAATTGAATTATATCTAATATAATAATATAGTATGTATCTTATAAAAATACCCTCGTTATATTATTAAAAATTAAATAACTTTCAGACAAATCTCATGTAACATAGATCAAACTGCTATTTAATTACAATCTAAGAACAAAAGCAGTTAAGTTATCTTTGAACTTCAAAACGAACAATAAAAATGAAATATTAAATTATAGGGTACTGTTTTATCAGATACGATTTAATGGGTAGACAAAAATGAGGCACAAAAAATATTTACTCAACTTGTTCCAATTATTGTTTTTTGTCCGGATCTCGTTTGCGATATATCATGTAATCGCATTAATAGCTTTATTATTGTAATTTACATCAAGCAGCATCAGGTATACCGTATGGAGCATAGAAGTAAGGAGGATTAACTCTTATAGGGATGTAAATTGTGCTGCCTGCTAATAGAGTTAAAGAACGGAGAACTGTCTAAAAGGGCGCTAGGCTAAGAAGAGAGTGACGTGAACTTAGCAGCACAAGAGAGACTTTTCTATCCTGGAGATGGTCTTCCTTATAATATAATATCTATTCAATACTACTAGATAGAGATCTGTGTCTATACTTCATCAGTGTTCACACTTCATGACTTCACACGTTCAAATTTCGCGGGTGAGTTCCTGTAAACAAACCTGTAATTGTTTACTAAGCTATTTTCCAAAGCACCTGTGTTTAATTACGTTTAATGTTACGTAACACTTACGAGAATTTGCATACGAATAATAAAAACGTTTTGATCAAAACACGTTTTTGTCATCATTTTAATGTATGTTAAATTATGTGTGCACTAGAACTAGTTTATATGCATCACTTATTTCTTTTTGTTACCAAAACGGTTTGAATTATTTTTTAAAATAGCATTTTTTTTCCCCTCGGAACTCTATTTATTGATGTTAGATCAATATATTATACCTTACCTATCCACTTCTAATGGCTTAATTCTTACTTTAAGTAGTACTTTTACAGTTTTTTTCAGTAATTAGAAATTTACCACTTGAACGTAACTCAAAATTTAAAAAAAAACTAAACAGTGACTAGTGTGCTGGTGACTGGCGAGGAACGTTGATTAATACATTTTATACGGCATTTAAAGCATGAATTTAAATTATTTGCGCTTAACATTTACAAGTCACAACCTACAACCTACTCGGTAGACGGAGCGATAACTCAATGCCTATTGACTCAGTGACAACTGACAGGTAAATACGAGCTACCTTCTTATTACGTAGGCGCGGGTCACAGAGATCCATGGAGCTTCTTAGGGTTAACAAAAATAAAGAAAAAGCACACAAAATCGCTATGTAGTGGACATAACGATTTTGTGTGCTGCCAAAAAAAGAACAAATATTTTCTTTAAAGTGCAAAATATTATTTGAAAGTAAACTTATAATATACAAAATTCTCCATAATTCTGTAAATAATGCCAAAAGTTCTCTATCATTCTCTTATGTCGTATAATTTGGACCCTACATTATGGTGGGACCTGAATAAAATTAGGTGTAAGTCGATTAAAATGAAAACCGCAGTCCCAAAATTCCAAGTGGACTTAAAGGGTCACTTTTACAAGAGGGTTTTAAATTAAATTTTCATATTAGCATTTAGCTCTACCTGAATTTTGCACTAAAGTAATTTGGTTAACTAAATGGCTTTTAATAAAATAACCAAAAACCTGATCCTGAAAATATTTCCTCAATAAAGACCCGAACTCGAAAAATGTATGCTCAAAATTGAGTATAATTTTGCAGATGGAAAACCAATTTACAATGGCTCGTTACAAATAGTAGTGCAAAACGAAACACGATCCCAATCCGTCCAAGAGCGAAGCCGGTTATCGTGGGCCGAACTGAATGAGAAAGTCTGGGACCGGTTCCCAGCTACGACTAGGTGTCTACTTTCAAATCACAATAGACGGAACAGCTTATCTGCCAACTTACCAGACGGCTTCTGTACACAGTTAAGCTCCCTCCGTCGATAGCCGATAGTTTGGACAGCTATAATAGTGAAATATTTCAATACAATGATACCCATTGGCGCTCGCCAGACAATTTAAATACAATCGCTATGAATATTAAGCGCTTATTATATTAAAATGTAATTTCATTAGTTATAGATGATATTTAAACATAGATAGGAAGGTCAGGTCGCACGTGCAGTTTTTAGCAAATTGTACACCTCGTTACAATCTAAGTCCCGTATTTTTGGTCAGTAGTCAGTACTTAAGATGCGATCTCAAGACGCGGTTCGGCTCTGTGATTGGTCCAAAATTTGACAGCCAACCAATCTCAGAGCCTGAACCGTGTCTTGAGACCGAGATGCATCTTGAGTAAAAAATACGGCCCTAAGTTCTAAGTTCTAACACTACGAAGCTGATGATGATCCCAATTCCCACGTTACACAATCTAACACGTGCTGATGATGATTGACGATAGACAAGTTTTTAAGTGTCATATTTGCACGTTAGTCACATTTTTATGACACTTACCTAACTGCTCTAAATAAATATTATACGTTTATGTCAGTATCAGATTTTATGTGGCTCGTTGGATCACGTTGCAGACGTAATTTACATTTTGCAATAAAAATCTAACCAGCGCTATTATCAACAAGTCTTAATATAGACAAGGCACAAACAACAGAATCGTAAACACGCTATATAAATTGTATAATACGCGACGCGTCTACAGATAGGTACCACGCATAAATTCGCGTCGACACAAACATCGCTATTTTTGTTTAACGCTCAAGGCCATTTCCTCCATATTGCATTCACTATTGGATCAAAAAAATCTAGTAAACAACCTTTTTTTGGCATTTGAAACTTCATGGACTCGTGTCGTGATCGCTCTATTTCGTTTGCATCTCGTTTTCCTGATTGTGATCAGTGATCACCGATAGGACCTGCACGCTTGTCTTCGTTTTTGAAAGCTCCGACATTATTCCGCTGGTTAAATTACGTCGTTTCAATAAATAGTGAGCTTTTGTTATCGTTGATTTACAACCATGGCGTCGCTCACACGTTTATTAATAAATAAATTTATTTAAATCAATGCGAATACTGTGTTTTATGTAAATTGACATTTGAGAGCTATAAATAAACGGACGTCGTGTTGAGCTTAATAACATGATCGAGATAATATCTCCCCTGGCCTTACGTTTCTGGATTAAAATCACAAGCCTCGGCCCGAGGTCGTTAGTACTAGCGTCGAAATACACAATATGAGCGGAACTGGGACATTGTTTTTTGGTGTTTATCATTAGAATAAGTAAAGCATTGTGTTCTCAAGGTTACCTATATTACGTCGGGCGCACTTCCTGTCGCGTCCGAGCATTCCCCTAATTTTTATATGGAAATTAGTTGCGTAGTTTAGTGCTTCGCTGGTCACGTCTTGGGTACTCACTCACACATACACAAATTGTATATTAATTTTGTTTTCGTAGCACAGACAATTTGTAAAACGACTAACATGAATTACTATTAAAAGACAGCCTCATTAATGAAAAACAAAAATGTTGAGTGCGGTTGAAACTTCTGACACTTCTGGTGTAGGTATTCTGAGAAATCCATTATTTCTTCTCGGAATCGCAAATGATTCTGTGCAATTATGCATGCAAATCGTTGATCTCCAGTCGTTGTGCCAGTCAAGAGGTTTCTAGTGACTTTGTCGTTTGATTAGAATTTATAAGGTTCTTTAGAACTAGATAAGAGAGTGCCTAACCTTGATTGGAGACAGAATTAAAATCAAAGCGCTTTCTTATTAAGAATTTAGTATTGTTTGCTACTTAGCAGTTTGTAGAATCTTATATTATCTTTAAACGATCAATTCTTGTATATAAATATACATTTAAGGCGCATAGAGTCGTCGATAACCTTGGACGTTTGGGCGTGGCTTAGGTCCCCCTGCTCTGCACTCCCCGCACGAAAACATCGTACATAGATTAAGCGCGCGTATGACGAACAGAAGCACTCCTGACTTATCACTGCCTATTTTACTCGAATCCACTACCTACCTACTACTTGCTTTAAAAATGTGCAATTTATATGAAAATGAATTACTATTGTGAATAAATAGATGTTTGACGAATGACTTTAATACGTTTAATGCTACACGAATTACAATTTACGCTTAGTATTAAGTATGATATTTATGTCTAATTTATTAAGAGGCACTGAAAAAAAATGAAAAATTAATCAGTAGGTATCTAGATAATTTTTCAAGTCTTGGCTGTCTTAGTTAGGTAGGTGCTTTTTTCAAAACGGGCTTTGGCCCACCACACATTCCCACCACTGTATCTCCTGTGTCGCCAGGATCGACAGCGGTATCCAACCACGAAAACCCTTTGATATGATCTCAGGGAGCCCGAGGGACATGCTAAAACTGTCTTGGGACCCGCAACGAAATTAATCAGAAGAAAATAGGAGGAGTAGGAAGATTCCAATTTCCCTCCCCATAAAAGCGGGAGACAGCACAAAGTTGCAATGACCGAAAGTCAAAGAACTTAAGGGGGAGCACCACGGAAATAAGGTTAATAATAATTGTGACTCCTAAGCTAAGCTAAGTTAATATTGGAGTTTATTGTGTTTGACTGTTGCCAATAATAATTGTGACAAAAACGCTTGAAGGCACGGAAGTTCCTAGCGCTGTCCACGAGATCACCGTAGTATGCGACTCCAGATGTACAGAATAGGTTGTTTAGCATATTAGTTCTTTCGTCCTGCCAGAGACTGCACTCCCAGAGAACATGATGAGCGGTTTATTCAAACATGTTGCCTTCGGTCGAGCACTCGCACATGGGTGAAGGCACTAGTTTAAATCCGTAAAGTTTGGCCTTAAAATTTCCATGACCGGTCAGGAATTGAGAAACGCAGTGATCAATATCCATCCAATGTTTGGATAACCGTTCACGAATATTAGGGAAAAAATTATAAAGATGACGCCCTTTGGTGGAACAGTCCCATCGCGACTGCCATTCGGAGATTAGGCTTTGCACAGAGTTTTCTAAAGGTTCAAACAATCTTGCTATTTTAATTTTATCGCGAGCGCTTAAAAAGAACGGGTTGTCCATGTTTTTGTTATGATAATACATTGTCGCACGACGCTGAATCTCAAGGTCAACGGGTAAAACTCCGGCTAACACAGGCAAGGCTTCAGTGCTTGTGGTCCTGTAAGCTTTGCACAAGAATATAAGAGCAAGACGTTGGCTTTGTAGCAACTTGCGACGAGCCGCGCCGATAGTTGCTCTGTCGGCCCACACGGGGGCCCCGTAGCAAATGCTGCCTAGGTAAGTAGCGGTGTAAATTAATTTTAGGGTTTTGAAAGAGAGGCCCCATGTCGACGTAGATATTTTGGTAAAGGAGTAAAAATTACGCTTCGCTTTCTCTCCAGTTTGAATTATATGTTCTAAAAATGTAAATTTATTTTCCAAGTAAAAACCAAGATAACAGAGCGACTGTTTGCGTTTAACGTTAATATTGTCAAGTTTAATGCTAGGGGAAGATATAAGGGAACCTTTTAAAAGAATTTGGTAAGTTTTATGCGCGGCGAATTTCAGACGATTACGTTTACCCCAGCTCGATATTAAATTAAGACTATCATTGGCTTTAGATTCAATTTCGGAACGTGAATCTGCTTGAACGATGAGAAAACCGTCATCGGCGTAGCCAACTAGTACGCACAGCGGTGGTAGGGGAAGACTTAATAAATCATCAAATCCGAAATTCCATAGTTTTGGTGAAATAACAGAGCCCTGAGGGCAGCCGCAAGTTAAATCTTTGGCATGTGTACAATGTCCTAGTCGAAGCTTAGTTTGACCATTAAAAAAGTAAGAACGTATTATGGCATAAATATTAGAGTAGCAGCCTCGATTTTTTAGTTTTAATAATAATATCGGCCACCAAGCATGATCGAACGCGCCGGAAATATCTAATGAAATGGCGACCACGTATTTCGATTCCGAAAGATTTACTATTTTTCTAACTTCCATAGCCGCGTCAACAGTCGATTTCCCGGCGGTGAAACCGAACTGATGACTATGAAATTTAGGGCCACCGGGTAGCAGGCGAGGTACGATGAGACGTTCTAGTAATTTACCTAAGCAAGGCAGTAACGTTATCGGACGGTAAGATTTTGGGTCGTCTGGAGGTTTGTTTCCCGCTTTAGGTATTAATTTTAAGCAACCGGTGCGCCAAATTTTTGGAAATATACCTTCTGCGATACATCTGTTGTAAACATGTAGAATCGATGAATTGGCCGCTAAGCACGCTTGTTTTATCATAATATTCGATATTTTATCCTCGCCCGCAGATTTTTTTATAGGCAAAAGGTTTACTATTTTACTAAACTCCTCCGAAGTTGGTAAATCTGAGACCGGTGTATGAATGGGGTCTAACATTCTACTCCTTATGACGCGGTGGTGTTCATCATCCAAGGAGGGCTCGTCGTCTGGGATGAGAACGTTTAGATATGCCTTCGCCGTTTCGTCTAAACTACAAGTGTAAGAGTTGTTAATTTTAATATTTGAGAAAAAGCTTGGCTCATTACTACTACTGGGTTTAAGCTCGTGGTATAAAGAGGACCAGGGGCCCTCTTTATCTAGTCTGTTCGCGGCATTCTTCAACATATTATTTTTTGCTAACGTGACGGCGGCGCGATAGCGTGACCTTGAAATGCGTAGGTTGTTTAAACTAATTATGTAATGATCATCCGAACGATTGAGGCCAGATTTACGAAGATTATTAATTTTGCGCCTGGCCCTTCTAAATTCCCGACGAAGATTAAGAAGTTTACTGTTCCACCATTTACAGTTGTGATCTTTTTTAAGAGGTCTACGACCCAAGGCTACATCGGCACAGTAAACAAATGTGTTTGTCATAATTTCCGCGCACTCGTTGACGTTTAAATCCGGCCGAGTGAAGTCTCCGGCATGAGCGGTAATGAGGGAGCGGAATAAATTCCAATCGCCGTTCTTTACATTGTATTTATAGTCATTAGAATTGACTACGGTATCACTCGGGACCGCACGAGAATACTCGTACACCAATAAGCGGTGATCACTACATGACGCATCAGGAAGGACACGCCAATGCCTAATCTGGACGTACGCGCTGGATAGCGTGACGTCAATCGACGATTCGCCCGTTGGGCTACTATAGGTAGGTGGTGCATCGGGGGTGTTGTGAATAAGGAGGTTAAACTCCGCAATGAAGTCTTCTACAGCGGTACGTCGGTCGCGGTCAGTGTACCTAAGTTGGCCGTGCCATAAGGGCGAGGATGCATTGACGTCGGCGCCAATGATAATTTTATTACCCGCGAGAGATTGTAATACGCGGCGAAGTTGATGTAAATGAGGGCTAACGGAATCCGCGTACTGGAAGTAGCAGCTTACAACGTATAGTCTAAACTGAGGACACGATACCTCGGCTACCGCACAGTGCGACGTCGAAAGGTTGGTTAAGGCCGTGACTGAAAATCTAGACTGAGGTGTATAAATACCCGCGCGAGCTAGGTTATCAATTTGTACTATCTTCGACCGTAGCGACGCGAGTTGATATTGCTCCTGTACGAGCACCAAGTCTAAATTGTAATCGGAAACCAACTTTTCTAATTCTATCGTTGCGTGCTTATTATTGTGGAGGTTTAACTGTCCTATATTTAAACTATCCATACCGAGTCGTTAAAATAAGTTGCTCCATTTTAGACTTATACGTAGGACAATCTGGGGAGCCTGTGTGGTGGTCGGTCGGTTTTTTATATCGCAAACAACTACCGCAAACCGGCTTAAAGTCGTCTTTATCTTTTTTTGGGCAGCTATCCGAGGTATGCCCCTCGGCGCAATGTTTACAGCATGGCTTTGTGTCACGACAGAATTTAGCGGTGTGCCCGTACTGTTGACAGTTAGCGCAGCGCACGAGTTCAACATCATCGACGAAGCGACACATCGCCCAGTCGATAAAAAGTTTTTCTTTTGTTTCGATGAGGTGTTGACGCACTTTAGGGTCTAGTTCGATACCTATCCATTTTCGATTATTATATTCTTTGTTTAAAATACGACGTCTTACTATTTTTGTGGAGCTCATGAATTGATCTTGTGTCACATTAATTTCGCCGTTTACGTTTTGGTTGTAAAGAGATAAAAGAAAATTATCGTCTGTAATGTGTTGAGGAACATCTTTGATAAGGATGCGCGGGCTACGCCCCTTGGGTGTCTCGAGACGGAGACCGGCAGATTTTAGCGCTTCGACTGACTTTAATTTTTTAACTTGCGACTCGCTCGTGAGGCGCAGAAGCACGCCCGAATTCGCTGTTTTCTTAACGCCGTGAAATTGAAAACCGTCGGCCGGATTTATGACCTTCATTTTTCTTGCGTGGGGTAGGCTATAACACACGGGAGTGGTTTACGTGTCTCGACGGGGGGAACCGATTTCGCGAGTTTCAGTTTGAGGGCCTCGGAATAAGAGACCGGAGGCGCCGCGGGGGCCGGTTTCACGACCTGATTAAGTTTAACGGATATTAAATCCCGCTCCAAATTAGCGACTTTGGTTTCAAGTGACGAGTTTTTAATGGCAAGAAGAGAAACTATAGTTGTCAATTTTTGTGTCATGTTCATTATATCGGATTTATTGGCAAAGTTATTGCGTCTCGAGACAGTGTCGTTAGCGAATTCGTTAATTTTACCCAAGTACGAGGACGCTTCGCGGACTAACTCGCAGTAATTAAACGAATCATCGACTGCGCTGCTAGTGTCTAATAGTGAAATAACCGGGGACTGCGGCTCGTCCCTTATGGGTTGGTGACGTTTTTCGACTGGTGACACGGAAGAAGGCGATAGTTCGGACAGCAAACGTTTGCCGGACGACGTTGGCGGGGAACGAGGTATGCCGTCCCTTCTTTCAAATGGGTTGGTATTTTTATCTGGCGGCATGTTATTATGACTAGACATTATGTCTTGTTTTTAAAGTTAACAACAACAATAACACTATTTATGATCAGCTGATCGCAAGGCCGGGCGCCCGGCGCTGCGCGCGCGGTACCGACGATACAATATCTTTACCTACCTACAATTCCTTACTGTTAAAAATGAACAAAGGGAATTACTTACCGAGATAAATCCAATAAAATACGGGCAAATGTGATCAAAAACTTACAGTAAACGTAGATTACACCGTTACCTAGCTTTTTACACACACTCAGCACGCAATTAACGATTTAACCACCGAAAACAATTTTAATTCCCGGAGCGCACGTCAGACGATGTTAGCCGTACCGAGTCCGCGGGGGGAGGGGAGTAGGTAGGTGCTTGTCTTGCCTAAGATAGGGCATCGCAACCCGGGCCCAATTTTTAAAACCCGGGTTTTCGGGTTTTTGTTGATTGAAAACTGGGTACCCGATTTTTTTTCTTTTTTAAAATTAATTATATTTCTTCGCTTCATTCTTCGATATATTAATTAAACAGGTAGTCCTTTGTTTATTTGCTAGGCAATCGCGTTTTTTTAAAGACGTATGTAACGACTTATTTCTATCGACGGTCCCTACGCATAAAAGGTCATGTTCATAATAGCAATTTTTTTATTGCATCATGCACTTCCATAATATTATAATGAGACGCATATTCCTACATTTTTTTTCTATCACAAGTAATTCCGAAGATAAAAAGACGTAAACGACGACAAGTTGGGAGTTTTATTAGATTTTACTGTGGTAGATGCGGACATCTATACTTACCGTCTTGTACCGCGTTGGAAATTACGCGCCGTTCCGCGTCATGTCGTACTTGTCCGTTTCTACCTCTAAGGTAGAGAATTATTTATAGACTTGTTATCATTTACGTTCAGTTATTATAAGATTTTTGTTCGTTTTTAGTGGGACTAGTGCCACACATTCAATCAAATTTGGACTAATATGAATATTTAAGTGTTATAAATAATCTGCGACGTGATATAATAGCTGCGACGGGGGCTGAGGCCTGAGGCTTCTTTGCATGATGAATTAATAATTATTCTAAACTTTGCATACGTATTATGATTTATGAGCCAATGGAAATACAAAATAAATACATCAGGATTCATCAGCTAAAACTTTATACTTGTATTTTTTATAACGACATAGGCATGTAATACTGGGAAGTACAAAAAAAGGGTGCGCCTTTTATTATTCTGGCAACTCTGTCTTTACGTCAATGACACATGATGCGGCATGTGTCAGTTTACAGCAAGATGGCGCGTTTGTTAAGTTGCAAGAAGTTTGTTTGTCAGTGCCATTAGAATTTAACGAAATACTCCATAATACGAATTTTGCGGATATAAGTTGTCCACTCGAAATCAATATTTTCTATTATTCACATAAGGTTTCGATCGAGTCTATCGTACCCCTGCACGAAATCAACAAAAATTTCGAAAATCGGTTCACAAACGGCGGAGTAATCGTTGGACATACAAAAATAAAAAATAAAAAAAAATATCCACAGCCAAACATAATATAACCTCCTCGTTTTTTGGAAGTCGGTTAAAATTATGACCTTCATAAATTCTTAAGAGTCAGTAAAAATTTACCTTGCTCAAGACGTATCCGAAAAGACCAATAAGAAGAAAAAGGCAACTTCAACATTATGATGTTTAGTTTTACCCTTTAGTGAAAACAGAATAATTAGTGAATACATATTTTATACTAAAATTTGTAGACTTTTGAAAACTATACAGTTTAACTTATCAAACAATCACATTTTATTAGAATTTTTCACTATGGACCTGTAGTTATTGATGACGTGTCTTTTTATTCGTTCATTATAACATAGAAAAATTTTCTTAAATTAGCAGCGTATAGAAAGATGTGTCTGTGTTTTTAGTTTTTCTTACTACTGAAGAGCCAAAATTTCTATTACATAAATATTATAAACTATGACAATAAGATTAATTTTATAAAGTGTTGAATGAATTTAGGACCTAATATAATATTTTTATTCTTACAACGTAAAAACGGACACGTACGACTTACCCGTTTTTACGCTGACAATTCAAGACTCGTCTTGAATTGACAGAGTCTTGAATTGACAGAGCGTAAAAACGGTCATCTTGTAATTTTGGCGAAAATATTGAAAATATTTAAAATTGTGTTATATCATCCAAAAGGTAGGCCGTTTGGATGATATAACACAATTTTAAATTTACATTAGGCTTTACAAATCAACCAATAACTGTGTTCATGTTTAATGATAATCTACAGTAACAGTTTGAATCTTAAAAACGCGAATTGCAAAAATCATGAAGTAAATAACAATTTAGGTACTGTTCATAAGAGCGTCCATACACCTATACACTTGTTTTATTTAAATACTTAAAATATTAATACTATAACGTCTATACGCGTGGAACAATCAACTTATAACTTTGACGACCTCCGTGGCTCAATGGTTAGAGTGTGTGGCAACTCAAGCCGGGGGTCGCGGGTTCGAATCCCGCCGACGGAACAAAAAGTTTTCCAATGTTCCTGGGCGTTGGATGTGTATTAAATATGTGTATGGTATAATAAAAATCTTAAATATATTATGTATAGTATAAAAGTATTAAATATATTTCCGTTGTCTGGTACCCGTAACACAAGTCCTTCAGGTACTTAGCACGGGGCCAGACTGACGTGATGTGAGCGTACATAGATATTATATTAGATATTATATTATTTAACTAAAAATAATCATGAAGTAAATAACAATTTAGGTACTCTTCATAAGAGCGTCCATGCGCGAACCACATTACAACCTTTTTACGTTGATTGTACTCTAAGTCTAACTACTCTACATAAACACTCATGCAAATATTGTAGTAATCTAATGCACACAAACAGACGCTCGATAGCACACACACAGGCGCAAGATTTAGCAACGAGTGACACAGCCTCCCCGTCTGAATGCTAGCGGACGACTGCCGCCCGCGCCCGCGCAGACCACCTTTGAACCAAATCGTTCGGAAATACTGTTTTTCGATATCTTTTCAAAGAAAATATTGTTTGATTTTTATAAAAAATGCTGATATTCAAGAAAAACAGATTCTAAATATATCTACGCAAAAAAAATACCGTATATCACAGCCGTTTAGGAGGAGTCCCGATTTCAAATCGAAAATCGATGTCATGTATTATTTTTTTATTGAAGCAAGGGTAAGACATAAAGCAGAAAAAAAATGTTGATATATTAGTTGTTGAACTGATCTTTCACATATATTTTTTTAAACTTTTTCCTGCCAGAAATGAATGAGTAGTTACAAAAACAAAATGACCATTTCACGACTCTATACGCCTTAATTGTAATCTCGGAATCGGCTCCAACGATTTTCATGAAATTTTGTAATAGGTAGGGGGTTTCGGGGGCGATAAATCGATCTAGCTGGGAATCATTTTCCTAGCTAGATCGATTTATTATATATATTTTTGAATACCGTGCGAAGCTCGGTCATATAGCTAGTATAATATTATAGATCATAATAATTCTATTATCTATAGGGACTCCACAAACTGCTTAGATGTTATCTTATGAATTGTAAAGATCTTAGTAATATCGATTCGAGGACGTAGAGAAATTTTGTAATTCACTTCTATCCGATACATTGAGAAAATCTGATCAGATCAGAGAGAGAAAATTTAAAAGGAACCCGAAATCGGAATATTCCAAATCTTCTTGATTTTTTAAATATGTGATTTGTCTCTATGCTTGCCTGAAAGTTTAGCTTTAAAGGTATATTATACATTTAAAGTCATTAATTTCGTGAAACTATTTCTGGAAAGTCATAAAAGATATAAGTAATATTCACGACGATAAAGTAATATTTTTTATCGTTTAAAATGTAAACACAATGGTCTGTTGACACGCCCCAACCAGATACGAGAGCCGGTATCTAATTCGCCTGGCCTTGGCAATGAAAAAACAAGTTTTTTCGCGCAACCTTGAAGTTTATTTTGCTGCGCGTACTGTTTACTCTACTTATTTAACGTTTTTAAGTGCATTCGGTGAATGTAAATGTTTTAATAGGAGCTTATTGTTAGGTAGAGTGATGGAGATTTTCCTCATTTGTACCTCAATTAACATGTCGAAAATCACATCGTGTTTTTTTCTTTTATTAGTACTAAGTTGGTACTTAGTAGGTTTAAGAATTTTACATAGTATTTTGTTTATAATTTTGCTTAAAACCAATAGATTTAACTTGGCCACGTCTGGACCCTATTTAGAGTCACGTCACGTGGATATATTACCATTACTCGATACTACGTGCACTGTTTAGTGAACATTTTTTTAGATTTAAGTCCAACCTTCAATTGTTTCTTTCTTTGTAATGTGATTGCCAGAATTTATTCAATTTATAGAACGCAACACAAAAAATTTGATTTGCTTCTCATGATAGATCGTTTTGAAATAAATATAAAAAAATCATATCTACGATTTTGCAACTTAGCAATATTTTTAAAGCGACGCCGAAATGACTCATGAACAGCATTTGTGTATAATCATCGAACCCTAGCACGTAACAATATAATAACTACTCTTTTTCCTGACGGATGGCACGTCTTTAACGGGAAATAGGAGGATGGCGAAGTCGTAAACTAAGACATAGCAGATATTCCATTGTAAACGACATTGTTTCGAATATATTATGTAGTAAATTGCAACAACTTATAATTTTTACTGCGTGAACTTAAACATCTTACTAATAAACGCTGTATAAGCTTTGAATAGTTATAGTGTTTTGTCTTCATTAATCCAATTGAAAATGTCACTTGTGTGACAGGAACAAAACACTGTATAACTATTCAAAGCTTATACAACGTTTATTAGTAAGGGGGTTGCTTTTTAGGCTACTATTTAATATACTTTTATGTGCCTTTTTTCGTTCATTATATTTTCTTTAATTGATTTATTTTCTTTTGTTTGTAGAGCTGGAGCTGGCGCGAATGGGATATTTTCTAGAAGACTGGACTTTTCTACTTTCAACCTTCTACCGAAGCACAAAGTCAACTCATATCAAATTAAGGTACGTTTTTACAATAACTGCTCAGTAGCATTATAAGCAAGTTTTGAACGACATCTGTTTTTATTAATAAAGGCAACTTAAGATCCATCGGAAGAACATCTGCATATGAGTCAACACTGCGAGCAGATTCTATTAGAAAAACTACTACAATGTCAGGCTATAATTTGTTCGCACGTTGTAAACTAGACTCTACAACTTGATTATAGAGTCCGCATTTGTTTGCCCGACTTGAAACACTTTTTGTAACATCGTCTTATACTAAATTTATTGTAAGTAAATAATGACATTCAATTGCAGCAATTACAATCGATTTGTAACAAGAAAAATTACTCCACTTGTGACTTCCTTATCTTGCAACGTACTTTCATTTAAACTATTATCTGTAAGGTACTTAAACATCCTTTAGAAAGGAGAGTCCCTAGCCTAGCCTATAAGAAAGTTTGAATTGTCATTATTATTTTACTAAACTGCATACAAATTTGGCTATAGTTACTGCGAAATTGGCTTGTCTTTATTTCTTACTCCCGGCAACTCTACTTTTTCTGACACTATAATATTATCAACATTTGCGCCATTTTACATAACCCCTAGGCTAATTTTTATTTTAGCCGAAGTTTTACTATGTAGATTGTGCCTTGATCTGGAAGTAATACTATGGTTGAGGTAAAAAAAACCATCCTTTTGATACACGTCTTTTCGTGCTAACATGGATGATGGATAAAGGTTATCCGTTATCATAAAACACAAGATAGGCAAATCAGTTGTAATCTCATCTTTTTATAGTGCGCGACATGATAATGTTTCCAAAATATTTACGAGGGTGAGTCTGAGTGCTATAAATATATCAGGGGCGACACTTTCGCGATAAAACGCCGTCGCGGGACCAGCCAGTGCGCCACCCCCGACATTTTGTACAGAATAAAAGTAACTCTCGCGTAATTTAATCGCGTCACTACGTTTTTTACGGCCACCTTTTGACAATTGCTGGTAAAATGTTTTGTGAGTGCGTTCCAAAAATGCTCTTTGGTCTCTAATTCGAGCTATCTAATATTATATTTTATAATCATAATAATAATAAAGGTGGCGTGACGAGCTGGAGCCATACCAGCCAGGCTGGCAATCGGTGGCGCAGGAGCGAGAACAGTGGAAGATCCTGGGGGAGGCCTTTGCCCAGCAGTAGGACACTATAGGCTAATAAAAAAAAAAGTAATAAGTGGTTGCTCCTCTTGCAATTAGGTTTTTAGCATCTTTTTAGCCTATGAAGTAAGAATCTGTGTCATCTTCCGTCGTAGCCCAGATATTGCTATTATCATATTCGATATTATTCAGTATTTCAGGAGGGATGTTTTCCTCGTTCAAAATCATATTCCTTAATTTACATTCTACACGGGAAACAAAACAATTCGACGTTTTAAATTCAAATCGGCGGTGTTGTGATGTTTTCCATGTTGTGCATGCTTAGTATTTGTATGCACTGCTGGCAGTATCTAATCCGCCAGGCCTTGAGTCCGCTGTATGTCAACCGACGGTCATTCGCCCGCTCGCCGTGCCTGATTCTATTTTTACCCGTCGTTTGTTTGATATTTATTACGATCCAACGCCTGTTACAGTAAGTACTTTTTTATCGTCGTGACGATTGAATAATAGTCCAGTTTCGCCGTTTTTATAAATCGCACGCCGAAAAAATTAAAAACAAGACATTTTTTTTTTGGGATCGTGCTGTAAATAACAGCAATGGTTCTTGTATCTACACAGCAAAGCTTTAAATTCTTTAAAATTGCTAACACATTGGGTCTCGGTTCCCTGGAGTCCAGGATGTAGGCGTCCAATTGAGTTTAACTCAAACGTAGCATCCTTGCCCCTTTTGCAAAACTAACGTCCTTTTGAGTTACATATTCGTTTATTCTTGTTATGTTTGCATTACTGCGCTGCCATGTTCTATCGCCGTCAACAGATGCATTTTGTTTGTTTTCAGACTAGACTTCTCTTGAAAATTTTAGTTTTATTTCCATTTAAGTAAAGTTATCTAGATGTGTAATAGAATGTAGCGTCATCTGCACGCAAAACAGTCTGGAACAAGAGGTCTATCGCTTTTCTCGGGCGTCTCTTTCACATCGCCTGTCGGTAGCTAGTTTGTGCCCCACTGGGGGAAACTCCATAATTCTCCGTTCCCATATATATAATTCTGATTCTTACCGTTGCATTCTGATATTTATGCATTTACTTGGGTAAACTCGTAAGCGCTTGTACAGATAATGCATAAATATTATGATTTATATACAGAATACACTTTGAGTTCTTGACATGAGCCCCTTTAGCATGGCCGCAAAAAAAAAACTGAAAACCGCGGTAAAGGTCGGAACGCTACTTTTAGTTCATCTCTACAGTGTTTCTTTTCTTTCGTGTTTCTACTGTGGCCATGCTAAAGGGGCAGTTCTTGGTATACATACCGAATTTAGAAAGGAAAGAAGTAATCGCTGATCTAATTCAATTCTTATACGTATGTCTTGTTTATCGAGGTTTTCATTGGTAGCTCGGCATTACCACAATATAAATGTGAGAGAATAGAACCATTACTGACAGATTTTTGAGACAGGTACCTACTCACTTGTCCGTAGAAGGAAATCTTTTCTAAAGTAGCCATGCGACCTGGCATAATACGACCCTCGGAACTATGACAGTCAAAACTGAACCCGCTTAGCATTTATCTGTCGTGGAAATCGGCTATATTTATATAACGAAGTAAAACAACGTGATCAATAACGGAGACAAGCCCAGCACGTTTTCGTAAGTGGTATCATTATTCGTGACTCCTCCTGTACATGGTAACCCCGGTGATTGCACAAACTGGTTCCATGTCACATCCATATTATAAACGATTCTCACATACGATGTTTTTGATAGCGTGTGCGGAATTTTTCACCAATAAAACTTTCTTTAATCTATTATACAATGTTATATTTATTAAAAGTTATGTAATGAAATTGTAATGTTCTGTTTACATAGTTTTTGCAATTGATTTTGTAGCGAAATTTCATTGACCTTTGAAAAGAGCTTTATTTTATTAAATTGTGATGAGATCTTGCTTCTTCCACTAGTTCGCTATAGATTAACCCTTATTGGTGTTTTAGAATTTTCAACATATTGAAAAAAAAATTAGCTTATAGATAACGGGGGCTTTCTATCGGAAAAATAATTTAAAAAATGCTTCAGTAGACTCAGATATTACCTCTTATAAAAAACTTTACCTCTTCTTATTTTTGTATACAAGAATATGAAGAGGTAAAGTTATTTTTTTTATTATAGCAATTATTTTTCAATTTAAACGTTGTTCCATAAGCAGCAGATCACAATTCACATTATGCCCAAAAGTCATTTAACCACGCCTTTAATTATTGCTGCTGTAGTCGCTTAATAATTTGTTATTATTTGACTACTTTGTTAAGACGTGGTATTATGTTTACGAAATACTTCTGAGAACTGATGAAGATCATCAACAGTGTTTGGAAGTTTTTGACCATCACTGTACCTACTTACCCACTGAGTACCTTTCAATGCTTAGTAGTCTGAGTACTTAGTAGTTTCAGGAACTAAGTAGTACACAACATAGTTGCTGGTGTCAGTGCTAAGTTGGAGAAATGTAATCCCTTCGATAAAGTTGTTTTGGTCCGACTTCCGAGCTGTCCACGTGTTGAACTCGTCCTATTTAACCCTTGAGTTAAAATTAATTCATTGCGCTAGTTTGGGTGAAAGGTATTCCGGATAAAATATTATGTTATTTCTCTTGTTTCTATGTGTTACAATATGCTGTTTCTTTCATAAATAGTAAATACGAAAAAGGAGAAAAATAGCATAACATTTTACCCAGGTTTTTACTATAACATTCAGTATAAATGAAGAAACCTTGCCTTGATACGAGAAGTAAAAAATGTTTTTGTTAATATTATTTTAAGAGACCAGTTTTCTTTATAAATTCGCAATACAATAAACAAAAAATATCGTCAAGATAACTCACTTGTTGATTACATGTTGAATTATCGAAATGCGAACGAAATTATGTCATGGTTTTAAAAGTAAATTATCTCTTTGTGATTCAGTGATACATCCTTCATGTTTCACAATGGTCAGATACATAGTGAAGCACACGTTGCTCAGAAAGTATTGAAAGAATTAATCGCTCTTTGTCTGGCCTTTTGAATTTTACTATTATTTTAGGTCATGTTCTAACCGTTCGTCAATGAAAATAAAGCAGTCCTCAAAACCTCTGTCGTGTACCTCCAAATTTTAATCTAACATCAAAGCAGCTTTATTCCCTGTTCTTGTCCTTTTCCGTTTCCTTTCAAAAACTACGAAGTTCTCATGAAATGTCAATGTTTCTGGTTTGACATTTCATGAGAAATTCGTAGTTCGATAGCTCATTGATAGGAATCGAACAGGAGCGATTAGCGAAGCTGCATGTATATTGAATATTCAGGTATTCTTCAATTATTGACTTACGTAAGTGTAGAGATGCGGCCCGCGAGCGGTCTTCCATGTAACTGAATCCGGAGCTGGACATCCGATCTCCAGCTCAAGGCTTCCCATATGGATTAGCAATGTGTTTCTTTTCTGTCTTGCTCCAATGAGATAATGGCTTTATCATTTTGGCTCCGACTCCAATTCGAATTGAAAGCTTCAAACGCGATAAATTGCTTTTTTATAAACCATCAATTTGTTTTGTTGGTAATTGTATTTTTCGGTTTATTTTTATTGTCTAACCGCTCCGTGAAATTGCCGATAGCCGTTCATTGATTTATGATGCGAGGTTAAGATAAAAACTATAGTTAACTTTATTTTAATCAATTATTATAGCTAGTTAACTTTATATGGAAGCCGGCTTTAAAATGTACCTACCTAGAAACAGAGAATCATTTCGCAGTTTCTATTACATTTGTTACGGCCGCATAAAATTAGCAATAAATGTGAGTCACATTTTCTAAGCTTACAGTAAATGGTAAGAAATAAGAAAGTAGACGGTTAATAGATACAATAGGGCTGGATGCCTGGGCTCGCTCTGCAACTTTCTTGCGGCAGAAAAACTCGCAATATGACGTGCCATGCTGGAGCCAGATATCGATCGTTTCGTAAGACAGTAATTACTCTATTAAATATGTTATACAGGTATATACTGCGAGCCCTTAGCTTTTGAGAGATCGTTATGGTGCAACGGTTTCGCCTATTTCTTTAATGCGCGTTTTCGACACCGCTTATAGCCATTAGCTCTATAAATGGTGTAAGTTTGCCAAACCAGTAGTCTGGTTTCAATTTGTGTGCTCGCGAACGAGTTTTTATAAAGTTATTGCGAGTACACTTGGAGAATTTAATCCCTACATGGGTATCGAGCGGAGCGGGTTTTTGTGGTGCTGAATTCAATTTAATCTCTGCGAGCCCGTCTCCTCTGCATACATTCGATATTGCCTTCTATTCAACATTTTTAAATTACTGGAGTCTTTAAAAGTTTTTCACGTCCACCACGTATTTTAATCGCATTGCGAACGTAATGGCACTTTATCTGTATTTTTTTAGAGTTCGCGACATTTTTCCCATCGTTTTCACCGCCGTAGAGCGACGGTGTAAGTACGAATTTCCACTTGAATAATCAGTTTTCTGAGAAACAATGTAATAGTTGTCGTGAGCGGTAACTAGAGCGGTTGTTGATCCCCACTGACACTAAATTATCCAATAACCAATACGCGGATTTGACTGGGAGCCAAAACCTTAACACGTTGACTATGTCTATTCACGCTACATGTAGGCATCTGAATGAGTTTATAGACCTGTCTAGTACTTACGACACTTGCAGAATATCATGTATACAGTGTACCTTAAATGTTGAAATGTGTCACCTACACAGGAGACCTAGGATCACAGCACATACCTACTACCTAGAGATTGCAGCAGTAGCAGCACATAGCATTCTTCATTTTTTCGCCGCAGTGGGTTCTTCGCTTTAAGATTTTTTTAAATATCAGCTGGAACTATGATAGGCTCAATCTTAACCACTAGGTTAAAATAGTATATTGTATATTTGTTATATAACTTGGCTAGTAACCCTGAAGGCGGCCGCGAGGTCGACGCTCGCTCGTCCCACTTACAGTGCAGTCGCTTGCAAATCTCTAATGCGTAGTAAATGCCGCACAATTACTAGGTAATTGACAACAGGGTCAAGTTAGATATTATCAGCATCAATTGTGTTATATTTTATCCCAGATTAATAGTAACATTCAGCATACACCTTGCGAACATGTTTCTGAAAGTTTTCGACTTTCGTACATCCTGTCAATTCGTATAGAACTTAGAAGTATACTGTACAATGTACATAAAAAAATAATATTGTCATACATAGATATTATTTTATAATACGATATTTTCAAACACTTTACATATAAGTGTTATAGTCAAGTACTCTACAGTAATTAGCATGCTGTATGGTAGAAGTAGAACCCATAAGAATGGCCAACTGCTCACGATTTGCCTCGTTATGGGTACTTATTTTGACAGCAACCAAGTCTGCTATTTCAGCAATCGCTATAATGGCCTCAGCCTCGTTAGTTTTGACAGCCAGGCAGAATAGAACTGTCAATTGCAAAATTTGTAAACTAGGAAACACCTAGCAAGCATAACAAGTGTCAAAACAAAGGAGAATGAAGACAGGTTCTAATAACACTCAACTTCAAACAATAATACGACTTAGCTACCCTCACGAAAATTTAAATAAAAACTCAGTTAATTTTTTCTATGGCTAAATGTTAATTATGATCGATTACTTGGGGGTTTTCCATGACCTTAACCTAGATTTTAAGTCGTTTATTGTTTCAATTACATTATTATTTTTCTACCACGAAATCTAGTAATCTAATTGCTTTAATACTTACTTATTTTCTTAATTGTTAATTTAGAAAACATTACTGTATTAGAACTTAGAACTACGTACCGTACCTACCTAAGAACTCAAACTGTCGCACTCAGAGACATATTATTTATTAGTTATTACTTATTAGTAGACATCGGATTATATGCATTTGCATACTTGCATATGCAAATGCCTATAATGGCACTTTTTAGGCGACAGTGCATATTTTGGCAATTTTTCGTTGATAGTGCATATTTCGGTAGTTTTATGACCTTGTAGATGCCTTGTAGTCTCCAAACTAGCACAACGAGACCACAAAACAGAGGTACGATAGATCAAATCACTTCAAATATGTGGCTCCATCCCCATTTAAAGAATGTAATACATCCAATAGATACATTATATTTCTAGAAACAAATTTTTCATTATAGGTGGCAACATTAGCAAAAAATTTGAATAAAGTAGTTAACAATTTAATAAACTTCCATGGGCATTACGAATTAAGATTACAATCGGAAAATTCTCATTGGTGCTGTATGATAAATTAAAAATCCTGGATTTGATGAAATTGTAAAAATTGGCGCTTATATTAACGGCACCACCGGAAAACTCTTCAAAAAAGTAATAAATTTTAACCCCTCAAGCCCCAAGCGATCGAATTCGACCGCGATAACAATAGAATAACAATAGATTTCCAAGAATCCGCGATCGAGAGATATTAAGTGACTTTTGATTGTGCATGTTTTGTGCATATTTCGGCCATTTTTTCGTGCATACTTGCATGCATATTTCGGCACTTTGATCGTGCATATAATCCGATGTCTACTTATTAGTTATTACTCAATTGTATTATTAAATGAAGAATTTCACCCAAGTCCCACACACCAAAAACCCAATATACTGGATATTATAATTATAATAGTCTAGGCTCTTATTGTTTACGGTACTTTAATAATCTAGATAATTTCTAGACTAAATGTATGAACAATAAACATACCTTTTCTAAGGTACGAATTATTAAACATTATAAACTACAAACCGGTTCGAATATACATGAAAATTCGTTTATCCAATCAGAAAATAGGAGAATTAGTCTAGTTGTTAAACGCTCTCATATCTTGATTTATATGCCGCGGTGGAAACAAGATATAGTATCGAGAACTAATAGCGAGGTGCGGTCTTTGATACTTTATAGCGTATAGCGCACAGTAACACTACCCGCCTATGTCAGGGCTGCCAAAACAACTAGAATCTAAAAAAAACAATTATGTCAAATATTCCGTCTGTTTATTTATTACCTACATCTAGCGAAACATCAAAGTTACGTAAATATTTTGCCTAAGATTCATTTATTTACTTCAAGCTATTTTAATTTCCAAGGCTAAGGTGATAGGAATAATATCGAAAATTACAGGCCAATCTCTATTCTACCCACTCTGTCGAAGCTTTTCGAAAGGCTTGTTCATAACAATATATATCCTTCACTCCATAAGCACATAATTGGCGAACAGCACGGGTTCGTACTCCGACGCTCAACAACAACAAATTTATTAGTTTATGTCTCAGATTTATTTAATGCACTGGATCAAAAGCAACAGATAGATAGTGTGTACACCGACTTTCGAAAAGCTTTCGACAGAGTGGATCATAAAATACTCCTTGAAAAACTAGCCTATAATGGTATCCGAGGAAATTTGTGGCGCTGGTTCAGGTCCTACATAACGAATCGTACACAGAAAGTAATGCTGAATGGATATGAATCTAATTATGTACCCATTAGCTCTGGAGTGCCCCAAGGATCCATTCTGGGGCCATTACTATTTATACTTTTTATAAATGACGTGAATAACTGTTTTAAATTCTGTAAATTTCTCATGTACGCTGATGACCTAAAAATATATAAAATAATACAGTGTGCTGAAGATCATTTCAAATTTCAAGAAGATCTTAACAGATTTTCTAGGTATTGCGAAAACAATAAACTATCATTAAGCTTAAATAAATGTAAATTAATAACTTTTTCTAAAAAACGAAATATTAGTACATTTTCTTATAAACTCTGTAATGAAAATTTGGAAAAAGTTGATTCTATTAGAGATCTTGGGGTAACACTCGATACAAAACTACATTTGGATATACACATAGATAATATTGTAAGTAAGGCTTACAGAATGTACGGATTCGTTATGAGGTCCTGTAAAGGCTTTGTGCAATCTTCAACATATCTGCATGTATACAAATCCCTCATACGCTCACAGCTCGAATACGCTGTAGCTATTTGGAACCCTTATTATAAAAAATACATTGACTCGATCGAAATGGTCCAAAAAAAATTTCTACGCGCAATGCATTACAGATGTAGTCATTCCCGAGAATCTTATAGCACACTTCTTGAAATATATAATCTCCTTCCACTAACATCTAGACGTATTCAGCTAGAAATGATGCTCCTTTATGACCTTTGCCATAATAGATACGATTGTATATCTTTAAATAATAAATTATGCTATAGGATACCCATAACAACACATAGTCGAAGGCCTCATCAAATATTTGCTACTGCAGTCAGTCGAACTAATGTTGGTAAACGTTCTCCATTCAATAGATTAGCTAGTACCTACAACAAGAACTTTCTTCCCATTGATATTTTCAGCTGTAAAATAACTAAATATAAAGAAGAAATCATGAAATTACTTAATGATATTACTTAGTGGCAATGTTATATTCTATCTATAATTAAGATTAATCAATCTCTAGTAATAAAATTGTTATGCTTGTATGAGAAGTCACAACACGCTGTTACAAATGTTAGAAAATATTATGTATTAAAATTACCAAAATTAAAAAAAGTGAAACATCAAAATACTATAATAAGTAAGTACTTATTAAAGTTCAGAAATGATAATGTTTTAAAATATTAGTACATTAGCTACGAATATAATATATTAGTATATTACTTAATCTCAACTGGATGACTAGAATTTAAGTTACTTAATTAATTTGTAGTTAACGCTGTTGGTTCCGTAGTTACTAAGTTTTTGTTAAAGCTTAAACAATATTTATAATAATTATATACTATGGTTACTGTTTGTTAACTTCAATAAATAAAAAAATAAAAAAAAAAAAAGGCTAAGGAATTTTTAAGGCTTCCAAAAAAAGGAAGAAGCTATAATAGTATGTTCGGCTGTTGATACATTTTCTTTTCTGTCTCTCTTTTAGTAGTTTGGTGGCTACTACTTCTGTTACTTTATATTTTTAGTTAAGTTTTTATAGCTGTTGTTAATTTTCGTACAAGCTATAATCAATTTCCACACCCGGCTTCGTCAAAGTATTAAGGCTCCTCTCGCGAAAAAAGCGTGCAGATGAAACCACTTTTCATCGGCATTAACAGAGAAATTATATCTGAAAAAAATCATTAGTAATCTACATGATATGATACGTAACGTGGTCTTGCCTTATTTTTTCTATCGGTATCACATAATAAAGAAATAAAAAACCAAATCACCTCCAAATCGTTGAATGAAACCACTTTACTCCTTCATTATTTATCAAAAGAATATATAAAAAATATATACTGCTTTGCAATACATAAGTTGATAATTAGTTTTTTTTTTACTTTTTTGAAATATGTATTATATTAAGCCTTAAAAAGGTTTTTTCTCCTATTTCGCCCTATCATGGACGCGGCGAGCGTCGTAACCGCCACCGTACAAGGCGCGCGCGCTGTTATGAATGTTATTTTAATGTCATTTACGTCGATATTCGCACTGACAGACAATGATCAAGGTCATTGGCGGATATAGAGGCCTTAAATGAAATTAATACGAATTAATATTTGATAGCATGACATTGAATTTTACGGTTTTCCGTACAGGCAATACACGTATGCAAATTGTGTTTTAAACACCTATAAAAACACTATTAAACTTTGGTTATAACGTCACAAGTTGAATGGCGTAGATAACTTATAACTGCGTTCAATTTGTTTAATTACGGTTAAACACGAAAAATAACGTTCTCACGTTTTTGTTGTTGTTTGGTTTTATGCCTTAAATATGTTTCGCTGGTGGCAACCCTAGCTAGTATATAAGTCGCGGCTAAGGCGCTAATTACACAGTATTCACGCTTCTTGCGACTATCCACGTTGTTTTATATTATACTAGCTGTCCCGGCAAACGTTTCTTTGCCATATTATATAAAGTATATCGCCCGTATTATTTTATTGAATTAGTGACTAAATAAGTATATCACCATGGCAACGTCCATCGCTATCCCGTGACCCGCGTCGCATAAACAATGGTCGCTCTTTATAGACAAATAATTTGCAATAAAATAAAATTGCGACTGTAATTAAAGATCTAAGCTATCCTATCTCTCAAGTTGGAAAAAAAGCACACATGTAAAAAATACAACACTAAAATCGGTTAAGTAGTTTAGGAATCCATCGCGGACAAACGTCGTGACAGGAGATTTATATAGATTAGATTGGTTAAATAATATATATTGGTTAAATAATACAATTTATTCTTATACGATAAATAAAGTCACTCATCCAAACGTCTATATTTGGATTTCGGATTAAATGTTATGATCCAAATGAACTAACCGGGCCTCGAAAATTGATTAGCAGTTAATAACAATATTGTATTAAAATTGATGTAGTTATGATTCGTCCAATAAATAGTAGCCCTTTAGCTTTGCGAATGTTAAGTAGATAAGGTAATATAGACTGTGCCTAAAATGGCCACAATCGGCCGCGATAAAAATAGATAAGCTATATTGTGCCTGGTTTTTCCACGATACAAGAAAAGGTTACGTCAAACTGCATAGTGCATACTGCATACATCGTATTAATGTAGGTACTAGAGGTGCTGTTCGCCTTTTCCTCAAATGTCAAAAAGGCCCCAAACAAGTCTGTAGGGCCAATTCGACCACGCTTTTTGCGTGTCTATTATGTCTATCGTATGCAATAATTAATCAGGGATCTGTGTAAACATTCGAAATATACTCCATGTTAGTCAAATATTTAATTACGAGACCACGCGTAACCTAAAAACATTTATACTATGAGCTAACGTTCACAATACACGTTATCAGATCTGATAAATGGAGGCTCTTAATAAAGCTGACAGCCTGTCTAAACGCCAGAGACTCTTGACACTTATTATTCTAAACATTTTGTTATGACGTTCCTAATTGTTATAGTAAATTGTAGTGGAAATTCTTAGAACCTAAAGCAACACATGGTCATAACTCATAGCATCCACATGGTAAAACTAAAACCATATGGTTTAACCAAGTGGATGCTTGCCGATGGGTCCTTGCTGGGTCTATTATTTTAATATTAGTCTTCGTGTATTGAAAGATCAAGATTCTCAAATGGTATTTGACATTACATGTACTCTCGGTGCGTAAAACCGAAAATCGTAGAGTTAGTTTAAATACATAATATAACATCGAAAACTGAATAATCTTTGCATTTTACGGATTTTCCGTCTGATGTAGTTATTTTAATCGGTTGGAAAATAACTAATTACCTAGGTAATCGCCTACGTGACCTACCTACACATAGTATCGTGATAGTCAGGTCATACTCATACGTAATGCACTCAGCACTCACTATGTTGTATGTTTTCTTGTATACCTACATATTATTATGTATATGTATGAGTATTGAGTATGTATTAAGACGCAATTTATACGGAGTGTGTAAACAAGGTTATGAATATTAATGTTGAAGTATATTTATTACTCACTCGCTTAAAAACTCTCGAAATGGGTCAAGGTTTATGGGTTTATGTCAGGAATAAAAGCCCGATTGTGAGAACTCTATATTATAATAACTCTATACAATGCTTGAGTAATGTATAAAGCTTTGTATAAACATTAAATACAGTCTTCTTGTTGAGCGGCACACAACAGCGTGATTTGAGATAACTTTAAAAAAACTCGTCTGTATTTTGGTAGATTTTGTTTAAAAACCACAGTTACACTTAGCTTTTAACTTTTTTTTTTATGTAATATTAATATGTTGCTTAAAATATTTGAATGGCTTAAATGCCGAAACGGCAAGTAATGAAGAGGCTCTTTTGTGTGTTAAAACATTATTCCTTACTCTTTCTCTCTATCCAACCTAAAATAATTACGAATGAGCATTCATTCTTAAAATAAAACACATAGGTAGAGTAAGTACTCGTATGGAAAACCTCATTTGTATAAAAAATACAATAACAATAATGCCCTATTGTGCAATTTTTCACTTTTAAAGTCCATATAACCCCACAATGATACCCGAGTCCCGACGCAAAAGATTTGTAGAGGAATATTTTTAACACAAACGAGAATCGGGCGATTGTGGGAGCGTCATTAGTCGTATTGTTATTACCAACATTCCAGTAATGAAACACTCGTTTTCGTCCTTTAATATCCTTTCTCTTTCTTTCATTACGGCTAACCATAATTCACGTCTGCCAACTTGGCATTATTCGCTATTCAATTTGAAAATGTAGAGTTCTAGACTTGGGTTTAAATCTGTAGTAGGTAGCTAACAACGAAACTTTATCTTGCATGATTCGGTACACTGTATAATATGTAAGGTATACCAGGCAAAATCATGGATAACATTATACTTGTATATTTTTAGATTCAAGTGCGGTATGCATACCGATAGGGTAAGACCTTGGATTCGAGAATTCATTTATTCGTCGCACTTGTTTTTCCAAATGGAATTCCTTATCATTTTTCAAGCGATTTCATCGGAAAACCGACCCTCTTGCCCTGTGACGGGTGATTTACATACAAACTTGAGATATTCACATCAGCTGTCGATTGTCACGTCCTATTGAGATATTCAAAGTTTTCTAGCGGGTTTTGCATATTACTTTGTTTCAAACTGTGTAAAACGTTGCTGGTATTACCTGTATCATGTATGTATTTTTGTGATATACCTAGAGTTCTTACGCAAAACTTGATATCAAATATTATATCTGTACTAGCATTTTACATAATATACTAATTATACCTTATACAGTATGCTCTGATAAAAACAAAGTTTAAGTCCCTATTATAATTTATAAATTATAACCAAAAAATGGTTAAAATGGTTAATTAACCAGGTAAGACTAAGGTAAGAAGGTATATTTTAATACGTTTACTACGATTCATTACGTGTTTACCCTTATATAACAATACACGTGGTACTACTCTACTAGTCTACTACACGCGACGGCCACTTTCGCCCAAAACGAAGGCCAAGGTAAAGTTCAAGACTATTTATAAAACGAGCCAAGTCTAAGCGTTATTGATCCGGTACGCACATTACGGTAGGTTAGTAGATTCGGCCCCGGAAAGCGCCGAGCGCGCCCGAAATTTTACATCCCCCTATTGATCGGACATGACATTGAAATCGCACAAACAGCTGGGGTGCGCCGTGCGTGCCGCGCTCGCTGAGTCGGCGCCCTCCAGATTTCATCCGAAAAATCTAAGCGCTATAAATTCGCGAATATAGACCTAGGGAATCGGAGATGCGGCAAAGAACTTTGTAAACCGAAGGAATGACGGCAAACATAAGATATTTACTGTGCTATTAGGTTTTGGGTATTAATTATTGTAATCGTTCTTTGGATAAGCCAAAGAACAGGTGATTCCTTAAGTATACAAAATTTGGAACGCTCCAGTCCTTAGCTTGGCTATCAGTTCCATTTATTAATCGTCGCCCCGTCTTAATCATTTCTTCGGCCGGCGCCACAATGCACAATTATCTTACTCTAAAAAATATTTTTTAGTATTTAAATATTTTGTAGTAAATTTACTATTTATTTATATATTTTTTAGTGTTTTACTCTATTATTTAGTGTTTCAATATTTAGTAGTAAATTTACTAAAAAAAATTTTAAACAAAAAAAATTTTTGTGTTTAAATATTTTGAAGTCAATTTTTGTGCAGGAACCTAGGTAATTACTATTTTAAACTGAAAAATAACTCAAACATGTTAAATATTTTCGTATGAGAAAATGATTTTGGTATTACGTTTGTATGAGAAATTCCAAGGGTACCCGGCCTCTTAATTATACTCCATCCAATTCTTCAGCGTTAAAAAAAGTTTGTTAAAACTATGTTGAAGCAGAAACAAGTTTAAATTCAAAAAATAAAAACTTACATTATCACTGACAATACGTCTCACAGACGTCACAATGAGTATATTTACCTATTTGAGTTTCACCACATTTCTGGCCACTACCGCTTCGGTCACGTTACCGGTACCTAGGAAGATACTGGAAAGGACAAGTTCATCCGACAAAGATTTTAAAAGATATTATCGTTTTTGTCGCGCGCCTACGTCTCACAACGTACGTCAGTGGTTAAGGGTTAAACGTCTAACCAAAAATGTAATTGTCCATAAATCTTCCGTCAGTAATTATGCACGGGTCGTTTAGACTCATTTATATTCAGTGCGGTCTGAGTTCGGATGTTATCTGAAATCCTTGTTTAGGTGTTGAGCGGGATCGCTGTAATCTTGAAACACGCGAGCGAGGCTTTGTTCTCAGGGGCTTCGACGTACTTCGCACTCAATTTCCTTGAATCTTCTCAAGTAAGTGTTTGAGCGTCTGGATAGTTGTGGTTCCCGGTTTGAGTTCCATCTGTGAACAATATCATACTTACTAATGTTATAAATGCGGCAGGGTACTCTATCTTAAACTATTTGGATAAAATGAAATAATTTAAGTCTTCGCCTTTGCAAAAGTTTACGGTTCCCGCTGAATATCTTTCGGCGCAAAGAAGCCGAAGACAACATCCAGTTAACCACACATTTTTTTCATTACATACACGAACTACCAGCTACGGAAGTCACACAAAGTTAACTTGGCAACACTGAGCAAACCACTCTATTTTGTTGGTAATAGTCTGGAATTACCAATGATACGGGTTTTAACTTTATCTTTTATTGGATGTATCGCTATCTTATCCTTAGTTCATTAACTCAACTACCCATGTTTCCTATCTTTGTCCGCGCTTCCTGCGCGCTGCACGACTGCACCTCGTCGATAAACTAATGACAGTGTTTTTAATAAACGATTGGAAAATTCTTCATTTCTGTTTAAAACATTATCTTTTACTTAAACATTATCTACCTTTCAGTGAAGTTCTATCTTTCTGGAATATAAGAATATTTACCAAATGTCAAATCATAAGACAAAACGCATCACTTATTGCATCGATGATGATTATTTCCTTTACCCTAATAAAACTATTTGTCTAAGTACACAGTAGTAATAGGAAGTCTAGTCATAAAACTGTTCATCTAAACGCCTCATCTCTCGAGTGTCTAACTCCTAATAAACATAAAACTATGTAAGTAACTAAATATTCCCACAAGTTCTAAAGCCGGGGGCACACCGAAGTATTCACTGAATACTGATTAGACGAAATTATTCCATTACTTCAGGTGCCATGATTGAAAAATTCATAAATAAAAATCCGATGCATTTCTATAAAAATCAAGACATCTCCGATCCAAGTTAAATAACTGATCACCGGCAGAATACGTGAGTGGCATGCAATTTGCAAATAATCACCAAGTATATTTTCTACATTAATTAACCTCTTGCAAAAAAGTCTAAAAATTGCACTTTAGATTTTATTAATTTTGCTTAAAGTAAAACAGTGCAAACCTGGAAGATATTTAAAAACATTGACAATAGAAAATTAAACGGAAAAGTATTATGTAATAAAAATCTAGTTGTACTAACAATACTACTTCCGGTAAACTATTCTAAATTACGTTACAAACACTCATTATAATTTCATACGTTAAACGTGTTCCTTAACTTTTGGACAGTTTTAGCTCGTAATCGCTTCCTCATAATGAAATTAACAATTTGGCAGAAACGAAAGCAAAGGTCGATAGGTTGGCTGGCGCAACGGGCGGCGGGCTAGCCCACTAATCGATCGCTGTCTGTGTGCACACAACTTGCTGGCTGCTGCACTTGCCCGTCATCCCTCCCGCTCCTACCTCCGCCGGCCCCGTATGCCCGTCCCGCTCGCTCCGGTCCCTAACCACCCGGTAGTCGCCTGCCTCCCGTGTCCTCCCGTATTTAGACATCGCACTATCTAATTTATGTTTTAAATTGTGCGCTTTTAAAGCCCCCATTGGAGCATATCGTTATGAGGGATACCGGTAATGTGACGGCTGAACTAAGTTGGACGTCGGAAATTGCGCTGGGATATTTCACAATTAGGGTAATCTAGCGCTAATGAAGTTATAGTTTATGTGTATTGGTTTGTGTACGGTTATCTACTTTCAATTGTTGGGGGACCTTGGCACTCCGAGACCGGCTCGGGAGCCGCCGCTGGCATTTGCTGCGTGCGCCCGCGCCGCTTACATAACCCACCTGCCATATCGGGCTGCACCTCGCTCGCTCGCCCATTCTATGAATTACTTATAGGTCGTAGACCTTATCCATTATTAAATTCAGCCTGGCACACGATACTGTATCAATGATCAGATTTTCTTGACACGACCGCCTTACTGGTAATTTATTGGAAATTAGTTTCTTGTTTCGCAGTTGCACAATTGCCGATCGGTATCTAACACAAAATAATAATGTCGAAGCGTGATTTGAAACGAAATTACCAGAACAAGAAATCGGCGACACGATAGGTTGTCAATTTTTTAAGTACTTAAGTATTTATTTTAGGTTATGCCACAGAATAGATAATATTAGTACAAGTAGTTATGCGCTAAACCTAGTATGTATTTTAGTATATCTAATATCTATAGCATGTAAAATTGATTGGTGCTCTCACTAAAATAGCACAAAATATAGAAAATGTAGAGACGATAAAACTTCCCACTATCTCGGAAATCTCCGCTTTATTTTACACCGGGCGTAAGTACAGTCGAGTTTACTTCGTTTTCGGTGTTTTTGTCTTACAAACCTTTCACACTGTATAAGAGACCTGTAAACACTTTTCTCAACGACTGCCCGATGAAATCTTAAACCTTCACGCCTCATCTTGTTAGACTGAATTGCTTCATATCACTTCTAAAGAATTTTAAAGAGCGTAAAGAAAATTTTCAGGCGATTATGATGATATTTTTGAACATTGCCTGGAAATTTCTTTTTAAGAACTTTTACGGTTAAATTTTCTAAAGTTTTAATAACATTATGAGTGCTAGTAATGCTATTAAATATTTAGGTACCAGTGTACCCAGGACCTAAACAGAAATGAGTACAAAGTGAGCATTATATTATTTCAGCATCGATTTACATGAAATACCTGTCGTACTTAGGAATAGTTGTATCACTAACTAGCGCTAATTAGGAGTACCTGCCATTAAAACAGGTATGAAATTAGTAGATTGCGATCTACAGAGCTCGACTCGCCCACCTCTAGTAGTATAATAAATTACAGACTCCCAGTAACACCGGGATTAGGACCGTTAAGCGCCCGTTACGAGTACATGTCTCCTCTCTGTTACAAAATAAAGGATACTGTAGGTCCTATCTGATGTTTAATCCATTATTATTTATATTTAGAACTAACCTGCTTTATGAACCTCTTTGATAAAAATGCAAATTTTATGCTTTAAAATACATACCTACCATAGATCTATGTAAAAACAGAACTCTCTGTCAGGTTTGTCAGCAGGCTCTTTTAGTGGGAGCGTCTTTGGATTTCAGCTTACAGCTTTAACTCTATAATCTATATCCATGAATTTCGCCCTTACATTCTGAAGATCGTCATCCAATCTCTACTATTATTTAAAACGCTATGCAAATATTTGCTAAGGCGGACGTAATACCAGTTGATCTTTGATTCTAGAATCTATCTTCCTAATGATATTGATAAACATCATAATCCGAAGTCTGTGCAGCTTACATTTAACTAATACAACTACGGTCGATTGAGCCATTACTATTGCAGAATCGGAATTCGTGTAGGTTTATTGTTCGTGCCAAACTATCACTAGTGTCGTTAACCCGTTTCTATTTAATTTTTTTAAACGACAGTGAATATATAATTCTAACAATCTGGCGCCAATTTGAATAATGTAAATGAATAATTCCCAACCCAGATCTGGCTAATCATGTTCTTGACGACGCTAATTAGACAATTAGCGACTTACAATAGTCGTAATTATTTTTTTTATCACGATATTATTTTAATTGTTGAATAATTTACATATTGTTTATACAGTCTGCATGGTATATTATGCATATAAATACTATGAATGTACGTAGTACTTATTGTGTCTGTCTCTGTCACTTCTGCTCGTTTTACCCTCCGCGATTCACGCTCATCCGATTTTGATGAATTCCAGCATGGAAATGGAGTCCCGGGAAGAATATAAGATTTTATTCTGATAGATTAGGTTCCAGCGCGATAAGTGAATTTCGTCACAACGAACTACGAAGATGTGGGCACAGGCTCAAGCTGCGAGATGATTTAAGCTAGTGCTTGGAACTTGCATTACCGCCGATATGATCAACACGGTCGCCGGTTACCGTAAAATTTTACTGCAAATCGGCTCGATGTCATCGGTGCTTAAGGCGAGGATCAACGCCAATTTGTTATTCCGTGACTCCCAGTTTACCTAGTTCCTATATAATAACGAAATGTAAAAAAATATGAGATATAAAGCACAATATTTAAAAGACGTTTAACCATAAACATTTTTATAAAACGTAATACTTTGGCTGTAATTAATTTACAAACTCACCTCCGAAAAAAATCTAATTCATCGAAATATAGGTATTAACTAGGATAATTATACATTTTATTTGAATAAATTGTTAGTAAATCTATATTAAAATATCTTTAACCGAATAATTTTGTTTCTTAATATTTATTTCCAAAGATATTTTAAAAAACCGGCCAAGTGCGAGTCGGACTCGCGCACCGAGGGTTCCGTACAAACCTGCAAGGTTTACAAAGTTCGTTCATTACGACAATCGAGTCATAACTATGGTATTTTTGGCAATTAGATCTAAGTATTTGGTATGAATTTCAACTTGATAGCTCTACGCGTTCATGAGGAAAAAAGTAATAAGTTTATATTTATTAAAAAATATATATTTTGTAATGTAACTAAAAATTTAAGGTTTTCGGAATTTTTCCTTTATGTGTGCTTCATGCCAAATTTCAAGATTCTAGGTCGACTGGAAGTACCCTTTAGGTTTTGATTCCCTTGCGAGTACTTGCGAGTTTCAAAATATGCAGCTTAAATTGCTGTTTCTTTTGATTGCGTTGACATAGAAGTTTGATTTTGTTACAGCTTAAAGGTATTATAGACCTGAGTATTTGGTATGAATTTCAATTTAATACCTCTACGCGTTTATGAGGAAAGGGGTAGTAAGTTTAAAATTATTAAAAAAAAAAATATTATGTGATGTAACTAAAAATTTATGGTTTTCGTAATTTTTCCTTTATCTATGCTATAAGACGTTGCTTCGTACCAAATTTCAAGATTCTGAGTTCACGGAAAGCACCCTGTAGGTTTTGATTCCCTTGCAAGTGTCGAAAATTTGCGGCATAAACGGCTGTATCTTTTGATTGCGTTGGCTTAGAAGTTTGATTTTTTCACAGCTTCAAGGGACAGTAGACCTGAGTAATTGATATAAATTTCAGCTTCATACCTCCACGCGTTCCTGAGAAAAAGGGTCTTGACAGACGGACGGACGGACAGACGGACAACAAAGTGATCCTATAAGGGTTCCGTTTTTTCCTTTTGAGGTACGGAACCCTAAAAAATATGTTAAATAGAGAAGATCCGCCCCTAGTAACTACAGTTTTATGCTAAGCTAAAATGAATCTTATTGCGATGCGTATACGCTTGGTCTTTGGTTGTGTGCAAGGTTATCGTTTTGGATTGAGATTGATCCCTGCCTTAAGTTATGTTGGTATAAAGTTGTATGAAAACGTCCATACTGATATTAATAGAAATAATTATCGGTTTACCAGAATCTGATGACAAAAAGTGAGAAAAAAAATTATTGACTCTAGCAATACCCGGGGTAATTAGAATAAAACATTTTGATCGTTTTTTTTTTCCTTATAGCGGCTGATTCTGTGTGTGATAAATGCAAATATAACAAAAAATACATCCAATGATCAAGGATATTTTTTGAAAATCTACCATCAGCCATTCAGATCCTGGTAGACCTGTACTTTTGATTAATTTTGGTATAGACTAATCACTAACACTAGCAGAGAGGAGACTAAGATCTTACCACAAAAGATCTAAACATCTATTGAACAGTTGTTTTGAGACCATTTTGTACTGAATTTTTCTCTAATTAACTGTTCAACAGGTGTTGTAGTAAGACCGTTTAAGTCTGTCGGGAAAGGATTTAAAGATTATGATAATTCTATCACGGAAATATACGCAGTTCTTACGCGATAAAGAGATAAAGCGCATCTTGCATTAAATAGTACAGTATCGTATAAGTTAGTTTTCGCTTAGAAATTGTAATGGCGAAGGAAGGTTTAACCCACCTTTGTAATTACCGAGGCTGTTCGAACAGCAATAGATCTTATCGGGTCCATGAACCAGCTGCGATAGTGTTGTTACATAACACTCCGGTCAGTGACCTATAGATAAATATGTACAATACATGAATAGAACCGTGACTCAAAATGTGGCGATTTCAAAATTCAGGATATGGCACGCCGCACGGGCAATATAATATTATGACAGAAAAGTCTTCATACAATTAAGTTATGCTATCTTACTACGTCAATAATATACTCGCAATATCACAAGTGTTAAAAATAGTCAAAATAGCCGCATAAACCCCAAAAATCCATGTCGCTTCGACATGCCGTTTCCATTACATGCCTTAATATTTTTAAGTCATTCTCTTCCTTAGTTTAAACTGTAAATGTAAAATAAATACTTTTTTCATTTTTTTTTTCATTTTTCATTAATGCTTGTATTTCCCTTTCTTCTTAAAGTCCTAAGCTAAAGCAACGATATCAAAATAAAACGTAACTAATCAGATATCAAAACACACTTAACACCACTTAATACTTTAGTCACGGCTAGCGATACTTCAATCAGAATAACTAATAAGATCACAGTTGATACTTCACAAGCCAATTACTCTATGATTGCTCTCATAACAGGGTCGTATTTTAATGTCATATAAAATATACGACATGGTATATAATATGTTAACGCATGTGTAATTTGTATTGGTTTGTATATATTATTTATTACCTTATATGTAATAAGACCGGATGCATGTGATAAGTAGAGCTCATTTGGATTATGGCGTAGAATGTAGATTAACGGACTTCTTAGCCTTGAATGTTATTAGAAATTAGCACTTGATCCTTATCCTTTATTAATGTTAATGTTACAAAGGTGTTTGCCTATCTATCTGTCAGGTTACCTTTCCCTAAAAATTAAAAATGAAATTCTGAGAGACATAGTCCCGGGAAAGGACATAGCATAGTTTTCTTTTGCAGCAAAATGTACGATTCCTGTGCCATAAACTTGCAATAACCAGCTAACAGCCGACAAATTAGTATCGAAACAAACTAGGCTGAATTACGCCGGCGTAAATTCCGCCGCGTTTACGCCGCGTTTCAGACACATGTGTTTGAAACTTCATACAAAATACGGGCGGAACGCGAGGGGTGACCCGTGAGTCGTGACACACTATTCCATCGCGTTCCGTTCGTATTTTGTATGAAATTTTGTAACGCGGCGTAAATGCGGCGAAATTTACGCCGGCGTGATTCAGCCTATTGTGTTAAGACACAAAGTGAATAGTGAATGCCAACGTATGTAAGACCCAGTAAATAATGACAGCTGAATACATAATGTCAGTAATTTTTAAGCGTTTATATTTGTCAACGTTATTTTTATTGAACCTTGTTAGTTGTTAGTATGTATGCTATGCCATGTTAAACCATAATTCGAGAAGTCTACAAATAGAGTTTATAAGAAGTTTACGCTTAATTGGACACTGTACAGACATTAGGAGGCAAATAATAATTCTAAACGCCATCGCTTCCATTGACTGAGGGGCGCACTAAGGTGCCCAGAGTCAGACTCAAGTTGATGCCATTAAAATTCAAAGACCAAAGGCTTTATCTCCATCCGGAGCAAAATCGGTTTGGGCGTTAAGAGGTAACAGACAGACACACTTTCGAGTTTATAATATTAGTATGGATTAAAACGTATGTAACATATATTAGGTACTAGCGACCCGCCCCGGCGTCGCACGGGAATAAAATATATAGCCACTGAAAAAATGATTAAAATCGATAGCCCATCACGATCCTTCATGTGGTCTACTTCTTATCTCCAAATAACATTGCTCCAGTAGTTCGTTAAATCCTCTCAAATAATTTTCTACATTCTCCTATTAATCTTAGCATGATAAAATATAGCTTATAGCCTTTCTCAATAAATGGGCTATCTAACACTGAAATAATTTTTCAAATCGGACCAGTAGTTCCTGAGATAAGCGCGTTCAAGTTAGCCCTTTCAAATAATTTCCCCCGTTTTTTCCACATTTTCCTCTATTTCTTCGCTTCTATTAATCTTAGCGTGATAAAGTATAGCCTACTCGTATAACCTTCCTCGATAAATGGGCTATCTAACACTGAAAGAATCATCAAAATCCGTTGCGTAGTTTTAAAGATTAAAGGAAACAAAGGGACATGAGGGAAAAAAAGTGACTTCATTTTATAATAAGTATGGATTTGACGAAATTCTACAAATTAATCTGATTAATTGAAATTAACTCAGAAAATTACTTGTCTCGATATGGCAATGCCGAATTCGCGTGGAAACCTAGTAAATACGTCCTATTTAGTATTTACTACAGCATTCTGTGTTGTATTTATAGTGTAGTTGCCTTGACGCGGCCATTATCCTCTGCGATAGTATGACTATGTTATCGCTGTATACGTATCAACACTTGCATATTATGTAGTTTCATATTAGTAGTAGCAGAATGTGTACAAGTGGTGTTAGGTGGAGTAGAGCAGTTGAAATCCATACTTCCATAACTAATCCATACTAATATTATAAATGCGAAAGTGCCTGTCTGTCTGTCTGTTACCTCTTCACGCCCAAACCGCTGAACCGATTTCGCTGAAATTTGGTATGGAGATACTTTGAGATCCGGGAAAGGACATGGGATACTTTTTATTCCGGAAAAATATACGGTTCCCGCGCGATAAACGAATTTTGGCGCTACGGAGTTGCGGGCATGATCTAGTAATCCATACTTTTATTTATTTAAAACGAAAGTTCGTTTATACTTGAACCTGAGTTGAACCACTAAACCAATTAAGATGTTTGCTTCAATTATATTTTGGTTACCGGAAAAACACATCAGATTTTGACCACCAAGTTCTTACGCATTTCTGCTTTTAGGCAGAGATCAATCTCAATCCAAAACGATAACCTTGCACACTACCAAAGACGAAGCGTATACGCATCGCAATAAGATTCATTTTAGCTTAGCATAAAACTGTAGTTACTAGGGGCGGATCTTCTCTATTTTTCATGTTTTTTTTTTAAATATCTTTGGAAATAAATATCAAGAAACAAAATTAGTCGGTTAAAGATATTTTAACATAGATTTACTTACAATTTATTCAAATAAAATGTATAATTATCCTAGTTAATACCTATATTTCGATGAATTAGATTTCGGAATAACAAATTGGCGTTGATCCTCGCCTTAAGTATGTAACATTGTTCTGATGTACTATACTTTAAGCAGAAATGCCACAATCCTTCTACCTAGAAGGTTTTTGCATACTCTAGACTTCGCAGCCCGCAGCTCTCTGAGAATTGTAGAGCATACGAAACAAATAATATTTTATTAAGTACATAAAAACACTCTTAAGACAATACTTTTGACACAGTGGGGTAATTTTATCGTAAATACATATAATAAACAACAAATATCTAATCGCTGAAGCGTGCCTATATTCGAGATTAGATAGGCGTATGCATTAAACATTACACATGCAATAAAATTTGCAACAAAAACAAAACACTTAGGTGCGTTTAAAAATGTATTCCTTAAAAGGTAGGGGATTTAAAACCGCACCTTTTAAGCCGCTATAACCGTTTTTGTGATGGCATTTACATTTTCCATACTCTACCTTTACCCTAATATCGTTCTCATTGCTGCAGTATTTTAGTGCACGATGAAAAATACGAAGGAAAACAGTATGTATCTCCGTCCTTATCACATAAATAGAGATTTACGAGAAAGAAAATGTCGTTTAGATAGAACTTTTGTATCTAGCGGGCGCATAGTCTAAATTGAATTAATCTCACCAATAACGATCGATGGTTGGTAAGTTCATTCTAATGTTCCACCAGTATTTGTTTCCTAATTGTCAAGGAAACGATAACGCGCGGGTGTGCTTGTGTTAGCTTAACGATAGCTTATCACTACACAACGTGTTCGAAGACGGTTCTAGAAGTTCCTGCATTCAATACACCAATACATTCTGGTATTATTGTACTAGAAAACGTAAGGAAATGTGGAAATAGGTGCAATTTACGCTAGTAATGAGGTAGCCTATAAATATGAAATTAATGATTAACAGATGGAGACTCCTAATTTTGTTGTCGGTAAAGTTATAGAAGACAAATACAAACATCTATTCATAGTTTTTAAAAATAGAGAGATAGAATAAAGAATAATAGTGGTAACTTGTAACCAGAAGATCAACAACTAGAATAATTAATGCAAGTTTGTTTTAATTCAGAAATTAAACTATTTTCAGTTCCATGTTGAAGAAGTTCTGTTTATGTTTGTGAAAAGTTTATCTGAACATTTGTATCTTGAATGATTTGTCACATGCATTTTATCTGTTAAAACGATAAGTGCATAACTGCACTAAAGATATAATCTTTGATATCAGTATACAAATAGATAACCTAAATCTGAAGTACACCGCCATAATATATGACGAATGACGATACATAATAATAGTATTTGTATACTGTTCATGTAAGACCAAAATGTTTGAGTTCCTATGTAGTTCTAGTTACTGTCTATGTTTTGAACAATGATTTATTGTATGAAATCGTGTAGGGTACTAAATACTAAACAAACATATTTGATCAAAGAATCAAACAGTGTAACTTGTACTCCAGAGTATGATAACAATATGCTTAATTGGACTATTTGATAATCTAAAATCTAAATATTCATGTTAGGTTATTTAGAGGGTGCTAAAGACTCTATGTTCTTATTGAAATCTGTTATAATGCTTTAACGGTTATCATAAAATAAATCTTTACCTACGCAACGAAAATACAACTCTATTTGCCAGCAGTTGGTCAAGACAGGGCGAAATTAGCAAAGCAAATTGGAATAATTCCCGCGCAGACCACTTAACAATTTATTAAATTAACAAAGTCTGTCGCAAATGTAAATGCTTGAAAACGCTTATGACAGTCGGTGAATGGATTTATAGAATTACATCTGACCCTAGGGCCCGAGTTGTTTATTCTGAGCGTGATTCAGCCGCGAGCCACGTAAATTGCAAACATCGCCTGTGAGTTGCGACACTGGACGAAATGTATGCAGAACTAAACATTGTTACTGGAACGGCGTGAGGCGAGAGTTCGATAGTATGCTAGTTTGATTTAGAATCCTTACTAGAAGCCTAACTGGGAGTGCAAGCTAAGGTATTTAGTATTTACTATTTGTAGCAACTAGCATATTAACGACTTGCAGATTCTGTGAGAAGGAGAATGAAACACCTATTCACCTTCTCCTCGACTGTCCTGCTCTACTACAGAGCAGGAACAGACACACCACTCATCCACAGATGAAATCCAAGCCCAACCATAATATCGTTCAATTTATGAGCAGTATTGGGTTGGGGATGATACTCTAGTGCGAAGGAGTCACAATAGATCCTCATGGGTCGCAGCGACGTCAGGGCTACAGCGACCTGCCTTCTATAAAAATAAAAATGCCAGTTTGATGCCTTACTTATTCAGAGCGATTTCACGTAATAGATGCGGCTTTTCTATTGGCCCATGATGAAACAAAGCGAGGGACGACGAACGCGTAGAGTGGTATATATTTTGTCCATGATTGGAGGTGATCGTCGCTTTCAATAAGCATAGGAATCATGGTTGTTCATGGTTACAGCAGACCACGCATCTTCTTCACGTCAAAACTTTAAGCTTAAGTCTTGGCCACATTACAGCACGATAGGGTTCTTGTATTCAAAATTTTAATTTACTCTACTTACAAAATAGTTTTAACTAAAAATATTCTCAGTATTTATATTGAGAATATTTTTAGTAAAGTTCTAGAACTAGATTTTAAATTTATGTCATCTAAATCTGGCGATTAGCTCTAATCTAAAATTCAACAACCCACTTCGTATTTCCAACTAATTGGTTGTTAAAATTAATGTTTCCGAAAAAACTAATCTTTAAACCGGTTAGTAACTGTGAGAAAGTACTAAACGTATTAATAATTATGTTACACGATTAATAACAATTAACACGTAAAATTATGACAGATCCGAATGTAATCAATGTCAATGACTGACTTGTCTGTCCGACTGTCTATCTATTATATAATAAATATATATATTCATGATTAAACGACTTAACCGATTTAAATGAAATGTAGTTTGTAGATACTTTGAGAGGAGGAACAAGACGTAGGGATAGTGTTTGTTTCCAAAAACTGTAAACTGGGCGATAAACGAATTTTGGCGCAACCGAGTTGCGGTCGTCATCCAGTCAATGTGTGTTCAAGATGAAAATACTAGTGTTCAAGCTAAAAGTAGTTAGCGCATCCAGTAAGTTCATCCATGGTCGGCAGCGCAGTGTGAAGTGGCTTTTGAATCTGCCTTTTTGTGAGGCTGTTTTGTGAAAACTTTACCTTTGACTCGTACATACCTACAAGGGGTGAAATTCACTAACTCGTCACGCAAGTGTCGAAGTGTCACTTGTGACGAGAGGTGTCACGTTTTGTGTAAAAATGTCACGCTCATGTTTTGGTGCAATTTCAATTCATTTTCATGAAAAGTGTCTCAATATTTTTAACAAAATATAAATTGTACGAAATAAAAAAGTCAACTCATTGCATTTAAAGGCGATAAGTTGATACTTGATCTCTTTTCCCTCTAGCCATGATATGGATATGGTTTTTTTTATTTAAATATTATTTAAATAAAAAAAAAACCTAAGTTTATTTCATGATTTTTTATTACGATATCGTTCAGTGTTTACGATCATTGAGGACATTTCATGAAAAATAGTTTGTTGGGAACCGGTGTCTAAGCAGTTCATATTTCTACAGAAAGATTCACAAAAGTGGCATACCGCATAGCCCAGATCATTGCAATTTGTAATTTACACTTCCAATCAATAGGTACCTCTAACTGTATCTTTGGTTGTAGTAAATAATGTTCGAATTGAGCCACACAGCACACTGTATCCGTATTTTTTGCTCTAGTAAATAAAGTTCAAATTTCAATAGCACCGCAGCGCTGCGTCTCGTCTGTGAACTGCCTATTATTCAATGCAATAATGTCGTTATCAGTATTATTTTCGCGCAGATAAATCTTTATTTGTGAGCAACAACAGATAACACAGAGGTGACTCGAGTGCAGGGTTATCGTAGTGCATGTATCGGTGTATGGTGATAGTGTAATCATATTTATTTTTCAACTTAAATTACTGTTATTGTGTTGCCAACTTAGTTTATATTTTATGCCAGTAGTGCTGTGCTTTTTGTGCCAGCAACGCTGTTTTTTGTGCCAGCAGCGCTGTGCTTTTCGTGCCAGCAGCGCTGTGCTTTTTGTGCCAGCAGCGCTGTGCTTTTTGTGTCAGCAGCGCTGTGCTTTTCGTGCCAGCAGCACTGTGTTTGTATATCAGCAGCTCTGTGCTTATATGTCAGCAACTCGCAAAAAAATCAAAGGTTGCGTATTATGAGTAATGAGTTAATGACTACCCAATAAAAAAAAACTTTCCCGACGTCGCTTTATTGTTTAACAAGATGACGTCCGCAACTCCGTTTATCGCGCGAGAACCGTACATTTTACGGGATAAAAAAACTCCGGGAATCAAGGTATCGCCATACCAAATTTCAGCAAAATCGATTCAGCGGTTTGGGCGTGAAAAGGTAACAAACGGACTTTCGCATTTATAATATTAAGTGGGATTTGTGCCAAAATAAGTCCAATAGATTTGGAGTTTATTCAATCCAAATGTTTCTTTCCTTAATTTTCAAATATTATAATGAATTAATGAACTCTGTGTAGAGTCTATTGTGACCGTTATTTAAAAATCTACTGCCCTTAATTAATAGCGACGATCAACAAAAACTAACAAGCGTTTCGTAAACCTACATACAAAAGCAAAAACATGTTAAGATTTTAAATTGGCCATAGAATTCTATAAATACAAATTTAATTCGGACACAAAGATTTATTTATATCAATAAAAACGCTGCGCTGTTGGTTATTTTCGCATCGAATCTTTTCATGTTATTTTCATCGGTTTAAAGGTATTTATGTTATGTTCGAATTTCTGTTCCACGTTTCTTATTGTAGGAAGAAATGAAATCGCAGATTGGAAAGGAGTTCCTGTAGCAAATCTAGAAAGAACAAGTAGTAGAGTTGATTTAAAAGCTGTTCAATACATCGTTATAGCGTAAAATGGCTATTTATGTCCTAGAATTTTCATACAACAATAATTTATTTCTTGCGCGAATTTAATTTAAATATTTATCTCTGGTTTAAATGCGAGCAAATTATTACTAGACAGATTTATCGTTCTACACGTCAAATGCTCCCATTTATTTTTGGATTTGTATCGCATTCGAATATTTAAAATGAAAATTGCATTAAAGATTTTAGACCACTCTGATTCCCCTTTCAAAAAGCTTACATTAAGCATTCAAAAGGTGAATTTATGGTATAAAAATACATAATATTATGCGATAAAGTCTTAGTTTTGAAGAAAAAAATAAATAAATCGGTATTCCTGTTTTTGAAGCACATCGATTCGACTAACCTTTTTGTTTTGTTTTTTCTTTTTTTAAATCTCAATCTTTGTGTAAACAGCAAAAATTTTAATAATTCCGTTCCTCAAAATTTAAGTGGAGGTAAAATGATATTGTAGACAAATTAAATCTTTAGTCTGTATTCAATTTGATTCAGCGTTCAGAACGAGATTATTGCATTTGAGTCGGATCAAATAGCAGATATTGAGCCAATTAATTCAGAACCGAGACCTATCCAGTGTTTATCTTACCAAATAGATTACCTTCAGCGTTTCAAGTATTTCGTTTTAAATTTGGGAGATATCTTCAATTTATTGACTTAAATTGGCTAGACTTTTTAATCATTAGTCCTATAAAGATGTGTTATTTTTGCCTAGAAGATTATGACTTTTTAAAGGAATTTTATCTTTTTAATAGCGTTGTGAATTATATTATAAGACGTCGTGTTCTTATAAATACTCAAAAAGAATACATAGTAGTTTTTATTTCTAGTTGCTTATCATATCTTTGCTATATCACATAATATTAAGTTCCATCAAGGAAATTGATTCCTATGCAGTTGATAGACCAACGTTATTTGGTCGAATATGTCAATTCAATGTTAATTGCACAATAGACATAACTACCAGTAGCCGTAGCACGGCGACCAGTAGAAATGCGAAAGTATAGACAAACTGCGGAGATAAACTTTATGACAGACTGTAGTATATGTCATAAAGTAGGAATTTTTAGGACTATAGTCTGTCATAAAGTGGCATTTTAATTGAATTTTTCGGAACGAAAAAAGATCGGAAAGACATCTTAAGTTTATCTCTACAGTTTGTAACTATAGTCTGTCATAAAGTGGCATTTTAATTGAATTTTTCGGAACGAAAAAAGATCGGAACCGCACCTTAAGTTTATCTCCGCAGTTTGTCTATACTTTCGCATTTCCACTGGTCGCCGTGCTAGGGCTACAGTAGTTCGACTGCAAAGAAACGGACGGGTTTCAATATCTGTCAAATTCGTCGGGTTTCACTAGGATTATGAACGGAATGTGCCTCGCACTGGCTGATATAATTTATTTTTGAATATTTAAAATAAAGATTTCAAAATTGGATTCTGACAATTTTAATCGCATGTGCCAAAACACAAACAACAATACGACCAAAGAGGAACACGTCCAGCGAATATGTCATAGTTTTAAATTCGTAGGTAACAAGTCAACAACCCTAGCGACGATTTTCGTCATAATACGAAAATCGTCGCTAGGGTTGAAACTAATACTACTGTACTGATATAGAACTGATGTTGAAATTTAAAAATTTCAACATCAGTTCTAAGTCGGCATACTCTATAATTCTGTCTACTCCGTTAACCCGGCGTGAGTGAGGTCGGGTATGTCATACCCGGCGGTTTATAAAACCCTTAATATTTCTCAACTGTGCGATTTCTGGAACTTGGTTGGCATAGTAGCTGGAGTGGATGGTATGAGGAGTGATTTTAAGCGACAATGACAATATTGCGCCGTTGGCGATGTAAGCTACAAGTGCGCAAACGCATTGCGGGTATGTCATAAGCATAACTCATACCCGACCTCATAGTCGGTGTCACTATTTTAAATTCCGGTTATTTTTTGATTTGATACATTTAACAACAACGTTTCTTTACTTTTTGGTTTGTAAATTCTACAATATCATATTGTTTGTTAATTAGGCTTGTCCTTTGTCATGTTAATTGATTTTACATTCAGTTTTAAAGCTATATTCCACTAGATAACGCCTGCAAGTCTGTTGTGCCAAAATTCGTTTATAGCGCGGGAACCGTACCTATTTCTAGAATGAAAACTATCATATTATGTCCCTTCCTGGGGTACAAAGTATCTCCATATCAAATTTCAGCAGGTTTGGCTGAAATTAAGTTCAGTAGTTTGGGCGTGAAGAGGTAACTGACAGACAGACAAACTGACAGATACTTTCGTATTTGCAATATTAGTATGAGTAGGAGAGATATTTATTGTTTAATTTTAATTACAATGTTGATTTCAATTTGTCAAATTTTTATATTTTCAGTCTAAGTTCCTAAATATAGTTGATTGGTGTGTAAAAATACTACTTTGCACTAATAGCAACAAAGATATATTTTTATAATTGGACGTGGTTGTTTTTGTTGTAATAATTTATATGTTTCATGTTAATTAATTATTACAGTGATAAGCATTATTCTACATTGATTTAAAGTTATTGAAATCGACAGTTCAATATTCGGGTATGTCATACCCACCTCATAGCTGGTGTAAAAAAATTTCACCTCATTCACGCCGGGTTAATTGTGATCTGTCGGCTGTGTTTGACGTAACGCAACCAAACTACTTAGGTCCCCGATATGCATAGGAATCAACTTCTCTGATAGTACATATTAATATAAAAACTTATCTTTCGTTCCCATTGGGCTTTCCTGGTGCTCCAACAGCTAACTTTCAAGTTACTACTTTTATCACAAGTTACAACTCAAAACGCAAGCCGATATAAGTACATATTACATAAAGGTATTTCTTAAGCGGTTTATCGTAGGTAAATAGTGGTATTGACACAGCTGAAGCGCACAGTACACGTGGTCTCACATTGCATATCTGTTAAAAATACACCCCAAGACGCTCTCAACGAGTATTCAAATTTACAAATCGGATAACTCGTTAGTTTGTTTTGTATTTGAATATTTGCATAATTGACTCGATTCAAGGACGGCGCCAATGCGGTGATATTTATGCAGTTATACTGTTTTGTACCTATTGTGAATCGTGACTCAACGTGACAAATATTTGTAGGTCGCCTTTTTATAGCTTGAAAATATATTATTTTATTTTGCAATCGAAGTAAACACATAATAAACTCGTTTAAACCATAACACAAAATATTATATACGGTAGCGTTACTAAAATAAGTTCTTGACATCATCGTGCTACTAGTTCTACTCACTCGCGAAGTGATAGAGCGTTTGTAGTACTTATTTTGCTACTGAAAGAGTAAAGATGTATACAGTATACATCTTTACTCTTTCAGTAAGTATTATAGAAGAGAGCGAGGCCGGCAACGCACCTGCAGCTCTTCTGATGTTGTGAGTGTCCATGGGCGACGGAAGTTGCTTTCCATCAGGTGACCCGTTTGCTCGTTTGCTCTCTTATTTCATAAAAAAAAGTATAAGTCTTGTATAAATATGGTCTACCAGTGCAGAAGACTGGTTTATCTTCAAAGGAAAGTTCTAGCTTCTCTGAGGGTATCTTCTTATATATAAAAATGGATTTTCAAATGTGTTAGTCGCGCTAAAACTCGAAAACGGCTGAACGAATTGGGCTGATTTTATTCTTAAAATATTCGTAGGGAAGGTTTTAAAGTGACACGAAGTTCACCGGGACAGCTAGTATATTATATTTGTGAGGATAAGGAAAAGAACGGTCTTCAAAATGCAAGAGAAAATCATGTTATATGAATCACACTAGTACTTACCGCTGTATTTATTTATGTTTTATATAACGTGTCCGCAGAAGTAACTGTCATTACTCACGCTCTCCTTGACCTACACCAATCACACATTATGTATGTATTATTTTATGTAGGTATTATTTTACGCCGCGACAATGCATGTACTGTGTAATGTTAACGTCAACCCACCTACTGTTAAATCGTCACATACAAAATTATTGTTTATGGAAACTACTCTATCAGTTAGACGACTAAAAATTTTGTGTAGAGAATACTATTAAGGCCGTCCCCCGAGCAAACGACCATACATTTGCCGCGTTGCCGAGATCGCACCAAAACCCTATTTTTTTACTTATCTTAGTTCAAAATTGTCCTAAAAAAAATTTAAAACGGGGAATATGTAGTTTATGATATTGTCGATATATTGGCGTGTGTTTAAAATAAAAGTAATTTGTAAATCCTAAGGAGATGCTGAATATATGCTTGATTTTTAATAAATTGTTTTTACCTTGGAAGCTGATATTAACATGAGTATAATAAACAAAAATAGAAAATTTAAAACGAGGAAAGGAATGTTGATATACTGAAGATTATTGATGTATTTTTATTATACCTTTGTAGCTTTCAAATTATGAGTTTATAAGGCTTGATATACGATAATTAACGTTATCTCCGATAGGAACGCCCTTAACCTATCAAGCTCCATAAAAACACCGGTGATCGCGACAACAATGGGCGTTTGCACACTGCACGATAACGACACGACACAACAGAATAGAGAGCCACCGCACATATTATTATACAATTTCAAGTTGGCCGACTATCGTACAAACTGATTATCGTACTAATTCTAATATTCTGTCACTTATTATTGAATGCACCCTTTTTTTTTTTTTGATGTCGCAGGGGAAACCCATCATGGGTGCCCCGGGTTGGGTGACCCGGGGGTATGTGAGACTCCTACTCACTAAAACCACCTGCGGTTCGCCTTCAGCCGTATAAGGAGGGATATCCCGGATCTAACAAGCACGGGACATCATTATTGAATGCACCCAAAATATTCTCCTTTATTTTCGCCTTCGTTTTATTAGTGCCACAATAAAGCGTGCTTTTTACGCATTTTAACACGCACGTCGCTAGGCTAGCAACACCATTGCCAACTAAATCTTAAAAGTCTGCGGCTGGCAGCGTACACGATGAAGTTGTCCAATTAAATTGTGACACTACGCAATTTAGTTTGTACTTTGTACGATAGTCGGCCAACTTGAAAATGTATTGTATGTGCGGTGGCCCTTACGAGTATCTAGTCTGTGGTATCGTGTCGTGTCGTTACCGTCGCAGTGTGAAAACACCCAATAGAATAACAATAGATTTCCAAGAATCCACGATCGAAGGATTAAATTGATAATTTATTGTTTATACTATTTTATGTTGTTACTTGTTATTCATTATTAAGCACAACTTTGTTAGCTGTCTCACTGACATTATTAATTCCTCACGTTTGCTGTTGAACCGGTATTGATGGAGCTTGAAGCTACACTGAGTAGCGGTAAAGGACTAACAAAATGTACAGTTCCCACGCAATAAAGTATGAACGGACGAAGCTGAGGGAAAATCTAGTTTAAATACTCTACCATAATATAGTCGGAATCTTGAATTTCTAAAACTCAATTCTTAATTAGTGACAAACCTTCCTGACCCTAGAGATCTCTGATTTCACCTATAGTCTTGTGTTCCTTATATCACTGACATAAAGGTCATTTCAGGGGTAGGGCAACTATGAACGGTACATACACGAAGTCATGTGACTTCTGACATGACGGGATTTTCCATTATAGGATTCACTGACCCACTGATCTTTTCTTCGACATTTTAAATCATGCGTTTCTTTGTCTGCTACGCTATCTCTTTGAAATTACAAATACCATGAATTACATTTATCAACAGTTTTGCGAAATTCGAATTAAAGTGAATAACGATTTTCTGTCTAAATAGATGACAAAGTATCATTTAATAATACTTACTTTGTCATCTATTGATAACAGTATCAATAGATGACAAAGTATCATCAATACTTATTAGTTATAGTGATCCTTTTAATTTAATTTTAATCCAAATATTATGTACTTACAGAAAGTTTGCATGAACATTATTTCCTTAGACTTTCTTTAAACTTAGTCCTTAGGGCTTAATTTTTGCCTATCGTATAAATAAAACTTAACTCAAACTCCTCCCAAATTGAGTTGCAGAACGATTAATGTGTAACATTTAATTCGTGTCACATAGTGAGTCGTTGCTAACAACATATTGTAACTAACGATAAAACTAAGTCGGAATAAGTAACTTTTCATGTTCTACTAAAACTCATCTACCGAAAGAATTACTTTAACCTGTACGTTGTTTTTCATGAGTTTTATTGTTTACTTCGTTATTATTGTAGTAAATAATGTAGCAGACACTAGATGAGCTAGTTACAGTTATATGTTCTTGATTTATTATCTCGTTTTGAGTCTCGGGAAAGCATAGCTTTCATCCCAGTAAAAAAATCGGTTGTCTGTAAACTCGGTTTACTGACGACAGTTGAATGTGACAACGTATGACGTTGTCACGTTCAACTATCCTTAACCCCTTAACCCTCGCTTCCGAATCTCTATAAATAGAAACAAACTTTTTCGACTGTTACCTAAAGTTATTTCGATGTATTTCTTTCAAATCGACCTATGCAAAGAACAAAGTTCTATTTGAACTTTACTTTTATTGTATTTTTTACTGCGGACATCTACATTTTATAAAAAAAAATTAAAAATGTTACGTAAAATTAAAAAGAATAGTTACTTTCTACAAGTGTCACCTCACTACCAACTTCGAGTAGCAAGATATCGACAATTGCAGCACTACGCGGCGGCAATACAAACTTTTCGCTTTCTTTAAAAAACATATTGTATAAAATATGTACTATAGTATATAATATAGCAGCTCAAGTAGGACTTAGGAGAGAGACGGATGTCGAACGCTGCCGAACGCAAAGGCCGATTGTGCTTCCTTGTCGCTCGTTCCGCGCTCTCGTTTGCACTTCAAGCCTTATATGGAACGCCTCAGAGCGAGGTAACGACACATGAACTGTCATGTTTTTCAGGCGCGCACCCCATATCGAATTATAAGACGTTATCACGTCAAAAACTATTCCCGATACACACAACAAATATTGGGAGAAAGATCAATTTCATTTTAGTGTTATAATATTTTATAACATTAAATTAAGTTGAGTTATCCATATGGAATGTACTTCGACAGCATGGAATCTTCAAGACGTGAGGCTAATTCACGCAAGTATTGAAATTTTGCCATACCGCGAATACTTTGTATAATGACTGTTATTAAAGAAATCAGGCGTTTGTTTAGAAAATAATTTGTTTCGTTAAATAAACCTTTTTCCTTTGCATGTCTTTATAGAAATTAAGTTTTAAAATAATATCTCCTAGGAAAAGATTTAAAATTAGTAATTACCAATAAAATGAACTAAGGGAGGTGTTCGAGACTTTATTCGCCCATAGGTTTTCGCCGCTGGCTCGGATCGGACTCGAAGACCGAGGCTACACCGGTAATCTTGCAGAGCGGGGGCGTAAATGAAACACGAGTAGTCGAGGAGAACATTTACCCCGAAACGCACCTCGCTTACCTGGCTCGAACGAATGCCGTATAGTGAGCCGCTCCGATTCGCATGTTTTCCGTCTCACTTTTACTATCGGAAGCGGCTATTTTTCCCTATTTCCGTGAGCCAGGTTTCTGATTAGATTCTTTATTCATCGTTCTACAATATTTAACTTACTTTAAATATCGAAACTTATTTTTTACTTAATTACGGCTAAGTAAACACAAAAGTAAGTACAATTTACACGTTTTTTCACACAATTTTCTTAATATTTTCCAAACTATATATATTACACAACTAATTTTTCCTGTATTTATTAGATAACTTATTAATTTACTACTACCTCTTAGGGAGCCACAGATTTATTATAATTCACTTTTTAAAGTCTATTTGTAAAAACACTAATTTGCACTGAGTCGTATTTCTCACATATCACTTTAATTAGTTTATATGCACTCACTATACGTTTTTCGGGAGCGAGGCCGCTGTCCTCGACAGGAGGAGACCTAATGCTAGACACTGAACTAATAGATGACACTTACGAAAAAATACCATAAAAATAAGAATTACTCTACTTATTTCTCAACACTGTAAATTTTATAAGCTTCTCAAGCTATATGTTGATGTGACAAAATATATTAGGGACGCCTTCAGGAACAAATTGTTAAAATGAGATCAGTTTTCGTAAACAATGTGACCGCGTCGACACGCGCTCGGCAATTTCTTAGCAAATAGGATAAGGAAGGCGAAATTTTGCACGTAAGTTTTGAATACATTTATTTGATTTTTTGTCAATTCTATTGATTTCATTGGATTAATGGTCATGTTGTAAACACTAATTAATGTTTATTTATGATTTTTAATCCATTTTCCCTAACGATATAAAGGGTGTCTACTATTAGTTCTTGAAAATGTAAAAACCTAATAGATGACATGGATCTTATCTTTTAGTTTTGCAATGCATATACTTAAGATATTTTGTAGTTTATCCTATTGTAAATATCATCACTATTCTCTGAAAATATAATTCTATTAACTAACAACTTTGAACTACTGTACCGAAAAATGGACATGGTGTCTAATATTAGACCTTGTACTGGTCTAAAAATCGATTGTTTTAGTTTTTAGCAGTAAAAAGAAGAAAAAGGAGAGCTGAGAAAAGAAAGAAGAAATAAGAAGAGGCAAGAGAAGCATGGAGACTAAAGACTGAAAATAAATTTGCTAGGAAAAAAATATGAAAAATAAAAATAAAAGGAAAGACAGTCTCAGCATGGAAGAAGAATGGATAGAATCTGGAGACAACGTGGATAATATTTCTGATGCATGTAGTTATTATGATGAAATAAATGAAATCTTTTGAAAAACGGCAAATAAAGACCTAATAATATGAAAAATGTAAAATGTAATTTAATGTTCTATGTCAACTATTAGTTCATATTGGTGTCTACTATTAGTGATGTTTGTTTATTGTGATGTCATCTATTAGTTCTTTTGACTAAGTTTACAAAAAGACCAATAATATTTTATTTTATTGTTTTGTCAGAGAATAATTATAATAGTTTTATTTTGTAAGTTACTGAAGACATGGAAGAAGTTATCAATCCTTTCGATTCATAAATATATATTTTATAACATTCAAATGTTTCGTGTTTCCTTAAAGTGTCTGCCATTACGTCTCTTCCCTTACTTATACATAACTGAAGTTGTTTAGATAAAACATTGTTTCGCTTCATGATTCCCGCTGTAATCGATGTTTACGAGGCAGTAAAACTGAGGATTTACAATTTTATATAAGTACTAATATATTGCATACCTATTCCTTAATTAACTTAGTAGCTAAATGCTGATGTTTCACTCTGATTATTATGAACTTTATTACATGTATACTAGCTGTCCCGGCAAACGTTTCTTTGCCATAATGTATTTGCCATATTATTTTATTGAAGTGACTAAATAAATATGTCACCATGGCAACGTGGATCGTTATCCCGTCGCACAAACTTAATGGTCGCCGTCAGTCTCAGGTTGTAATAATTTACTATTATTTATTCAACAAATGCACTTATCAATATATATAAAGTACCCAATAGCCGATTCTCAGACCTACTGAATATGCGTATAAAATTTGGTAAAAATCAGTGAAGCCGTTTCGGAGGAGTTCGTGGACTAACATTGTGACACGAGAATTTTATATAAGTAAATAATATAAGATAAGATTATGTATGTCGTACTTACATTTACCACTAATAATAAAATTTATATGTGAGGCACGAATCATTTTTGCGGCCTCGATACTTAACCATGATTGTTCATCATGGGCTAACATGGGACAAAATATAACTAATTTTGGGACACGCGTCATATTCGCGAGCAATATTGTTAATATTACTTACTAGTCAAGTAAAACTGTACACATTAACGATATAAAATTAAAAATCTTACAAACAGGGAGCCAGACAAAAGCAAACACGAGGAACGCAAGCGTATCGGTCCCGCCTGTCCCGCGCCCCGCAAATACGTACACCCATTGTTTGAAATTGCTCTCCAGAAAAATTGCTAACCCACACACTTGGAAAATAAACGATTGCCATTGAAATCCTATGTTTATGTGATGGTGTGCCTATAATATTCGCACCTTCTTGCAAATTGTTGACGATTTACATAATATATTCTCTTATCTAATCCCTGCAATCTTTTTTTAAATCTGACCGAGTTTGTTTCGCCGGTTTTTCTCCTTAATCTTGCAAATGGTTGACGATTTGCAAATATTCAGCTCTTACCTAAGAACCTATGTATAATATAAAACGTATGCCCCCGAAATTTTCAATCTTTTTTTAAAATCTAACCGAGTTTGTTTCGCCGGTTTTTCTCGGCGGACATCGTCGCGGTGGTAGGTTTGTATCTAAGGGCATTTCTTTCAGAAGGGCCAGAACTCAGAAGTCCTTTATAATAAAGTTTTAAAGCCTATTCAAGAAAATTCTCTCGAACATCAGCTGTACATCTGAAACTGCTGAAGTAATTAATTTTTCAATCTCATTCCTATTTGCTGTGAGCTAGGTTTATCAAAACTTATAACTAATATCGATCTATCAAGCTGTCTTGATACCATTAATTGGATTTGTACAATGCTATTACTTCGTGTCTACGTTTCTCTTTCAGAATTTAATCTTTACCCGCTCACCGCAGCAACATAATAGATCCATTTTACTAATTAAAAACTAGATAAAAGCTGTGATTGTAGCATCTTTGTAGTTTCACTGCGATTACTCTTTCTAGTTGGAAGTTTATTTTAATTTCGCCTTGGGCGGTCAATTCCATGCGTTCATGCATGCTCCGAGCAAAATTTTATCGTCCCGCTCAAATCATATTTTAAGAACACCTTTAGCAAACTATGTTACGGTGCGTCCACATTTGTATCATTTGCGCGATCAGATCTCCGTCGCGATCATCGCGCCGTATCAAGTATGCGTGTCATAGTGTGGACGCCTATTAGATCATTCTGCCGATCATGCGAGTATTTGATACGGCATGTATTAGATACGCGGTTAATAGCGATCGTTGCGTATCATGATACGCGTATCATTTTGACACGCTTCGGTGATACGCGACGGAGATCTGATCGGGGATCTGATCGCACAAATGATACAAATGTGGACGCACCCTTAAAGGTGCACTTTCTATGTTTAAGGTGCACTTGCACCAATCCGAGAGTTAAATCTTTGTTACATGTTGTCCTTTGCTTTCATAAACACGAGAAACTAGAGAAATTACATAGTATTTAACCTAGGATTTACTTTAACCCGCCAGTCAGGACAAGGGGGTTTAATGGTTGAAAAACTTAACGCAGAAACCACAGTCTTCAGCAGAAGTGTTGCACCACGTCACTTCGTTTTAAATTTAAGAAGTTTCGTAGACCGAAGTACGGGGAGTACTAACGACTTCAAACGTACTTTATTCTTCTCTTTACACGAGTACTTGAATCTTTTGTTCGGGCTGCGAAACAAACGTACCACGATTTAATTTAAGATGTGCCGAGTTTACACATTTTCATTTGTTTTCAGTGTTGACTGCCTTCAGAATTAATTGTAATACCACTCATCAAATAATTACTTGGCACATTTTCTACCGCTGTCCTCTAGATATTAATTATGTCATCATATTCTTTGAGAAATACACTTCATACGAGTTTACAACAAATTAAGAGCAAGTTATTAGGGTGTGTTTAAACTAATAATTTTAGAGTAAAATCTGAGTTAGCAACTAGCCGGTAAGTTGTAGTTCATAAAACATATAACACTTAATAATTTTCCAGCGGGCAACTCGTTCAACTAGTTATCATACAAGAGAAACTAAGGTGTGCTACGGGCGCGGTGATTTTCTATGTAAGCTGTACGACAAGAAAAATGAAATAAGTCGCTACATTTAGGGTTGTCACTCACGTAGAAAAAGTGTTGATAAAACAGGGTCTTTAGTTTTTTATCTTTTACGCGAACCTCCTACGAGTAACTCTTGTCGAACGGGACTCCGGGTCAGGATGGGAACCTGCCCGGCTTTGTCAGTCCCGGCGCCGAGGGGAACGCTTTAGTTCGCCTAAGCGTTCCCTTACTTTGGTGGAAGTCCGGTCTGAGGTAGACCGGCCAGTCGTGGAGGGAGTTCCGTGTTAGATCCGGGATATCCCTCCTTATACGGCTGAAGGCGAACCGCAGGTGGTTTTAGTGAGTAGGAGTCTCACATACCCCCGGGGTACCCAACCCGGGGCACCCATGATGGGTTTCCCCTGCGACATCAAAAAAAAAAGGGTCTTTAGTTGCGCATTGGACTATCTTAGATGTCCAATGTCCAACCTTTTGGTATAACTTCTTCGGTTTTATGCTTTTGCTTCGATTTTTATTGTACTGGCCTGTTTTGCCCTTTCAGTTTTCTAATACCTGGTAACCCTAGTTAAAGTTATACGTGTCATAACGAGACAAACGACCTGTTAGTATCATGCTGAGTCGCAGACAGCAAGGACCGCGATTGCGAGACAAAGCGTGATCGGATTGACTAAATAAATAGTCTCCTTTTAACTTACTCATCAATCTTGCAGCGTCGACTTGCGCCATCAGGGTACTTAGTTAAGTTGCATTCGATAGAATTGAGAGCAAAGTTAGATGTTAAAAACTTTTGGGGCTTGACATGTTGCGCTAATCGCTATGTTGCATGACGCCTGTGATGCTTATGCCAAATCCCATACAATTTTTACACCAAACTTCGGTGTCAAAACTATTGAATGCAATTTGCAATTTGACTAAGTACCCAGTTCGTCGACTCGCGGCAAAGAATAAATTAACGAAGAGGGGAAACTTCATACAAGCGTCTCGTACGCCGCACACAGATTTATAGGCGTGCAATGTGCATAGAAACTAGAGGTAGAAACCAACGCAGGGAATATTCAAAGCTTCTCAATTAATTCCTTTGAGACAAGCAATTTATTGCCAATTTTAATATGTTGACGCATTCTAAACGACTTTATTGATAAAATATTCTTAAAACAAGTTAATTTATTGGCAGCTTATTAATTTTGACAAATTTCCTACGCCTTCATTAATAAAATATCCCTGATTTATATTCAATACATCTATAATCTATATTAAAAATTGCAATTGGTATTTGCTATAAAGTAGCAATTCTAAGCGACATGCTATTAGTGGTAAACCGTCACTTAAAGCCTAAAGTTCCGTTTCTTAGAAGTCGCTCTTCTACTCTACCTACTCGTTACCTCACAAAACTTCGAGACCGTGACACTTAACAATTTAATTGTCACTCATTAGACCGAAGGTGGCAACGGCAGTTTTAATTAATTTGACACCTTATTACTGTTAACATTGCACTTGGTATTGAAAATTAACGTTTTCTCGTTATAATATTATGTAATACGTAAACATTTAAAACAGCTACTACGCATAATATCATAAGTTCATAACTAGTAGTAACGCCAAAAAGCACAATTTTACAGAGCAAATTTTTATTCTGCAAGATAGATGCGAGTATTGCCTTAATAGAATAAATTATTAAAATTTTTGATTTCATTGGTCAAAATATATTATTACAAACTAATAACTGGGTATACAGTTTAGTCGCTGATGATTTTTACGCTACAACCGCAAGTCTTAACAAAATGTAGAATTTAATACGTCGATTTCAATGATACCGGATCTAATTTAAATATGATTTATTGCATTGAATGACTTCCGATTTCATTAAAATACTGATCAATGACAATATCTTAATACAGGATGTTTTGGAGGCGACTAGTCTTTTGAACAAACACATCTGACTTATGACATGATTAGCTAGTCATTAAAATAATATTATGTCCTATTTACTACGCTATACTATGTACACAGATGTCAGGTACACACACACACATAGATTATACTTTATAGTGTCCTGTTTTCATCGATTTAAAATAAAGTTAATTAGCTTTATTTTTTAATTTGTCCATATTAATATTGTCTGTCTATTGTATATCTATATTATATGTCTACGTGTCTGCCTGCCTGTCTGTCTGTTCACCTGTTATCTGCGGTAAAGGGCAACGTCAGAATGATTTAAACGCGCTAATGTTTATACCGATTTGTAAAACGGAAATTAGGACGATTTGTTTCAATTTTGCCGAGCATTAAAACAATTTTAGGCTGTAATATTAATGATGAAACATTCGCGCCGTGCCCGGTGTTCGGTGCGACAAATCAATCACACGTGTCCCCACCAGACGGCTATTTATCAATATCAACATGTGCTACTGCCTACTAATCGATAATCGATTTTACAATAATACAAGAAGTGTTTCCTTGAATATCTAGTATCGTGGATCTACTAGAAATATTCAATACGGGCTTGAAAGTATGGTATCTTTTTGTTAAAGTTAGAATCTATTCTTAAAAAACTGTAGTATAGCAATACATCTAGAATTCTAGATACTTTCAGAATACTTATACTTTAGTTCTAAGTATCTTAGTTTTTCAAAAGAGCCTTCCAGTATTTTCATTTACTTAATACTAATAAGAAAATATTAAAAAATTGAAAAAAAGATACTGTCAGAAAAAAAGTTAATACTTTGTATTAAAATTTAAAATTGAAATCATGAAATGTAGTATCGAATAGTATTCGGTGCACTATCGCGCGCCGGATGACCGTCGGCCGGGCTTGGCAGAGTGCACTATTCATTTGCTGCAAATCAAACTGTGTTTGTTGGAGGAGGTCACTGCCCCCGCCAGTGTTCCTGGTGTCACGCCGATCTAATAATAGAATAATAGGAATTTAACACTAAAACGCTTCGGTATGCGAAATGTTCTCGCAGATTCTGCATTTGACGTTTTAGTCCGGTCTAATTAGACGCAAAAAAATCGTAACCTCGGAATAACTCGCATAGAGCTGAAAATTGGTAGAGACCTCAAATATACCATTACAAATAAAACCTCAAAAGTCCCCGGCGATACTCCTTATGCAAAATTTTTTGTTCAAGGTCAAAAGTATGAAAATAGGTTTTTACTGTTTTTTTTTCCAAATATACATTTTATCACAAAAATAAGTATGACAAGAGTGTAGATCATAGAATTATCTACAAAAATATTCAGACACTTTTTTCATACGACTTACCATTCCTTATAAATGACGGGCTCAAAGTTTGGGAAAATCATATATATGCTTAAATTATAAAGCCAAAGAATTTGTGGAACTACTGCTTGGAATTGAAAAATTAGTTTTTTGATGGATAGTCTTATATATCGAGGGAGATTTGAGCTATATAACATCACGTTGGCACAAATAGGAGCAAAGAAACAGAGGAAAATGGGGAAAAACGGGAAAAATTATTTGAAGGAGCTTATCTAACAAACGGCTGAAGCAATTTTTATGTTATTTGGCACAGATATAGAATAGGCCACGTGGAGGGACATAGGCTATTTTGTTTTTAGGAAAATTTACGGTTTCCGCGAAATTTATAATTAACGCGGGCGGAGCCACGCTTAACATCTCGTACTACATACTAGGGTTGTTTAAAAAATTTGAAATGTTCTCGGTCTGACATACTTCTGAGTGACTTGCAGGCGTGCTGTTGCTTTTCGCGACTCGTTTAGATTTGGTAAGTCACGCAGAAGTATGTTTAGCTGAGAACAGCCCTCGTATGTTGTAGTACAAGAAGTTCCGCTCCGCCCTGTTAATTATGTATTTCACGGAAACCGTACATTTTCCCGAGAAACAAAATAGCCTATGTCCTTCCTCGTGGTCTTCTTTATATCTGTGCCAAATAACATAAAAAATGCTTCAGCCGTTTGTGAGATGAGCTGTTTCAAATAATTTTCCCCGTTTTTCCCCATTTTCCTCTGTTTCTTTGCTCCTATTGGTGCCAACGTGATGTTATATAGCTCTAGTCTCCCTCGATAAATAAGACTATCTATCAAAAAACTAATTTTTCAATTCCAAGCAGTTCCACAAATTCTTTAGCTTTATAATTTAAGCATATATATGATTTTCCCAAACTTTGAGCCCGCCATTTATAAAGAATGGTATGTCGTATGAAAAAAGTGTCTGAATATTTTTTGTAGAGAATTCTATGATCTACACTCTTGTCATACTTACTTTTGTGATAAAATGTATAGTTTGGAAAAAAAACCAGTAATAACCTTATTTTCATACCTTTGACCTTGAATAAAAAATTTTGATCGCCGGGGACTTTTGAGGTTTTATTTGTAATGGTGTATTTAACGTCTCTACCAACTTTCAGCTCTATGCGAGTTATTCCGAGGTCGAATGTTTAATTTTCCTGGAGTATTATGACGAAACTCGGTGCTAATTAGCGTCGCTTAGATCTTGGAGAAATGGTAGCCACATGTTAGCCATTTGTATCCTTTATACGAAATTCGCATTAGAGTATAAGTAACAAACGAAAACACAGTTAAGCTCACCTATTCATGTTTAATTAGGTTCAAAAAGTAACTCGTCAAACTTATTATGAGCTCTCGTAAATTACTCGTACGCGAACGAATTTTGCTTACGATCGATCCGAGAAGGGCCTTTGTTTGAGTTGGAGTTCGAATTCAGCGTAATTGCCTTTCAACCTTTCATTATTCAACTTTATGCAGTCATTTACTTGGGTTATTACGTAGGGAGAGCCGCGGTGTCGTGGGTGGATGCATTAATCGTAATATGTAAATGGGGATGTTAAATATTGAAATTACGAACGTGGTTCCTTCGTGGAGCTCCGGGCACGTGAGACACGGCTAATGTCTCTGACGTTAATACATCGCCATATAAAACTATGGATGTTTGACCGAAACAAATAAAATGGATGTTAACAAAAATCCGCTTTGACTAATCTTAACTTAGAAGTTAGAACTTATGTTAGTATATTTTAAAGCTTCAGTGTTACATTAGCCGCTCAATTCTTATTTCTGTTACTTAATTTGTTGGGAAATACATGTCGGATAAATGCCAGGAGACGCAAAACTATTTGAGAGGAGCTCCAACAAAAAAAGTTGTGAATCTCTGATCTCCAATTTTCAAAAATGTTCTTAACAAAAATGTATTTATTGTTACAGATCGAAGACGAGGGTAACCATGGCAACGACGACACGCGCCTGTTCATCCTGTCGACCCTGGCCGGCCAGCACAAGCCGCGGGTGTCGTGTGCGCTGTGCAAGGAGACCCTGCACGTCTTCGACCGGTATCCGCTGGTTGACGGCACCTTCTTCCTCAGCTCGAGGCAGCATACGAGCAGCGCGGTTGAGGTGAGTTTTAGCCCTTGTGCATATTGCACCATCAATCATTTGCAAGTCGAGGAAGATAACTTGATATTTAGTACAGCAATGAACAAATATCAGCGTAAGGGGTTTTTATATGCTCAAGTTTCTTGTTCGAAGTGATAGCAAAACAGTCGCGTGAATATTCTAATTACTGCTTTAAATCTTACATAAGCGAATTTAATTTCACTTTCAAAAATAGATTCGCCAAACAACACCAGACTAAAAACAAAACGTTTCCATGTAAACATTAGCTCGTGTAAATAGCAATTTGTTAAAATAAATAGCATTATTCCAATTTAAAATTGACAGAATTGTAGCAAAGTAAACTCAGCGCAAACTTAAATAAGATCTCGAAAAGTTTGCTCAAACGTACAGAATAACATGATCGTCCCTCGCGAGGCTGTAACTTGTCGACTGGCGTTGTTTACTCGCAGAATTACGACATAGATGTGAGCACTCGGATACTTACGTGTTTGTTTGACGTTTGAATTAGCATGTCCCCTCCTCTCACCTGCAGGTGACTTATATTTAAGGGATTATGTTTCTACAGAGTTTGTTAGCATTAATATGCTTAAGATTTATGGAAGACGGATGTAATTCAAGGTATTGGTTGTATTATTTTTCTTGTGTATTGAATGAATCAGGGCCCAGATCAAACAACTTTTTCTGCTCCATTCGATTCTAAATCATTTAACTGCATATTCAGGTGAAAGTGGAGGGTCGCACGCAGTACCTGACGTGCGTGTGTATGGGATGCCTGGAGCGCTGCGACCCCGAGCGCACCATCCGCTGCCGGTTCTGCGGACAGAAGTGGGACGGCTCCTCGCTCGTGCTGGGCACCATGTACTCCTACGACATCTTCATGGCCACGCCCTGCTGTGCTGAGCGGCTCAAGGTGACTATTACAATACTCTCAGGGAAATCGATACATAGATAACGGACGGCTTTTTGGTTGGGTAATGAAAGAATCTTAATGATAATTTATTATGTGCTGGGCTTGACACAACCAGACATTAATAGCTCGTAATCAGATTGAATAGTGAGGTGGCGGATCTAAGGACTCACAGGATGCCTTTGGCTCAGTTCCTCGCATTGCAAGTTTAACCTTAGTGTGACTAATCTTTTAAAATTTTAACTTATACTGTTTGAATCGTGTCAGCTCTACCATCATACTAACCGCGTTTCTTTTCCCCAGTGCAACAACTGCTACAAGCCGCTGCTGCACCCGCACCAGCGCCTGAACTACTCGGACTACTCGCACCCGGTGACGTGCCCGCACTGCCGCGTGCTCGACACGCACTTCGTCAAGCCGCTGTCGTACTGCTTCACGAAACGGGCGTTCCCGCTGTTCCAGCAGTGGCCATAACAATCGGCGGTGCCGGGGCACTCCCCCGGCACCCCCCCCGACTGGGCCCCCGCGCCGTCGCCCCCGCGGCGCGCGTCCCCCCCGGCCCTCCGCCCCGTGGTGAACACGAGCATGGCGTCCCGAGCCCCCGAGCCGGTCGAGGACGCGTCGAAATTCCTGAGCCCCGCGCTGACTAGTATCACCGAGTCGCTGTCGCTGCTCGGCCTGAGCCCCGAGACGCTGGCGATGAGCCTGGGCGAGTCGCTGGCGGAGCGCTACCTGGCGACTCTGCGGCCGAAGCCGGCGGCGGTGGAGCGCGCGCCGCCCACGCCGTGCGGAGCCCTGCGCCGCGCGCCCGCCGCCGACTCCAACCTGCAGCTCTTCTCCAACGACTTCATCGACTATCTCAACCAGCTCGCGTAATCGTGCTCCCTGCTTGTGCAACTACTGTGGCGTTTTGGACTCTCGCGACCTCCGCCGAGGCGCTAGGAATAATTTTTGTTAAAATTAAGTTGGTATTATTGAAAATAATTTTATGCATCGGTTTAGATCGTCCTATTGATTTTATTTTAATTTTATTCTGCACTTTGTTGTTTAAAATAGATAGATGTTGTTTTTATCGAAAGTAACGTTTAGTAGTTAGACGCCAGAAACTGCATTTTTTATTTTTCGATTCGATCGTGAATGTCCTTTAGAAGGAGACGAGATTTTTTTTTTAAATTCTACCTACGGTTTTCAGTGATACTGATTTTGTACCCTATGCAATAGGGGTATTCGAGTGGTGTGTTATTTAGTTCAATTTAGTTTATTAGTTATGTTTTATTTTAGCAAAATTTTTAACTAAACTTAAGTGTTATACAATATTTTTTGTAAGTTTATGCTAATCTTTTTTCACCCACCAGAATGGCACTCACATCCGGCTAAGGACATGCATTGCCATGTTTGTTTTTTCATGATTTTCTTACATTATATTCGTCACTTAATTATGTAGTGGTTTTAATTATAAGCGATTGCTGTGTCACCAATAATATGATTAGCGTTTCAATAGGTATTATCTTTATTGTAGTGTTACGAAAGCATTCAAATTGTTTTCTTTTTTTTTTTCATTAAACGTTCAGTGATCAGCGGACTCGGTGTTAAGACAAACTCGCGTGTATATTTTGGAACTGTGCCATATCAAGAAAAAAAATTTGGACAGAATCATGACCGTTTATCACTGATAGCATTTATGGAGCATATTGTTTTTGTTTATTCATTAACGTTTCGGCTAAATATAATTTAGGTTAAGGATTTTCTTATAATTATCATAAATGTCTATTTATTTATAAGAATCGCTTTAACATTTGTAAGCGTATAAGTGATGCACATTTACTCATTAATATTTAACGTTAACGTTTTAGGTAAGGTTTTTGATACATTTGATACTTACTACGAAGTGATTAAAAGTGATAAAATAATGCTAGCGCGTGTTTCGAAAGACCAAGTGGTGCGGATAGGTAGGCTTGAGGCTCCACACTACGTTTGCATAGACGCGTCTTTTCTGCGAAAAATAATGTGTACAAAGTGAAAAAGCAATATAATCGTAAACCTTAACTTCTCTTCTCTTAAAATTCTCTTTGAAGAGGCTGTACTGCTTATAATAATCAAAACACCAATGCATGAAAAATAACCTATATAAACGTAGTGTGGCAGTAATAATGTTACGTGATAACGGTGGACGTACGTTCACTATAGGCAATAATTCTAGAAAGACTTAAAACATTTTATAGGTGAAAATTTTTGCATTCTTCTAAAATAATTAACTGCCATTTACCTTTTAGTGAACTAAAGTGGTTTATTCAATGTTAGCCCCTAGATTTTAAATTTTCGACCCCTATTATTAAGGGGGCTTAAAAAATCTAGGGATTGGGCTCGAAAAACCACAGAATGCTTCGATTTTTTACTAACGACTCCTGTCGTTTGAAATTAGTGTTGGACTAAGTACGGCGTTGCTCGTATGTTGCGTAGTTTTAGACTTCATCACGTATCACGTAGCTCATCATGTCTATCACGTAGGTCATCACGTCTATCACGTAAGTCATCACGTTCTATCACGTAAGTCATCACGCTATCATCCGCATCACAGCACTTCATCATCATTTCATCTGGCACAGTCTGAGTGGAGGCATACTGGTATACTATCACAAATATACGAAAAAAAATTCTCTTATTTTGGCTCTTGAACTTTTTATATCAAACATAACGAAAAATTTAAAATTATGTCAGATTATGTAAACGTTTATCTACCTGATTAAAATTTATAATGTAATTTTACTGCAATTTAACAACTTAGTTTTATTAGCATATTTTAATTAAAACTAATAAAAAATAAATAAGGCCTAATGGGTAAAATAATTAGTACTCGTACTAGTCTATTTTAGTCATCAATATTTAAAATTAGAATAAATTTTGATTTTTTTCTGATAGTTGCCAGTATGCCGTGAGTGGTTGCAAGTGTTGATACCTCTCTAAAAGTTTTTAAAATTCGTAATCCCCGCTTAATTATTTTAAGATTAAATCTATTATAAACTACCTTTATTATAGCACTATAGTATTGTAAATAAAGCGGTCTCTACACACAGATGCTTACAAAACAAATGTTTATTGAGATATATTGCATATTCGTAGTTAAGCAGTAAATCGATAGTACATAATAACAACAATATCAAAGAACCCTAATTATTTTCTGCCGCCCGCAATGTCGTCTCATATGTTAAACGATTTTAATTTTATCGAAGTTTGCTCGTTCGAATATAGAATTATATTTAAAAGTTAAATATACATTTTAATGAGTGTATCGCATAAAAATATTTGAAAAAAAAAATACAAAAAAATTTAACGAGCTGTTGTTGGTATATTTAGGAAAATATTAAAAAATGAACCAGATCATCTGATGGTGGCCATGTACAAAGAGAGTGAGGCGGCATTACTGGCGGCGCTTACACTCAGATTATAGAATCATAATGTTTAATAGTCAATACAGAGGCATCTAAAGATGTATATAGGACGTCACGCGCGGCCCCTCCGGTACAAATCCAAAGTAAAACGATATATTGGAACAAAAATTCAGAGTTTACAGAGGTCCTCCTATGATATACGTCGTAAATATTTTATTAAAGATCTTTTAACATTACCTCTTTAGATTTGTAATAGAAAATTATAGTAGAAGGCTCCTAAATTCACGAGAAGTATTTTCAGTTCCAACAGAGTTGAAAGCGACTGTACAAAACTGGTTTCTCGAAGGTTTCATAAAAAACTTTTGTCTACTCTACAATTATTTAGGTGTATTAGATTTAAAACCTTTTGGGTTCCTTCTCTACCTACTCGTACTTTGTAGATCTTTCCCCTTCTAGAAAAGCTACTGTTAGATCTTACCGAAGTAGAATTCAAGCTAAAGGTTATATAGGAGTAAGTGAGCAGTAGCCCTACAGCAGATCATTATCGTAAGATGTGTTTTATTATTCATATTTTAGTCACTTAGTTATTTGTTCAGTTTGAATAAATGTACACTAACGTTGCAAACTTCCTAGTTTATTTGCAAATATTTGTTAAATTTTTGTAATTAATGACAATTTATTTAGACACCTACATTCAAATGTGTACATGTTGAATTTGTTGTGGTGTAATTTAGTGAATTGCTTAAAAGTACAAACAAACAATTTGTTACTTTTGCAAATTTTATAAATCGAATACATATAAAGTGACAGTGATCTATATAATCTTTACGTAATAGTTACTGTAAATCCTAATATAGGGCGGGATCGTTTCACCTCACAAAAGTGACCCAACCGTTATTTTTAAAGTTCGTTTTACGTTGGTAAATTTAGGAGCAAAAGTTGTTACTTATTATAAAACTATATCTTTATCGGTTTACGCGTTCATTTCTACTCGTATTTTATCGGATACTATAGAATAGATCAGTAGAGCACGCAGTTCGTAGGTACCCGACCGGGCGACTCAGCCTTACTGAGCCTCGTCTCGCTTTCCAACCTAGTGTAGTTACTTCCAGTAGTTCTCATTTAGAATCTTAGATTTTATTTAACTATAAAGTGTGAATGAGACGTATGCGTGGTCATAACCTAACTTAAGTCATCGTTTTTCGTATTTTAATCTCGCGCCGAGCGTCGCGTCGGCGCAGGACCGATAACCGTGTACATTCTGGTCATAGGCGGCGCCATGGGCGCTCCATAAGAAATTTCAATTTAAATTAAATATTACGCATGCACTCTCCGATGATAAGTACCCCTGCCCTTAGTGACACTATCATTAACATAGTATTAAGGCGTGAACACGCTGTCTTCACTGCTGCTAGTCGTGTGGTCTTTGGGCCAGCCGTGTCGCGCACCATGCTTAAATTGGTCGTAAGCTTCTTATCATAAAATTGTCTTCATTAATGTCTCTGATGGAAGTCCCAAAATTGTGATATGATATAAGACTTCGGTCGCCCGAACGTAGCTAGTTAGACTGTTTTATAATAACGGTGTAATGAATATTTGAAAATTCGTCAATTCCTTTGCAAATACCGTGCGACTCTATGCAGCTGACGTCTATGATTTCGCGACTGAAAAGACTGAAAATAAATCGTATATTTTTGGGATATAATTCTTAGTAACTTAGAGTATAGTGTTTCTCGTTTGTACGTGACCAAGTCCATGTCTACATAAATACCTCAATGTCAAATAAGAGTGAAACAAAACTTGAGCACTAAAAATCAGAAACTGTGAATCGAATTGTTCGTTAATCCGCATTGAAATGGTAAATCTGATGTCATTTTTGGAACCATCTGTTCGATGTGACCGACTCGGGGACCTTGAACGATCTCTATTGGTTTAATTGGGTTCGAGAACAAGCGAATATGAAATTGAATCTAATCATCAAAGCGATTAAGATCCGGCGAAGGGTGCGATCGATGAATCTGGGTTTCACTTTTATTTGACTACCCACCTTTCTCCCCGGCGCATAGAGTCCGCGACAGCTCAAACTCCAAACACATTGGCTGATTCTAGTATACGGCTGTTATTGGTTAGTGAAAGATCAATGTGTTAATTATATTTTGATACTCGATGTTTTCTACACTAACGTAGATGTATTAATCTTTTGTATTAACTTTTCTAGTTAGGCTCCCCGGCGCTCCATCGCGCGGCCATCGTTTCGCGTCATTTCCACGTAACGTCTGTACTCTACATAGTGTCAGATAATAATCGGGCGCGGTGGAGCGTGCGAAGTGATATTACGTCGTGAATGTCTTCGCGAGCGGAGAAGGAAACAATTTCGCGATCCGTCTTCGTAGTTTCCACGGCAAATGAAAATTGTAAGACGGCAAAATTGGTGATAATCCTACGAATTGGTTAACGATAATAATTAAGTTATTGCATGGCAATTAGAGTAACGTGATGCGCGGGGTGTATCAGGGTATGAGTGTCATAATTTGTAACTAACGTTAACTTTTGTACTTTCGTAATGGTAACGAGTAATTTAGCGGTAAAGTTTTTTCTATTATATAAAATTCGTAATTAATCAATTTTTTTACTGAATATGTAGATGTAGTATTTTTATAAGGGCGAGATAAGCTCGCAAGTACGTGTATCACAGCGATAATAGTTATTGTATACGACCACCTCGGCCCGTCGTCGAGGAGTCGTCCACGTCGCCGGGACCGATCCGACGCGACGCGGACCGCTCCTCGAGGGGCACCGGGGCTCGGTCCATTATATTAAGGCTAGGTTTATCTTACCTGTCGTGCGTTTCTGATGACATGCTTTTATATTGTTCTTTTCGATCGGTCTACCTGTTTGCATTTTACTTTACACTTATTTTTAATCGAGATACGACTTTGCGTTTGCATCCTCGCTATTAATCCCGATTCGTATGTTTGAATGTGTGAATTAGTCGTGTACTCGTGACTCGCGTCGCGCAGCGCGTCTCGCGCGACGTGGTCTAGTATTTACTACGAAGATCTCTCGTTTACTTACAATTTTTCTGGAATAAGGTGAGCGATGATGGAAATGTGTCGGAAGCGGTAACGTAACGCCAATCGATGTAAGTTTAAAGGGTAAGTGTTCGCGATACTAAAGTCATTTAAAAGTATACATTATTAGATTAGAAGTAACTTATACCATTGAGAAAATGATATTATTTATTAAGTACTTGGATACGTTTCGACTATATTTTTGTAGTGCGGTCGACGCGGAAGGAATTGGCACACGCGGTGTTTATAGCGGTTAAGGTATAAGAGTATAAAGATTTATGATAAGGAAAAGTTCCATTTGTAACAATTTTTTAAGAAAAAAATGCTATTGATTTATCATGGCGACGAACGTTGTATTGTCTATTTTGTAATGTTGGGAAGTGCTGAGCTAGTGTTTAAGGTTGTTTCAGAAAATTGTAATAAAACTAAGGAGATAAAAACGTGTTATATTTTATACGGATCTTGATATTACCCGGTAACCCGACCTCGCGCGACGGCGCGCGCGGCGGGTCCTGTGTTACTTCACGAGTAGGATGTAAGTTTACTCTTTAAAAGAGTTCGCAGGTAGTAGTTTTAGTAGGCTTAGTGTTTTTTATACTGGCTTGATGTTGTGACATTATAATTAATATGATATCGAAGAAATCAGACCTCCCGAACGAGCGGCCGACGATCAATAGCAGAATGTGTAGTGGGTACACGGGGACATTTCGTTCGTTTAGTTGAGAAGCGGGCAGCACTCCTGCGTGATCTTTACCAAAGCGTCGCTGTTCGCAAGCATATCATTTTAATAATTATGACAACGCATAGATACGTTTTTTGGTACAAAATTTAGCCAAGTTTAATTATATTCGATTTATATTGTTAGAGAATCCGGGTCGTGCCGGGGGCGACGGGCGCTGCCGCGTCTAGTCTATACTGTGGCGGCGTCGCGCGATGCAGCCCGCCGCCCGCGCGTCGCCCCGCAGGCTGCACGTCAATCTGTACTTCGGTTATTTAGCAGAATTATATTATTGTCTAGTATTTCCGATTATGTTACGTTTTATATTGCTTATATTATATATTATGGATACGATGTTCATTAAGTATTTAATTCATTCGATGAGAACCTAGTCGATTCTCTATGATATCACATCTCCCAAAGTACAAATTCCTTGTTGTTTAGTCCAATTTTGTTTAACTGTTATTGACTGGAAATTATTTTAGAGAGAGTTCACCTCTATAGGTCTCGTGCGTGTACGAGTGGACCTCCTCGGTTGGATTCGATCGTCTTTGTCGGTGCTGTCGGATCGCAAGGTGTATACAACTCTACATCGGGCCGATGGTCGCGGACAGGGACGATCCGTAGATAACGTAGTTCAAATAGATCCACGATTCGCTGGAACGAGCTGTTCTGCCGCGGCAATAAATACATTATTTATAGAAAACCTTTCTTTTAGTTGAAGTTAGAATAATTTTAATACTTTACCTGTATTTAGTTAGTGCACAATTAACCCGACTTACTTTGTATTCAGAATTAGTTTCGTTTTGCGCATTGGATGTCGCTTTGTGAACTGTATCGAGTTGACGACAGTTACTTTATTTACTACAATTTTGTTATACGTAATCGCCTACTACACATTATCTAAATGAAAGCTAATTAATACTTAAAATATATTTCAAATGACACTATACCTACGATAAATACAATGAAACCTTTATAAAAATATAATAAAAAATATAAAAATATTCATTTGTTTTTTTTAACGTCCCTTTTCCTTTAGCTCTATCATAGTTAGAGCATATTTTGCAACATAGTCTGTTGAGCATTGATTGTACTAGTATGTATATTCTGTGGCATTGATCAATAAAATTCTTAGATCAGAATTTACCAACAAACCTGAAGAAGTAATCACAACCACTTAATAATAATTAATAAGTAATTAAATATGATTGAAATATAATATAGAAATGCAGAAACTTTTACCAATAGCCCTGAATTTGCAACCGCATTCTGTACTACTATTCGAGCAGTTAAGAGTGAGATAGAGCATACAACATTGGTTTCATGCTCTCTGAACATGAAAATATGGCAGATAGTATTATAATGTCACCTTTATTCTGCCAGAAAACAAAAACAACTTGTTGTCAGGCATAATAATTGCACAATGCACATTGAGAACATTTAGACATGCCTTAAAATAAAAAAATAAACAGCCAAGTGCGAGTCGCAATATTGTAAAAGTAAGTACTAAATATCCCTATTGTTGTGTTCACTTAGTTCAGTGATGTCTCATGACTCGCAGAGGTCATGGGTTCGATTCCCGCTTAAAACTATGATGTTGCCTGACCTTTGATACCTATTATATTATGCACGCACTCTGGCCGGCCATGAATGTGACTGCTTGTTCGATGGACCGACGATTTGAAGGAGGCGGGCAGAGGATGGATGAGGGCTCACCATATGAAGATTGTTGGGGGGCCTTACGTTCATCAGCAGTAAGTATGGCATGATGATGATGAAGACTATTCCAGAAAGTTCGCTCAGGTCAAGCACCCAACACCCACTTTGGCTTAGCTGCTATTGGCTATCATAGTCAATAATTCATACTGGCAAAGTAGCGCACGCCACGGTAATATTTATGAATTTATCATCTTTTACGAGCGGTTGGACGCCGGTCGTCTGACCTTATAAGATGCAGGAGTCAGGACTCAGGACATACAAAATGTATGATATGTCCACATTATGCAATTTCAACTTCAATTTTCGTCATCTTCTTTTTATTCAACTTTCGTTTGGCATATTCAATAATTGAATGCGTCAAAATCCACCCGCGTTGAAAGAAAAGTGTCATAGCGAGCGCTACGATTTTAACGCGCGTCACGGGCATGCCTCACGTTGGGTATTTGTAGTATAACGACTTGCAGATTCTGTGAGGAGGAGGATGAAACACCTATTCACCTTCTCCTCGACTGTCCTGCTCTAGTACAGAGCAGGAACAGGCACCTTGATCGCCACGAATACTCATCCACAGAGGAAATTCGTGGCACCAACCCCAACCACATCGTTCAATTTATGAGCAGTATTGGGTTGGGGATGATTACTAGTGCGAAGGAGTCACAATAGATCCTCATGGGTCGCAGTGACGCCAGGGCTATAGCGACCTGCCTTCTAATAAAAAAAAAAAAAAAAAAATGCCTCACGTTCGATGTTGACTGCGTTATCCATACTAATATTATAAATGCGAAAGTGTGTCTGTCTGTCTGTCTGTCTGTTACCTCTTCATGCCCAAACCGCTGAACCGATTTTGCTGAAATTTGGCATGGAGATACTTTGAGTCCCGGGAAAGGACATAAGATACTTTTTATCCCGGAAAAATGTACGGTTCTGCCGCGATAAACGAGTTTTGGCGCAACGAAGTTGCGGGCGTCATCTAGTAACCTATAACGCATGCCCTCGATGAACAAAAAAGGCCCAGTGTGGACAAAGTTGTAGGGTGAGATGTTTATATTTAATATCATTATATCATTATGTCCAGCATATTTCGTTTTTCGTGTGTACTGTCAAAAAAAATCATAGGCAGATAGCGGATCTACGGTACTTTGTCAGATTGTGTCAAGACTCGAGCCTATCCAACGTCATATCGTGATAACATTGATTTGAAACAACCCGTCCAAATAATGTAGGTCCGCCATCTTGAATTAATTGCTCTAAAAGTTCATTTTAAAATTAAATTGCTAAGATGTAAATAACAGCACCATCCTCGTTTTGAGGACACATCTTTAACCATCTCCCCTAGCTTTGAGATACTTGGCGTCAACATATCGAGCGAAGTCCAGTTCCGATACCATCCAGATTCCAGAGGGTAAGGCCAAGTTAGCCTCGAAGAAGCTTGGTTCATACCACCTGCATCTTTTCGCCACCGCCCCACACGAAAAACATACCATCCTCATCACCTTGATGAGTGGCAGTCTTCCATCGTGCGTTTTTCGCGTAACTTTCTGCCGCGCACTGTATAACTCTGGTACGAACTGTCACCAGCAGTATTTCCGGACCTATACGACCTGCAAACCAAGAAGAGAGCGTATTACTTCTTAAAAGGCCGGCAACGCACATGCAGCTCTTCTGATGTTGCGAGTGTCCATGGGCGACGGTAGTTGCTGACCATCACGTGACCCGTTTGCTCGTTTATCCCCTTATTTAATAATAAAAAAATAAAAAAAACCATTGAATCATACTTACACTTAATACATAATTATAAGTAACTCCACGTCTGCAGACGTTGCGGTCTCTTCCCTATTCACATTTAAGGGCGTTCCGTCCGGAGATTCCGTAATTGACCGTAATTAAAACCTTATAAACTCATAATCTGAAAACTACAAAGTTATAATAAAAACACAACAATAATCTTCAGTATATCAACATTCCTTCCGCCGTTTTAAATTTTTTATTTTTGTTTATTATACTCATGATATCAGCTTCCAAAGTAATACCAATTTGTTAAAATTCGAGCATGCATTCAGCATCTCCTTAGCATTTACAAATTACTTTTATTTGAAACTCACGCCAATAGATCGACAATAACATAAACTACATATTCGCCGTATTAAATTTTTTTTAGGACAATTTTGAACTAAGATAAGTAAAAATAATAGGGTTTTGGCGCGATCTCGGCAACGCGGCAAATGTATGGCCAAGGTCGTTTGCTCGGGGGACGGCCTTAACATAGCAATTTGGCCATAACAATGATGTTGATTTTCGCTAAGATATATTATACGCTTATCAAAAGATGTTTATCCATCTAATGTGAACATTAACCAAGCTGGCTTACGTTCAGTCGGCTAATAAATATAACAACCTAACGCTTACGTAAGTAATGGTACCCCTTAAACGTCTCGTGGATACGCACCCTTACCAAAGGATTAAATGGAGGTACAGCCCGACTGATAACAATTTGTTGTAGCTAATTTATTGTCACTTATTGCGTGACAGGCAAGTTTTATCAATTTACTTGTGCGTATATTGATTAAGCAAGCCTAAGTCCGCTATAAAGACAACAAAAGAAAACAGGTGTGAGGTGTGTAAGTCTCTGCCAGTGCAACTGTTGCAAGTTTTTAGAGATTTCTTGAAGTAGGTACTCGAAGGATTTAGGTACACATTTAGGGATAGCAACAAGCATCTTGAGCAATTATACTTAATATTATTAACACTTAAGTACAAAATATTGTTACGTTTTAGCAAGACAACCAGTGACGGATTAACCCTCAAATTAAGCAATTACCTAGGCCCTAGGGCATCAGTCATCACGTCTGAGGAAGGACAAAAACCACACCAAAAAAGTTTCTAGTAAAAAACTAATGCTTTACCTAAGGTGGTAAAAGTTTGAAGACCGACTCCAGTTGACATGACGCATAGACTCAGGCATAGATTGCTTAGGGCATCAAGTAGTCTTAATCCGTCACTGAGGACAGTGTCCTCATAAGTTTGAAACTTTTCACCACGGTCCAAAAAAGGTGGCGGTAGTTTTTCTTATTTTTTTATCTCCCTAGGGCATGAAAGTAGAGGCTCATGGCACATCAATAAAAACCAATATAATTTGTAGTAGCATGGTGTGTGGCATATTAATTTTATGAATAACTGATCGGCCTGTCTATCCGTAGGCAAACTATTTATAAAACGTTAAATACACTTTATACGAAGAATTTAATAAAGTTAATAATATGGGATTGTTATTAATATAGTAGATCATGCACGCTACTTCGTTCGCGCGTAAATCTGTATTCTTCTCAAATAGGTATATAATTAAGTGTAGGCAAGTATACAAAGAGCGTAGGTTTGTATGCTTGCAAATTATAACGCAGTAAAATATAACTAATAATATTTTTATGTAGCTTAAACGTATCGCACACTTTTCTCTCTACTCTCGTGGTACTATCTCCATGCATAATTCATTCAAATTGTTTAACCACATAAAAATAAAAGTTTCACATATTCACAAGTGGCAAAGAACAGACAGATTTTCGCATTCCAAATATTAGTGTAGATTAATCACGTTTATAGCTGTCTGCGTGTGACAAGTGCTGAGAAATAAATTCCCACCAAAATACTTCATAAACCAGTGGTCCTCAACGATTTTTTACACGCGCCACAAACACGTTTTTTAGGGTTAAAATATGAAAATACTTAAGCAATTCATCAAAGTCGTGACAAAATTTTCACTTTCGCGACCACTTTGCGCTATTTTGCCGGTGGGGGTGAAATTCAAAATGGTTAATCTACACACGGGCCACTGAAAAAGTCCGGCCCGCAGGCCGCAGGTTGGGGATAGCTGTCATAAACGGTCGGTCGTTAGCATCCTCGATAGTGACTTGAGACACGATTAATGGGCTCTAATAACTGTGCACTTAATTAAAATTGTATGAAAACTCCGTGATAAAACTTCGCTATTAAACTTCAGTGATAATAATTTTACGACGTCACTCGAAGATAATTTAATAGACATAAACGTTTTAAACATCTTATAAATATTTTCTAAGTAAAAATCCATACTTCCATTATCCATACTAATATTATAAATGTGAAAGTGTGTATGTCTGTCTGTTACCTCTTCCCGCCCAAATCACTGAACCGATTTTGCTGAAATTTGGTATGGAGATTGGAGACACTTCGAGTTCTGATACGAGTCCCGGGGCTACTGAGGATACTGTGACATAGGATACTGTTTATCCCGAAAAATGTACGGTTTCCGTGCGATAAACGAGTTGCGGGTGTCATCTAGTTATTAATAACTATTTAAGGACGTTCCGTCCGGAGATTCCGTATTTGACCGTATTTAAAACCTTATAAACTCATAATCTGAGAGCTACAAAGTTATAATAAAAATACAGCAATAATCTTCAGTATATTAACATTCCTTTCGTCGTTTTAAATTTTCTATTTTTGTTTATTATATTTATGATATCGGCTTCTAAAGTAATACCAATTTGTAAAAATTCAAGCATACATTCAGCATCTCCTTAGCATTTACAAATTACTTTTATTTGAAACTCACGCCAATAGATCGACAATATCATAAACTACATATTCGCCGTTTTAAATTTTTTTTAGGACAATTTTGAACTAAGATAAGTAAAAATAATAGGGTTTTGGCGCGATCTCGGCAACGCGGCAAATGTATGGCCAAGGTCGTTTGCTCGGGGGACGCCCTTAATGATTAGAAAATAATTCAAGACGTGAGTGGATGAATAAGATAAGTAACAAGAAAAAACTTCCCGTTTTTTCGTTTAAATGGAGGCTTCAGGGCCGGAAAAATTATTTGAAATAGAAAAACTATGGATTATATGGGTAGCCAGATACATTAGCTAGGTTATAAAGTAGATAAGTTTTTAGTAATAGAAAACTTATCTACTTCATAACGATAACGATAGTAGATAAGTGGTTTTTATACACCAGATTTTGAGTTGGAAAAAGACAAATATATATGCGAAAACCGTATGCAAATCGGATCAGTAGTTTTCGTGTTAAAGCAAAAGTCTTATACAAAATCTGACCCCCTCTTTCGTCCCTTTAGAGGGGTGGTGGAAATTTTTTAATAGATCAGATGTTAAGTTGGAAGATGACAAATATATATAACTGCATTCAAATCGGATCAGTAGTTTTCGTGCGATAGTGGAACAAACATACAGACAGACAGACAGATAGACAGACAAAAAAAACTAACCACATTATTGGCTTCTATAGCGATGTAGTATTACCCCCCGCTTATTATTTTTTCAATATCTTTAATGTACAGAATTTCCATTTCTACAGTTTTATTATAATATGTATAGATTAGGGAAAAAATGAGTTATTGTCCGTATGTTACGAAATGTTACTTGTTCGATTCTTCCACTCACGTCTTCAATTACGATCAATGTTCCGTTATTACGTTCGTTTATAAAGGAATTTGTATCGACGTATAGGGTGGGAACCGTAAGTATTGAAAAGTCGGGAAAATAATTTCACTTTCACAATTGTATACTTATTAATAGAAATGGACTCAATATAAGTATGAAATAATACCGTACCACAAAAATATTTTACGATGATCAAAGCTACATAAAGCGCGAAAATAATGATTACAAACAAAATAAAAGTCTGATATTTTGTAGAAACAATATCAATGAGCTTATACGAAGCTCTACAACTTCAATGGAAATAAAAACCGAACTTATTTACCGTATTTTCAGTTTATTATGGGATCAAACATAGTGCGTGGATATTCGGTGGACACCGATATTTGGCCGTTTATGAATAATAAAGGCGGGGTGTATAGAAATTTGTGCACCATAAAGCACACCACAGTATAAATATCATACAGTAGGATAACTTGGTCGTATTCTTGAAAATTTTCGTTACAGAGACAAGTACTTAGAACGAGCATGCAGCATGGTATTTCGTTCGTTTCTCTACTTAAATATATTTAATATTTTTATGTTAATTTAACGGGCTTTGGCTCATCACACTTTCTCACCACTGTATTTCCTGTGTCGTCAGGATTGACAGCGTTATCCTACCACGAAAACCCTTTTGGGAGTGGGAGCCCGAGGCACTTAAGCTGTCTTGGGATCTAAAAGAAATTTATCAGTAAAAAATAGGAGTAGGAAGAAGAGTAGTAGTAGTTAAAGTTATCAGCTGATATTACGTTAATGTGTGCGTGCTTTATTAATATGGAGTACTGTCTATTATTTACATTAGGCTACCGGTGATAAAACACGGGACACCTTGGGCTCTTTTACCCGGGCTTAGCGAGCACGTAAACGCGTATACTGCGTACACTACTATGCGTATGTACAGCCGTGAACGTAAGTGTGTCGCATTTGACCCTTATGTTCATAGCAATAAGGTCGTAGTTACGCATTTGTTGCAGAGTGTATTAACGTTTTATGCACTGGCTATTGGTCAGGTTTACTTACTTGATTGAATTCGTGCTGTTTTTATGTGGATAATTTTATATTATTTTTCGTTGGATATTTATGTTTATTGTTTATTATTAGTTTGTTTTTCTTAAAGCTTATAGTTTACTTTTGTATACATATTATGATACATTCTAATTTCTAGACTTGTATATATTTCCACAATTAATTCATAATATTATTACAAGTTAAAAGTTTCAACTTTCAACTCGCGTATGAAACTCCCAAAAACTTCATATCTTTTGCTTTCATTCAATTTCTCAACGCTGTTAGTTTTTTTTCCAGTGGAGATCTAAAATAAGAAAGAATTATTTTTCTTAATTTACAGTAACTCTTCTAAATACCTCGTAACTTCTAGAAAATTTAACTTTTTCAGCTAGCGAAATAAACGCTACAAGTTTTTCAGTCTGTTCTACACAAAATATGAGAGACTTATTAAGCTCAGATGTTTCGGTTCGTTGTCGAGAACGTTACTTTTATTAATTGACTTAACTCCTTGTTTAAGCAAGAAATATTACATACATACGGTACTAAAATTGGAAGTTCTCAGTATTCGCAAATTATGTCAAGGGTAGATTAAAATATGGTGATATTATGAATCTTGAACAAAGAACTTGCTTTAAAATACAATATGAACCGTCATACGAGTTGTTGTAAGTACATTAGTCATTTTTAGTAAGTAAGTTTGGTTAAAAATAATCCATCTTTAAAATAATATTCTCTTATCAGTTCTTGTAATATTATTATAGGAAAAGTAATTAGTACCTACACTATAATTTATATAGCTGCAAGATTAACTACAACCTGTAAGCAAATGGATAGACGCATGCAAAATTTTATGCCATTGATTTCCGCTGGGTAACGCCTGACTGTATTAAGTATAGTAGGGTAATAAATGTTTACATACTACGTGTTTAATATAATCGGCAAATTAATCTTTACATAATCGTTAAAAGTGCTCTATTTTTATGGCGCGTGACGCGCAATAAAACTGGGGAACGAAACTGCCCGCAAACCCCGCGTCCTGATCAACCCTGCTTTACTCGTCTATAAACTTTTTATGATACATCGGTCAGTTCTCGTAAAGCCACTGAATCGGTATAAACATGGTGTATAGAGACCATTAAGTGTATATTGTATACCTCTTTGTGGAGATAAAAGTTATACAACCATGGATTTTCCAATTTTTATTATAAGGATTATGTATACAGTATCGGTGAACAAGAGTGAAAGCACACGACATAATTTTTTTTACTAAGTTTAATAATCAATGTAGAAAATAATAACTACTTTCATTTTTCGTTTAATAAACTATCGAATTAAAAAAAAATGTCTTAAATAACATTCCCTGTCTCTCTACAATAGTCTCTATATTTTTTAAATTCTTTAAAATGTTTTTAAATCTTTCTAAAAGTAATATCAGTTACCCCTTCATTGTTTTTTAAAAATAGGTCTCCGAATAGAGGGTGTGTCATCCCCCGTTGCGCTGACGAAATTAGCCAAGTCCGCTCCAAATTAAAAAAGAAATCTCGTTCGCAAAGTTTTAATTACGTTTATTTAGTAATCAGGAAATCCAGCGTAAATTAATTAAAGAAGGAAATTGTTCAACTTTTTAATATCACCGTACCTGTGCTTTATTGTAGAGAAAATTCGTTTTCCGTTCTGGGGAGTGACTCGTAAATGGATTTTATGTTATAACAACCTTCAAATACACTTGCTATAGCTATAAATATACATATTTTATAAAATTAATGCTTAGCTTATAAACTTGAATTTTTTAAACAGAGCATAAACGTTGTATTAAAAAGAATATAAAAACATTTCGGTGTGAATATTATCCTCCACAGGTATCTTTAGAAGTCTGAACACATTTTGTTTAGTAATTGTTAGAGCGCCATTTTCCAGATAAAGCTTCAGATTACACCTCACACTCTCCCGTTTTATTTCTTGATGAAGTTTTCCACAGTTTGTGAACTAAATACATAAACAAACGGGCGGAAAACAGCTTAAAGTTGGGAGCTGTCTTATTGCTTTCTATTTTAAACCTAAAAGCGTACTACACTTTTGGGACCGAGCGTACTTTAATATTTCAATATCGGAGGTGCAATTTTGTGCGGTGGTGTGTTTACTATTGATAATGTTGATGGTTTCAATAGAAAATTCTTGCTGTACCTTGCTAAAGTCAAATTTTTTACTGATGTTAAAATTTTTGATACACTACAATAAATACTAATCTCAATATGTCACATTTCTTAACTGTCTCTCTTTTTAATTTACCACAAGATGCAAGAAACTAAGAAGGTAAGGCTACTTCTGAGTATGGCGCTTTCTTACATCTTCTTACGTAGAGTCTTAAGAGTCCGTATACGAAATTTTGCCGATTTTGCCGAAATTGCAAGGGTTCGCTACAGAAATATTATAAGGTTTTAGCCCCTTATTAGACTTACAAAAATATATATTAATTATTAGATTTGAAATATTATATTTAAGCGCGGCAAGCCGACTCGAACTTGCGGCGAATAATATAATGTGAGATTTAGGTTGTTTTGAATCGTGTTTTTTGGCACAATTTGTTTTTTTTTTTCTTTTTTCTCGAATTGGATAGAATTTTATCTATAGATTATTTCTGTCGTTTTCTTTTTATGAATTACAGCTCCAAGTTGCCGAAATTAACAGCAATTCTTTGCCCATTTTCTATAAAATTTTGCCGAGTTACATATTTTTTTACTCAACTATTTCATATTAAAGTGGTAAAAAGTAATTCCAACATTTTATAGACGACTTTCTCAACAGTACATTGTATTTTTTTCATACCGTTAAGACGTCAATACAATCCATAAACAGGTGATATTCTAAACCTTTTACAGCAAAAATCACAAAACTGTCGCGGGTTTGAGTTGGATTATTTAAAAATACTTAAAAAAATAAAAAATCTATCTCCAACATTAGATTATAATTGAAATGATCTTCCATGTTGTGCATTAAAACTTATAGAAATACTGTATTTTAACTGTTAAATCACGTCTGTAAAATCAGCGAAATCGGAAAATTTCGTATACGGACTCTTAAACGAACTCCGGTTTTTCCTACATAATAGCTATTCAAAACGTCGTTATCGCATAGACTATAGAAGCTATATCAAAATAGCTAACGCTGGAACCAACTTTAGCCGGCGATAGTTCATACTCTCGGCTTTATAATAATTCACTTTTACGAGCGACTCGCGTCTGATGCGTCTGCGACTCCGCCTTAGAAATTGTTCTAATAGCGGCATTATCGTCCTCCTTTATGGTAACAACCCAATGTGCTGGAATTTTCAGCTTTTGTATAATATATTGTTGGCAATGATACGATAATTTTATATCAATGTGGAACGTTTTAGAACGTAGTTTGTATAAGAGCTTTTGGCTTATTGCGAAGTTTTTCATGTATTTGTGCTGTCTATGCCTTATTAAAGTAAATTAATTTGTAATTATCCATTAAACTTAGCCTATGGCCGAAGTTTGAAATAAATTTTGTGTGAGATAAATAATAATTATTATAGAAATCGAAAATTTCGAATTAGTTTTAGGAGATTTGTAAACTAGTTCGTTACTTTTAATATTGCAATTTAAGTTTAAGTTTTAGTTATAAACGGTCGTATCAGGATATATATTGTATTTTGTAACAAAAAACTTTTACTAAGTACTTACTTTAAATAAAATTCTCATGTATGTTTACAAGTATTCAAAATAAATTATTAAAATTGTACTAGCAGTAGAAGCGTCATAAAATATGCAAACTCCAATAACTGACCGGAGCTCTAACTGCGTCTTATAAACAAATTACATTGGAACACATTTTAGGGATGTTAAGTGTAGTCGTAACATAAACTTTTTCAATTTTCACCTGCAGTTAAAGTCGCACATAAAGTACGGGGAATAACATCGCGAATATTTTACAAAGGTTGACGACGCCTGCGGGGGCGAATGTGCCTGATAAGAGAGTGCCGCATCGCTGCAAGTTATTGGCGTAAGGACAGGGCATAACGTGGGTAAATTTTTTACCAAATACCAGTGCCCCATATCCGTCTACTAATGAAAACCAAAAAAATACGTGTGGCACTCGGAGACTGCCGCGGTAACGGTATTGCATACACATATAGCATCAACTTATGCAATTATAATTCCCATACGTCTAGTCGCACCCCCACAAACACCGTGCCGAAGTCTAGCAACGTCACACCGAACGGCACAATTTGCGGCGACCAACACACCGAGCCGACGACGCGCGACGTTAGACGAATGTTAGGTGTTTTTCGTTATGGAATTCCCTTGTCTTGATTTGGTGTAAATAGCTTTAAAAAAGCATTTCGTAATGTTTCCGTGTGAAATTCAGTCACTATGCACTCACTGTAAAGATTTTCAAAATAATATTAAAAGTAGGTACACTAATATAATTTCTCTAACTACGGAAATTATAGTGCCTGTAGCCTATTATAGCTCTATAAGTACCGCTTTCATTAAAATCGGATTAGTATTAGGATTAAGGTGTTTGCATGACAGACCGTCAAAATTCACTGTTGCTTTACTTTTGCTTTCGCCATGTTCTCAACACTCCAATATTAACTTAGCTTAGCTTAGGAGTCACAATTATTAACCTTATTTCCGTGGTGCTCCCCCTTAAGTTCTTTGACTTTCGGTCATTGCAACTTTGTGCTGTCTCCCGCTTTTATGGGGAGGGAAATTGGAATCTTCCTACTCCTCCTATTTTCTTCTGATTAATTTCGTTGCGGGTCCCAAGACAGTTTTAGCATGTCCCTCGGGCTCCCTGAGATCATATCAAAGGGTTTTCGTGGTTGGATACCGCTGTCGATCCTGGCGACACAGGAGATACAGTGGTGGGAATGTGTGGTGGGCCAAAGCCCGTAAAAAAAAAAAAAAATGTTCTCAACACCTGTCTTTACTTAAAAATCGGTGTTCCCGGCATAAAATTCATGTAAACACCTCCTTGCGAGCGCTATCGACTGCTCGCTTGAAATTGAGCCACTATTGCATAACCAAATGCATTTCCAACTTAGATTGGCTGTTGAATCATTGAACAACATCATGAGATACTAAATTTTGCATAGTATTTTAAAACTTTCCTTTAAAATTGCTTCATAAGAAGTTTTTTAAAGAAAAATTTGTTTTTTTTTTGTCTGTATTATTGTTTTAAAAATCTTGATTGTTTGTATTGTGTCGTATTTTTCTTCTTTTTATTTTAAATGTAGGTACATTGTGTAATGTTCAAATTTTTGTTGAATAAACGTTTATTTATTTACTTATTTATTTAAAATATTTATTGTGCCTTAATTGAATTAAAAAATAAGATTTCGTGCCAAAATCACAGCAAAATATAGCCTCTTAGGTACGGTAGAATAATCTGAACGAAAAACGGAAAAATATAGACTGATGAAAAGATTTTCCACAAAATCGTTTTAAAATTAGCGTGTTTAGCGAGCTATAGGAAGGTAGTCCATTATAAAAACAGTATCATGAACCTGATTTTTCACAACCCTATCAAATTACAGTCTATTGCTCGTTTCTAGGAAAAGCGGAGTGAACTTAAAGTAAATTATGCGATTATTGATCGTCCTTGCTGCAGACTAAATAATATTACACCGCAGTATCTTTAGCCCCAATTTCACCAACGACTGTTAAATTTAACGGTCGAATTAGTATCACGTTATCTCTCTCATTTTTCATGCGAATGAAAGAAAAGACATGACATTTAACACGCTGTTTACGCTAACAGACATTGGTGAAATTGGGGCTTAGTCTTTCTGATCACAAGGTTTCAATTAGGGAACTCCTTTGAGAGTTTGATTCGAGCTGCGTATGAACTTTTCTATAGTAAAAATACGTGTTTTGCTAATTATTATCGTCTAGATGTAAGAGAGATTCTTCGATACGAATAAACCGTCTAGCTCGGATCAATCCTAAAAATTGGCCCGTTACGTTTAGTTTGTTTGACACACAATAATTAACCTCATTACCGTGATGCGATTCATTTTTTCATGCAAAATTGGAATAAAGTAGTAAATTAAGTGTTAGAGTGTTTATGGTTGGAGGCTGTTGCTTGCCATTTGTAATTTGTTGTGCGTCTATTCTTTTTGAATTTATTTAAGGGAAGAGACCTAATGGCAGACACTATCAGGAAACATGAAACATTTGAATGTTATAAAATATATATTTATGAATATAAAGGATTGATAACTTCTTCCACGTCTTCAGTAACTCTTACAAAATAAAACTATTATAATTATTCTCTGACAAATCAATTAAAAAATATATTATTGGTATTTTTGTAAACTTAGTCATAAGTACTAATAGATGACATCACAAAAAACGAACATCACTAATAGTAGACACCAATATGAACTAATAGTTGACATAGAACTTTACATTACATTTTACATTTTTCCTTTTATTAGGTCTTTATTTGCCATTTTTCAAAAGATTTCATTTACTTCATCATAGTAATTACATGCATCAGAAATATTATCCACGTTGTCTCCAGATTCTATTCATTTTTCTTCCATGCTGAAACTATCTTTCCTCTTATTTTTCATATTTTTAAAGTGAAAACTTCTTTAGCGGCGTTGAGCACTTAATTTGTGGGATGGGTAAAAACTGTGAAACTTGCGACAGATTCTCGTGCTGATCGAAAAACCTTGGAAAAACCGTAAGACGGTCGTCTCCATCCCCAGGAGAGTAGTGTTTTGTGTCGAACTCGAACTCGAGCTCGAATTCGAACTTGAACTCGAACTCGAATTGATTGTAAGGGTTTCGATGAATTAAAAAAATCGATTTTTTTAAAATCGATTTTCATAAAAAATGGGTTAAAAATTTAATCGATAATAAGGGTTTCGATTAATTAAAAAAAATCGACTTTTTAATAATCGATTTTCATAAAAATGGGTTAAAAATTTAATCGATTGTAAGGGTTTCGATTAATTAAAAAAAACGATTTTTTAATAATCGATTTTCATAAAAATGGGTCAAAAATTTAATCGATTAGGGTTTCGATTCATTTAAAAAATCGATTTTTTAATAATCGATTTTCATAAAAATGGGTTAAAAATTTAATCGATTATAAGGGTTTCGATTAATTTAAAAAAATCGATTTTTTTAATCGATTTTCACAAAAAATGGGTTAAACATTTAATCGATCGTAAGGGTTTCAATTAATTAAAAAAAACGATGTTTTTAACAATCGATTTTCGTAAAAACTGGGTTAAAAAATTGCACAACGTTAATAATCAAGTTTTCACTTCTGCCGGCACTCCCGGAGTGCAACCCGTCTTTTTTTTCCTAGCAAATTTATTTTCAGTCTTTAGTCTCAATGCTTCTTTTGCCTCTTCTTTTTTCTTCTTTCTTTTCTCAGCTCTCCTTTTTCTTTTTTTTACTGCTAAAAAACTAAAGCAATCGATTTTTAGATCAGTACAAGGTCTAATATTAGACACCATGTACATTTTTAGGTGCAGTAGTTCTAAGTTCTTAGATTGTTAATAGAATTATATTTTCAGAGAATAGTGATGATTTTTGCAGTAGAATAAAGTACAAAATAACTTTAGTATGTATTGCAAAACTCAAAGATGAGATCCATGTCATCTATTAGGTTTTTTACATTTTCAAGAACTAATACTACTATTTATATTGTTACACCCTTTATATTGTTAGGGAAAATTGATAAAAAATCTTAAATAAACATTAATTAGTGTATACAACATGACCATGAATCCAATGAAATCAATAGAAATTACAAAAAATCTAATAAATGTATTCAAAACTTACGTGCAAAATTTCGCCTTCCTTAACCTATTTGCTAAGGAATTGCCGAGCGCGTGTTGACGCGGTCATATTATTTACGAAAACTGATCCCATTTTAAAATTTTGTTCCCGAAGGCGTCTCTAATATATTTTTTCAATTCAACAGATAGCTTGAGAAGCTTATAAAATTTACAGTGGTGAGAAATAATTATAGTAATTCTTATTTTTATGGTATTTTTGTCATAAGTGTCATCCATTAGTACAGTGTCTACCATTAGGTACTTTCCCGTAATTTATATACCTACCCACTAAGTAAAAGCTAATAGTCAAATTCAAATTTTTTTTATTCAGAATAAGTTTTTTCAAACACTTTCTGAACGTTGATGCTACTGGGGCCTACCACCGGTTCGGGAACTAACCCGGCGAGAAGAACCGGCGTAAGAAACTCGCACGGGGCCATCTTTTACTAAAAAGATGGAAAATTACAATGTCATTATGACTAAGTAAATTAAAAAAGAACTAAATACAACAAGTGTACAATATTAAAATATAATAATATACAGAAACGGCTCTGCAGCCTGCAGGGGGCGACCTTATTCCCACGGTGTACTATCATTCATGAAATCAGTAACTTTATAGTATGCTTTGGTACACAAACGTTCTTTAACTACTTTTTTTAAATTTTTTAATGGATAAACAAACGCGCTTTTACAATAAAGGGTAAAATGGCACTGCAATTTGACAGCAGCTGGGCCAGCAGGTTGTAACCAGGAGGGAGTTTAGTCCGTAGGTTACTGGGTAACAATTTCTGTGGGGTAACACCACTGTAAGGTCGGACATAATATAAGAAACCCATGAGGATTCTCCCGCCCTCCCCGTGGAAAAAAAAACGAACGCGCTAAAAGAAGTCATTACTCAATGCACTCACAAGTTAGTATGTACTGTGTACCCTTAATGACTGTTACTTTTCACAATAGTTAGATCTAATAATGTGATAGCATGTGTCTGGGCTTTCAATTCAATGATGGAGGTTTGAAAAGAACTAATTCGGTCTGCAAGTTGATACGGCGGGGCCATTAGAATGATTGCAGTCCCATCACACATTCATACTTCATACAGACTGGCCCTCTTAACGGATTGAATTCTGCGCCTCGTCGACTACGAATATTAGCTTTTTATTATTTTATCGCTCAATTTTATTTCAATACATTGATTCGATTGCTTTCTATTTTTTTAAGATAAAATCTATTGTCACCAATCTTTCTAAGGAAATACGCACTTATCTAAGCTTTGTAGAATAACCGACCGAATGTCTATGAAAAAAACTAGAAACGTAGCCACACTATACAGATACTTCAGCCTTATAATGCTTCTCATCTGCTTAATTACTTCATTTAATTGTTTTAATTTTTTAAAGTTTTTTGTAAGTGAAGATTACGCTTCAGGCGAATATTACCGACCCTTAATTTTAAAGGTCAAGGAGAGGTGAGATGCGGTTATGTGTTGATTCGGAGGCGAGACTTTACGGTACAAATAAGTTTCGCTAAGTAAATTAGCCTTACCAGTGTAAGTTGAAATTCAAATACAAATAAGTGTGGGCACAGGATGTAGTCATAATCTCACTAAATCTAAATCTCATTTCTACACTTCAGACATAATCTTACAACTTTTCGATTCAGTCCGCGACCGAAAAGAGAAATGAGATTTAGATTTAGTGAGATTATTTTTCTTTTACATTAGTGAGATATTATGAGTCAAATTATTATCATTGCAATCTACAAAAATATATATAAAACTCAAAGGTGACTGACTGACATGGTGATCTATCAACGCACAGCCCAAACCACTGGACGGGCTGAAATTTTGCATGCAAGCAGATGTTATATGACGTAAGCATCCGCTAAGAAAGGATTTTGAAAAATTTCTATCCCAAGGGGTTAAAATAGGGCATAATTGTTGAAATGAAATCACCACTAATATACTTATAACTATTATTATGATTCTTTTTATTGTGGTAAAGAGGAGACCACAGCGTCAAGAGATAAGCGGATTGAGGTTGACACGTAGGTGTTTCGCATAAAGTTTCTAATGGAATAATTATTCTATTAGCAAGAGCTTAAGTCATGTCTATTTATTGTACAATGTTATCATTTTAGAAAAAAAATATTGTTCATTGTTGCAGATAGTTAGGTGTGTGGTATCGTTACATACCGCACAAACCGCAGCAAAATAATTGGCGGAACCGATTTGAAAACTTGATGAAAATATAGTTATTATCTCTGCAATTATTAATTAATGTACAATAATCATTGAAATAGCACCTTCAAAATTCCGTCTCGAGACCTTTCACCTTGAGAGTTTTTCGCAAAGTTATCGAATACAATCAGCTCAAGAAAAATGGTGGCTGCCATTCCTAGTTACGCCCACAACACGGGAGAAAAATTATTGTCTTCGCATCGCCGCGGGCTTCAATATTGTAATTAATATTATCGTAAAATATACATGTTTAACAAGTAATAAAATGTATAGTAAAACAAGTAATAAATGATCGCACAGAACAAAGGAGTGGAGTTAAACAATTTTATGACGGAGCGCCATCATTAGCGACATGCTCTGAATTTCCTTTATGAGAATTTTGGGAGTAATTACTAAGTAAAATGTGGCGCTCACGTGTACCGATAAAAACTTTGGTAGACGCCGCGCGCTGAGCAGACGTGGATGAAAAATCTTACGATCGTGCATCCATACTAATTTAATAAATGTGAAAATTTGTCTGTCTATCTCTCTGTCTGTCTGTCTGTTACCTCTTCACGCGCTGCTACCGCGAGCAGAGCAGACGTGGATGAAAAATCTTACGATGGTGCATCCATACTAAAATAATAAATGCGAAACTTTGTCTGTCTGTCTATCTCTCTGTTTGTCTCTCTGTCTGTCTGTCTGTTACCTCTTCATGCTTCTGAAAATGTGTCTGTCTGTCTGTTTATCTGTCTGTCTGTCTGTCTGTTACCTCTTCACGCTTAAATACCGTCGCGGGCTGAGCAAACGTGGATGAAAAATCTTACGATCGTGCATCCATATTAAGACAACGAATAACAAAACTTACTAAGATAATAAATGCGAAATTATGTGTCTGTCTGTCTGTCTGTCTTATAATGTGTCTTATAACTTGTCGATGCACGCAACTACTTTACGCAGAATGGGCATTGTCCAAAAAAAATTACATGTACTTTTTATATTTTTTTTCGTTAAAATAGGGCATTTTAAGAATATAAATTCAATAATTTTGAAATTCATTGGCTAGTTTTTTCTCAATAAATTTTTAAAGTTTCGCTCTGACGTCATCATCGGCGGCCAATTGACCTCTGCAGAATGTTTTTTTTTCCTTTGAATATTAGTTATAAAGGCTGGTTCGTCAAATACAAGTTCTCATCATGTGAAAGCTGATACGAAAAGCTTACCAAAAGTTCGAAACGTAATGTTGGTCGAATTTATTGCTAATTTAACGCCATTGAAGGTCAAACTAAGGTTAAACATATTTCTTCAAAAATATAAGTAACTAATGGTTATTTTTTTCGTTTATATACAGAAAAACGATCACTGACCTTATTCCTCGAAATGTTTTTGTAATGAGCAAAATTTTAAAAAAATGGACAATTCCCATTATCGTGTGGGAACCATATTATATTTTTCTGGAATAAAAATATCCTATTACGTCCTTTCTGGGGACTCGAAGCATCTTCATTCTTCATACCAAAACTCAAAGTTGGTTCAGGGGTTAAATAATGAAGTCCACATTTTCACTGTTTATTTTTAAGGGCGTTCCGTCCGGAGATTCCGTATTTGACCGTATTTAAAACCTTATAAACTCATAATCTGAAAGCTACAAAGTTATAATAAAAATACAGTAACAATCTTCAGTATATCAACATTCCTTTTGTCGTTTTAAATTTTCTATTTTTGTTTCTTATACTCATGATATCAGCTTCCAAAGTAATACCAAATTGGTAAAATTCAAGCATACATTCAGCATCTCCTTAGGATTTACTAATTACTTTTATTTGAAACTCACGCCAATAGATCGACAATATCATAAACTACATATTCGCCGTTTTAAATTTTTTTTAGGACAATTTTGAACTAAGATAAGTAAAAATAATAGGGTTTTGGCGCGATCTCGGCAACGCGGCAAATGTATGGCCAAGGTCGTTTGCTCGGGGGACGACCTTAAGAGCCTACTGTGAAAACGCTAGCCCCGCTACACACAACGCTATCCTCCAATCGTGATACAATAATAGGCTACTTGACCTACTTTTTTTCTTCATGCTAATCGCTTCTTAATCATTCGTTTTCACAAAAAAAACTAATATTTCAATATTTAACACAGTAGAAACCCATAAAAATGTTTATTGAAAAATATGCCTCATAAATGGCGCCGAAAACACTGTCCGCCATAGTGTGACGTCATACGCTTTGTATTTTAAACTCTCTATATTGAACATTTTTTTATATGATAAATGTACGAGTCTAAAAGTGCCCAAAAATAATAAAAGAATTAAATAAGAAATTACAAATCCTTTGTAATGTCGAAAACTTATGGAGAAAAGTTTTGGCCATTTCATTTCCCGTCTACAATAAATGGAGATAATATATAAAACTGATGTTTTAAGTGAATTATTCAAGAAAATATATTTTACAAATCTTTCTAGGCTTATTCTTATTATTTATGTTCAAATAAACTTACATATAACGAGCGCGATAAATAAAAGATATTAAATTAGTATGAGGATGACGTCACATCCAAATCGGAAGTACCGCAAAAGCGTTTTCGTCAGTACAAATCCTATTTTCATAAAATCATATTTTCAAATCGATTTTATTTATCAATCATAAGCTTTTATTTGATGATAAGGGTGAAATACGGTTTCCTAGGCCAAGTTCTACTAGAAATATCCATTTGTTCAATGAAATTGAATATAGGTCAAGTAGCCTATTCCATGAATCGTGCTCCCGGGCAATATGCTTTACACTGCAGCAAATATTGAACAATATCGCGTAACAACGGTTCCCGCATTATAGCACGAAAGTAAAGGTCGTAAGTCCTAAAATTGTTTTTGGATGATTACTAATGATCGGATAATCGGGCGCTAATATACCTAAACTTCAAGAGAGTACCTACATAGAGCTGATAAAACCACCATCCTGAAAAAATAAATAGCATGCATAATTCGAGCTTGGTATTGTAGATATCCTAGGCGCTTTTATACATACTGAGAAAAATGCTAAATAACAATTTTATACAAGACGAACATTTTACGAAACAATATTTCGGCGACGGTATTAATTTATACGTATAGAGTATAGACATATGTATTTTTCAATTGCTGCAAAGATAAAAGCGGTTCAACCAAAAAATAATAATACAAAACAAAAATATCTTATTTAAATGTTGAATGCAAAATGTCTACACTTGAGTCAAGGTTTGTTAACAATCTTATTACTACTCTTATTAAAACTGCATTTAAAAAATATCTATGAGTTAGTTTCAAGTAAAAATAAAGATATTTTTAAAACTCGATCTAATAAACATATCTAATCCTTTAATTAAGTTACCTAATTGTTTATAAAAATAAAATATATATCACAACTTTTTTACATTCCTTTCTTTGAGTATTATTTATTTTTGTCAGGATGGTGGTTTTATCAGCTCTATGTAGATACTCTCTTAAAGTTTAGGTATATAAGCGCCCGATTATCCGATCACTAATGATTACTTAAAAACTAAATACAATACTAATATTTCCTTTAGCTATTATTTTATCAAGTGTGTGATTGTAGTTGTGCAAGTTATTTAATGATAGTAACTCAATCAGGGTAACAGATATTTGTTGAAATGCCCAAAAAGATTAATAATTTCGAAAAATAAAACTATCGAGTCAAAATAAGTGAATCGTGTTTTCCGTTAGCTAATTAACAGATAAATATATTACAATGATTAAATAAATCTCAATTTCATTTGAGTCAATCGTCTTCCGGGATCGTAATATTACTTATTAGAAAACACAGCAAAATTTTACAGCCCACTCTTAACGTAAAACTGGGCAAGTTATTAGCTTATTTGTCTACATAGACGAGTTAAGCTCTAAGGCAGTGTCCTAAAAATTGCTGATGCTTGATTAATTAATTATTAACGTTAATACTTTTTATGTGCATTTCTGGTAGCTAATCATAATCAAGCTTTCCAAAAGTGAAGTGTGCTAAATGCTTATGCTCGTTAATAAGTTAGACCTACCTTTAAAATATGAATAGATCTAATGCTGCGTTCACAACAAACATATTACATGACAGACGCCGAACAGAGTTCACTGTTTTTCCATCCATACTAATATTGTAAGCGCGAAAGTGTTACCTTTTCACACCCAAAACGTTGGACCGATTTTGCTAATGGTATGGAGGTACTGGTGGGTCCATGTTGGATGCGAGTAGCAGGAGATCGGTCATCTTGGCGTTCATTGAGAGAGGCCTATGTCCAGCAGTGGACGAACATAGGCTGATATTATGATATGATGATATATGATGGAGGTACTTCAGGTCCTGGTAAAGGACTTTTTATCCCGGAAAAATGTTTCCGGCGATAAACAAGTTTTGGCGCAACGGAGTCTCGAGTGTCATATAGTACCTATCATAATATTATTATTATATTCAATTCACATTTACTTTAAGGCCGTCCCCCGAGCAAACGACCTTGGCCATACATTTGCCGCGTTGCCGAGATCGCGCCAAAACCCTGTTTTTACTTATCTTATTTCAAAATTGTCCTAAAAAAAATTAAATATGTAGTTTATGATATTGTCGATCTATTGGCGTGAGTTTCAAATAAAAGTAATTTGTAAATGCTAAGGAGATGGAAGCTGATATAATAAGTAAGTATAATAAACAAAAATATAAAATTTAAAACGGGGAAAGGAATGTTGATATACTGAAGATTATTGCTGTATTTTTATTATTACTTTGTAGCTTTCAGATTATGTGTTTATAAGATTTAAAATACGGTCAATTACGGAATCTCCGGAGGGAACGCCCTTTATACATATCGACGGGTGAAAGCAGAAGTGGCGTAACTTGAAAAACCCAACTTTACAGGAGAGCCAAAAAACTTTTTTAAAAATTCATAACTTCTATATTTATTAAGGTAGAAACTTAAAAATTGGAACGTATTTAAATTAATCTAAGACCCATACGAAGAGTTTGTTAAAATTTTTCTAAAGTTGATATTTCATTGATTTTTAACAAGTTACGACAAAAAATATTTCTATTTTACGCAGCAGAAATGTTGTATCTTTGAGAGGAAATGTATAGATAACATAAAAAAGCATAATTTTTTAAGCGACAGATCTGTTGTATTTCAAATATAACACGCCCCTACACATTTCATTTCGCCGTATCTTGTTTACTTAATTAAATTGCCTTACAACTTTTGGTTCAAGTGCAAAATCGGCGACAGACGTTGTGAAAATGAAATGCTGTATCTTAAACTAAATGAATTGTTTGTTTTAAATGAATGTCATTGTAACAAATTAAAAGAAATAATATGACTATATTATACTATTATTTGTTTATAACATAAGAAACTAAAGGAATGGAAATTTGTTTTATCATCATTAATCAACATTGAAATATAAAACTTATTATAATAAAATGAAAATTAATGTAATAAAACATTTATTTCTCTTGTTTTTTCTACTTTATAAAGGTTTAAGCCTTAATATTTTATTCATGCTCATGAATTTAAAGTTATTCTTTTTATTTTATAAGATATGGGGGCAAACGAGCACAAGGGTCACCTGATTGAAAGTAACTACCGTTGCCCATGGACACTAGCAACATGAGAAGGGCTGCTGGTGCGTTGCCGGCCTTACCCGGTACTAATACGCTATCTTTTTAAAGGTTTGCAGGTCGTATAGGTCTGAAAATATTGCTGGTGACAGTTCATTCCACAATTTTACAGTGCGCGGCAGAAAGTTACGTGAAAAACGCACGGTGGAAGACTGCCACTCATCAATGTGATGAGGATTTTCGCGTGGAACGATGGCGAAAAATTGCAGGAGGTATGATTCTGAACAATCCCTCAGGGCACTCCCCGTGATACATCATGAAGCCGATAGAGGATGCAGAGTGAAGCTACATCTCGGCGTATTCCCACGGAGTCCAGCCTGTTTGAAACACTATGGCAGTCAACAATCCGAGCGGCCCTTCATTGTAACTATACGATCCAAAGGGAGTAGTTGGTATTTGGCGCCCCTGCCCAGAGATGAGAAGAGTATACCATATGAGGCCCAACTTGCGCCTTGCAGAGTTATAGTCGTTGGTCCGGACTGAAATACTGTCTCGCTCTGTTAAGGACACCAAGCTTTTTCGAGGCTAACTTGGCCTCACCCTCTAGAGTCTAGATGACATCGGAACTGAACTTCGCTCGATATGCTTACGCCAAGTATTTCAATGCTGGGGGAGAATGTTAAAGGGGTGCCCTGAAAACGAGGAGAATAAGAACGAATATGACCATTGGTAACTTTTTAGTGGTGAACGCGCAGACTTGTGTATTGGCGGGGTTGAATTGGAATAAGTAACGTCTACCCCATTCAGAGACTTTCTCCTGTGAATTCTCTATTTAGACACAACTTCATTTCGACTATATCTAGAAAAATATCGGGGGAGTATATAGGGCAGCGCCTACACTATAATCCGCATAGCAATAAATGCCGTTGGTCTGTAACATGATCTGCTAAGAAACTTGTGACCCATTTGCATAAATTCTCGGGGAGCCCATATGATGGAAGCTTTGGTAGCAGCGCTTTTTGCCAAACCCGATCAAAGGCCTTTGCAATGTCCAAACTAACAGCCAGTGCCTCTCCCTTCGACTCAATCGCCTGAACCCAACAACGAGTTAGGTACGCCAAGAGATCACCAGCCAAGCGACTCTTTCGGAACCCGTACTGTTTGTCCCTGGCCGCCCAAGTATCGAAAGAGCTGGGTATTGATAATGGATTCCATAATCTTCGAGAAGACGGAGGTTATAGCGATTGGTCTGTAGCTGGAAGGATTTCAGTGGTCACCTATTTACACCAAGGCTTTCCAAGAAGCCGGGACAATGCCAGAAGAGTAGGAGAACCGAAAAAGACGCGTTGAACCGGAGCCAACTCTGGAGCACACTTTTTTAACACAATAGGAGGGATTCCGTCAGGATAACTCTGATTTTGAATATCAAGGGAACGCAGGACTGAGCGCTGATGAAACTCCGACATGATGCTCGTGCATCGTGGAATGGTCGGCGTTTTCTATCCCCCGTCATCTAGGGTCGAGCTTGACGCAAAGAGCTTGCCCAGAAGATCGGTTTTGTATTTTGCGTCGTAGGCTAGCGATCCATTTTCTACTTGTAGGGATGGTAGGGATGGCTTGCAGAAATTTCCTTCAATAGCTTTGGCCAGAGACCATGTACGGGTTCCCGGAGGGAGTCTCGAGTCTCTCACAGACAGAGACATCTCTCTCTCTCTTGAAGGACCTAGAGGCAAGGTTGTACTCCATTTTATATTATGTGTGTGTCCACGCATAGACCCGAAGGAGCTCAATATTTATTAACAACAACAATTATAGCTCAACAATATTTTTTATTGAACCATCAACAAAAAAAATATTAGCAAATTTACATTAAAATAAATGGGTTGATATTGTTAACAGAAAATATACGGGCTTTTATCTTTACAAACATGTAAAATCAACAAAATATGTATACAAGAATAAGTGTGTAGATGTCCAGAGCAATGCTCAGGAGAAAAAATTATACGTGGACACATACATGCAACATTTCACTATACGTCTTTAAGCTTCATTTAAGAATAAACGTGATCAGTTCCATTTAGAATAAACGTACATTGATAAACACAAACACATTTTCTCAAATCGACGCTAACAATCTACTAAAAGGCGTTAAGAACGGCGTATGTGGTGCGCCGGCGAAGGTATCATACAGGGGCGGGAGGGAGATGAAATGGCGTTACTTATCTCTGTACTCATTACTTAAGTATATTCATTGGTTGTAAGTATAGGTTTAAGAATAAAATTATGTGTTAGAAATGTAATAACTTTCTCATACCTATAAAATTAGTATGAAATAAATTGTCGTATCTTTGTAAATGTTGTATTTTAGGCGACAAAAATGTCGTAACTCATTTAAACCAAACTAGAAATTTAAAAAACCTGTGTCGTATCTTTTTCTAATTTCTCACGCATTGTCGTATCTATCTTTTATCCAAAAATTGCAGTTTTTCGTCTAGTTACGACAATTTTTTTTGAGGTCTGTGCTAAAAGGTGTTAAAAATCCATGGTCGTATCTTTACTAGAATTTATCGTAGAAAGACGAGATATAGACCATTCGACGCAGATTTTTTTTTTATATAACAATCAATTAAAAAGTGATTTTGGCCAAAATTCAAGTTACGCCACTTCCGCTTTCACCCGTCGATATACGCAATTACTTTTTCTGATAGCTCATAACTCATTCTCACACATTTGTCGTCAACAGTAAGTTTGGTGTGGACGTTGCCTAAGCCAGAATCAGCTAAGTAATTTAATAGCAAACCAAATCAATGTAATCAACTAATCAACCATATTGGCCATATCACATTACGCGAAAAAACAGAGCGTGCTGTATTTTTGACATCATCATTAGACAAAAGACCTACCGCTTACTGATTTTATGATAAGCAAATAAAAAAACCAATTTCAGCTCTATATTCATAATCATAAGATTCATAAGCATTAAGCTCCTGTACACGTCGCATCTGATCAATTTGTAAGGTTGATGTTATAATTTTATGTAACTACAATGACTGTTTATTGAATTAAACTATTTTGATATCATGTTTCATCATCATCATCAAAATCAGCGTTGAGCATTCAGCATCTGTAAGAAAGGACAACGATGTCATTAAACAGCTTTATTAAATTTTCCCGGAAAACATTCGAAGTACCTTTTTCAGTAAAAAATATTCCAAGATTTTTTTATAATCCTTGTAATAGGTTTAACAACATCACAATCATCCACAGGTCTAGACTTCTACTAAGAACTCTATGGTCTGCCTAATGACTCCATTTTAATATCCTATTAAGCCGCCACCTTTTTGTAACGTACCCTATAATTATAATAGATTATATTTACATCTCGTATCATTGTTACAACTTATAATTAGAGTACGGATCTCTTGTTTCGACATCTATTGGCATGTGATGGTAAGCTATGGATCATTTCTGCGTTTAAGCTTCGTATAATATAATAATAGGTTCCAATTCGTGATTTGTATAGTGCGGTCAGTTCCTATGAAAGTGATATTTATTTCGTTGGCATAAAGGTCCTGAGAAAGGCAAAATATCTGTGAACGGTGTAGCAAGGTTCAAGGCTGTGTTATGACTTATGAGTGATGATTTGCACGTGTTCTTGGTCGGAGCAAAAAATTGGAATACAATTTTCAACGATAAAGCGTTCCGATTTCCGCCTGAAGTATTTATTAGTGAAGCACATTCAGCTAAATAAGTATAATGATCATTGCTCAGTGAATTCAGAGTACCTTATATTATACATAATAATTTCATCTAATATATATAAATCTCCTATCACGATGTTTGTCCGCGATGGATTCCTAAACTACTTAACCGATTTTAATGTTTATTTTTTTTAAATGTGTGTTTTTTCCAACTTGAGAGATAGGATAGCTTAGATCTTTAATTATAGTCGCAATTTTATTTTATTGCAAATTATTTGTCTATAAAGAGCGACCATTGTTTATGCGACGCGGGTCACGGGATAGCGATGGACGTTGCCATGGTGACATACTTATTTAGTCACTAATTCAATAAAATAATACGGGCGATATACTTTATATAATATGGCAAAGAAACGTTTGCCGGGACAGCTAGTACATTACTATAAGTATTAATATACTTACATGTTAATATTTCTTTAAAGTACCCATGTGATAATATTTGGTACTACTAATATAATATATTCTGTGGTGTCATGTTAATCATATATTAAAAGAAATATGTTTTAACTTTGCCGACGATTAATTAAATATGAATAAAAATATTTCACCAGAAAGAAATTAATATTTTCGCAAAAATTTGTTTGCGTGCTGGAAATTCAACAGCGCTCCTATCAGTTTCATTATACAGAATGTCACAAAACGAAGTGATAATACTTAAGGGTGTGTAACTGGTGTAATGTGTATGAGTCCTATGTTACATAGAGTTTACTGTGAAAGTAGCGGCGCTGAAAGAATAACTTTTCTTAACTTTTGTATGCGGAAAATCATGATTCATGACGTCCGGGTGCTTGTCCATACAAATCACAAAAAATGCGCTTTCAGCTCTGCTACTTTCACAGCGAGCTCTTTGTAAGGGACACATACAAACCCTAAAGTATTATCACTTAGTTTTGTTACACCCTGTATATTCCGAGCGGCATCTTTGTCAATATAGTTATTTTATTATTCTATCAGATTTTTAAGGCAGATTGGCGGATAGGGCATTTCGGTCGGTTTATATCAACCCTAGCAACATTGACAATTTCTCTGATGATATTTGTACTACAAACGAATTTCGGCTTTCCCGTATTGTCTCTACCTCTGTGGCTCCACAGACAGTGAACTTCCACTGGGTATTTGAATTCGCTGTAATTAGATTGCAGGACTTGTTGTTATTGCTGCGATTATCTCGCGGCGCAGCGCCATTGTCGTCTTATTGCACTCCTGCAGTCTTACGACCGACCGTCCCAAACACGACATTACTTCGTTAATTACACTTTCATTGCGCTATAAAGGTTGCGGAGAGCTGAATTCCGATCCTTTGAACCCTAAACTTGAGCACACGGTTGGAAAAAAGTCGAATAGCAGCTGCTGCATTGCCTGCAGTTTTTAGGTTAAATTGTTGATCTTTGATTCGCTTTTTATACTGCATAAGACACGAATTGGTTCACTTATTTAAAAATATATGTTATTTATGTTCCAAAATATGCATTCAGCCTAGCCCGATGTTGAGAGAGCAGCACTTAGGTTTTTAAGTTGATCGTTCATTCAGTCATTCGTTCTTTCACGTCGGACCCGTCCTTCGTCACCATATTGTCCGATGTTAAAAGGGACGGACGTCAAAGTCTAATTACCATTAAAGTTGATCACGTAAGTACGTAAAGCTGGACACAGCTGTTTTCTACTTAATAACTCACTTTATGGCAGATATTACCGTAGTTTTACGAGATGTCTAGGGATTATTGGTTTTATCAACGTGAAATAAAAAACCTAGACTTACCTACGCCACGATGCTGCTTCGTTTAATACCAAGTAAATTGAATTAACATTTGCAGTACAAAACTCCCATGAGTATTCTGTATCTTGTAAAATAAAGCAAGTTATAAGATGTCGTTAGTGTACAGTAATGTTGTGAAAATTGTACTATTGTAAGTGTTGAAAATATAGTTTACAACGAAACATTGTATAATGTTTATTTTGTATTCCGTGCAGTAGATAAATAACATATTGCTTGAAATGTTTATAAATAAGAAGTCTGAAAGTAGGTATGCAATCTTATATATTCTGTTCAAAGAAAGCCTCCAGGCATTTGCGCTTAGTAAGAAATTTTCTAAATTGTCTATGCCGCGTTACAAAATAGGTAAGTATTGTTTTGCGTTTCTTGGAAAAATTAAGGGAAAGGCGCTAATGGTAGACACTGAACTAATAGAAGACACTTACGACAAAAATGCCATAAAAATAAGAATTATTCTAATTATTTCTCAACACTGTAAATTTTATAAGCTTCTTATGCTATCTGTTGATGTGAAAAAATATATTAGGGATGCCTTCGGGAACAAAATTTTAAAATGGAATCAGTTTTCGTAAATGATGTGACCGCGTCAACACGCACCCGGCAATTTCTTAGCAAATAGGTTAAGGAAGGCGAAATTTTGCACGTAAGTTTTGAATACATTTATTAGATTTTTTGTAATTTCTATTGACTTCATTGGATTAATGGTCATGTTGTTTACACTAATTAATGTTTATTTATGATCTTTTATCCATTTTCCCTAACAATATAAAGGGTGTCTACTATTAGTTCTTGAAAATGTAAAAAAACCTAATAGATGACATGGATCTCATCTTTTAGTTTTTCAATACATACTAAAGTTATTTTGTACTTTATTCTACTGCAAATATCATCACTATTCTCTAAAAATATAATTCTATTAACAAACTAAGAACTTAGAACTACTGTACCTAAAAATGGACATGGTGTCTAATATTAGACCTTGCACTGATCTAAAAATCGATGCTTTAGTTTTGTAGCAGTAAAAAGAAGAAAAAGGAGAACTGAGAACAAAAAGAAGAAAAAAGAAGAGGCAAAAGAAGCATGGAGACTTAAGACTAAAAATAAATTTGCTGGGAAAAAAATATGAAAAATAAAAATAAAAGGAAATATAGTTTCAGCATGGAAGAAGAATGAATAGAATCTGGAGACAACGTGGATAATATTTCTGATGCATGTAGTTACTATGATGAAGTAAATGAAATCTTTTGAAAAACGGCAAATAAAGGCCTAATAATATGAAAAATGTAAAATATAATTTAATGTTCTATGTCAACTATTAGTTCATATTGGTGTCTACTATTAGTGTTGTTCGCTTATTGTGATGTCATCTATTAGTACTTATGACTAAGTTTACAAAAAGACCAATTATATGTTTTTTTATTGATTTGTCAGAGAATAATTATAATAGTTTTATTTTGTAAGAGTTACTGAAGACATGGAAGAAGTTATCAATCCTTTATTTTCATAAATTATATATTTTATAACATTCGAATGTTTCATGTTTCCTTATAGTGTCTGCCATTAGGTCTTCTCCCTTATTTGATATATTTTTGTTGAGATTTTTGATATAAAAAATGTTTTGATTCTTACAATTTGTTCACCATCGTCCACTGTCGATCTATGGGAATTTAGTGTTTCCTATAATATTAAAAGTAAAAAAAAAACCCGTGCAAATTCACTAATGTACAAATTATTTAGCGTGTACTTTGTTCTAATCTCTTGTAAAAGCAGTATTTTTATAACCTGGGTTTTTTATTTGTATAAAAGCTGAAAGTTCTAAAGTTTAAGTAAAAGTAAAACGATTCCAATAACATTCCATGATCATGACAAAATAAAATTTCAGCTCTTTAGTGTCTAAACACACTAGGCCGAAGTTACGCGGCGTAAATTCCGCATGATTACGCCCGCAATGTATTTCAAATTGCCGACGACACACTATTCCGTCGCATTTTGTATGCGTTTGACATTGCGGACATAATTTACGCTGCGTAACTTCACTTAGTTTTCGACCTGAGCACTGATAAATCAGTTTTGCCAAAAAAATTGCATTATGTTAATTGTAAGACATAAATATCCATACTCCACACTAAAACCTATCTAAATTTAATACTGCAGTGTATACTCTTAGATATAATTTTCCCGCTCCCAAGTAACCGTGTCCTAATTTATTCGTATCATAATTATTAAGCAGCCTTACATTGTAGCGAGCTGGCATTTGTGAAGCTAATTAGGCTGCACCGCAACTTTCTACCCATTTCCACTATTTATAGTTATTTAGCTAAATACATTATTAGGTTATGGGCCCAGGTGAGCACAGTCGCTATGAAAATCTGTACGTTATAAATTATATTTTAGACTCTCATTTCTTTATATTTCCTCAGAAATATTGTAGCGTTGCACGTTGGGTAAAATCTCTATCTATTTAGATAGAGATTTTACCCAACGTGTTTTCCGATTTGGAAAGAGATACACATCAATTTTGGATAGAAAGTCTTTAAGTATAATAAATAAATAAATAACAGTAAAATAAATAAATAAAATTAAATCAAAACACGATTATTGTCCTGTGCGTTTGTAGCTGTCCGTAAATAATACAAAATAACACCTCTCTATCTATTGGACTGCAACATCACTATAAAGCGGCAATATAGCTGATTAGTTACGAGTATGTAATTTGCTAGTAGTGATAGGTGTTACTCAAAGATTGTCGATGCTAAAATTCTATCATAATCCCAAAATCGCTCAAATAATATCGAAATTACAAACCTACAAAGATTATGCTGTTTAGTTCTCCATGTTTTATGGGGACGAATTACGATTCGTAATACTCGCTGTGTATATCAGTTCTATCAACTAGCGCGCTAGTAGCGTTGTGGATTGTGGTCGTACAGCTAATGTAATAAAAACATTTGTAACATTCAAAGAAAAGAAAAACTAGTGTTGATAATGATGTGTGTAATATAATATCTTTACGTTCACTTAGCGAGTTATGTTCGTATGTGACGCTATTTGGCGAGGTGTTTAAACGCAGTCTAGACTGAGGATGGTTTACGGACGTTTTAATGCTATTACTTGTCGCCTCCGATAAGGGCGCGGCCGCTACACTGAAAAAACTTAAAAGCATTAAAAAGTGGGGACAGACAATAGATAGGATTACTGTCCATTGTCTGAAATCCAAAACCTAAACTATACCTATATAATCTATATCTTATATATAAAATTCTCGTGTCACAATGTTAGTCAGCGAACCCCTCCGAAACGGCTTTACTGATTTTTACCAAATTTTATAGGCACATTCAGTAGGTCTGAGAATCGGCTACTGGCTACTTTTTATATTGATCAGTGCATTTGTTGAATAAATAATAGTAAATTATTACAACCTGAGACTGACGGCGACCATTATGTTTGTGAGACGGGATAGCGATCGACGTTGCCATGGTGACATATTAATTTAGTCACTTCAATAAAATAATATGGGCGAAATACTTTATAATATGGCAAAACAACGTTCGCCGGGACAGCTAATAACCTTAGATAACCTAAAATGTCGTTTATACGTAAAAAAGGTGTGGAAAAGTGGCATGAATATTAAGGTATGTATTTAAATCCTTTTAATGACGTTCGTTTGGCAGTTTTGACAATGATTCATCAATTGATTGAGATGAATTGCTAACATTTTAGCCCCGCTGTAGTAGTAGTTTAATATCAATATGACTAAAGTCTTCGAGCTGGAAGTATCTAGGTAGAAAATGTATCCCGCAAAACTACATTCTTTAATTTAGTTTAGACACGTTATAAAACCCAACCGTTCCTCCTAATTTCAACTTAAAATGAAGTTATTAGCCAGCAGCAAGTGTATTTAGTTGCTACAAATCACAACAATACTATTTAACGGGTACAAAGTATAAAATAGTGCGGAATATCTTGGAAGGTTGCGGTAGATTGCGCGAGGGTAGGTCGTAAAAATAATTTAGTGGCACGACGTCGGCGCGCCGTCATTAGTGTAGCGCCATCTGACGGCGAACGTTACAATGTTGTATACAATAAATACATTAAATTTATAGTCACAGACGAAACTTTTTGGAGAGTCTAAAGATCTTATAGGGTTATAATTGTGTAGGGTATCTCTTTTTGTGAATTTCTTCAATTTTACTACTTTACAAAATATAGTAAGATGTCCGGTCACCTAGTGAGTACCTATGCGGATGTTTAAATATTAAATTATTATTGATATTATAATGTTATACATAATATAATATTGAGCTTTTCTCAATATAATATTGAGCTCATAAACGTATTTTGCACGTTTATGAGAACAGCTTAAATTTCTTGAATGTCGTGTAATTTTTCTAAATTTCTAGGATCTTACCCAGCTTAAATAGAAAGAACAAGAAGAAGGGCATATTTTTTCTTTCTCAAAGTATTAATCCAGATAACAATTATTAGTAATGCAGCGAAATATTATGTGGGTATTTATTTATTTTAAAATAGAATATCGTTGCTATGAAATTGCTTATTTAACAAATATTTTCATAAATTCTTCATAATATTTCGTTATTCCGTCATATAATATTTATGACTTTCGTCTTGCAAAATATATTCCGAGTATCAAGCAAGCTGAAAATATATTTGTCGCGTACTAAAATATGTATCTATCCATAATATATTTTGACAGCTTATTATAAGACTGACACTTTTTAAAGTACAAAATGAAGTAAAATAAAGTACAAAAATATCAGAATAACAAATGAACGCCTGTCGCAAAAATTGTTCGATATTAGGTAAATAAGAACGGTATTTACTATAATAAGTAATCCCTATAGTTATATTTCATAGGAAATATAACTATAGGGATAATAGAAATAATAGACTTAAATCTAACGCTTTAATCGCAGACTTAAGTGTGTATCAAAGGTAATTAATAGCGCAAAGAGCGCAATATTTAAACGCATAGATGAATAAATAACCACGATATATGAAAGAGCCGCAGTCACGGATTCGCCATTTATATCGCTAAGATGACCATTACAAGCGCTAAGCCGGCTAAGTCCCGCTTAGAGGTTTACTCTAAGCGTCCCTCAAGTGTTATTTACTGGTACCACTTAAATAACCACTTACTGTTAACACCTTAACTTTTTCTGATGGCACTTTCATTGTGGGAAAAGAGATGTTGTGTTGTTTGTCTTTACATTGTCATTAACTTTAGTTGCTTCCATTCGTTTGTGATCGAGCGTTTCAATGCGTGAACCAGTTGATACTTTATTTGCGATGGATAGGAACTATCGAAAATCTTTATCTATACTTATAATAAAATCGTAGAGGTAAAATTTGTGTACATTGAAAATAAACTTGAAAAAACGAGTCAGGGGCATGTTAGAAGAGTAGTAGAACACATTTTAACTGTTTTTGAAATTTTTGTTTTTCTGTCTGTTTGTCTGTTTGTACAGGCTAATCTCTGAATCCGCTGGACCGATTTCAATGAAATTTGGTAATGGTGATACCTTATATCCCTGGTCAACATACAGGATACTTTTTTTAACCGACTTCCAAAAAAAGAGGAGTTAATGTTAACTTTACTGTTTGTGGCCAGATTTTCAAAATTCTTTTTTTGTTGTATAGATTGTTAACCCGAATTTGATACCATGTTTACAAAAACGGTGACTTGATAATGATTTCGGAATCAGGAGGTACTGACGGAACTCCTTTACAACAAAAACATTAAGTACAGTAATTTTCACTTCTTTTGAGTAAAATTAACATAACATACCACCAAAAAGTAAGATTTGCACATAATATCCCAGGACATATCCGGACATATCAGGACATATCCCAAGGTATAGGGCTTCCGAAGGTTCCGTTGCTGAATGGAACTCCTGATTCCTTAAAAGAATACAATATAGTATTATTATGTAGGGGGTTCAGCGTTGTTTAAAATACTGGAAGCGCATGCCACTATGTCAATTATATTAATCATCATGATCACCACCATCATAACATCATCCATAACCACAATATGATGCGTTTATTGATTTTCTCAGGGTTCCGTACCCAAAGGTTAAAAACGGGACCCTATAACTAAGACTTCGTTGTCTGTGCGTCTGTCCGTCCGTCTGTATGTCTGTATGTCGCTAGGCTGTATCTCAAGAACCGCTACAGCTAGACTTCTGAAAATTTTCACAATTATATCAGCTATTGTGTATATCAGCTGTTGCCGATAAAACAACAAATACTAAAAACAAAATAATATTAATATTTAAGGATGGGTTCTCATCCAATAAACGTTTTTTGGCCTTTTTTGCTCCATATCAATACATATTATAATGGCAACAGGTAGGCACTTGAAATTTTCACAAAGGCCTTAGATATATTATGTGTACTTACTTTAATAATAAATAATAATAATAATATTTAAATAAAATTCAATTTTATTGGGGGCAATACAAAAAACACAATCTTTGGCTTAATTTTGCACTATAACGGTACGGAACCCTTCGTGCGCGAGTCCGACTCGCACTTGGCCGAGCACATACGTAGAATATGTGCTCGACCGGAGGCAGTATGTTTCAATAAACCACTCATCATGTTCTCTGGGAGAGTGTTTTTTCTGCCAAGACGAAAGAAATACAATGCTAGACAACCTACAGTGTAAATCTGATGTCGGATACTATGGTGATATCGTGGACAGCGCTATAGGAACTTCCGTGTCTTCAAGCGTTTTTGTCACAATTATTATTGGCAACAGTCTAACACAACAAATTCCAATATTAATTTACCTATAGCTAAGTAGTCACAATTATTATTGTTATAGTTTATTTTCGTGGTGCTTCCGATAAGTTATTTGACATTCGGTCACTGCAACTTCTTGCTGTCTCTGCTTTAAATAGAAAGAGAAATTACAATTATTTAAACTTCTATTTTCTTTTAATTAATTTCGTTGCGGGTCTCAAACCAGTTTGAGCATGTCCCTCTGACACCCTAAGATCATATCAAAGGGTTTTCATGGTTGGATACCGCTGTCGAACCTGGTGACACAGGAGATACAGTGGTGGGAATGTGTGGAGGTCGGTGGGCTAACGCCTATAAAGAAATTACCCTTTGAGTAAGTAAGTAAACAACTTCAAGCGTTATTTTATTCTGTTTTAATTGTAGGTTAGGAATCTGAGAGTAAGAGGTAGGTTAAAGATATCCCTCTTTAACCTACCTCTTACTTTCAGATTCCTAACCTACATTAAACATGCCTACATTAAATCCCGTCTTCTGTAGTGTATCCTCTATCTCCTGTCCTGTGGCCCCCGGCCCCATCCCCTGTCAACGCCAAGCGGTCTTCGAAAAAGGGTTTTTTAAAACGATAAGTATCTATGGCTCAAGTTTCCTGGGTCTTTGATGCAAATTAAAAAAAATCGTGTGTAATTAATATATTATGTAGATCCAAATAAAATAGTCGTAAATGGGTATTCAATTTTCTAAATCTCGATTATAATAACATACATTCACGCGGACGAAGTTGCGGGCAACAGCTAGTATAATATAAAAATGGATTTTCAAATGTGTTAGTCGCGCTAAAACTCGAAAACGGTTGAACGGATTCGGCTGATTTTAGTCTTAAAATATTCGTGGACTTCTGTCCAGGGAAGGTTTTAAAGTGATACGAAGTTCACCGGGACAGCTAGTAAATAAATAAAGTTATTGATCGGACATTATGTAATGTCTAACATAATATTATGTCATTCCTTTCATTTGAATGATAATATAATATTACTACTTGCCGAACTACAAATACTAAAAACATGTTTAGTTTTTATGATTCGTAGTTGCAGAACAATTTAGCAGTGCATCCATGCGGTTTTTTATACATACATCTGTCATTTTCATAAGGGTTTATTCAGACCGCAACGCCGAATTTATGCCGCGCCGCTCCGTGCCTCGCCACGCCTCGTCGCGTTGCGGTCTGAACTGACCCTTTTCCCTAAGAAATCGTCAAGAGCTATTATTAACAGTGGTCGTGCTGCAACTATTTCTATATTCATACAAGTATCTTTTCATGTCATCACAATAATACCATTCGTGTCCAAAACTAAAACGTAGATTTGTATTTGATAAACCTTCCCATGGTTTTTGATGTTTCATTCTACTAGAGCAGAAAAGTTAATATTCATGTACGTGTTGAAATTTAAGGGGTAATTCAATAGCGATAAATTATATTATTGTTTCGTCTTTTAAACCTGTCATTGACAATCGCAAATGAACCGATTCATACCAGTAAGAATTTCCCATAATAATTAATCAGATTATACGTATTTATTAGCGAATGATCAAAACTATCGATCGTAAAATATGAAGAACGCCTATATCTAGTATGTTTATAATTATGTTAATATTGACAATTTGCACAACTACAAATAATGACTTATGACTAGAAACAAATGTTCATAATATATGATAAACGATAACCATCATTAAGTCCAAGATCTTTATAATATCAATATGACAGAACACAGCTACTTTAATAACACAAAGATGATTAACGTCTTAATTTTGAGGCTAATCTGGACAACTTTTACGATCAATAACATAACGAGCGCCCAGGACCTTATGCTAAAGTGAGCTAAGTTCCATAAAAAACGTAATATAATGTTGTAAGTTAAATAGAAAAGTTCCCAAACTACCAATATCACAGTATATCCCATTTCATATCCATTCTTGTAATACGAAGTAATTTTCTTTGTTTATTCGCGTATTAGTTTTATGATTTACGTTTTAGTGTTGTTTGTGGTACTAGCTGTGTTCACACATGCTAGTCTAGACTCTAGACGCCGAAATATGTCGTATTAATAAAAATTCCTGCTTGTTGTCGCCTTGATTGAAGAAAACATTGTGCAGGTGTTTTATTAGAAAACGGTTTTATTACTCAGACCTTACGTTTTCATTTTATTTTATTAATCTTCTTTCGAAATATAAAATGAGAATGTTAGAGAAGCTTTACACGCAATTTTCACGCCTACACACATCTAAAATGTTTTCAAAGTTTGATTGCTGTTCAGCTGGTGTAACTACATAATATAAAAATTTTGATTAACACTTTATTAAGTACTAATAGCTAAATCAAGTAACATAATATTATGTAGATAAAACGTATAATAATAATAATTAATTAATCCCTTGTATACTAAATAATTATTACTTTATAATCTAGACTAAATTAAATATTTTAATTTCATACATTAAATAATTTAATGTGTAAACTTTGAAACTTTATCGAAAAAAATACAAAAGTAATGACGGAATTTATTATGTAATAGCTGAATTTTAAAGGTCGTTATTCCAAAAAAATCGGATAACCGATTCCATCTCTATTATCTAGAGTGGGAGGGTAATTGAAAAAAGACCTCTGCTCATCTTACTAACAATGACGTAATAAAAGGAGTTTATTTGAACAATAACCAATTTGAGAAGCGAAATACCGCCCTCGGCGCAGCCATTGACATAAATAAATCATTATTTTTCCATGCGATAGAGGCTTAACGTTCTTTTAAAAACGAATTTTCATTGTAACGCATCACAAAAGAAAAGCTGTATTTACGCAGCTTTGTTAAAAATTAATTTGATACCTTTCTTTTTAATATTCCCTCAAGATATTTCACAGTCGATGTTGTGTCGAATTTTATTCTATATTAGAGACGATGTTCTAATGTTGAAACCCTTGACGTCTAATTAAATTAAAATTTTAGGTGGATTTTTCTAAAGTACAAAAATAATAAATGTAAACTGCTGAAATAACGATAATTAATTGATTATATTATCGTTATTTCCACAAGGCACTCTGTCGCGCTACCGCTACACAATATTACTACGTACTACTACGTAGATACTGCTACGCAGGTAGTGGTAGACGCTGTATTTAGGTAGGTAAATCTCTACTTACGTAGCAGTAACATTGTGTAGCGGATAAGAACTATTTACCTTTGTTGCAAAAATATATTCGTAATAGCGTAGTGAAGGTAGCGGAGTACCTACTTAGCAGTATAGTAGCATTATCTTTCTGTAGCGGAAGTGCGGTACAAATTACAATCAGGATGAAGCCAAACGACCGTAATTTTCTATGTCGAGAATCGCAGATTTCGGTCACATTTAAACTACACTAGCTGTCTCGGCAAACGTTGTTTTGCCATATAAATAATTTTTGGTATGAAAAATAGATGTTGGCCGATTCTCAGACCTACTCAATATGCTCACAAAATTTCATGAGAATCGGTCAAGCCGTTTCGGAGGAGTACGGGAACGAACATTGTGACACGAGAATTTTATATATTATAAAATAAGTAACTTACGGCTTACCAAAATTATTATAAACAGGCCCTTGTGAAACAGACCATAGCTAAATTTCTGCCAGTAAAATTCTGCGACTGCTTCTCAAAAATTACGTTCGTTTGGCCTCACGGCTCACCCCTAGCAGTAAGCCCATTTGCCCCGAGTAATAAACACCATGTTAACCAAGATATTCGCGTCGATTTAAGACTTATAGATAGACCTTTACCGTTACTTGGATAAGGCACATTAATATACAAATTAAAACGCTGCATATTTATCTTCGGAGTTCCTTATCGAGGAGGATACACATGCGACCACTTATGTGCCTTATTCTCAAGCCATAAGGCTGAAAAGTCGCTATCAGTGGCCGTACCAGCTCCAATTACAGGCTTTGTTGGATAACTTTAACCCACCGTTATCTCCATATGAGCTTTTATCTTATTAACTAGGTATTTTACGACGAAAGTTAAACTTCGACGATAATTATAAGAATTTCCACGTGACTCACGACCTCATATTTTGTTGTCATTAGGAACTCGAAGCTGTCGCAAACTAAAAGCTTTTTGTAACGGATTTCAGCTCAGTCTAAAACCAGAAGTCTAAGCTAAAACCAGAATATTCCTAAAAACCAGAATATTCCGAAGATTTCTTAGGAATATTCTGGTTTTAGCTTTTAGATGGTCAATGGTATGACCATACTAATATGATAAAATATGGGAAAGTGTGTCTGTCCGTCTGCTACCTCTTCACGATAAAACCGTTGAACCGATTTGTATGAAATTTGGTATGCAGATACTAATTGATGTCCCGGAGAAGGAAAAAGAATAGTTTTTATTGCGAAAAATGTACGGTTTCCGAGCGAAGTTGCGGGCATCATGTAGTATTTTATAAGTCACAATTAATCCTTCGATCGCAGATTCTTGGAAATCTATTGTCGCGATCACCGGTGCTCTTATGGGGCTTGATAGGCTAAAAGAAAACTTCATACGTTACATTTTAAGAGAAGAGAAATAATTAATAGTTTAAACAGTAAACTAGTATAAAAAGAGTTGCGGTTGCACATAGGTAACTTAAATAAGGTAAGTTAACTTTAAATACAGGCTTAAGAAGTTTTGAATTTACGGCGGAGGCTGCACAGTGCACTATAGTAAGATTAAACATTTTACAGAAAAAAAAACTAACAGCTGCAGTTTCATAATTTTTGCCTGAGAGCTGTTAAAGAAGTAATTTGGAAGGATCTAAAAATTATACTAACAGTCTTTTACCACCCCTTTTTCTGCCGAGAATAATCCTTTATTAATAATAAAAGCTACTACTTTAGCAAAATAAGCTACTATATTAGCAAACGCGAAGCAAATATTATGATATCGATACCCAAGAAAAATAACTCTCCTTTGAACAAAAATCATAGTACATAGGGATTTCGCATTGCTTAACCCTAAATTAAACTTGATTATAAGGAAATACATTATTTGCGCAGCTGATGCGGTCTCGACATTACTCACGGAACCCTCAGGTGAAGCAGGCAGCTGTCCAATGAGGACTAATTATTTTTTTCACTTTTCACCTCCGGGCGCGGGAGTCCGGCACAGATGCGACATAATTTCTTAACTTTGCCAATGTTTTAAAAGTCAAACTTTAGTCATGGACGTATAAAAAAAGACGGACGGAGTCCCACCATACACAAAACTGTGTCGTTCAGAGTCGGCCAGCTGGCTGTATGTACACGGTCCGCACGCACACATTCTTGCGCTAGTCCATACCATTTGACAGGCGTCAGTACGTGTGCGTGGCCGACTCAGAAGAAAAGTGAAGACACAGTTTTCTATATGACAAGACTCCGTCCGCCTTTTTTTCTACGTTCATGACTTTAGCGTGTTGGGAATTTTTAAGATTAAATAAACAACGGGTTGCACTTTAAACCCACTGTGATAGGTTCAGCTTAAATAATATTGCACAGCTTGTAAAGCTATTCTTTACAAGCTGTTTAGTAAGTATTATTTTAGCTGAACCTACCACCACGGCAGGAGTGAAAAATAAATAAAACGAAACATTTTCTTTATGCCTTTCATACGCCGCGTACTTCTCGTACTCTCCCTCCGTCTCACAATTAATCAATCAGGTCAAGACTCGTCAAATTCTTCTTCTTCTTCCTAGTCGTATCCTCATGGCTGAGGGACGTGACCACCAAAATTAGCTTTCTGGGATAGGGCTCTCCACTTGTCTTTGTTTTGCTGCAGGCTGCTGTCTGCACGTTCCAGGACGCATTTCATCAGGCCACAAACACGTCAAATTACACATCCCAAAAAAGTGGACAATGCCGCTAAGGTAGTTTTCACTCACAGTCGGCAGACATACGCGGCGGGAATGGGCATTGTCCAAAAAAAATCACATGTACTTTTTATATTTTTTTTCGTTAAAATAGGGTATTTTAAGAATATAAATTGAATAATTTTGAAATTCATTGGCTAGTTTTTTCTCAATAAATTTTTAAAGTTTCGCTCTGACGTCATCATCGGCGGCCAATTGACCTCTGCAGTATGTTTTTTTTCCTTTCAATCTTATTTATAATGGCTGGTTCGTCAAATGCAAGTTCTCATTATGTGAAAGCTGATACGAGAAGCTTACCAAAAGTTCGAAACGTAATGTTGGTCGACTTTATCCCTAATTTAACGCCATTGAAGGTCAAACTAAGGTTAAACATATTTGTTCAAAAATATAAGTAACTAATGGGTATTTTTTTCGTTTATATAAAGAAAAACGATCACTGACCTTATTCCTCGAAATGTTTTTGTAATAAGCAAAATTTTAAAAAAAATGGACAATCCCCATTGGGTCCGCGCATGGCGTATCTAGAGACATTTCTAGTCGGCCCTCAGATCATCTCAGTCAGATGCGTTGGCCAGCAAAGTCGAGTCTTTGAAGCCCTATAATCCTTAGGTGGACCAGCGGGCCGATTCTGTATCGTACATTTGTGAGTTAATCACTGAGTTATTAACGAAACGGAGCAGTGAGCAACCGAAAGTCTCACTTTTGTATGCAAGTGAATACAAAAAGTGGCACTTTCCGTTACTCACTCCTCGGTTTCGTTACTAACTCAGTTATTAACTCACAAATGTACGATACAGAATCGGCCCAGGACTGTCTTGAGGTAGACCGAGAGTTATGATCAGCTCTGGATTTATGTGTATTATGATGGTACAGGCCATGACCCATGGTCTTTAGGCGGCAGGCGGCAGCGTCATAGGATGGCGGCAGAGTTTGTATATAGGTGCGGCAAAATTAAAGTGTCTATAATCATAAATTTTCAAAAATTCTGTAAGCTTTATTTTTTCAGCTTCTGTTAACACTCCCGGACTGGTATTTTTTTGAGATGGTTACTATTATTTAGCTAAACATTTACGAAAACGCTAACAAAATAATTTACAATTTATCTCTTATATTAATCACACATGATAAAGTAAGTCTAGTGTTGTAAATTATTGTTTAGAGTTTAGACCCTTTCTCCAGAAAATGGAAGCCGATACCTATCTCGTTTACATAAATCTTATCCTAAAGCTTCTAAGTATTTTAATAAAATATCCATTATTTTAGTGTTGGACCTATTCTAAATTGAAATAAACCGTTACATTTTTCAATTGCTTCAATAAAAAGTTAATGTTACAACGTTCAAACAAGTGATATTTGGAAACTATATGTAAATAGACACACATAAATATGTATTTACGGCGCAAAATACGCTCCACAGCGGGCGTTCGTTGATAAAACGTTATTTATATACTTATAAAAGCTCACGGCTCCGATAACAGTCTAGGTAAATTACACTATCACCCCGATAGTGGTGCTACTACAAACTTGTAGCTCGCTGCTACATGGGGGCGTTCCGTGCACCAATTTGTTGCATTTAATTATGATACTGTGACAGTACTAAAATATGAAGTTTTTAAAAAGTTTTTAGTTTCCCCCTCTCTTATATAGCTAATCTGCCTAAAGCATTCACAATAGATGAGAAATCATAGACTATAATAATCACATCTACAGTAGTCGCCTGTATAGATCTATTGCCAACACGCAGAGACCGCATTACGAATCTTGTTCTAGTTGTAATTGAATCAATCATTGGTACTCGTATACCACGGTCCACCACTAGACTGCCCAAATCATAATTACTCTGCCATTTGACTTCACCTGAAACCCTAGTAGACCAAGACCAATAATTTTGAAAACAAAAAAAAAATCACAGTAGGATGAAACCCATTACAAAAGGAGGAGAATATTATAAAAATTAAGGGAAAAATAATTTACGGGCGATCTGAGTTAGGGAAAAGTGGGAGGGGGGAGGTTTTAAGGGGGGAAAATGGTTTATCTTGATTTCTGGCAAAACTAATATTGATATGAAAAAAAATCAAGTGACAAAGTTGTAGGCAAAAAAAGATCTAAAAATTTTGTATTTACACTTTTTTTCCATAACCTCAAAATTTACGTGAAAAATTCAAAAAACCATGTTTTTGGTTTTTTATTTATATCTTTTACAAAAATTATTCTTTTTTTCACGAAATTTGGTGATAACTTACATTTTTGAGTCCCGAATTTATGGAGAAAAAGTGTGAATAGAAAAGTTTTAGATCTTTTTCTTACTTTGCCATTTGACTTTTTTTCATAGGAATATTAGTTTTGCCAGAAATCGCGATAAACCGTTTTCCCCCCTTAAAACCAACACTTTTCCCTAACTCAGATCGTCCGTAAATTATTTTTCCCTTAATTTTCATAATATTCTCCTCCCTTTGTAATGGGTTTCATTCTACTGTGATTTCTTTTCACTTTTCATTATTTTTGAAGGTATTGGTCGTGGTCTATAGTGGCTGATAGTGGGGTAAACACTAAAAATCCGTTGACGCAATGCCCGCATGCACATACGCAAGCAGGGGTGCGTACTACGCAGACTGTTTGACGTAGGTACGCATGTTTATGAAAATATGAATAGAATGGTTAATAATATATTATAATCTTAAATATTGAATGATTTTCAATATGCTGAGAACAATTTTTGCTTTTTTTGTAAGCTTTTTGGAGGAGTATAGGACTACGAATTTGAGTATTCATTAAAGTCTTCTTTGATCGAGTCTCAATACTCTCAATGTATTTAATGTTTCGATCAGAAGGAATTTAAAGTAATGACACATTTGTTATAAATAAGTATTTAAATATCCATTTTCAAATAAGTCTCCCAAAACATTTCAATCAAATGATATTCTATCTCCTTTAGACCCACCAGTATACCGAAATGTATTCATAGAGAAATGAATTGAGGTGTGTCCACTTGAAAACAAGCTAGTCTAGTCTGGGAATGGGAATTCGTCTGAATATTCATGGCCAGGTCATCGGGAATTTGTCGGGTTACGAGCGTGGAACACGTCAGCTCAAATATTAATCTCCAGACAGGAGCTACATAAATTTTCCACGACACATACCTAGGATCGGTGTATGCCTAAGATAGATTATAATATTAGTAAGGGTAGCTTACTCCGATGTATTTTGTATATTGTCCTCTAAATCTAAGGGTCAATTCAGACCGCAACAACAAAAATTTGTATGGATTTGACAGGTTTGCAAGACGTCTCACGCAATTGAAATCTGTCAATTCCGTACAGAAATGCATCTACGCGTCGCGCCGCGGTTGAATTGATCCTAATGCTTAGAAATTCTAAAATACACAATACCTACATAACCTTTGTAGTGTAATTATTCCACAATTTTGTAACAGGAGTGGCTTCTTACTGGATAAAATATTGCGTCAATAGAGAGTCATGATGGTAGGCATGGTAGAGATGACACTCTATAATTTTCTATAATATTATAGACAATGCGCCCCTTCTTTAGGGTCACGTTCATCACAAATGCAAATACAATCAAAAACTAAAATAAATGTCTCCTCCTTCTGGAGAAACTTTGAGTCCTGGACTCAAAGTGTCTCCACTCTCCAGGATACTTTTTATCCGGAAAAATTGACTTTTCCCGCGCGATAAACGAATTTTATCGAACGGAGCTGCGGGAGTCATCTAGACATTGAACTAATGCATCTAGTATAATATAATTTAATTGACTTTCGTCAGCTAGGCGATTGCCAAGTTACTTAACTTCTCATAGTTTATGTGAAAACGATAAACAGTCAATATGTCACTGGCTCACTGCGCCGCGTGGAGGAAATCGCCTATAATTTCGTAACCCTCGTGTCTACACTCTATCACTGGTTTCCTGTGCCTTGCCTAATGTTGTAATATGTGTTAATTTGTCAGATTATAGTCAGATATAATTAAATGGTTCACTGTTTCATAATCGCCGAAGTGACGAGTAAAGTAGAAGTTTTGTCACTGCTGACTTTATAGTCAATAACAAGGGGCGTAGCTACCGCCATATCTGCCATTACGGGTCTGGGGCCCCCGGAAACATTCCAATAATTATAGTTTATTACTTGTAGCTGTGGATCTGAAATATTTATAGGGTTTATTCTATACATAAATTATCTTTAAAAAAATTAAGAAGAAATTTAGCAATACACATGCCTGAAAAAAACGAAGCTACACTTTCCGTCCGTGCTGTTGGTTTTCTTAGTCCGTAATAGTTGGCATTTGAATCTTAATCTTATAATGTACAGTGCTCCTATATATTATGTCTATTTTTATTCTCATTAAGTGAGTGTGGTATCGTTTTAGATTGAAATGAAAACTCCTCGAACACAATGGTCCCGCGATGCGTATCGCACGGTCTATACCATGTCTATACTGCAACACTTTTGCCTGACACATTTTATACGCCTTCTCATTCTGTTATGGTTTAGCTTTGATATACCATTAAGTATATCTTAGCTTTCTATTCTGGTAGATTTACAATATATCAAAAACGCCGGAATTGTTACTTCTATCATCTTACAATACCTATTCAAATAATTTTCAAGTAAGTATGTATAATAATTTATATTTTATCTTCTTAGTTCTTACGTAATACACGGGCAAATTTTCAAATTCCTTCGTGTTTACTTTGTCTCTACATAGGAAGGCTGATCCCTTACTTTTATTTAGAGTAATTGGAACATAATAGTCAGTCGTAAAATTTTTTTTTTTTTTTAAATTACTGTACCTTAATCAATCATTCAAGTACGTGACGTATTTTTATACTTCCTTTAGGATTAAGACGAAACTGAGATTTTTTCATACAGGGCATAATTTGTTTTTACTGTTTGGTCAACCTCTCAACTAAAAAACTTCTCAAGGAGGAGAACTTAATCTCCCTGAGTCTTTCTGTTACTCTGAGGTCTGAGTCACAACTACAAAAATTCCAATTTTCAATGCCCAATGATTGATACGAGTTGACGGTAAAATTATCGTAGGTGATTACGAGTCTCACCCAGCGTCACGCTCGGCCGCGCCGGAACAAAGTGCTCTATATACGAGCTATACCACGTTATCACCAGTATGGAGTTGCCAGGTGTAATGCTTGAATGTGCAGGAATTTCACATATTTTCCTAAAAAAAAAGAATAAATTTTTTATCAAAAAGCTCTACATACGAGCTATACCACGTTATTGCAGTGACCAGGTATAGTATAGCAGACAGTGCTGAAAATACCCAGTTTCCTGAAAAAAAGCGTGTCCTAAATAAAGTATTTACAGGAAGTACGGTTTCTGCCATATTATAAATGTAGAGCTAGCAATATCGTGCTGTTGTTAGCAACTAGCGTCTAGCACAACACATTATTGCAAGTATAATAAGGTAGCTTAATAAAACAGCTGTTTTCACTCCCATTTAAACAGTAAGAGTGTTCAAAGCTCTTGATAGCATTGTGCAACGTTTTTGCCAAAATATTGATAAATAGCTACGCCGCAACTTTTTTTACAATAACCGCCAGGGAAAAAGAAAAAAAAGAAAAAATCTTTTTTAGTGTAGGGAAACTGTGGAAAATAGAAAATTTGCTACTATTCAACATAATACTTGCAATAAGTAATTATTAAAAGTGTTTCATGTTGGTATTCCAAATTCAAAAGATTAACTACTATGCTAATAATGATATAATTCAATTCTGCCTATAAATGGGCTGTTTTAAATAATTTCGCATAGCAACTTTTCAGTCTCTGTACACATTACCAGCTAGTTTGGAGCATCATAATTTAGTTTACATTAGCATACAATAGGGTTCAATTTGGTGTGGCACGTTTGACGTTTCTATTAACTCGTTAATTTGGTCCTGTATACTTATTACGTTTGATACGCAAGCCAACATTAGCTCTAAAACATTTTTTCTGTGTCAATTGTTTGTAAAAACTAGGTGGAGTACCTAGATAGCATTAATAAGTATTGACGATTTCATAGTACGTTGAAGTAAAAACATTATAATATAAGTAATATGATTAATTTATCCGCCAAAGAATAGGAAAATGTTAGTTGTTCATAGATTTTTTTAAGCAGCTATATCCTATCCCAAACACGTTGCAAAGTAGTAACAGACCAGTTAATACTAACAGTAGTTAGACTAGATATTTGAAAAAAAAATCTACCTCTTTGATGCATCCAGTAACTCCCAAAAACTAAGAAGTGGTAAGTAGGTACTTCACAAGTTGAAATGCAACAAGCCTAACACTAGAGAGCGCCAAAAAAATCTTTAAAAAGATGCTCCTAGGGTTTTTATTATTCGTAGCTCCTAGCGTAATACGGAAAATAGTGTGATACCGTTCGTGTCAGTCAGGATTCAGGACCAATATCATCTAGCGTCCACTGAGCTCGGCGCGGCGTATCTGCCGATTAAATCTTTGGCTCCGGTGTGGACAATGGTGGGCAGCGCAGACGGCGCGCAAACACAATATACGCGGATTACACGCTGAACAGTGTGGCTAGTTATAGCTACATAGTAATATGTTTGCTGTCAAGCATTTGTGTATTAAGACCCAATTCTTTTTGTTGAATTATGTTTGCTGTCAAGCATTTGTGAATTAACCCCCAATTCTTTTTGTTGAATTATGAAGGCAGTCTTGTTCTAAATGATCTACAGAACATTCTGACTGACTGCATTCATGACCGTACTCAATACGCAATTTTTGTGGGATGATACACAAATGCTTAGCAGCGTCTATTTGTATGCAGCTTTATAATAAAGGCATGCCTACAGGATGTAACAAAACTAAATATTACTAGGGTGTTCCTTATATTTTAGAGTTCACTGTAATAGTAGCATTCACTGTAATAGTAGGAGCGCAGAAGGAGTTTTGACTTCTATGTTTCTACGAGAAATGCTCCAACGTCATGAATTTGCTCATAAAAAAAGTTTTATGAGCTATTTCCGCGCTGCTACTTTCAATTTCTTTATGTAAGGGGCACATGAAATGTTATTCGAATTATTATTTTACTATTCTATGTCGAAACAGTTTAGGTAATATACAATAATAATTACACCTGATATCTGCGTGTCTGTATTCAAAAGTCATGTACTATCTATCAGAGAAGCTGATTCCTAGGCAGATGGGGCACCTACGTAGTTTGGTCGCGCTATGTCAAACCCAGGTGACAGATCACAATAATTAACAATATTGAGTTGACATGATCCGACCAAATGATGTTGGTCTGTCAACCGCCTAGGAATCAATTTCCTCGATGGTACGTTTGTGTAAATACCAAGTTGTCATGTCCATCATTGTTTTTACATGACGTGCTAATCTCTGCTGATCACACATCACAATATCCGTCAGAGCGGTCTGTTACACACATACACACATAGACATACACAAATATGATTTCGGTCGTGTCATTGTTTCCAGAGAGTTCCGATGTCTAACTGAAGCATAACATAGCGCTGTCACATATCAACGCTGGCGCCGAACTAGGGGGCTATTCTGAATTTCTGACAGGCACATTACGAATGAAGGTTATATGGCGCTATATAATAGCCGTCAGGTCTAGCGTGTCAATAGGGATGATGGGATGACAAGGTCAAAGATTAGCGAATTTTGTTAATAAAATAAAGAAATTACGGTAAAAAATAAGTGTTCCCAAACTTTCAGCTCGATAGCATTTGTATTTTTTTGTTATGCGCCTTCAAAGTTGGATAATCAAGTCGATTTTTTTTTCAATTAATTTTCTAATATTTGTATACCATTCGATAACTTATGCAATTAAAAGCAACTTTTGTTATGAAACCACTTTCATAAACGCAATATTTAATATACCTAATGAACAAAGTTCTCTCTCGATCCGTACAAACTACGAAAGAGTGACGTCAGTCTTTCGTAGCACTTTGTATGGAGCGTTTCGGGCAGGTCTATTTTATGAGATGTTTGAATTGTCATATCTTGGTGAATTTTTAAGCTATCAGAGTAATTCTTTCAGCGATGTTTCTATTTTTAAGGGTCTTTCAATTACCACTAAGAATAAAATTAGTCATCAAGCCTATTGTCGTCAAAAAAACAACTTTTCAGTTGATTACACTCAAACAATATTGTCAGTAGGTGAATATGACAGATATTATAATAATAATTATAATAATAATAAAGCCTTTATTGGACAATCTTACAAACTATTTACAAAAGGATAATCAATTATTGACACCGGTTACGAGATTGTCTTGCGTCGTCGCATAGGCCTCCCCTAGAGCCTGCCATTTCTGTCTGTCCTGTGTTAATCTTTTCCAATTGGTGCCCGCAATCTTTTTTATGTCATCTTCCCATCTAAGCCATTGTCTCCCTCTTTTTCTTTTGTTATATCTTGGGCACCATTCTGTCACATCCCTTGTCCACTTATCTTTACTACTTCTCATCATATGACCTGTCCATTTCCATTTTAGTTTTTTAATTGATACTGTTACATCATTCACCTTTGTCTGTGACCTTATTTTTTTCAGTTTTATTTTGTCTTTTATCTTGATATCAAGCATACTGCGCTCCATGCTATGTTGGCATGTTTCGATTTTTCGAAGATTCTGTTTTGTTAGACTCCATGTTTGACAGCCGTAGGTGAGGACTGGAAGGATACAGGCATCGAAGATTTTTTTCTTTCCTTTAAGTGGTATTTCGTCATTTTTAAAAATTTCTTTAAGAGACCAATATCTTTTCCAGGCTAGCTGGATCCTGTTGTTGATTTCTTTTGATGATAGGTCTTCTGGTGAGATTATCTGTCCCAGGTATGTATATTCGTCTACATATTCTATTGGAGTACCTTTTACAGTAACAGGTATTTTGTTGGAGTTGGTCATCAGCTTGGTCTTTGTGGGATTCAACTGGAGCCCGGCCTTCATACTTTCTTTTACCAGCTCCTCCAGCATTTCTTGCAAGCTTGCTGGGTCTGTGGTGATCAATATTAAGTCATCGGCAAATCTTAGATGATTTAGATGTACTCCATTGATGTTTAGTCCATGTCTGTTCCAATCTAGTTGTCTGAATATTTTTTCCAAAACTGCTGAAAAGAGTTTAGGAGATAGTGGATCCCCTTGTCTTACTCCTTTTTCTATAGGGAAAAGCTCACCAGTTTTTTCGGTTTGTATTCTCGCTTTCATATTCCTATATATATTTCTTATTATGTGTATATATTTACTTTCTACTCCTTGGGTGCTTAAGGCTTCCCATAATTGTGAATGTTTTAGTGAATCGAACGCCTTATTATAATCAACAAAAGCAAAGTAGTATTTGATGTTATACTCTGAACATTTTTGGATAATTTGTTTAATTGTATAGATATGGTCAATTGTAGAGAAGTCACTCCGAAATCCCGCTTGTTCTTTTGGCTGGTTTTCATCCAGTAATTTTGTTATTCGATTAAGTAGAATTTTGGAAAATATTTTGTAGAGGTTAGACATGAGGCTAATTGGCCTATAGTTCGCAATGTCGTGTTTGTTTCCTTTTTTGTATAATAATATAATAGTTGAAGTAGTCCATTGATGTGGTATATATTCTGTTTGTAGGATTTCATTAAATAATTTCACTAATACGTCTGCTATTATATCGCATGTTCCCAATAGAAGTTCATTTGATATACCATCATCACCGGGGGCTTTGCCTTTCTTTTGCGTTCGAATAGCATTCACAACTTCCTCTTTTATTATAATTGGAATATCTTTATGTTCAATTTTATTCACTTCGTCTTGGTTATAATCATTTAGTGGTGTTTCATCACTGTATAGTTCTTGATAATATTCCGTAGCCACTTTCAATATTTCCAGTCTTCCTGTCTGTTTTTTATTATTTTTATAATGTTTAACGCTTTCAATCCAAGTTCTACTTTCTCTTAGTTCTTCCCATGCTTTTCTTACTCCTGATCTTTCGATGTGGCAGTTTATTATGGTGTTCCTTAAATTTTGTCTATGTTTTCTGATTTGTCTATTTATTTCTTTGCTGATTTTATCTATTTCTTTTTTGTTATTGAGTCTGTCCTTGAATAGATTTTTTCTGTAATTAATTAACAGTCTGGCTTCATTTCCTATTTTGTCTGATGTAGTTTTAATTTGTTTCATGTTCTTTTCTACTTCTTTTAGTTCTGTTTCTAAAGCGTCGTATTTGTCTTGGATATTATTAATATTAATTACTGTATTTAATCTTTCTTTAAGAGAATCCAAAATCGTTTGTGAAAGAGGTAGTAATATAGGTTTTTTATTGTGTTGTATGTGTCGTCTGCTTTTTTTTGGTGTATTCACATATAACTGCCCTCTCAGCATTCGATGGTCTGTGCTGTAGTTTAGTTGATTTACTACGTCAATGTTTGAGAACAGTGCAGGCTTGTTTGTAAGTATGTAGTCTATTTCGTTGCGGGTCTTGCCATCAGGAGATATCCATGTCCATTTCTTACTGTATCTTTTCTTGAAATAACTGTTCATAACTTTTAACCTGTTTTCCACTGCAAAGTTTATTAAGCGCTGTCCGTTGTCATTTCTTTTACCCGTTGAAAAACGTCCAAGTATGCCATCTTCATTTCTCTTTCTTTTTCCTATTTGACTGTTAAAGTCCCCAAGTATAATAACTGTATTATTTAGTGTTGGCATAACTTGATTAAGTTTATTATAGAATTCATCTTTAGTTTCGCTTGATGCAACTTCAGTTGGAGCGTATACTTGGACTATCGATATGGGTTTTACATGTCCGGGCAGTTTTATATTCAATATAGCTATTCTTTCTGATATTCCTCGCAATTCCAATATATGATTTTTCAGACATTTTTAGGGTTCCGTACCTCAAATGGAAAAAACGGAACCCTTATAGGATCACTTTGTTGTCCGTCTGTCCGTCTGTCAAGACCCTTTTTCTCAGGAACGCGTGGAGGTATGAAGCTGAAATTTATATCAATTACTCAGGTCTACTGTCCCTTGAAGCTGTGAAAAAATCAAACTTCTAAGCCAACGCAATCAAAAGATACAGCCGTTTATGCCGCAAATTTTCGACACTTGCAAGGGAATCAAAACCTACAGGGTGCTTCCCGTGAACTCAGAATCTTGAAATTTGGTACGAAGCAACGTCTTATAGCATAGATAAAGGAAAAATTACGAAAACCATAAATTTATAGTTACATCACATAATATATTTTTTTTTTTATAATTTTAAACTTACTACCCATTTCCTCATAAACGCGTAGAGGTATTAAATTGAAATTCATACCAAATACTCAGGTCTATAATACCTTTAAGCTGTAACAAAATCAAACTTCTATGTCAACGCAATCAAAAGAAACAGCAATTTAAGCGGCATATTTTGAAACTCGCAAGTACTCGCAAGGGAATCAAAACCTAAAGGGTACTTCCAGTCGACCTAGAATCTTGAAATTTGGCATGAAGCAACGTTTTATAGCACACATAAAGGAAAAATTCCGAAAACCTTAAATTTTTAGTTACATTACAAAATATATATTTTTTAATAAATATAAACTTATTACTTTTTTCCTCATGAACGCGTAGAGCTATCAAGTTGAAATTCATATCAAACGAACTTTGTAAACCTTGCAGGTTTGTACGGAACCCTCGGTGCGCGAGTCCGACTCGCACTTGGCCGGTTTTTTTATTATAAAACCAACACCGAGTGAACCAGTTTTTTCGTTTATATGGTATAAAATGTAATTGTCATATTCCATAATTTTTTCCTCAGCTCTTCTCACATCGCTTAAGCCTATAATATCCCAGTTTAGTGTGTTCAGAGCACTCTCGAATTCCATTAATGTTTCTTCAGTTTTCAAGGACCGTACATTGATTGTTGCTATATTTACTTTCTGCTTATTTCTTATGTTATATGTATTTTTTTCTGAAATATGGTGTGGTAATAGTGTTGTATTTTTCTTTTGACTTTTTTTCTTTGTCTTTGTCTTGGCAAGCTTTTGGGGGTTGTGGTCTATTACCCCTCGGTGACCAGCCGTGTTGGGGATCTGCAAAATATTTGTTGTTGAACTTGTGGTACTGTTTTTATGTTTTGATTTCTCGTTTCCGGTGTCCGCATAAATCTATAATTTTTGTTTATCTGACATTGAAAAGGATCGTGATCTCATGTAGGCAAATGCATCTGTTTTGTGCAACTTTGGTGGTGCTGTCATTTCAGTAGAATATAGGTTGGAACGTGTTGGTGTGTGTATGTTTGCCGGTGACATAGAAGAATCTCTTTTTCTTTTTTCGGCCTCGGACTTTTCTTTTATTATAATCTTGTTGTTTTTAATGTAGGCTATGTTACCATTTTCTCGTTCTAATTTTAGCTGTTTTTGCAGATATTTTCTTTGTTCTATTCTCTCTTTTGAAAGATCTTCTGTTATATAGGTCTGTTGTGGCATACTTGTCTTGTTTTTCAATACTTGTATTTTTCTGTAATAAGAAGAAAAAGTAATTAGAATTGGTCTGATTTTTCCATCTTGCTTACGTCCCAACCTATGACATTTAGATATTTCATAAGTTTCTACACTAACCTTCATTTCTTGTAGGGTGTATTTAACAATATTAAGAAGTTCCTCAAAGTTGTTTTCGGTTTCCTTGATCCCATGCATAATCAAGTTGTTTTTTCTTTGAGATTCTTCCATAAACTTGATTTTGTTGTTTAGTGTTTGAATTTCACATTTCAAAGAGTTGTTTTCTTGTCTTAGCGGTTCTAATTTTTTTTCTATAGCACACATCAAAGTTGCCGTAATATTCTTTGTGATTGTTTCGGTCTGTTTTTCGAGTTCTAATTTCATCAATTCGAAAAGCTTCGTCATCTCTTGTGACATATTTTTATCCATGACGTTTGTTGAAAACGAAGACGTATAGACTATAGAGTATAGACAACGATGTTTCTTTTTTTTTTTTTTTTTCTCTATATGTGGTACTGCAAATGTCAAGTTGACGTTGAGTTGTTTGCCAAAAAGGCTGGTGGCAGCTTGTACTCCGGGAAATCGCTGATGCAAGAGGAAGAAGAAGATTGAATTTAGAAAAAAGTTCTAACCTCGCCAAGAGTGCAGTTCTTTTTGTGATTTTCAGTTCGTAATTCTCACCAACCGTCGTGTTTTATTGAAAATAAGTTTTGTCTTCGTCCTGTGATCTTGGTTTTGCACAGTGTAAACTTATATGCTTTAGTTTTTTTGCACTTTTCGAATTAAAATCGGGAGCACTCACTAAACACTGTTTTCACCTTGACAACCGGAAGAGCTATCACAGATATTACTTATTCATTAATATTTTTTGACGTGACAACGTCTTATAAACACGAAAAAACATGACGCAATATTCGGCGTTACCTCGCTCTGAGGCGTTACATTTAAGGCTATGACGTTGTCACGTTCAACTATCGTCAGTAAACCAACTTTACAGACAACCGAGTTTGAGTCGAGTTCGAGTCGAGTTCAAGTCTAGTTCGAGTCGAGTTCGAGTCGAGTTCGAGTCGAGTTCGAGTCGAGTTCGAGTTCGAGTCGAGTTCGAGTTCGAGTTTTTTTATGTATTGTAGTGCCGGTGATTTTTCTTGATTATGATCATCACAGATTTACCATCAATTTTAGTTTAGACATGTTGCCATATTATGATTCTTCAATTTGTTTGTTATAATTATTTGGATTTTGGAGTAGGTAATAAGCTAAAGATATTTTGTATACGAGTACTATATCTACCTATTATCAACTCATCATACATAATCTACATTGTACTTATTCACGAGTCACAACTAAACCTTCTTTAAAATGAAATTGAAACAACTATCTTTGTACTAACTCCTGACTCGTTCCATACGACAACAATTTTCAAATATCGAGCACTTTCAGAATAAGCCCCCAGAGTACCGTTTTCATGCGGAAATTGAGTGTGGTCGCCGACTCTGGTACGATATATTTTATATCGTGGGCGGAGGCCTGCCGCCTGCTGGCGACTGACGGTATTACAGTTCACCATCATTTTACCTCTAACATCACCTTTATAACGAGGATACAAGGATCAATTCGGCAAAACTCCAGACTAAAATAACTCCGAACGCACTACACAAATAAACCACATTGTTAAAACGTTCATACAATGCACCATTTTAAAAGCAAAATTTAATCTTGGGCCTTTGTGGAAATTCAAAATAGCCAAAGTGAAAGTTGCGTTGTGAGTGGCGCTATTTTTGAAAATGAAATATTTTTCGTTTATACCTGGACTGGAATGCAGTAAATAGATATTACTTTTGCAATAATCCCATTCCGACAACCTTACAGGAGATAAAGACCCTTACTTTTTGAGCAACAGAGAAAAACTTCCGGACAAGTTATTGCTCAATTATTATTTGCTCACTTCTTACATCGTAAAATATGCCAAAATATAGATTCTATTATTTTTTTAAACTATCAAAATCTTTGTTTTCGGGGAAAGTAATATACATAATATTTTAACATATAAATGCTGCATGCAAAAACCCTTAAACCACATTTATACGATATAATTTATTAGACGAAGCCCACAACTCCGTTGAACCAAAATTAATTTATCGCGCGGGGGGGTTTTGGGTAAAAACTATACTATGCCCTTTCTCGGGACTAAAAATATCGCCATGCCAAATTTCAGCAAAATCGGTTCAGCGGTTTGAGCGTGAAGAGGAAACAGACAGACAGATATATGAACAGACAGACAGACACACTTTCGTATTTATAATATTAGTATGGATATCCGAAGAGCTTTTTGTAGAGAGTGATCTAAGCGATCATAAGTTCGTAACGCGTAGGCCCTAGCATGACCGCGGACTAGTACGGCTACGAATTACGATGTATCGTAAAATAATTTCTAGTTTTCTCCAATAGTCACTGATTTAATTTATTAAATCCAAGCAATTCCCTGCATATTTATGATTTCAATTATTTAATAAAATTTTGTGATGTTATTAATAACGTTATCTAAATTCAATTAAGTATACTTTTGACATGATACAAATAAGTATAGCACAGCTGTCAATCATATGCAACCAATGACGAACAAGCTGCTCTACACACAGTTCGTATGAAAGGCCATCATGCGCGAACATGAAGATGTCGCATTATACTTCTAATGTTACTTACTCAGCTCTTCTAACGTTACTCAGCTGGACTCGAAGCTGAACAGAAAACTTAATATTTGCATAAGCACGACGAAATAGAAATATTGTCAACAACTCATCAAAATGTAATAAGACGAGCTTAGTCCAGGAGCCCAGCCTGTATCGTTTATACGAGCGCTGGCTCTGTGAGTTGTGACTATTCGCTGTCAGGCTGTCCCACGACAATGGGGATTGTCCATTTTTTTTAAATTTTGCTCATTACAAAAACATTTCGAGGAATAAGGTCAGTGATCGTTTTTCTGTATATAAACGAAAAAAATACCCATTAGTTACTTATATTTTTGAACAAATATGTTTAACCTTAGTTTGACCTTCAATGGCGTTAAATTAGCAATAAATTCGACCAACATTACGTTTCGAACTTTTGGTAAGCTTCTCGTATCTGCTTTCACATAATGATAACTTGCATTTGACGAACCGGCCATTATAAATAAGATTGAAAGGAAAAAAAACATACTGCAGAGGTCATTTGGCCGCCGATGATGACGTCAGAGCGAAACTTTAAAAATTTATTGAGAAAAAACTAGCCAATGAATTTCAAAATTATTTAATTTATATTCTTAAAATACCCTATTTTAACGAAAAAAATTATAAAAGGTACATGTGATTTTTTTTGGATTTGTTATTTTACCTTTTGCTACCTCACGTCGAACGTAATTATCAAGCCCCCTCCGAGGCTATGATTTAAGCGCATCACAGACGGTGAAGATAATATAAAATATACACACCGGCAAAATTAGCGGAACACAATAAAATTTAATTTTTTTTTTAAATTAATCGCTGTTTTTTATATATTTATTTATTAATTTAATAATTGATGATTAAAAAATAAAACTGATATAAATTTAGGGCATAAAAACGTGTAAAATTAAAAAAATCTGCAAAAATCTAAAATTAAGAAAAATCTTTGAAATTTCAGTAGTAAGTTTTTAAGTTAAATTCTTCATTTTTACTTAAGAAATGCCATGTTAACAGCGTGTAATGCCTTCTATGGATCTGAAGAGAGTCTGGATACGCCATTACATGCTTGCATTTTGATTGTCAATCATTTCCTGTGGGATATTCTTCTACTCTTCCAGTAGCGCCAACTCGAGCTCCTGAACACATTTTGGAGCTGGAGTTTTAATTCGTACCGTTCACCCATTGATGTGCCACACGTTCTCAATCGGATCCACATCCGTAGACCGTGCTGACCTCTCCACCTGGGCTACGCTAGCATCATTTAGGTCATAATGCCCGATTTTTTTACTCTATGGACGCGCAAAAAATTGAAGTTACTACCTAAAACTCTGTAAAAGGCACAACATGCAGTTCTAGGATGTCTGTGCTATTGCCCTGTACTGTCAAAGTACCATAATTAACAATCATCAGCTCTGTGCGGGCTCCAAATCATATGCAACCCCAAACCATTACGAAGCCTGCATGATATACCACTGTTTCCGTTAAGTTTGATGGTCTATAGCGTTCCTTACGATTTATCCACATTCTTTATCGCCTGTCAATATAATTTACACAGAATTTGCTCCCATCACTGTACAGCACACGATTTCACTCACTTGTCAAATTTTGATGTTCACGCGCAAATCTTAGCCTGGCTCTTTGGTGCCCTGTCTCATGTTTTGGTGCCCTTGCTGGCACCTTTGAGTTTAATCTAACTTCTTTGAGTCTTCTTCTTACTGTAAAATCACTTACAGGTACATCTCGGACCTGTTCCTATAGGTTTCATTTCTGCAAAGCAGTTTAAGGTCGATTTCTTAAGGCTTGTACCCTTACAAAACGGTTATCCTGAACCTTTGCCACCCGATATCTGCCTTGTTCTCGTCTCCGAACGTAAGATCCAGTCTCTTTGTAGCGTTGAAATTTACGATGGACCACGAAAGCCGACACACCTAAGGCCTGACTGACTGAACGGTAGGTGTGACCTTTCTCTATAGTGGTTACAGCTCTAGCTGTCGTAGATGCTGGAAAATCCACTAATTTTGTATCTAAGCAATGTGTTCTTCCAAAAACCAAACAATCAAATGAGCTGGCATACCTTGCACCCCGCTAAAAACGCCATTCTTATCAGAAACACTTACAACGTCAATCATCGAAAAACACTTAGTAGGGTATAATTGCAATAAAAATCTGTCAACTTGCCAGTTTTGTTCAATATTTTATTTCTTAAATGAGCTTAAAAACTATAAAAAAGGATTTCACACAGCCCGACCCACTTGAATTCAAGTTGTGGCCCTTTTTACTTATGTTCCGCTAATTTTGCCGGTAGAGCATATTTTAGAATATCGCTCACCATAGAAATCCTATGAACCATCACACACGACGAAGTTAATTTATATTTTATATTTTGTATCTTAAGATACCGAGCGATATGGAAATATATATTTCGTACCGTAATATTTTATCTTAAGATACGAAATATATATTTCGTATCTTAATATGTTATCTTAAGATGCGAAATATATCTTTATGAATAGGAACAGGGTGTTTTTGTGTCGAGCAGCGGGCTCATCGGTGATCGGACGCGATAGTGGACGCAGTGTTGCCAGTGCTGTATGTTAGAAAGTTACATACCTACTCTCATTCTAAAAGTAACATTTTGAGGGAAAAAGTAACGTTTCGGATAATTTTAAATAAAATTGACTTATAAGTTATTGCTTTATTATTATTATTATTGCTTAAAAAGCTCATGAATCGAAATGAATGTTTCTCTTGAATTTCTAAAATACCCCTGAAACTTCTTCGTTGACAGATATTGATAAGAGTCTACAACTCTACACGGACGGACTGCATTTCAAAGCTGCAATTCAACTGTAAATTGCAGTTAAAGTGCAGTTTGAATGCAGTTGACACGACTGCAATGCGACTGCAATAGAACTGCAAACCAAACAGTTCACACGACTGCACGCCGACTGCAACTGAACTGCAATCCGATTGCGTGTTTGGTTTGCAGTTCTATTGCAGTGGCATTGCAGTCGTGTCAGCTGCATTCAAACTGCACTTGAACTGCAATTTGCAGTTGGATTGCAGTTGAAATGCAGTCCGTCTGTGAAGACCCTAAAGGTTAAATTCGCCGCAGGTTTTTCTCTTTTTTATGTGAGGATCTATCCAAATGTTTCTCCTTTTGGAATGTGCTACTACAATCTGCATTTCGCATTCTATATCAGAATCATCGTCTGAGGAGCTGTCTAACAATTCAAGAAGTAAGGCAATATCAGTTATTAGTTATCACTCATAGTCAATCATCCTGTATATACCAACTCTAACAAGGAATACGTGTGGTACCAAACGCAGACGCTTAAGGAAATGAACAGATTTTTAATATTATCGTATCTTAGCCGTGTGTGATAGCTTAAGATACTATAATATTTTATCTTAAGGCCGCATACAACGAGGATTAGTGAAATTTCGTGTTTTTATTTTCACTAGAACTTTGACCACAAGTAATTATAAGTATTCAAACATTTTTTGTAAGTTAGTTACGTTCCTTACCAAGGTTAGGGTCAGCTTAAAATTTTGATTTAAATCCATTTACCACTAAAAAATGTGCATTAAAAATAATCCTTTCAAAATTTTATTTCTTCTAGAATTCAGCGAAAACAAATACAGGAATAAATATTTTTACGCCAAAATGTTTCAATCATGATTCCGGAGGCACCCATCAGCTTCGTTTTTGATAAAATATACCAATTATAAAGATAAATCGCTTTGTTTCCAAATTTGAACAATCTGTTGATATGTGAGAGCAACGCCTGATCATGAATATTTGGTACAAAAAATCCACAGGCACTTGATGGAAAATAAATAAAGGACATCAGTCAAATCTTTGTGTCAGACGCATGGTCAGAGGCTGATTGTCTATCATAGAAAACCTAGAGTATGTTCAAAAATATATCCCAGTATACTGGCAGCTCTTTACGTCTAGAATCGCCGTGGTCCCATACCGTTGATTCGTTTCGAAATATTTGCCAGAGAAATGTCGAAAACGTATTTCTTGCAATATAATTATAATACGTCATACTCATCTAATACTAGTGGAATACCAGTACAAAATAGCGCCATAATTTGATGTCTTGGGCAGTGGTAAGTAGACTGGGTTTTATTCCGGAACCTAGTCAACATTTTTGGTTTATAAATACTACAATATTGCTTTGTAACCTAAATTATTTGGCGAGAGACTACCTAATAAGATGCTATTCGATAATTTATATTCACCAAACGATCATTTTTACGGTTTTGGTAGGTTTGAAAGTCAAAAAATGTAAACATTACAGCTAGTCAGAAAACAATGTACAGATTACCGCAACACAGAGACAGATTTTTACGTATACATGTCAAAACATTGTAAAATGATATATGATATGTCCAATCCATAGCAATAGAAAGAATTATTACATCTTAGCACTGGAGTAATAAAATCTGCACAAGAAATCGTAAAAATAATATTATCATGCGGATAGATCTAGATATTTTGTAGATACCTACACCATGATTTTGGTGCACCTCGGGAGGAAATAACTAAGGATTCTAAATTCATTAAGAAAAAATAATGTGATCGAAATGAAATGCCCTAAAACCTTATTTGATTTTATCAAAAAAATATATTTTTTCATATTTTATGAATAAAAATCGCGACGGCATTTAAAAGTAAAAACTAAAGAGATTGCATTTATGCAATTATTAATTCTTTACTCACGACAATTTGATGCAATGTACAGCAACCGTATTTTTTTCCGGACCAAAAAGTATCCTTTGTCCGTTCTTCACCAAATTTCATAAAAAATGGTTCGGCATGAAAAGGTAACAGACAGACTATTCTAGTATTAGTATAGATTATTATTAAAGTTTAAATTTAATAAGATACACATTTCGTAAATATTTCAAACACCTACCCGCTACCGGTTGTCATTATTAATTTCGAGCAGAAAAGGCCTAAAAATTTTATTTTTGTTTTGAATATATTTCAGACCTCTTAATTATTCATTTAAATATCTTGTTTCTATATTTTGTTGTTATGGTGATTGGTGACAGCAAAAATAATAAAATATTCTTGAAAATTTAAGTTGTCTAGCTACCGAGTTTACTTGATATACACCCTGGAGACAGACAGACGGATATCTTTTTTGGGAACAGATTTCTAAAAATTTAAAATGACAAAGAAAATATGAATATGATCTGCATAAGCATAATGAATATATTATTATTATTATGAAAACAAAAACGTTACCTCGACTGCAAGTAGAGTTATCGTTTTTGTACTTGTGGAGGGTGTTGGGTATATTGATTCCAGGCGATATAAATGATCATCATGGGGCTACACTCTACATCTTATTTATTAAAGCTATTGCAATAAACCCAAGCACAAGAATCTCATTGAGGTCATGAAATAAGCTCCCTATTTCTTGTTGTCGTTGAACTTTTGAATCTACTTTACCGAATTTTAAATCTACTTCGGTATTAATACTTTGGGATATGTATGTGTCCCTTATATAAAGTTCACTGTGAAAGTAGCAGCGTTAAGAGATTTGCTTTTGAATTCCAATGTTTCTATGGAAAATACGCCAATATCATGAACATTTGCGATGAACTATGTATGGGTAATAACTAATACTTTATTTTGTTATACATTGTAATTTGTATATTATGTATTATTATGAGGAAATACTTTTTTATGTTCGTAAGTACAGAACAAACATCATATTTAAATATCTATAAATACATCATTTTATTATAATACAAAATTCATTAAAGATTGCGGTTATCAAGTTATGCATAAGTTATTATGGCCTCTCTGTTAATCATCTCTGTATGTCGAGTTTACCACGTGATCACATTATTTCTGAAAATACTAAAATCGACTACGGCTTGATATGCAAATATGTACCTTTCGAGCGCCATCTATTGAGCTAGTTTGTCTCAAATTCTAAAATGTCAGTCGCCTATAATCCCGCCTTAAGATAAAATATTATATTATCTTCACCGTGTGTGATGCGCTTTAAGGCCCAAATATATTATTCAGGGACTAAAAAATGTTTGTATACTTTGTTTTCTACGACTTCGATGACGGAATAAAAATATAGTTTATTTAAAGGCGCGGATCCACAGCGGCGCACGCTGTGCACGGCCACAGCGCACGGATTTATTTATTTGACTACGTGGGTCAACGTTTTTACTACAACACACGCTATACAAACACATTACTCACGACTATATACACAATTGTTGTTACGTAGTTTACAATTTCTTAGCTTCCTTGTATCCCGTGTACAGCATGCGTAGCGTGGCCAGCATTGAGCTACGTGTGCACCATATTCGAGCAAGCTACGTGAGTGAATTCGTACGTAGCGTGTCCGTGGGTTGCAGTGGTCACAGTCACATAATATATTTTCTTGCAAAGCGAAGCTTCACGCACGTGCGAAGTCTCTCCGTGCCAGCGCACGGCAGCACCGCAGCCGCACCGCAGCCGGTAGAATAAATTTTTTTATGCGGTCGCGCGAAGGAGCGATTTATCCGCTACACAATGAGATCACAAGCAATTATTGTACTCAATACGATTTATTCAAATATAAGTCCGCGCGGAACTAGTTGGCCGCGCCTTAGGTAGGGACGGGGGTGAGGTTGGTTGAGGTGAGGGGGTTGCTTGCTGCTCGCAACGCACATGAGATTAGACAGTGACGACCAATCTGGCGACTAGGGATTGCAATCCGGATACTTCGAAATCCGAAAAATCCGGATAATTTTCCGGATCCGGATTTTTATTTTTGTAAATCCGGATTTTCGGTTTTTTCGAATAGTTGGTAATATTATGAAAAATAAGCTTAATTACTTAATAAAATTAATTTCGATGTATTGTGTAGCATCTGACATACAAATTCACATTTGTTTAAAGACGCGTTGGAATACCAAATTTGCGCGCTGAATAAACCTATCTCAGTACCTACTTTGTATGTATAATATTACATTGTTTAGTTATTTGACGGTTGTAAATTGTGTATTTAAACTTTTAAATCTTATTTTAAAAAAGAACGTCATTTTTTATTATCTTGTGACCTACCGTTTATTTTAATATACCTTTTACTATGTAAAAAAGTCTGCGAAAATATAATTGAATTGTAATTTTCTTTATTAAGATTGAACAATATACATTAGGGATCGTCGATGTTCAACACATTTCTAAGCCCAATAGAGGATTATATTAATTGAATTATTGAGGTCCATTTAGGTCTAATGTTCTCAATCTTATTACTATCATTTTAGATACCAATCCTATTCAATTTTATTTTCATTCAGACTTATCGAATATAAATGGAATTTTATAAATTCTTGATATTGGCGGGGACCGATGAGCAAATACAAAATATTTATAGAAAGATCATATTATTTTTAATAAAGTGCAGTAACAAGCACTGTTACTTTATGTCGTATGTACCTATCTACTTAACAGTAGTGGCACTGAAGTTTTGTATAAGTTCCGGAATGTAAACCAGTATACTAGCACAGTCTATGGAACTTAATTTATTACACTGTGAATTGTGATCTACGAATAATAAAAACGTGATACCTACTAGCCAATGCAATCATGACGTCATGACTGTGTCATATATAATTAATTCTCTGCGTGCTTGTGGTTGTGAACAAAGATCAATCTGTCATCAATCTGGCGTCAATCTGTGTATGACAATGTCAGCGAAGAAATCTAAGCATGCGTTTTAAAAAGTTTAATGGCCTGTTTCACCGCTTCCTGATAAGGTACCCGATAGGGTTATTTTACAGATTTTCCATACTTCATCTGTCAAATTAAGTGGTGGATAGCCTTATCAGGAAGCGGTGAAACAGGCCCTTAGAATCTTGATGAATGACTGATAGATAGCGGACAAGTTAAATGTTCGATAATGAAACGTGAAAACAGAATATTAGACTACGATATAGTTACAACTACTATGGCCTACATCTACGGGGAAAGTACACCCTTTACTGCACCCATAAGTTAATCAAATTAATATCGATTCAATAACATGAAAGTTAATAAATTAGATACCGGAATATGGGGCTCGTAAACTCTCCCTCGTTCGTGAAAAGTGAGCGAAGTCACGAAGAAGTCATTAATTCAGTATAAATCTCGTCGTGGGTGTATCGCTGTACGTCGACAATCAGCCGGACGTGTTGAGACTGCGCCATATTCTTTTGAGTTAGAGTACGACAGTATGTATTATAAGTCTATGAGTTAGAGGCAGGTAGAGACTAGAGAGCAGTTCGATTGATGGACAATATTCGGAGCGCGCATCGGACTGCGTTCCAAACTTCGGCTGGCCGGAACGCGGTAAGGTGAACGTGTAGAAACTATATTTTTAGATTTACGGCGCGTTGAGACTTGCGTGTTTTCTGCTATAGCGTTTGGGAAAGCGTCTTAACGCGCCCTAAGCTTCGATCACTAATATACAAGATACACAGTCTCATACAAAACCTCTCGAAAATCTGTCGCCGAGTAATAGAGTTTAAAAAAGTATACATTTATCTAAAATCAACCTTAATCACAGTAATTATTAAAGATCTTTATATAAAACAATGTACATTTGAGTTTACAAAGCAATAAAATTTTTACGTCCGATGCACGCTTCATACTAAATTCAACCATCCGCGTATATGATTTAAGTTCAAATTTGTATAGTGCCAAAAAAAAATCCAATTTTACGACCGAAATTCGCCGCTGGAACAGGGCGAAGTGAAGTATGAGTGGAGTCGAACTGTTCAAATTTTTTTTGTGTTGATTGTAATTTGTAATAATTTTAATAGTCCATTTTTTTATTTTTCCGTTCCAGTTTAATGTATAAAGTGAGGAGTAATTATTTTTTACTTGTAATATTATGTTGTTCTAATGTTATGTCTAATTTTATTATTAACCAAAATATACATAAGTGTACATACATTTTCCGATAGGCCACAAAGGACAACTCACATCACCCAACGCCCATACTTTTTAACCGACTTAAAAAATCCTTAATGGGAACTATATTTGATCGAAGATGGGAACATAATATTATAATCTCCTCCTGGAGAATTTAATATTATGTTCGTCTGTTTATATTTTTTGTAATATTGTATTTTTCAACGATCACTTTGCCGTTTGTGGACCGATTTTCAAGATTTTTTCGCTATTGTATCGGGTTAATCCGAATTTGGTTCGAAATTCTTCGCTATTTATACTGAAAAACCCATTTATCTGGATGATATTGTGATTTCGATTCATCTGAAGTATTTCAAATGCAAAGTTATAGTGACTTTGGATAAGAAGAAAAGAAACAGTATCAGATTCAATCAGAGTCTTATATAAATACGTTAAACTATCAATGCAAACTAAAAGACCTGAAAAAAATCCTCAATAAAAAAATAATAGTAATAGCGACTCCATCAAATGGAACAGAAACATAGCTTATAACCCGAACATTTCAAGTGGGCATGATAAACTACGATAAGTACCTTTAGTATGAGTATTCGCAATTAAGATGGTTTATACCTGGTGTTGATTTATTTACAACTTAATTTTAAAACTGTCTTTTGGTGATTTCTTAAAGAAATACCAATATTTACAATACAATTGTAAGAAATATATTAGGATAAAATTAATACTTACCGGAAATATGAAATTCCATCCTTTTTTTTTGGTTTTAGACGTATGATTTCTACAATTATTAAACGCGCACTGAGGCATGTTTCCCGGCGGAGCGTTCGAGCACTACTAAATCAAAAGTGCACCAGAATGTTGAGTTTGGTGCTCTTTTGGTGAGGTCGTTTTTTGCCGCGGATTGTGTATCTTGTATATTAGTGATCGAAGGCCCTAAGTTAAAAAAACTACCGTAATAGTTTCAACTGCAACATAGACAGAAATACAAACCTTTGCGTTTATAATATTATTATATTGACTATGTCCTGATAATGTTAATATTAGTGTTACACCCTGTATTGTTACGACAGGGTAACTAGAATGAGTGTTCATAAATAAAATCCTTTTTGCTAACTGGATTACCGTTTATTACGCAAACAACCACTCGGGTTGCTGCTCCATTGAACACTGAACTTAAACTACAATTTTACAACTTACAAGTTACAACATGTGCATCGAACATCGATATAATATAACGTTACATCCATACAATGTGACATCGATATAATATAAATTATAATGTGTCCCCACAGTATTCCCCCCCTTTAAAAAAGGAACATTGAAAAACATTTTGTTCCGTTGGCGGGATTCGAGCCCGCGACCCCCGGCTTGAGTTGCCACACACTCTGACCATTGAGCCACGGAGGTCGTCAAATTCATTCAAGTCATTATTATTTTGTCTATTGTTATTTTTTTTTTGAAAATTTGTCTACACTTTTATTTTTTGTGTCTTGTAATGTTGTTTTGTTTTTCCTGTTTTAAAGGGGGGAATACTGTGGGGACACATAATTTATATTATATCGATGTTACATAAATGGATGTAACGTTATATTATATCGATGTTCGATGCACATGTTGTAACTTGTAAGTTGTAAAATTGTAGTTTAAGTCCAGTGTTCTTGGAGCAGCAACCCGAATGGTCGCTTGCGTAATAAACGGGTATCCAGTTAGCAAAAGGATTTTATTTATGAACACTCATGTGTTCATAAATAAAATCCTTTTGCTAATTACATACATTACACTACACTATAATACAATTTTACAACTCTAGTTACCCTTACGTAATAATATTATAGGGTGTAACATTAGTAACATTCAACAATATCCAATGGTGTTACACGAAGCCTCGTTAATAGATCACAGAACAGACAATAGTTTCATTACATTAATACAGCACGCCGCTTGAATGTGACATTTTCAGATATTCAAATAGAGAGCGGGCACAATGGGAAGTGCCCTCGTATTTGCTAGTCTGGACCGAACAAATTTATATAAGCGATAATAAAATAAACACTAATACCGGCTGGAAGCTGCGACAAGTTTTTGAACGTTTATGAATAAGTGAGTGGAAGCCGTCTGCCGCATCAATGTGGCGGAATGCCAAATGCTGACACTTTCCACTTTCACCCCTTTTTTGCGCACTGTGAATATTTTGTGCGGCTAATTCCTGAACTGAGTGGAACCGAAAAAAATCCTTTCAATTTAGCCAGATTTTTTTGTAAAAACCTGCACTGGGCATAGTACTGGGTTTATTCAATAGATTAAAGTTCAGATTGTCATGAATTTTCAGCACGAGACACATAAAAAATTGCATCATAGAAGGCACTGAAAAAATTGCTACTTACTAAGAATCAAAAATATTTGGTTAGGTTATATCAAGCCCGGCTTGATATAACCTAACCAAATATTAATAACATAATATGACCCAACCAAATATCCATTCGCCATTCGCCTATGTGTCAATTTCGCTGATCTTACATACTAAACTGTATTACCGAGTACACATTTCACACTCCTAGCTCTATAATAAAGCGACCAATTGAAGATGCCTGAATCGGCGGTAAATCTCCAAAAGCGAGTTGACATTTAACATAGAGCCAACGTGTCGAGGCCATTACCCGGGACAGTAAGTGGCTCCACCCCCCTCGTCTGCAGGTTCAATGCCATTAAGGCTCCAAATACTTCGCCTAAAACACCGAAGGGTTCTTAGAAAATATCAAAATAATTATAAAACAACGCGGTATCTTCGAAAATGTTTCTTTAATGTCGCTAACTTTCTTAGTATAGAGTGGCGTGGAGAATGACGTATTTTAATTAAGGCGTAAGTTAATTAAGTTTATGTATGAGATGCATTTATTTGCATCAAATAGTCGTAAAATTTGTGAACCTGAAATCTTTTTTACTAAACTTGCAATCATTCGACTGCAAAATCGATGTCAAAGTATTCTTGCAGCATTTGGGCCCCGATAGTCCCAACTTTTATTTATAGAGCTAACAAAAACTGCTTTATTTTTAAGTGTTCTTTTTACTATAACTTCTAAACATCTAGAAAAAATTCTAGAAATCAGAAAAAATTCTAGAAAAATTTCCAAGCAGATAACACTCAGTTTACACGTTGAAAGCGTCTCTCAAAGCTAGCCAATAGCAAAGGAAATATCATGTTTTTATTTTGTTTGTCGCGTACGGCGCATGTAACAGATACGCTAGTAGCCGCGTCAGCCGCAGCGCTGAATGAATGTAAACACTTCGTAGTTCGTAGCACCTGTATACTGTCGATATCAGGTTATATATGCTAGGTGCAATTATTCATTGGGAAAGTCTTTTTACAAAGAACGTTTTAGTGTTGGAAAACATCATTCGTCAAACGGAGTTTTTTTGTAAATTAACGAAGTACCGCATTTACGGGTCTTTTCCATGAAAACGGCGTATGTGACAATACTTTTTACAAATAATACATGTAATTAAAGTTGCCCAAATTAATCATGATGTAGAGTAGCACTGTAGGCCGTAAGAAAACAAGAAAGGTATGAAAAGGTAACATAATATTTTATCATACCTTCAATCAAGACTTAAAAGTCAACTTTATAGTCACTACAGCTGCGATAAGGTCAGATTTATTAATAACATGGCGTACAGAAAATATAGGTTTAACTAGATTGGAGGTCACTGATAAGCAATTTCTCCAAAAGACTTAAAAAGTCTTATCAGTATATCTTTGTAACACTTTCTGAGTCAAGATTTTGAGTTATAAAATTTAATCAGAACCCGACAATTAACCATGATGATTGATAAGGTTTTATGTTATCATACCATAATATATCAATGTAGGTACTAGGTAATAATAATTATTATATAAATATATAAAAACATAGATACAGAAATGAGGTTCGGTCCACAGAACAAAATAAAATAAGTATTACTAAATATACATAATATCGTGAGTTTTCCTTCTTACTTTTATGAGAGTGTATTAAAATTAATCAATTTACGATTAGTTCTGCAACTCAGATATTTACGAGAATATTATTATATCAAATATGTTTGTAATAAATCGAGTAACCAACATTTTACATTTATGAAAACTGTGTTACCTACTATCGTTTTCCAATAATATTCGTGACTAAAATACATTTATCACAAATCAACCCATGCAAAATTAAATTTGTAACGTACTTCTGTGATTTTTTTTCTCACAAATTTAAATAATTTATATTGAAGACAAGATAAGATTTTGCGTTGATTGATCATTGATTAAAAGTACATATTGCAAAAGTACCACGGGCCCACGAGAGTTATAATTATAATATATTATACTTTTAAGTAAAATTAACTGAATAAAAACATTTGATTTTTCATTTATGAATCGTTACCATTCTCGAACGAGCTGTTGAACACGCACAAGAAATTTCATCAAAATCGGTCCAGCCGCTTGTAGGAGTTTAATAACTCGCACAAAAATAGAAGTACTCCTATTAGAATAGGGTAATAACTTAATAAAGCCCAAGTAAAATTAAGTCTAACAATAAACAAGGGACTTTATAAAAGTGTTCAAAGATTATATTAAACAAAAAACCACGTAAATAAAGTGAGTACACCGAATAAGTTGAATACTTAAACTTTTCTAATTTCGAAAAATGTGCGCCTCGCAGACATCACACGTATAGAGGCATAGACATGGCATGTCGAAGCATAAAATGGGGCTGAAATTGGAACCTTTTCGGTACCTAGTGTTTAGGGCTATTTTGACATTTGAAGTATGGAGGAAAAATCTCCATGAAAACGTTATTTAGGATATTTTAATAACGTTTTAATGGAGATTTTTGTTGTAGTAAGATTTTAGCCATATCGTGAAAATCGAAATCTCTGACGCCTCTTTAAATACCGCTGTCGATAAAAGCCCAAAGTCTTCATTTTGCAAACTTAGGAACGTCATTAGAGGAGCCGTGATGAAGTGGCTTATTCTGGGGGCTGGTTTACGACTATTGCCGTCATTACACTCCGCGGCGAAGATGGAACGCTTACGAATATTTCACAAGCGCTCATTTGGGCCACTTTGTAGTGCGCGTGCATTTTTTGTAATCGCTGGCTTGCATGAAAATGTGCTCTGATTATGCTTATAAAGAAAGCAATATCGTTTAGAAAACGTTACAATCTTAAGGGCGTTCCCTCCGGAGATTCCGTAATTAACCGTATTTAAAGCCTTATAAACTCATAATCTGAAAGCTACAAAGTTATTATAAAAATACAGCAATAATCTTCAGTATATCAAAATTCCTTTCCCCGTTTTAAATTTTCTATTTATGTTTATTAAACTCATGATATCAGCTTCAAAAGTAATACCAATTTATTAAAATTCAAGCATACATTCAGCATCTTCTTAGATTTGAAACTTACGCCAATAGATTGACATTATGATAAACTACATAATATTCCCCGTTTTATTTATTTTTTTTGGAAAATTTTGAACTAAGATAAGTAAAAATAATAGGGTTTTGGCGCGATCTCGGCAACGCGGCAAATGTATGGCCAAGGTCGTTTGCTCGGGGGACGGCCTTAAGATTGTACTTGAGCACAGTATTACAATACCCTTAGTTATATTTAAGACTACACCTTAGAGTATTGCAACGTGACGAGGAAAATATATGAAAGCAGCTGCAACAACGTAGGCGGCAAGTTTTTTCTTATGAAGTATGAAAAGTTCATCGCATCGCATTCAGTTGTAATACTTAATACAAATATGAACTGTGAAGTACCTCTGCAAAAAACTACAAATTAACGTAGAAAGTTTATTATTTTTTTACATTTATTTCTACACAATTACATCTTTCAAAGTTTTCTGCATAAAATGTATCGTTGAGTCACTCAAGTCGTTAGTCACTACTCACGAATAGTTTTTAATGACAAAAAAGAAAACATGAACAAAAACTATTACATGTTTGTCATAATATTATAAAGAAGGCTCTTTTATAATATGTCGGTTAATTAGGCTAACAAATGCATCATGTAACATGTTAAGTACGCACTAAGACTTTTGAAGTTACTTTAAGTACTATGTATTGCTCAGACTAGGAGCACCACCATCATTGTTAGAGTTTTTCTACTTACACTGGAGTAATTACATCACTAGATTTATTATTGTTTTGGTTTATAAGTGCACTTTTTTAGTTAATTATGCAGTACCAGGCAGTAACGTGGGGTTCTAATGCATATTTTACTTTCTTACATTCTGAAATGGGTACCAAATATCGAAAATAGACATTCCTAAGAAAAACTATAAGTCTTCGCCACTTGTTATTGTATCTTTCTTCGTATACAAATTGTAAAGCTTCTTTACTTGAAAGTGTTTAAATTCATTGATCCTATATCTAAAAAAGAATGTTTATATCAGAAATTGGTCTCTCAGGTGTAACTTGACCATTAATTATCTTGTTTTGACTTGTGATTAAAACATCACATTTTTTTTCATTAAAGTTTCCAATGAGCCTCTACCTTGGTACTACTAATAATATAATATATTCTGTGCTCCACCTAAGTCTTATAAATACATAGACTAGCAAATATGAACCTTTAGAAACACAAAACTGCGAATTCGCATCGCATCGAAATCTCATTTTTAATATGCTGAGTTTTGTTGCAGATTTTTGCGATGCGATGCGAATTCGCACTTTTGTGTGGGACCCCTAGATCTATTCGACCACAAGCTATCAGCAAGTTGGAATTGAACGGGCGGTATGTCAAACAGTCGGACAAGATTTCAGACGCATTGTACAAGTTATGTCGACTATCCTCTTGTTTACTTCTCACTGACTACCGAGAACAGGGCTGGCAGTTGCAATAAAATTATAAACAAAATAACAAGAATGCGATTGCAAGCGGTTCCTTTGAAATTTTTGTTTTCCTTCACATGATTTTCATGTCCTTTTTGATATTCATTCCCCAGTGTTGGTAGCTGAGTTCTAACTTACTGTATAGTTTACGTTACAGTTAATTATTGTAAGGAATAAGAGATTAATGCTTGCAACTTGCAACGCACTTGTCTAAATACTCTACGATAGCGAGTGTAACATACAATTTTATTATTGTTACAATATTAAACAGAGTTGAAGAAGAAACCCCCAAAAGTGGCTAATAAGCAATTAACTTTTTCAATTATGACATAATGAAATACGCAAAATAATTTCAATTACATGTTTTATAATCAGAGTCATAAATTGCAGACATTATTGAATTAAGAATCAATTAGTTCGTAACGAAAAAGAAAATTAGTTAAATGTAGCCCCAGGATATAAATTAGAGCCGAAATCATTGTCTCCCAGTCTCGAGAACGTTTCGCTAGAGACTTAATTATTTTCTCTATTAGCGAGTAATTGTATGGTGTAAATAAATAGCGTTCGTTTTGACAGCGAATTTCTAAAGCTATTACATTGATAGACAAGCTCGCATATCGTGGCCGTAATAACCGGTGCGAGATTAGCCGAATAATACGTTTATTATTTTTTATTGGAGCTCTGACTCAAACGTAACTCGACCTCGACGGTATGAATCATCCCGTGAATCAGTCGACAAAGAAAGCACTACTTTTGTGTTATTTATTAGCAAAGTCGTGCTGGAATAATAGCGATAATGTGGAATATGTTATGCAATAAGTATTTTGCTTTTCTTTGGCAGTTTGAGGATGCTTAACGTTAGTTCTTTAGAAAAAGAAAACTTAACACACAACAAAAGTTTCGGTGATTGACGTGACCCTTTGTTTCTTATTAAAAGCCTCCAGGGTTCAAATTTTAATTTAATTTAAGTAAGTTTCCAATAGTAGAATCATCGGCCATCCATATCTTTTTCTTAGTATTAAAAATGCGAAAGTGTGTCTGTCTGCCTGTCTTTCTGTCTGTCTGTCTGTTACCTCTTCACGCCCAAACCACTCTACTGATTTTGCTGAAATTTATTATGGAGATACTTTGAGTCCCGAGTAAGGACATAGGATACTTTTTATCCTGGAAAAATGTACGGTTCCTGCGCGGTAAAATGAGTTTGGCGCAACGGAGTTACAGGCATTATCTAGTAATATTACAAGTCGGAAATTAAAACAGGTTTCCTAGAACAATATTTTTTTATTAATTCAAGCAAATTTTTCGTAAGTAGCTTCATTTTGATAAGACGAACAACAATTTCCTCTGCAAAAAATGTCGAAAGTGATAGGCTAATAGAAATAGAAATGATTTAATATTTCGATTGAATAGTCTTAAAATATGGATTGTTCTATTTGTATGACAATGTTACTCTTAAATTATATAACTATTAACCTATCAATATACAAAAAAAATCAGCTGGTTAGGGTTCCGTTTCAGGGTTCTGTAATGAAAAAGTCCTCATTGACTATGAAATAGAACAATCCGTATTTTAGGACCATCAAATCCAAATATTGAACCTTTTCTATCTCTGTTAGCTAACACTTTCGAGATTTTTCGTAGACTAAATTGTTATTCGTCTTATCAAAATGTAGCCAAACACGAAAAATTAACTTAATAGTAATTTAAAAAACTGTTCTAGGGAAAAGGTCTAGTACACAATGAAATTATTGGCAATAGACAAATCGCAGCAGCTAGCCCTGAAGCAGTGAGGATTGTTATGCACAGCGGTCAGGTTCGTTACTGAGATCCCGTCCCCCGCGAGGTCTGATTGCTACAAATTTTAATTCCACAGCGCTTTTACAAGTTACAACTCATTCATTTTTATCGACGTTTAAACGTTCTGTTTATTGTGCTATACATGAGTTTACAGGGGTTTGAGCAACGATTCCCGTTTATCACCGTTGTTACAACTCCGTTGAGACGTCATCAGTTCTCTATTCAATTGTGTGTTCTGTTTGGTGGTTCGTCTACGACCTACGTCTTCGTGTAGATCTTTTGCTCTTTAGTTTTTTAACGTAATTACTTGATGAATTCTATAATATTATGTAAGTTGATAACATATTTTCTATATACTTATACCTACAAAATACATAATATTATGATTTATGAATATTTATTATTAAACAATTTTTTTTCCTTAAAGGTTTTGGTGTTTTGGTTATGTGTGCGGTGTGCTGAACTTAATTTGCAATAGTTTTGTTGCAAGACAAAATCGTACAGCTATAATAATAAAGTAGATGGGAACGAAAATAATATTGTTGATGGATAGAGGCAGATTTTTTCACATTAAAATCATGTTACGACTATAACCATTTCCTTCTTATCTGCAATGTTTACATCTTTTGACAGAAACGACGAACCTTAGAAAGAAAATATTTCATTATTAAAGCAAGGATGACTCAATGTTACACACAAATTGTGCAAACAAATACTAAGAAATGAGCAAAACAATGTCGGATTATTGTTATCCATTGTACAAAAGACCACAGTCGCTTTTATAAATAGAATTATCATAATTCATAAGTAACAGAGTTTTAAGACTTGAGCGAAAATATGAAATTACTTATTGTATTTTTTAAAATTGTTTTTTAAGCGAAAACTTTGTCGAAACGTAAGTTTCTTTCGATAAAGGTGCCGCCTTACGATGAAAATAGATTAGTCGTTCAATCGTGTTCATGCGCAAATTACGAAGTTCATACTTAGTTGTTTGTCATCACATCACTTCTGCAGTCGTTGCAGTTAAGTCGTGGCTTAATTTTTTTTACGGATTTTCCATAAAAACTTCTCAAGTACTGACTAAGTCAATACCTAAATATTTTTATTTAGGTATTGAACCTAAATATTTTTAATGACACGCTACGTAGCTCTAGCGTCTACTTAGGTACTAAATATATTTTAATACCTCTTTTCAACGGTCAACGTTGGGACTTGGGATCACTTATCAAGAAAAAGCCAACGGATGTTTATATCTTATTGCCTTACTCCTTAAATTAATTACTCGACAAACAATCGCCCATAAAGCATCGGTATAACAAATAGAAGAAATTCATGCGTCATTAGTATCGGACGTAATGAGCAATATTTACGAGCTTATCGCCAAATTAAATTGACAATTATTTATGCGTTTACCCACGGGAGAAACGACTCTATTTCTTGGCGATAAGGTTTGGTATCAGTCGCGGCGGTTCAACAAAGGTTAGCGGTACCTCATAATGCCTGATATAACCAACCCTATTGTGTTAATATCGCCGAGAAGCGCGAACGTGTCGGCCGGCCGCCGCAATCATGTCCCGAATTAACGTTATAAATTAGGACGTTACTGGCAGAGACCACTCAAATAATCGTAAAGCCCCGCTAGTGGTCGTTCCCCACACTTGCGAGCCACGTATGCTCCTTTTGTCGATCTCGAAACACGAAAATTGCATATAAAAGAAATTGCTACTTTATCGCCCCGAGTTAAGTAATGTTCTTTTGTACTTTATCAGACGAGATAAAGAATTTAAGGGTTTTCGACAGTGAATTAAAAGCGAGACGAAACTTTTTGCGACTTTCTTTTTAACGGAGACATACACGATATTTTATTTCATGATATTTTTTACTGTTCGACTTTTAGGGTTCCGTACCCAAAGGGTAAAAACGGGACCCTACTACTGAGACTTCGATGTCAGTCCATCTGTCTGTCTCCAGGCTGTAACTCAAGAACGGTAATAGCTAGAGAGTTGAAATTTTCACAGATTGTGTATATCTGTTGCCGCTATAACAACAAATACTAAAAATTAAATAAAATTAATATTTAAGGGGGGCTACCATACAAACAACGTGATTTTTTTTTTGGCTTTTTTGGCTTTTTTGGCTTTTTTTTCTATATCAATAATGGCAACAGGTAGGTACTTGATTTTTTCTCAAGGTCCTTAGTTTTATGTGCATTTTAATATTTAATAATAATATTAAAATAAAATAAAACATTAATGGGGGCTCCCATACAAAAAACACAATTTTTGCCTTATATTGCTCTTTATTGGTACGGAACCCTTAGTGCGCGAGTCCGACTCGCACTTGGCCGATTATTTAACTTTTATATGTATCTATCCGTTAAAATGAAAATGAAGTCTTTTAGTTCTAAATCGGTTAAAAATAACACTTTTAGAACGTCTACATGAGGCCTACCACCGGTTCTATGGAAGTCTCTAAATATCGTTGCGACTTGCGGATAAGACCAAAGCAACTAATATTATTTTAATTGACTTCATAAAATAGAGTATTAGTACCCCGCACTTCCATACTTACTCATAACGACCAAAGATAGACCTATCTAACTGTTGCCAATAAAAACGGTATCTTTATCTTAGTTTATATTCCTGTTTCATGCATAACTAAGGACAATTTCTATGGAGTTAATTAAACCTCGTACTTGTATCTAGCCATGAATGTCTTATATTTTATTGGTATGTTGGTTTATCTACAATCTACGGAGTATCGTAAATCGTAGATCAGGTATAGATTACTGACTCTACCTCTAGCATCTCTACTTTTGCCTCTATGTGCACGAACATGAAGGTTTTGAAAGTTTCTGTGTTTTGCCATGACAAAACAAATGTCGTTTCTCAGGCCTTCGTCATGTGCAGCGTACACAGCGTATCATGTGCAGTGTATTGTATAACATGAAAATTGTTACTTTACATGTACTATCAGAGAAGTTGATTCGTAGGCAGATGTGAGATCTACGTAGTTTGGTCGCGTTATGTCAAACCCAACCGACAGATCACAATTAACATTGGATTGACATGATCTGACCAAATGACGGTGGTCTGTAAATTGCCTACGAAGCAGTTTTCCCTATGGTACATTTGGGTACTTTATGAACTTTTCAATATTATGAACCAACAATCAAATCTTCTTATAGCAGCGAGTGCAGAATGCTGATTATGGTCTTACTTTTAAACTGTTAATAAATAATAATATTAAATATATTTAGGCAACGTAATGTACTATCAGAGAAGTTGATCCCTATGCAGATCGGGGACCTACGTAGTTTGGTTGCGTTACGTCAAACCCAGCCGACAGATCACAATTAACATTGAATTGACATATTCGACCAAATAACGTTGGTATATCAACTGCAAAGGAATCAATTTCCTCGATGCTATATCTTTGACTGTCATGTTACTTCTCTCATGTCCTGACAAGACAAGCAGACTTATAATAGTTATTCGCTATAACATTTTATTGGATAGTATTCTGCGTCTATGGATCGATTCTAGCCAGACATCTCAAGAAAGCATCAGGCAGTGGATTCCCGGCGTGCTGCATACTTATTGCCCGATTTTCCACTAAGCTGTTTCAATTGTGTTCCACCATTAGCGTCGTTCGATTGCCCATTTCGGATCCGATAAAACTTGATATGAAATTCCCTGTAATTGCCAAGCACACTTTGAATACGTTTAGTTTTCAGTTTAAAATATTGTAATAGAAGATTTTTGTATCAAAATCTATATGCGGTTCACAGATTAAATCTATTTACCAAGTTTCAAAAACTCTTAGTTTCGGAGAAAAGTGGATGTGACATACGGACGGACAGACAGAAAGACAGTCTGATCAGACAGTCAGAAAGACAGATCTGTCTGTCTGTCTGTAGACAGACAGACAGACAGACAGATAGACGGACAGACAGACAGACAGACATGACGAATCTATAAAGGTTCCGTTTTTGTCATTTGGCTACGGAACCCTAATTAACGTTTTTACGGTCAAATGAAAGCTCTTGGAGACGCTCTTATTCGTAGGCTTTTTTTTCTTCTTGATAAAATAATAAGGACCGTAAACAATTAAAGTAGTGTTGTGTATGTTACAAAATGCGAAAAGCTGTTAATTTTTTACGCTTATACCACTAAACTCTATTTTGATGAAATTTATACTGGAAGTCTTAGAAAGTAATAATATAGGATAATTTTCATCACTGACAAAAATGTAAGGTTCCGCTAAAAACCTTTTTCAGCGAGCTGCGGACAAGAATATCTCTATAGAAATTAAAAAATGAAATCTAACTTTCATGAAATAAAAATATGCCCTTTTATCATTGAAAAACCTCTTTATAATGTTAGCGAAGAAACTTGCCAGTCTATAAAGTTTCTGAGTGAATGAGTCGTTCTGAATCGGAGCTTATCAACAACATTATGCACACCATTTAACATCAACTTACACAACAAAAAACAAAATGAAATGTATTTAAATATTTGCCGCTACAGAGCTCATTTACATTTCTTTTTGTATCAAATAGTTTTGCGGCCAACTCTATCATCTAGATTCTAGAAGTACCAGACAATAGTTTGCTTGCGACTGTTTTTGCTTGTCTTTGATTTATTTTTAGATAAGAAAAATCTGAAACGTTAATATTAGTTGTAATCTTAAACATCAATAGGTGTAGCCAAGCCTGTATTGAAAGGAAAACGTTGGAAAAGCCTTCTTTTCTTTGCGCAAGATCTTAGTAAAGAATGTCCCGGTTTATGTTTGTGACGTCGACTTATTGTGTTAACTCCGAGCTCCAAGGAATCTCGTTAAAAAGGACCATCTAATTGACAGCAGGAAGTGTTCGCAAAGGAAATTAGAAACGCAAATATTTATTTCAATTAGCGAACCCTTTGGAATCTGCGATTGACGCGAAAAGAACGGTGACATCTGAGAAAAAGGGCTCCTTAGGTATCTCCATTGAGTGCTTCTGAGCCCTAATTATCCCCGTAAGACCCTTTGATTGCGTGTTTGTATATTATTATGTTTTCAACGACTTTATAAATTATAAACGTGTAAATTGCCACGTTCATTAGCCGGTGCAGCTTGCTCGTAATTTAAGGCAGTAAGCTGTAACTTTGTGAGATTTACGAAAAAAAGAGTTTGACGGAGAAATTTTGCGGAGTGTAAAAATGTTAATCATTAATTTAAAAATAATTTCATTCATTATGTAATGAATGAAATTATTTTTCAATTATTTTCTAGAAATAAAACACTAAAGACCTGTTTCACCACTTCCTAATAAGTGCCGGATAGGCTATCCACTACTTAACTTGACAGATAGAGTATGGAGATTCTGTCAAAATAGTTGTGGATAGCCTATCCGGCACTTTATCAGGAAGCGGTAAAACAGGCTTTAAATATCATAAGATTTTAAATACATTATTAAATATTAGAGAAGATCAATTTGAATAAAAACATTTTAAGTTTTTAACCAATAAAACACAGGTACAGGGAAAATATTGGTGACAATATTTTTTGATCCCTCGGACGTTCGCCGTGAGCCGTCCCAATGAAATTGATAAAATGATATAAAGTTATGTTATCTGAGGACCGATATAGAAGGGCGCAATAAGAGATAGGTAATACATTTTCTTTGTAGATTTTATGCTTGACCGCACATGGAATATTTAAAACTGGTTGGCTTCGGCCCTCTCGCTGGAATTGAATAGCCATCCATGTGAATATGGTTTCGTATATTTTTGTATAAATTTATGACAGGGCCCGAGGAGTATTTATTATTTATTAGAACTGTACTAGGAACTTTATTATGCTTTCTTTGAAATTGTAAGATATCGTTTATGGATTCGTATATTTTAAGGTTCTGAATTTAGTTTTCTACATTTATAGATTTTCGTGATGAGTTTTCTGTTAACTTATTCGAACTTATTTATTTCTAAGTAAAGAATAGATGAAGTATAAAAGTTGTCTGAATAAATGGCGAATTTTTGTAGTAGATTGAACGTATATAACTCGATAATATAATTGCAAAAACTGTTATAATTTGAGACCGCAAATCATCTTTGAAGAAGAGACGCTTAAGCGTTTATAATTAGTGGCGTCTTGGCAAAAAGCGGTGACATGACTACTGGCCGTTCAGGGGTTATTTTCCCTGAGATTTTCACTGAAAGTCAACCTTTAGCCGTATACTTAAGGGTCATATCACGGTTAAAATACTAGTGAATACAGCCTGAAGGGGTTGCGCCGATTACGGATTCAAGAGGTCCTCTCTCCGCCTAATTAACATGCCACTTCCCTCATTTTCAGCCTGTTTACTCGCACTCAGCGCCGAATTACTTTAAGAATCTCTCAGTTAAAGAAAATTCTTTTAAGGTGGGCTTACATTGAGTTTCCTCAGAGCTTATTAAACGCAATTATTTCATACGGATTAATTATGTTTCAAAATGACATTTGGTATAATATAATGTGAGGAAATTCACGTGAGGCTTGGGAAATCGTGTCCATTTTGACTAAGGTGAATATTTTAAGCTTTTTCTTGAACCGCACACATTGATTTTTCAGTATTTTTGAACGTTTATAATATTATGTTACAACCAGATTTTACTTATGACAGAGTTAATTATAAGGTATAGTTAAGTAAACCATTATAATTTTTTCCCTACAAATTGAATTTTAACATGCAGTATTTTACCCTTAGTTTATGATATGACTAATTTATTCACAAAATTAAACTAACAATCGGGTATACAACGTCATATTAATGCAAGTTTAGGACTCGGCGTATAGAGATTATATCGTTAAGTTGGCGTGATGCCACGTCGCCTCGCGGTTTACTATTTCAGGAGAATTGGCACCCATTGGTACCGTTCACAATTAATTTACCTATCCCAACACCTCTGTGATATAGCCATAAGGTGTATTTTCCCATAAGTAAAATATCTCTGGTTCTCTGCTCGTAAAGGATTCGAGAGAGCTGTAACGTAATTTCGCGCACGTGCTGGGAATGAAGCTCGATAGAATTAATACGAAAACCAATCATTTCCGACGCTCATTTGCTTCCGGTGCTAAGAAAAATATCTCACGTACTATTGACGGAACTAATATAATAAGTAATAACACAATTAATACCGAATATTGATGGACTGAACGCAAAGAAGATAGTTGTAATGTAAGAGGTTTTATAGTAAGTTAGAAAATTTAAGATGCTAGTAAGTTTTCATCCCTTGGGTGTTCATAAGTTTAAGGCACTAAAAAGTCTCATTTTTGATTAAGTTTTCTAGGTGGTATATTCTGTCAGTAAAATAGAAGCCTGCAAATAGATAAAAGCAAACAAGTTAAAAGAGAATGAAAGTTCTGCGTTTCCAAAAAAAACAAGATTTTTCCGCCCCTAGCCTTTTTCAACCCAGCTAAGGCCACAAAAGGAAATGAACTAATTGTTTTTTGGCTTTTTAACATAATAACAAACAAAATACCTTCTATTATATTTTATATTTGTTGGTAAATTTAATAACAATTTATGGAATACTTGTAACTACATGTAATAAGCTACAACCAATACAATTGCAGATTCAATACTTAAAGTACAATAGAGACACTACTTAATAACATTCAAAGAATAACCATGTCATAAGATGGTTCTAAATTGGACATCAAAGCAAATACTCTTCGATGCAGAAGTGTTTTTATTTAGCGTTTTATAACTTGGAGAATCGCTTGGCTGTGTGTAGGGATGCGCCAGTCAGATCTTTTAGGGTCAGTTTACATTGCAAAGTCACGAGGCGATGCAATGCAATGCATTTTTAAATGAGCTATTAAGAAATAAGAACTGAACTTTATTAACAACAGACGCACATAATTATTAACAGACGTTCTATGGTGTTATATCTGCCTATTCCAATTTGGAATGGCTTATCGCATCGCATCACTTCGTCATGCATCACCCTAAAGATTTGTTTTGCGCACATACATATCGCATCATTGACGATATTCCAACGACCTCATTGATCGAACCGATTTCTTGAATATGGATCGATGTCGATCTGCGATTCCTAGTTAGATTACGAGTTAAAATCCATTATGATCTTTAATATCGCATCGATAACAGACTGATCGCGATAGCCCATCCCTAGGGTTGTCAATGATTATTGTCCAATATCTTTGCATGTATCGCCGATTTCATTACACAGAATGTCCTTTATTGCAAATTTATATCGCGGGATTTTCTGTTCGCAATATATGGTTCAGTTTAAACTTAAACGATTTCATAACGTCCCGACGTAGTTATTCGATTGCGCTTAATGTTTTCGAGATTATTTTCTGTTGTAGTAACAGTTTTAAGTCCTAAACAGCCATTAAATCACACTTTTATATAAAGGTACGTTTGTAACTTCTTTACGTTAAAAACTTCGAAGTGAAGCTAGTTTAGGATACTTTTTTAATTACAAGGTTCCCGTTGGACATTCTAAGGAGTCTAAAGTCTAAACAACTTAGTTTTAGTCCAAGCAAATAGAACTTTAATATCCATTTCTTGTAACAAAGCAATTAGAATACTTTTGTTTAAAGCTTTACGAATCATTCTTCAGCCATTAAAAATATTTTAGCTCCGACCAATATCTGTGTACCTTTACTATATTCTACCTTTCTCTCTATGTACACGTTGTTGTTGGCAACGTGCGCTGGGTCCAAATTAATTTTATGGGTACTCTAACAAGAAGGGTACAGTGACCCTTGCGGCGGTCAAGAGACCTCAAGTCAGTTCCGGGACGTCTTGGGAACAATCGGTCTGCGGTCACCGGACCACCCGATATTAATTAGTTTGCTCTTCATTATTCATTTCCCCGATATAGGGGCTAGTGTGCTCCTGATGAATTTAATTAAGCACTTATTGAAGCGTCCGATTCTAAGAATTTCACTCGGTTTCAATAACAACTATAATCCAAATTCACCAGACTGGAATTTGTGAAATTCTGTGGCTTGTAGTTTGTGCGCACACACAACGTGCCGATCTAATTACTATGATGTTAGATATCCACAGCCGTACCTCAGAACCATAGAATTTATTGATTTTTTAAAGTTAGTAAAAAAACTGGCGGAATAAACAACAGGAACATTATTGACGTTTTTTACCCACATGAGACCCTTATACTCATGAGGTAGCATCAACAGTTATATCATATTTTACTTCCCTAAAAAAAGTTTCTTCCCATAAAAACAGAATGAAGGATTTCCAAAAAAATGTGGCCCTGAGGATTTTCAATAAAATATTTAGTAGCAATAACTAATATTATAGTCTAGCGTTAATGCTAGTGAAATAGTCAAACTTAGCTTTTGATGTTAAGTTTGACTATCAACGCCTTAATCAGATTAAAGACATTCAACTGAAACGTTTTCATGTCGTCTGAAGTTATAAACGAAGCGCATTTCGTTTTTAATTAATAATTAAAATAAGTTTAATCTAAGTGGAAGCAGATCCATTCATTAGCGCATTTACATAAGCGCCGAGGGCTGATTAAATTTGTACAAATTGTAAAATCGTTGCTCACCTCCCAACAAACAGTAAGAAACATGATTTACATTAATTACAACGCATAAATTAAACTTTATTATTATTTATTTTCTTTTTATTCTTCTTAGCGTGTTTAATTTATTGCGACTTTGATGTTTAATACAATTTTTGTTTGCTGAACGTTTTTTTTTTCACTTTATTAATGTTGACTTCTCAACAACATTAATAAAGTGAAAATTGATTTACTGACTATTTGATGACGCTTTTTGTTTGTTTTCTTCCAAGGTTGTCGATATAAGCTTTGTAAAAAATGTATAATGTATATGATTTAAATTTTAAGACTAATGAAGCACCTACCTTTGCTTTATTTAATGAAAAGCCAGATCTACTAACAACATACGCTTTCTTAAATCTGGACAATATTGACCGAATAACAAACAAAGCCCCAAACCATTATTATATAGAAAATACATTTATTTACAGTTTATCGTGCACTGCGATACGTACGAAAACACATAAAACTGTAGTTAACGAAAGTTCGCTTGTAAATTAACATTTTACAATGAAAACACTATAAATAGAATATGGTAAACAGTATCGGGCGATCTACTATCGGATAACTTTTTATTAGCCATCTATAAAATAGAAAAGTTGATGCAAGGTAAGCGAAGTATGGAAACTTCTCCGTCATAATATCCCGAGGAAACTCGATTTTCTTGCAAACTTGTTTTAAATCGTAACTCGCTCATTCGGCATTCCATTGGTCAGTTTGTTATTGTTATTCTTCGATACGGTTGAATAATAATTATTCGCAAGATCGCAAGCAATTTATTGTTTTAATAAAGGTAAAGTTCTTTGAATAATCATTTTGTGCAAGTTGTGTAACTTAGATTTGAATCAATAAGAAGTGAATAATACGGTATAATTATTAGACCGATCTCTATAATATTTTCTTATTACAAATGCCTAAAGTTCTATTAGTTGAAGTGACGCAAACGGTCAAAGATTGATTTTACAATTTACATTGAAAATCATAAACAACGTTTACGTTTTCCGTATTCGATTACCTAAAGTGGAATTACGATTTAGAATTACGTGATAGCGGTGATACTGTTGTAGCGCAATCATTCGTTTTTTTTTCAAGCGCGCTGGCCACTTGAAACGTACTGAGTGCGGAATTCGTTCAGTTGGGAAAAACGGACGTGTGCTACAGTTAAAGTATTTTCTACTGATTCCATGCATTCGGATTTCCGAATACGCAAAACGAATCGAAAAGTTCTCTACGTAGAAACAAGTCTGTATTCAAACAAGTCATTACATAGTAAAAATTGAAATCTCCACAAATACCCAAAAACGCCTGAGTCTACAACTTGAACTACCCACGTGTCAGTAGCAACACTTCTTCCAAAAGGCTCGCCCGCGCCGGGGGCGAACTAAGTTGCGGTCAGTCCGTGATACGGGGGTGTCACTCTGACTGACAGCCGCACTACTTACTGACCCTCCAGATAAGACCCTCTTAATTAACACCAGCGTATTACTCAAATAGTTTAAGTAGCTTTACAACTTATTATTAATTTCGGTGCGTGGTGGACTTGACTTTGAGTGGGCAAAATTTGGTTTTATTGGTAACTTTTTGACTTTTCAGCTTGAAAAATGATGAACAACACGCAACTTAGCCCTTAATACTTTCATAGGGTTTCTTTAGAACAATGTGCCTAGTTAAGTTCTGTGTGTATATAATAGGTGTTAAACTCTACACCTAATACAAAGGGAGTTGGGAAAGAACAATTATTGTATGTTAAGAATATATTTTAGAACGTTTTTCATTTTTGGTTTCGTAACTATCAGAATTTTGCAAAATACCGAAAGAAATTCTCGCAACGTACGTTTTTCCGAGTCGTGAAAAACGTTATCCGTGGATTTGAGTATATCCGAGTTAATGGTTATCCCGGGCGATAGTTTAAGCTGCATCTTCGGCTAAGCGGATTATTCTAACAAGTAATTATCATAAGTTAGCTCCACACTCTTGATTCCGCATTTCTGCCGGGGTTCTGCATCGCTCGCCCCGGGGACTAAACATTTGCTTTCATGAATACCTTACCATAATAGACGCGAACGTACGCTGTAAAAACAACAATGTAAATTTAATCTCGATTCACATTCTAAATAACGCGACTCTTGCGTTGAAATCTCCTTTTTATTTTCGAACGCGACGAAAATCGAATTAAATAAACCTAGTATACCTAAACAACAAGTTAGATGGTCCCCAAATTTTGTACACAATCATTCAAAATAATTCTCAAATATACCTACTCACATTTATCCACGTTCTAATCTCAATTTCGGCTGAGAGCGTCGCGTCGCGCGTCGCATCAAAAAATCTTTAACGCAGGTATTCCCATGTAAATTGGATAATTTTGTTTTTGATTAAGGTTCGTGGGGGACAAAAAGTTCATATTGTGTCAATTTAAGTTCTAATCACTTTTTAAATGCGTTAGCAGCGAGACTCGGCGCGATCGGCGAATAAATTTGAATTTATTAACGAACTGATTTGCCTCCGCCCAGTTTGCTGACAATTCAAGGGGAACCTAATTGATTTTTTTCTCCTTTTCACGTCTTAAAGTTATTACGATACATTATATTAAGGATATTTCATTATGCTCCCGAATTACTCCTATAATTTGTAAAGCTTGTGTTGCGTATTTTTCTGCTACGAATATCTATTATTGTGTTTATTTTTGGACATATTAGACTTGTTTGAGGAATATTTTACGGGCTTAAATTATTATAAATATCATCTACCGTGAACAGTTACTTGCAAAAATGGTGTCTATTATATATTACCTCATAATCTGGAAACAACAACTTAAAGAGATTTTATTGGAGTAGTTTTAGGACGAGATGGCTCTAGCTAAAGCTTCAATTATACGCACTCCGAAGAAGCACCTACAACGACTTTTTTACATAAAATAAGGTGGCAAACAAGCAAACGGGTTACATGATGGAAAGCAACTACCATGGACACTCGCAACATTAGGAGAGCTGCAGGTGCGTTGCTGGCCTTTCAAGAGGAAATACGCTCTCTTCTTGAAGGTTAGCACTTTGCAGGTCGTAAGGTGGTCCAGGAATACTGCTGATGACAGTTCGTTTCAGATTTTTACAGTGCGCGGCAGAAAGTTACGCGAAAAACGCACGGTGGAAGACTGCACCACTCATCAAGCCTCAAGGTGATATTGAGGATGGTATATTTTTCGCGTGAAGCGACTTTTCCTCGCGTCAATACAAGGAGGCAGTCATACGCAACATCCAATTTATAATTTAAACAAAAGTAGCGTGAAATGGAGGAGGTTTGCTCGCATTCCTCCGTTATTAAAGCCGGCCCGCGGAACAAAGCACGCAGTGGAGCGTCGATTGATAATTAATATTGTTTTATTATAAGCCGCGTATCTCGACGAGGCACGGAATACGCCGAATTCCCGCGCAGCCATGCGGCATAATACAATAACAGCATTATGTTTAGCTAAATTTTAATTATAATTTCGTTACAATACGCTTATACGAGAGTAAATATTTTGGACTTACCCTACTAGAATGTATTGTAGCAGAATAAGTGCACATTACAACTTTTAAAACGACACAAATTACAAATTCCTGTATTTCAAATATTAAGTAACGTTCTAATTTCATACATTGTTGATTCTGCAGCCTGCTATCAGCATTGCCATTATTGTGATAGCAAAATGGGCCCGGGTAGACTCACTGTTAGCTCATCTCTACAACCATGAGACAAGAAATACGAGCAAGGATTAAAATAGTCGGCCAAGTGCGAGTTGGACTAGCGCACGAAGGGTTCCGTACCGATAGAGAGTAAAAATAGGCCAAAATAGTGTTTTTTGTATGGGAGCCCCCCTTACATTTTTATTTTATTTTAATATTATTATTAATTATTAACATAGACAGACAATAAGGGCCTTCGTGAAAATATCATGTGCCTACCTGTTGCCATTACTGATATAGATAAAAAAGGCCGAAAAAATCACGTCTCTTGTATGGGAGCCACCCTTAAATATCAATTTTATTTTATTTTTAGTATTTGTTGTTATAGCGGCAACCAAAATACATAATCTGTGAAAATTTCAGAAGTCTAGCTATAGCGGTTCTTGAGTTACAGCCTGGAGACAGACAGACAGACGGAGGGACGGACGGACGGACGGACGGACAGACATTGAAGTCTTAGTAATAGGGTTTTTACCCTTTGGGTACCGAACCCTAAAAATATCTGTTCAGTTTCAAATACTAGGCAAAAGCACTATTAATAGCTAAAACGGAGTTCTTAGAGGTTGATTCTTCGGTGTTCATAATGTGTACTATTCAGCTCTACAATATCGTATTCAAACTAAATATGAATTCAATAATAATTACACTGCTTAACTCTTGTGAACTTTGTAAAGGTTTACAGATAGAGTTGTTTTGTACATACAAACATGTTTGAAAAGGTGTAGATGATATCTATACATCCATTAGACGACTCTCGACATTTCAGACGGGTTCAGATGTAGATGTGTCATTACTAATCCATTATGCGGTGGGGACGACGAACTGTAAAATAAATTTAATATTCTATTCTATAACGAAGGAAAACATCATGAAACCTGAAAGTTTAGTCAAGACTCAAGAGTCATTTAGATATTTCGGTTGTACAAAATGTATTCAGAGATTTGACATGTCGCTTGTGCCCTATACACCACGGACACTGACAATAGGCTCTCGGTTATAATGTAAACCGGACCCAAATAATCAGAGAATATAAGACCCCACCATAAACATTTCTTGTAAAATGTTGCCGAGACGACCACATAAGGTTTACCCTGTGAAAAAGATATGAGATCTCATGTAGAGCCAAGCTTCTGAATATACACGGCCTAACTCTACAACTCTACCTTTTCTTATTTTTTTTAAACTTGGTCTGGTTTTCTTAAAATATAATTAAATGATGGGTAGGACCAGTACGCCTTTAAGCCTCGAAGAGCATAATACTCTATGTTGCTAGTTGCTATGTAACTTTATAAATATTTACGTTAACATAATCTATATAAACAAAGTTATATTGATATTTACGACAATCGAATTTAGTAAGTTAGCTTTACTGAAGTGTTAAGATTCATACAATATGAAGCGAAGTGGTCCCCGGGCTGAAGTTTGGGCTCGCTCCAACGCCTTCGGGGTTGATGGATTGTGGCGGGCGGCGGTCAGACCACATTGTTCATGTTTTAATCACTAAATATTATGTAATATCTAGTTGTACCTAGTCATATAAAATATTATTATAAAACAAAGTCACTTTTTTCCCGCATGTCCCTTTGTTCCCTTTAATCTTCAAAACTACTCAACGGATTTTGATAATTCTTTCAATGTTAGATAGCCCATTTATCGAGGAAGGTTATAGGCTATATTTTATCACGCGATTAATAGAAGCGAAGAAATAGAGGAAAATGTGGAAAAAACGGAGAAAATTATTTGAAAGGGCTAACTTGAACGCGCTAATCTCAGGAACTACTGGTCCGATTTGAAAAATTTTTTCAGTCTTAGATAGCCCATTTATTGAGGAAGGATATAGGCTATATTTTATCATGCTAAGACTAATTATAGGAGAATGTGAAAAAAAACGGGGGAAATTATTTGAAAGGGTTTATCTCGCGAACTACTGGAGCAATTTTTATGTTATTTGGCACAGATAAGAAGAAGACCACATGAAGGATCGTGATAGGCTATCGATTTTAATCATTTTTTCAGTGGCTATATATTTTATACCCGAGCGACGCCGGGGCGGGTCGCTAGTATAAAATATACTATAACTAGATATTAGAAGTATTAAAAAAAATCTGTGAATATTTGAAAATAAAGATAAATTATAATTTAGGATACATACATTCGTCACGGTGGGTAAAAAAGACGGTTGGAGAGTAGTGTTTTGTGTCGAACTCGACTCGAACTCGACTCGAACTCGGTTGTCTGTAAAGTCGGTTTACTGACGATAGTTGAACTTGATTACGTCATAGCCTTAAATGTAACGCCTGAGAGCGAGGTAACGCCGCATATTGCGTCATGTTTTTTCGTGCGCGCAGCCCATATCGAATTATACAAGGGTGGGATGATAAGTAACTAGCCTAATAGTAGAAAACTTAACTTTTCGTGATAACATTAATTTCATTTTTCGATAGATTCTCTGTGAACCTCTATGCACTTACTCCATCTTTGTTCTAAAGCAGTAATGCCTTCCATAAAATGATTTCTTACAAGGTCTGCAAAATGCTAATCTACAGCGGCTATGAGTGCTATAACTTCATCATTCGTGGCAAATTTCTGTCCACCCAAAATTTTTTGAGCTTAGGAAATAAATGGAAGTCTGATGGCGCTAGATCAGGCGAATAAGGTGGGTGGGGCAACAAATAATACTTTCATTCATTGATTTTCTTTAATTCTTTTTTGATCGTGCGTAAGCAATCGCGGCAGCCAACCTCACTTAGGATATGATCTACCCGTTCTTTTGAGATACCTATAGTGTCTGCTATTTCAGATAACTTCAATCGTCAGTCTACTAAAACCATATCATATACTTTCACGACCATTTCCGGAGTTGTGACGCTTTTTGGACGTTCACGGCGGGCTTCATCTTTGACCCATGAACGACCGCGTTTAAACTCAGCCACCCAGTTTATTACTGTGGCATGAGAAGAAGCAGATTCACCCAAAATATTTTTTAATTCGTTACAGATATATCTCTCCTTTATCCCCTTCACATGAGGAAACTTTATCGGCGCTCTTTGTTCAATTTTATCCATTTTGAAAACAGTTGACGATTTTTTTTTCAAATGATAAAAAAATAATAAAATATTCACGCCATCAAATTCAAATTTAGAACACAGGTTTCCAGAGACATTTTTTTTTAATTCGTCCCGGTCGGGACAGGCAAAGGGAGCGTTGCCCATACAGCCATTTCTATGTTTTTCATCATCGTTTTCATGTATTGTCAGGTCTAAAGTCTAGTCAAAGTCTAAGTAAAAGTCAATACAGTCAAGGAGTCAAGTTGGTCGATTCAGTAAAGTGGTAGACGCTTTACTGAAACTTTCGATGGAGTTTTGGAGGGAACACAAAATAGCACGTTTCTGGATATTACATCACTTTCCTACACTTGTGCATGAACACGAATATCTAATGGTTAATATTCTACCAATATTACACATTAAAAACCCAGCTAACACAATTTTAGGAAAATAATACAAAAACACAACAGCACTCTTTCACATGCCCGCCAAAACTCTTTCCAGAGACACGAATTTAAAAATGACATACATTTTTTTTAATGTTAACTTTTTAAATAGCAGAGGCTAGTTACTTCTCATCCCGCCCTCGTAAGGCGTTGTCACGTCAAAACAAAACGGTATTATTGGAGTAACGATACATTGGAGATTTTATATTAATAATAATTAATATTATAAGTCTCGGAAAGGACATAGACGGTAGGCCGTGGGACAGTTTTCATTCCGGAAAATGTTACAAGGTGTAACAAAACTAAGTGATAAAACTTGAGGGTATGTATGGGTTCCTTGTAGAGAGTTTACTGAGAAAGTATAGCAGCGCTGAAAACCCATTTCACTTTTGTATGAGAAAGCGCTCCAGCTCGGCGTCATGAGTTTCCCCATACCAAAGTAAAAAAAAAGTTGGTCTTTCAGCGCTACTACTTTTACAGTGAACTCAATATAAGGGACACTTACAAACACTGTATTATCACTTAGTTTTGTTACATCCTGTATAAGTTGCGGGCTTAATCTAGTAATTCGTTAAGGACATTCGACGAGGGAGACAAAAAGTTAGACAGTTTAATATAATCGGGGAATTTAACTTTACTAATCGTTGATCTTATTATAATGAGACGCCACAACAAACTTTCAATGGGCATTGTCCAAAAAAATCACATGTACTTTTTATAATTTTTTTTCGTTAAAATAGGGTATTTTAAGAATATAAATTAAATAATTTTGAAATTCATAAGTTTTTTCTCAATAAATTTTTAAAGTTTCGCTCTGACGTCATCATCGGCGGCCAAATGTCCTCTGCAGTATGTTTTTTTTCCTTTCAATCTTATTAATAATGGCTGGTTCGTCAAATGCAAGTTATCATTATGTGAAAGCTGATACGAGAAGCTTACCAAAAGTTCGAAACGTAATGTTGGTCGAATTTATTGCTTATTTAACGCCATTGAAGGTCAAACTAAGGTTAAACATATTTGTTCAAAAATAAAAGTAACTAATGGGTATTTTTTTCTTTTATATACAGAAAAACAACCACTGACCTTATTCCTCGAAATGTTTTTGTAATGAGCAAAATTAAAAAAAAATGGACAATCCCCATTGCAAATTGCTTAACCACTAACAAACTCTATGTTTTTGTATACAAACACTGTTTTTGTATTACAAACAAAGGAAATTAGCATAGCGATACATTAATGGTTTTCCAAATTGACTACACGGGCGTGATCCAAAACAGATTTAGCGCGTGTGTGCACACTTTAAATACTCGCTTAAATACTCTTACGCCAGCAACTTGCTTGAGTTAGTAGGGGTAGTTGGTATAAGCTAATCGGTTTACGCTGTAGTCAGTGCGCTCATTGTGTCGCATAAGATTTTATATAAAAAAAATGTAGTGAGCCGTAGCCCGTATGCTGTAATAAATTAAATATTAGTTTCCAATTTCCATATTTAAAGTAACTTATCAACATGCTGTATAACAATTTATTTATTTATTTATTTCACAATTTGCCAGCATTTTATAGTAGAAAAATGGTGACATTATATAAGTAAAATATTATGTTTTGTTCATTAATAGACTCCTACTTCGATTTTTTATTCGCATTCTTCGATTGTATTTTTTTAAATTATATTCTATGAAATAACATGATATTGCGTTACGCAAGTTACTGGCACGTTTAATAGCAGCAAAACGCTAACGACAAAATGATACAAGTCAAATGTTCCTGATATTTTTTAAAGGGTGAACTACATTAATCTCAAATACCGGGTGCGTCGACACAATTAGATGAAAAAATTGAATATTAAGCTGCAACCATCAGCAAGATAAATGACCCCAACCCCTTGATGTATCATTCTTCACGTCAAAATATATGAAAATATCGGCATGGCAGCTGCTATCGCTTAGATAACGCCCGGATAAAAGTAACAAAATGTTTTTCATAAATAATTTTTGGCGAAATATATTGTAGCTGATCACGGCGGAGGTAAAGAAGGGTTTTATTTTGGCATGTTATATTATTATTGTTTATGCTATCAAGAATTAATTAAAAGACAAACCTGCAACTATATTTTAGTCGAGTCGTTTGCCGAGCTTAGGCCTAGCCAACAAATCACGACTATGTTAATATAACTCGACCAAATTAAATTACATATATTCACTATCTGACTATGATCAATATGTTGACAATAATTCTTATCCTATAGGTATGTCAATTTCTTCCACCGCGTCGCGTAATATAAAGTACTGAGGCTTATCTAACCGCAAGCAAGAAATTTTTGCATAAGTAGAAAAGTCTTTATAACACGTATCGAATAAATTATAAAGTGTAATAAAACAGCAATTTCAGCAAGACAGGTGGCAATGCACTGTTCGCTTGCGGATTGTGATCTTCTTTAATTTGTCTGTAATGGGTTTGGAACGATGTGCGCCGATTACGCCAACCCCTTGGGGTGGAACATGTTTCTTAATTATACATAATAATACAATTAACTATCAATCTCGCGTTATAAATTGCTGTTTAATTGTATTATAGCTTTACCGTCGCCATTTTTCAGAAGACGGACTTAATTTTTCAGATGGCATAATCTTTGTGATTGATGCACTATTGATGAAGTGGAAATTGTTGACCTATTTAAGTAAGAATAAAAAAACATGATTATTTGGTAAAAACAGACACAATTTTAAAAGTATTTTTAACTCCACGTTAGTCTTAAAAATTCAACATCTCATTACCCACTTTGAGTCTAGGAAAAATATCACATAAAAGGACGTTAAATATTTTACTAGCGTCTAATACAAAACAGGTAAAGCTAACGAGGTTCCTCGGATCGCTATCACTAGACGTCATCCCGTGTCCCGGGGAGTCGCGGGAAATCGCGGGGAGCCCCGGGGAGTCGCGGGAAGTCCCGGGGGTTTCGGAAAACAAAGTAAAATGCAAATTCTCATGTATTTGCAATTAGCGCCTCCTGCCTTCCGCCCGCACGACTCGCGCTTTATAATAAAGTTGTGTCTAGGAGCGATGTTACAGACTTACTTAGCGTTTATATACTCTGTCACGAAAGAAAGTTATATAGTAAAATCTGAGCCGGACCATATAATCCGCCGTATGACTATTACGGCTACCCATATTCGAAAACAGAGCCGTTTTGAAATACAACGGGTCTACGACTAACCGTAGAGTAAAATAGTCCTACATTTTCAGCTGACTATTCCAAATGAATGAATTCAAGGTTGATTTTGCTGCGTAAGGATATAATTTTTTACATATTATTTAGGGATAAAGACAACCAACATCTAAAATAAAACCTCCTTCCTTCCTTTTAAAATAGGTAAATCTGCGAAAAAAATTTTATTAATGTACAGAGCAAAAATACGATGCTTTCATGATCGCAATAATAGACACGAAGGCTCTACATTGGACTAAAATTAATTAACAGTGCAAGTACTGAATTAAAGATTTAATTCTATAAGAGGAGGCTATAGTAGCCTATGTCTCGACGTGTAATGTTTATAAATATGTAATACATTTTGATCCTCGTCTCAGGTTTCTGCAGACACGGTGCAGCGCGTCTTGATACTTTAATGTCACTTAAAAGCTTCTTAAAACTTCAGCAAGTGTATTTAATATTCAAATTATTAACGTCGCATTGGATGTTTCATGCTCTTAAGGTATCATATTATCGGCTAGTGTTTTACTTTTTATATGACACTTATATTTTAAAACTAAAGATCCTTTCTTCTATGGAGAAACTAGGGTTACGAAATTCTGAATAGAAACACATATTAAAATGTTTTAGCGCATAAGTTAATCCATTTTAAAGAATAAACATCATGACGACGCGGTAATGCAAGTTGTAAATCTACCCGCAGACTCCAAAATGTCTGTTATTTCAACCACTCCGCCACTAAGTTCGGTATAAATCTCGTTTATGTACTGCGATTGACGTATGTTGTCGTCGTAAGTACTGGTTATGTCTACCCTTAAAATGTCTTCAACCTTTGTGCCCCAATTCTACCCCAGCCTCTACGGTCAACGCGGGCCGCTACGAGACGAGACGGCTTCGATACGCAAATCTAGCGAAGATTTAAACTATTCAATTATTCATTTAAAGTTTAAGCTTATTATAAAACCTATTTATTATGATTAAGAATAAGTAAAAGTAATTGTCTAATCACAACTGGACATAAAATCAAGACCATAGGGACAAGACCATAGAGACAAGACCATAGGGACATGACCATAGGGACAAGATCATAGGGTAATTTCACTATTAGGATCAAATAACACCAAAACGAATTAATTTTGTATCGTTATAATATTATTAAGTGCCACCGCTTCGCTAATCGCCCCTCGTCTTTTGTTTAACTTCGGTATTATGAAGTAGGTAATCCTTAGTTTCACGAAGACAGTTTATGCATTCCGTTAGTCAGGAGTCAGGACCCACCCATATTTCCGAAAGCATTATTTGCAGTACATACGTGTGGACGCAAATACGCGACGGACAAAACACTTAACCTGATTGACCCTTGGATGGTATTTTTATTGCTCGCTGTTGCCCGTGGTTCGGCTTCTATGTGCATCGTCTTATTCAAAATAGCGGAGATACTTTTGCAAATAAAAAAGAAAAAAGCGATAAAAAATCAACGTGAACAATTTAGCAAAGTTTGGTGTATTACAGAATATTCTACTGATACTGTTACCTGAAAACTAACATAAAAATTAAGTGAAATCTAGCTAACTAACAAGTTATAATATAATATAGGAACCTTTTTAACCAACTTCCAAAAAGGAGGAGGTTCGTCTGTATATTTTTGCATGTAAATTAGATTGGTTATTCCACTTTAGAATTTAACTCGCAGGTTTCTAGCAAATAGTATTGACGTGTACTGATTGTTTAAGTTTGTACAAAGGACGATCCTGAGGTTGAATCCTATTTTAAGCTGGCAATCTATCACTGGGAAAATCACAATACTCATTCACTTTTATTGCAGACTTCAGAACTAAAGAAGTTGGATGGATATTTAACTAGTTAAGTAATTTGTTTTAGACAAGCAAATAAGAAATATTGAGTGTATTTTTTCAATAGAATTTGATATTACCAGCATATTTTAGCAGTACCTAGTTATAAAAGTATCTTCTGTATCAGTCACAAACTTTCGTTAACTAAATGTGATCATCGCAAGAATTTTGAAAATGATTGTAACGATTTACAAACCAGTTACACACTCAAAGAAAAATACAAATAAGGATAATATTATTTTATCAACACAGAAAATGAAAAAGGAAAATATCACATATTTTTCCCTGTATTATTTTAATTGTAACATGAACAAACGAGGTAATTACATTGTTTCACAAGCGACATCTTTACATGTGTACACAAACAGTAATTTGAATACATTACGCGTATGTCATTTACGAGACAAATTGTTTTCGTTATTAGGAACAATATTTGCTTAGGCCGTGTAGCGTGAGATTTGCATATTGGTAGCTGCAAGCTGTCTTAATTTGGCCGTAATGTGACGGGGCGCGATTGCCACGGGGTGTTGCACCCACATGGGATTGTCGTTAGGGTTGCCAAAAACGAGAAACTTTGAGAAACACATCTTGGATTGTTAGGCACATCTTGGATTGTTAGGCAAGGCTATAGGCTATAGGCTTTAGTTAGTTAAAAAAGCAACGGATTGCACTTATACTCGTAGTGCCAGCAGAAGTAAAAACTAAACAAAAAAAAAGGGAGGGGAGAGTCCTACGCCGCACCGGCGGCCTACTCTACCTTTGCCTTACGAATTTCCAATCAAGTCCTAGTCCTGATGCTAGTTGCTAGTTTCACATCTTTTAACCTTTCCAAAGTAATGTCCAACGCCGGATTATCTTTATATTCATTATTACTTTTGTTTATATTAATAATACATATCTACCTTATCTATATTCGCTAATTTACATAGAAATAAATTGTTAATAACTACATCCTGTTCCACAGAAATTGGGCGTCAAGTGTATTAAACTTCATCCTCCCATAATACTCCTTATCCCAGACGATAAGTTGCTAGTGTCAACCCTAGCTGACCTAGGCAATTTATTGTCTCAATCTGTGCATATTACAATTTCCAGCGCGATGAATATATGAACGAGACTTTATTGATTCTGGGAGTATTGAAAATGTGTGAGGTCGCATCGAAATATTTCAAGAACATAAGTCCCTCAGCCCTCTCAACCTCGAGAGACTTAGGTGGCATTACAGGTTCTCCCCGTGTATCTAGTTTTTATCTTTGAAATAAATTTATGTTTTCTTTTAGAATAAATAATAAATATATAAGTTTTATTTTAAAAGTAAGTACCTAAAGTTGCGAACTTTTGTATTTGAAATAGGTACTCAGCAAAAAATAGGTCGTGTTCACACCAAACCGAATGTGAGTGTGAGCCGCCGATTTTGAGCAGGCTCACTGTGAGCCACAGTGTGAACGTGAAAATATACGGTATCGAATGTCCGCGCCTACGCCTAAAGCCGGCTGTACACTCTCGCCGAGACACAGCGAGGCGGCCCAAGTGCGAGAGTGTAAATGGGTGCGCTCGCCTCGTCTCGCCTGTCTCGGACCCTCTCGGTCCGTTGTCGGTATTTTGCGCCCGAGACAAAGGGTCTCGCGAGGAAAACGAGCGCACTACTGTACACTCTCGCGTCTTTCAGTACTAGTCCCGCCGTTGGACAGTGTAGAACAGAAAAATAACAATATTAAACGACATTATGAGTCATTATCTGTGAGAAATAAAATTAAATATGATTATAAATCTTTGAATTACAATGATATCTTTCGATGCATGGTGAATGGTGAATGGTCGTTTTCCTCCATCTTGTCTGAGTTCTTTACTGCGATTGAACTAAGCGAGAATGTACATGATCCCACTCGGGCAAGGGGCTCTCGCACGAGACTCTCGCCCGAGAGCTCTCGGCGAGAGTGTACAGCGGGCATAACGTAATTTAGATTTAGCGTATTGTCGGTTAGGTGTGAACGAAAAAGTGAATATGTATGGAAATACAATAAACTGCGTAACGTTTGTTCACATTCGGCGGCTCACGGTCGGTTTGGTGTGAACACAGCCATACTTTTGAAAATTATTTGAGATTTGAGAAATGTATATTGCCTACGTCTATATTACACGCTATAGAGGCTTCAATCACTGCGTAGGATGTACCCCAAGGAAGCATAATAAATAAGAAAGGACCGAGAACTTTAATGATATCGATTTCTTCGGCAATATCTCGTAAGAGCATGTAGTTATTTATTGGGGCCGAGCACACCTACACCCTTTGTTCGAGTATTCCTTTGAATCGCTTCGGCAAAGGCGGTTAGCATTTCCGCAACGCATTTGTTCACTTATTCAAACAAACAATCCCTAAAGTTCCTCTCGGTTTGTGATAAAATATCACAAGGCGTGCATTCTTTCGACTCCCCGTCCGAACCAGCGGCACGGAAAACATCTTTTGTGTTTAACGATACCGCGGTATTTACTCAAAAACACGTGAAATTGCGTATATAGGCGCGTAGGCGGAAGATTATCGAGATTATCTGACATTATCTATTTATATTATGTTAGGAAGAACTCAAAGAAGTAGTTTATTTTGCTAATACTTACCCAGTTTTTGAGATATTTTACTGAAGTTTATCTTATACACTTTATTCTTTTAACTCGGCTTCAGCTGCTCTTGAGCGGCTTTCCTGTCACGTGTGGACAGAGGTGTCCAATTCGCTAAAGTTGTTTAACTACCTGAAGATTTATACCTGACTAGATGACGCTCGCAACTCCTACATTTATCCAGGATAAAAAATAGCCTATGTCCTTTCCCGGGACTCAAAGAAGCTCCATGCCAAATTTCAGCAAAATCGGTTCTGCGGTTTGGGCGTGAAGAGGTAACAGACAGACAGACAAACACATTTTCGCATTTATAATATAAGTATGGATATAACTACGTGATATCATCATATTTTATTATTGTGTTTCGATCAACGCAGAACACAAGTTTACAGTATCTTGAAGCCGCGGTGTTTTACGTAATATTATAATTTATAAATTCTTTTGATTTTTTTTGCTCGGCGACAAATCCTGGAAGTTAATAAAATTCAAAACATAATAAACTACACTTTCATAAGCAGTTATTTCAAAAAGTTTACTAAACATCCAAGCCAATTTTCGAAGCTCTATCGCGAATCGCGGGCCAAGCTTGTTTATCCTGTCACTATACAGTTTTAATAAAAATCAACTCCCCTGCGATTTCCACGTACCGGAGCAATTTCCAATACAGCCATCATGGTCCGTAGTCATCTTACAAGCTGAATTGATACTTCAGACACGCTATTCTCTTGAAAGCTTTTATATTATATTATCTAAGACCTTTCAACACGTGGAGCGTCTGTCGTATGAATCGATTCACTTTCCTGCATCTCCTGGGTAAAGACCAATCGGTGGCGGAATGTCTACACTCTACATCAGAGGTTCCCAAACTTATTTTGTCTACTACCCACTTTGAGAAAAAATTATGTTTTAGCGCCCCATTGTTTCAATTTAAAATGAATCCAGATGAAAGAACAATGGCCAAATCGTACCAGATGATAAAAGGCGTCCCGATATGCCATTAGTAGCAAAAACTCCCTAATATTTTAAGGCATCCAAAAATATTAGAAATGTGTCTTTAAATAGCCACAAAAAAGATCAATATTTTAGTTTCGTTGTTGTCTGTATGTTCTGACAGCCGGCGATCATTCGCATTCGTTCTATTTTTTGGGTATAGGAAAAATTGAAATAATTAGAAACGAGATCGCCGAATATACACTTGTTAGGCTACACTGCAGTCGGGAAAAAGGTAGTTCTTAAGTATAACCTCAAAATAATTATACATGTTATTAATTATTGTAAAAAACCGTGGCTATTTAGACATAATTCTCAAACGGAATTATGTTTAGAGCATAAGAACAACCAAATCTAACTATAGTTTATTTTGGGACATCAAAAATAAAAGTCGAGTCCAGCTCCTATACAAATTTGGCCATGATTTTTTATTTCATCTGGATACAATAAATCACCCCCCAAGCCTCTACACAACGCCACCATTTTTTTCTGGGTCGCTCAGGCCACAGCGCCCTCCTTTAGACCTTCAGTGCCCACCAGGGGGCGTTATCGCTCACTTTGGGAAAGACTGCTCTATATTGTTCGAGAGAAAAAAGCAACGTTTGACGCTGAAAGTAACTACAAGTTTTTATGGTAATAATACAAAGATAATAGAATTTAATGATTGATAAGATAAAATAAATGATAAGTATCCTGTACCCTTAGACCGTTTTCACATTATACACGGTATCGAAAGTAAGCTATTGTGATTTCCCAATGTATCAAACGAAGACAGGATACCAATATAATTTTATTTTCTCTACAAGTTTGTAAAAATTGTCTGACTCAACAAAAATATTAAATACCTTAGATATTTAAATCTCCATTTCAAACGAAGCTTCAATGGATACTTGAATTCATGAATTGATAGCCATCTAGGAATTAGGATTATCAAACGCTAACTTTCGTTAATCCGTATAACTTATAATTTAAACGACATTAAGTACGACGTGTTTATTATCGCCAGCACATTAAGTTCACTCTAATATGACTGTTATCTGGCTAAATGCTAGACCTAGGCATTATTATCTGACTGTTAGACCTAGGTACGACGTTATAATGGCCCCGCAAAATACTGATATTTATCTCTTCCATAAATCCTATGTAATGTCCCATAGAGGACTAAACTTTATTATGGGCTAAGTAGAATTTACCTTATTATTTTCTGAAACTCCGACATTAATTAATTTAAATAGTTATAAATCTTTTTAACAGAATCATAAGACAATCCGTACAATTTCAATTTCAATTATTACTTATGTAGTAACATTATTTAATTTAAAATAATATAAATGTCTGGTATATTTTAACGCCAATGCACTCAAGTTTTAACACCTATACCACAGAATAATAATAATAATAATATCTATGGACGCTTCACACCACGTCAGTCTGAATATACCTATATTAGTTGTACCAACCTATACTACGTGACGAGTGACGACTTTGTCTTATTTTTACTCGACTACCAACACCTAAACAAGGATTATCTTCGTAATAAGTACTAACACAAATCCAACATTCTCCCACAACTAACGCATTATCAAAATCCTGATTACTATTGGCTTTAAACGGAGCTTATTGGTCGATAATCTTAACAGGTCGTTTGAGGTTAGCGTTGATCTTGTGTAAACGGCTCAGGGCTCAGGGCTCAGACGGCGGGGTTCCGCTCCGACGGCCTCGCGCCTCATATAAATCCACATTATGCAAGTTACAACGTTTTGGTTCACTGCCAGTGCTCACTCTCAGTCTAATACATAGTATTAAGGATGCTTGGGTATTGTTGGAATTCTGTTGTGGCAAGTAGTGTAGAGTATTATAGACTACCTACGCTACTTTAGTACTTTACATACCATACCACAGTATATAAATCAAATTTGCTCAACACAGAGATACGTTTTAGAAACGTGCTACATATAGCTACATGTTGCTACAATATTCTGCTATGTCAAATTATATTATCTCAAATCACGTTTATATTTTGTGCGTTCGATCAGGGGATCGTGCAATAATTTGCTTTATATGCTTACATGTCGAATACTATAATAATTGCTTTTGAAACGGCGCAGATATCGAGCTATAGACATCTAATAGTAGTAACCGGAGAGGATCGTCTGTAAAATTCAGTATAATGAGATCAGAGCTCGATTTACATGAGAAAGCCTTCGGGCGAGTCTAATAAAATTAACAGTTCTTTCTGTCTGACGCAGGTTTGGGCTCGATTGAAATTCAAATTCGAACTCTGTGGCATATCTAATATAATTAAGACGTAATAGAGTAGCTTCATGTCCACCCCTCGATTCTTTTGCTGATTTCGTCAACAATTAAAGATTTGAAACTTTGCTGACTTGCATTAGCGGCTCGGAGAGATAATAATATTACAATGACTTATTTTGCCTTATTATCCATACATTTGGTCAAACGTTTCATTAAATATTATATTAAAGTTAAGTAGACATTAAATGTCTCTTAGTGCGATGGTAAGGTACCCAGGATTACACCTAAATATTAATGATAACATTAAGTTTATCGTTCGTTTTTCAACTAGGTAGGTAAGGCAAGTTTGGACGAAAATAAATTGACCTTAAAAAAAGAATATTATAAGTGATTTATACTTAAAATTAAGATCTATCGTCTTTATAACAGAGTAACGGTAGCGTTTCCTTAACTTTCACATATCTTCGGAATTTATCACATACATAAAGCTACCTAAATCTGTCGCATTATCTCTGATCATGTAATGGGTCAAATATTCCACTTAATGATCGTCGGCAGTCTTTAAAGTCTTTGTGACGCTACATAGTAGAGTTATTCTCATAATAATATAACTATTCTCATAAAAAACACGCTAAAAAATAAAACAAAGGAATTTTAAAGAGCTACTGCGTATTGCTTTTTGACAGGAGAGAAATTAATCGGCTGCGGTTTCCCTTTGAACGTAATTTATTAACGCTTCGGCAGCCCTACGTCAGCGGCGAATGGTCGTCCTCAGTTATTTAGTTTTTTAATGTTCCTCACATGACATATCTTAACTGCCTTTTAATAGTTTTAGATGTTTTATGGTTAAGAACTACCGTACTTTCAAACTCCCATGGTTACGCAGTACTTTCATTGAATTTCAAATAAAAAAAAGAGAGTGTGATCGACTATAATATTCCTATCATTAATATAGAGGTTTTAATTACTCACGGATTTTGTTGCGTTGCGGAGCACTTTTCTTGTTCCCGAGTCCCGACGTTTCGGCTGCTTTCCAGCGGCCGTGTTTACGAGTAAAACGTGGTCGGTGGTGATCGATTGTCTCTTTGGTCACGGCCTAGATACGCATGAACTGAGGTGACAGGCGTCCAACTTGCTGAGAATTTTCAATTACCCGAAGATTCATCTATTTTTAGGGTTCTGTAGTCAACAAGGAATCCTTATAGTTTCGGTCTGTCCGTCTGTCTGTCTGTCAGTGGTTTTACTCAGAGACTGTAGGACCTACAATTTACAAAGCTGTAATTCGGCATGAATGCAGATATTAATGATAAAATCCATACTATTATTATAAATGCGAAAGTGTGTCTGTCTGTCCGTCTGTCTGTCTGTCTGTCTGTCTGTTACCTCTTCACGCTCGAACCGCTGAACCGATTTTGCTGAAATTTGGTATAGAGATACTTTCAGTCCCGGGAAAGGACATAGGATACTTTTTATCCCGGAAAATGTACGGTTCCCGCGCGATAAACGAGTTTTGGCGCAACGGAGTTGCGGGCGTCATTTAGTGGTATATAAAATCTTAAAAATATATTTTTTTATTGTACCTCCTCCCCTACATATCAAGCGGGGATGATATTTGTTTTTCGCGTCCACCCCACCATGTGGGGTGTCATTGGATAGGTTTTTTAAAATATTGAGGGCCTGTTTCTCCGCTTCCTGATAAGGCTATCCACCACTTAATTTGACAGATGGAGTATGGAAAGTATGGAAAATTCATAGATAATGATTTATGAATACTCTTAATATTTTCGAAAAATCGCCGAAAAATGTTTCGATTTAGAGTCCTATGTAGTTTATAGTTAGTAGGATGGGGGGCCCATTCTACTATTTAACGGTTGTTTCTGGAAATGTGAAAAATTCATGGGAGTAGGAAATATGCTGAATTTAAAAGGAAAATTATCACGGCTAAGAAGACTTATAGACCAAGACCAATAATTTTGCAAACAAAAAAAAACACAGTAGGATGAAACCCATTACAAAAGGAGGAGAATATTATAAAAATTTAGGGAAAAATAATTTACGGCTGATCTGAGTTAGGGAAAAGTGGGTGGGAAAGGTTTTAAGGGGGAAAAATGGTTTATTTCGATTTCTGGCAAAACTAATATTCCTATGAAAAAAAGTCAAATGGCAAAGTTGTAGGTAAAAAAAAGATCTAAAACTTTTGCATTTACACTTTTTTTCCATAACCTCAAAATGTATGTGAAAATTTCAAAAAATCATATTTTTGGTTTTTTATTTAATATATCTTTTACAAAAATTATTTTTTTTTTCGCGAAATTTGGTGATAACTTACATTTTCAAGTCCCAAATACGCTGTCATTTATTTGATTAGAAATATTTATTTTTTCACCTTATTTTGAATTTAAATCAAAAAAATACCCTAATTTTCAATCGAAAATTCGACCGTCAAAATATCAGGTTTTTTAAAAAAATTGTAATGCTCTTTATTCTTTAAAATCTCTATTTTCCGATGATGAAAAAAATATATATATATTACATAAATTTACTAAAAAAAAATTTTAAACAAAAATTTTTTTTTGTGTTTAAATATTTTGAAGTAAGTTTTTGTGCAGGAACCTAGGTAATTACTATTCTAAACTGAAAAATAACTCAAACATGTTAAATATTTTCGTATGAGAAAATGATTTTGGTATTACGTTTGTATGAGAAATTCCAAGGGTACCCGGCCTCTTAAAAATGTAAGTTATCAACAAACTTCGTGAAAAAAAATTTTTTGTAAAAGATATAAATAAAAAACCAAAAACATAGTTTTTTTAATTTTTCACATAAATTTTGAAGTTATGGAGAAAAAGTGTGAATAGAAAAGTATTAGATCTTTTTCTTACCTACAACTTTGCCGTTGTACTTTTTTTCATAGGAATATTGGTTTTGCCAGAAATCGCGATAAACCGTTTCCCCCCCTTAAAACTTCCCCCCACACTTTTCCCTAACTCAGATCGCCTGTAAATTATTTTTCCCTTAATTTTTATAATATTCTCCTCCTTTTGTAATGGGTTTCATTCTACTGTGATTTCTTTTCACTTTTCATTATTTTTGAAGGTATTGGTCCTGGTCTATTAATAAGTAATTGAGTAATAATAGTCAATCAACCAAAAAAATATTCGACGAAATATACAGGAACTTTCCGTTCAACTTCCTTTAAACGTAACTGAAATGATGTTGTTACTTGTTGGTAGTGTAAAACACTTTAAATAAAATTTAAAATTCGAGTTTTCATTTATCTTCGCCGTTGCTAGTAGGTACCTATAACTCTTCCGTATCTATCAACTTCAACAAAACTTCTTATAATTAAAAGCCAGCAAAACCAATTACAAGTAGGTACGCGTAATACAAGTTAATACGTAGATGTAAATTACGAGTAACATGCAAACACGGGGCCTGCGTCTCGCCCTGGGGGAGACAACTTAAATTGTAACAATATCGGCTCCGCTTCCCTAACTTATTTAAATTAAATTACCTCAGTAGGATTTAAATAAGTAATCTGTGTTTAGGCGTATAGTCGTGACTCGTGTCTCAAGCTATAATTATGCAGTTTAGTGTGTGCTTGGAGGGCTGTATTTGTAGAAATATTTAACAAACTGATCGAGCTCGAATCGGACTGCAGCAGGGGCGGCACATACCTTAATAATAATTACTTTTTTTTAAGAGCCTATTTTGACCCACAGCTGGGCAAAGGAATCCCCCAAAGTCTTCCAATCCTCTCGATCCAACGCAGCCGTAGGCCAACCTGGCTCGTATATTTTGTCTAGGTCATCGCGCCATCTTTTTCGAGGCCGGCCACGGCAGCGTTGTCCATCATCTGGTACCCATTCTGTGGTGATCTTTGCCCAGCGGTCAGGATGCATACGGCTTGTATGGCCCGCCCAGTCCCATTTAGCTTGGCAGCTTTTATGCCGACGTCTGCAATACCAGTTTTGGAGCGCAGTGTGCTATTTCTTTTTCGGTCCGCTAGTCTGACCCCTAAAATGCTGCGCTCCATCGCTCTTTGGCAAACCCTGAGCTGGGACCGTTGCGATTCGGTCAATGACCAGGTCTGAGCGTCGTAAGTTAGAATGGGCGAAATACACAATATTATGTCGACGAGTCTGCGTTTCAGGGAGATTGGTAAATCTCCCTTCATCAGCGGCTTCATGGACCAGTAGTCCAGTAGCTCTTCCCGGAGTTTTCGATTTGTCGATCCACTTCCTTCCCTTTTCTAATAAATAATTACTTACTTATTTTATAAAAACTAAAAAAACACGCTTTTTTAAGATTTTACCAAAATTAGACTACTGGAGATAGGTATATATTCCGATTTAATTAATTTCTATTCAATGTAAACAAAGTAAATTTAAATACTAGGTTTAGCAGCTTAATTTTTTTATTGCATTTACATCAAAATTATAAGACACGGAGTGGAAAATCTACATTTCAGAAAATCTATAGTGAAATAACGAGGCGAGCGAGCGAATTTGGTACCTTGTCGTTTCGAAAATAGGGTAGGTATATGATAAAATTAATAAAAAAACAATACAATTATTATTTACATCAAGATATATTTTGTACTTTTAAACATTATTGAGTATTGTTAGAATAGTGCTTAGCGCTAAATTCTAAACTTAATAAACATTATCAAACGCGTGTATCACTACAGCTAGGTACTTTAACAAACATTACAAAATATGTCTGATTTTAATTCTGCGCAATTATTAATTTTATACAATATTATGATAACAATAATTTTATTGTCATAAAATTCTGTCAGCGTTAACAAAACTAAGGCCTAATTTGTTCTTAGTATTTCTTTATACTTTGTTGGTACTGTTTTAACTTGAATAAATTCTATATTATAAAACTATATTAATATTAAAAATTGTATATTATAAAACAACGTATATTCTTTGTATTTAAACATTTTGTATTCTTATATTATGAAAGGCACTAAATATTGTAAGGCGTTGCGTTTTATAGTAGACTTATTTGGTGAAAACATTTTGTTATATGGCACAATCTATGGTTAAGTATATTACGAAAATAAATAAAATAATATATGTATTCTTTCAGCTGAAATAATAATGAGCAGTTGCAAACAATATGGAAGCTGCCAATGTTTTGTTTCAAGTGTAACAATTTTCTCAAACAAAATGTTTAATTAAAAATTTTGTAACACGTTTTTAACGTTACTGTGCATTTTATAAAATTGTTATTAAACAATTTTATAAAATGTTAACTCTCGTAACTTCAATATTATATAAGCTCTGTGAAATAGATCTTTTTTAGCGTGATATAAGTTTCTCTGAGATTGAGGCACGTCTGTCATAACTCATAAGAATCACAACTCACAAATTTTAGCACCAATAATAAAATATTATATTAGAATGAACTATTTTAAATACTTTGTTTTCTCTCACATATTTAATTATGTATTTGATGTGTTCATTGAAACTATGTCATAGTTCTACAAAATGTAAGGCCGCTCTCTAACTCCAAATAGCACTGCTTCTTTTGCTACAAATAATTTACAAACTATGTTATAAAATATAATTATTGAATAAACAATTGACTTGCAAATATATTAACAAGAAATATTTAATGAGAGAACAGTAATTTCTTAGCATTTATATTCTAATATTAACCAATTATGCTTCTACTCATTAAAAAATATTATGACAAAAAAAAATGTCACTGGATAAGTATATTTCACTGAGATAAATAAGTTCTACTTATAAACTTTAATCGCAAAAAAACCTTCTATACAAATTAATTATTTGCTTTTTTGCATGTTATGAATTTGCATGCAGCACGTGAAAATATAACATAAATCTACTAAAGACAACGTTTGTTCATTGTATTTGTTAACGTTACAATAATTATATTATTAATTGCAATAATTATTTTTCGTTAGATAATAGATATGCACAAGCGATTATTGCTTAACGAATATAACATATTTACATAAGACTAGTAGTCGTTTACGCTTCGGTCATAGATAAAAAAGATTTCTTCTTGAGCAGTGAGCTTAGCGCACACGCGTAGACATAACTTGCGCACGACATATTATATAATATTATCTAGTTTTTTGCAGTCGTAAATAATAAGTTCCCACGTCGATTACATCGTCAACAAGCTAGCTACATCAAAATTACTCTTAATTGTGCCCAAGCGTATGCGCAATACAAAAATATTCTTCTTTGCTATCATTACGCAATAGGACGGATAAGCCAATACGACGAACGACTGATCGAACGCGCTTTTTACGTCATGTCAGTGCGATTAGCGTAGAGATCAACTACGATAACATGGCGCGCCCCTCCAAATGACTGTTTCAATGAGTGTAGTCACATCCTTATGAAAGAGTTTGTATGTAGTAAGTATTCAACCAATCACACGTAATATTTCACATAATGTCACTTATTACCAAGATTTGTTGGTCAACTATTCATAACTAGCCGACCGCGCAAGACAACGCACTTGAAACGTTTTGACAACGCACTTCAAACGTTTTGAATTTTGGAGGGGCGCGCCATGTTATTATCCTAGTTGATCTCTAAATATAGATTCATGGACAATTTTCTTTGTAGTCTATGACCGAAGCATACAATTAATATATACAAACATATTAATTATTAGGGCGGCACACAATTTTAAGCGTTTATGTATAGCGACAAGCTGATTCAAACATTAATGTGGTTATTTTAATTAGAACTTAATAAATGTTTGTTTAGAAATCCAATTCTACAGTATATTAGGAAGCCAATGAATTCTATTGTAAATTATTGTTAAGTTAAAGCTTTGTACAGCTTTAGATTGTATTAAGTATGTAGACCGTTATTTGTTCGCTGCTATTCCAAGTCGAAACTACTATTATATGATTTTTAATACGAACAAGATGCATTGTTGCCCGGCATATTATTATCTGAGATTTTCCTGAATGCTAAATGAAAATAAAGTGTTTTATGTCTAAATCAACCCCAAACTATAAACGGAATCATCCTTTGAAAATTAATTGTAGTATAAAACATATTGAGGAAAATGATGCATCTTGTACCAGTCAAGAATGGCCCCTCATGTGTTTATCGGAATAGCAGTTATATGTCGCGTATATCATTGTAGAGTGCACCACCCACGCAACAGTCAGAGGTTGACTTCGCTATCAGTGCAATCCCCGTTCGATACCAGGTCGCTCTGCACCTCATCTCTTATGACTATTGTCGGCTGGGATGTGGTACGGGACTTGCACTTCTGACATTCTACGACCACCATGGAGTTTGTATCCATATCGGTTTCTGTGCTACTAGCCCGTCGTAAATGGTTCTCGTTGGTTTGCATTCGATGCTCCACTATAGCGCGCCATAAACGAAGCTCTATGCCGCCCCTGGAATTGAAATATTGGAATGTAAATCTCTACAATGGATAAAATATTAGAAATTGGGGGTGGAGCCATAATTAAATGTAAACAGTAGGTACGCACGTTTTCAATAGACACGTACTTCGAACAGCCCATAGACGGCCCCAATTTTTATAATAAAAAAAAAATAGACACGTACTATCAGTAAATTTGATTCATAGGCAGATGGCAGACCTAAGTAATTTGGTCGCGTTATGTCAAACGCAGCCGACAGATCTCGAATAGCATTGAATTGACATAATCGGACCAAACGAGTAACGACGTAGGTCTGTCAACGGCATATGAATCAATTTCTTCGACTACGCACACAACTACATATTGTATACATGGACGTATAAAAAAAGGCGGACAGAGTCCCACCATACACAAAACTGTGTCGTTCAGAGTCGGCCAGCTGGCTGCACGGCTACACGGTCCGCACGCACACATTCTTGCGCTAGTCCATACTATTTGACAGGCGTCAAAATGTGTGCATGGCCAACTCTGAAGAAAAGTGAAGACACAGTTTTGTATATGACAAGACTCCGTCCGCCTTTTTTTCTACGTTCATGATTATATACACAAGCGCACACAACACGAAGTAGTGCATACATGAAGTACAGGTTTGTTATGCCATTCAGTGCGTGCGCGAGCAGCCTTAAGAACGCACTGCAGCGCCGCAAGAAATAAGAATGTACGCCCGCCAGCCACGCCTACAGACGAGTAAATACGCGGACAGATGTGGATGTAAGTACTATTAAAGAAGTTGATTCATAAGCTGATTGCGGAACTGCGTAATTTGGTCGCGTTATGTCAAACCCTGCCAACAGATGGCGACTAATATTGAATTAACATAAACCAACCAACCATATGACGTAGGTGCGTCAACTGGCTATAAATCAATTTCTTCGATGGTACAAGATCATAACAATACATACTTGAACTGCAGCCGCGTGATGTCGTCTCTCTGCGCGTGCGCGAGCAGGTCGTTGAGCGTGTACCGCTGCGCCGCGAGCGTGCGGCTCACTGACGGCGGGAGCCCGCGCGCCGCCACCCACGACGTTAACGCGACGTCCTCATCGCCGTCATCGTCTGACTCCACTGATCGAGACCTAGAGAATATCGATACTAATAAAATGTGTCTGTCTGCCTGTCTGTTACCTCTTCACACCCAAACCGCTGAACCGATTTTGCTGTTTGGTATGCAGATACTTTGAGTCCCGGGAAAGGACATAGATACTTTTTGTTGCGGAAAATGTACGGTTATCGCGCATAAAGTAATTTTGGCGCAACGGAGTTGCGGGCATCATCTATTTTGTTTATAATAATGGATGCTAAAGTGGAGATGTTTTCATGCAGCTACTGTATTCGAGACTTCATGTTAATACAGTGTTCATACTGAGCCTAAATCCTTTTACTAATGCTCAAAGTACTGGCGTTTACCATTTAAAAAAATTTAGGAAAAAAAGTTGGCGGACCTTAAGAGTCCGTACTTATACGAAATTTTGCCGATTTCGCTCATTTAACAGACGTGATTTAACAGTTAAAATACAGTATTTCTATAAGTTTTAATGCACAACATGTAAGATCATTTCAATTATAAACTAATGTTACATCTAGATTTTTTTAACTATCTTTAAATAATCCAACTCAAACCCACGACAGTTTTGTGATTTTTGCTGTAAAAGGTTTAGAATATCACCTGTTTATGGATTGTATTGACGTCTTAACGGTATGAAAAAAATACAATGTACTGTTGAGAAAGTCGTCTATACAATGTTGGAATTACTTTTACCACTTTCATATAAAAAAACAGAATACATAACTGTCCGCTAACTTGGCGATCGTCCTTTTTCACCTGGCATATGAAAGACGGGCGTGAGTGTTAAGAGAGCAGTAGAAAAGATAGTACGGGCTCTAAATTCTACGAATTTTAATATGCTACTCGAGACGTTGCCGAATTTTCTTGCAGCTTTCCTTTAGTATTGTAAAAAGATGTCAAATCATCGTAAACTCTTAAATATTTATGAGTAATTTTATATAAAAAAAATAGTAAATCATTAACTAACCGTGGTCTCTTCTCCGAAATGATATCTTTCAACAATTGTGTCTGTATCCTCTGTTCTTCCAGCATCAACTTCAACAGCGACTGATATTGATGGTAGCTCTCAATTAGTTCCTGTTGAAGCCTGAAACAAAACCAAATTATTTTGATTAGATCAGATCTTATGCTCAAATCCTACTTAAGGCGCTATAAATTACATTCTTAAACACAATATTATTATTTTTCTATTTTTCAACTTCCACGAGTCCCCGCTGACTAAAAGTAATTATGAATGTTGAATATTGAATGATGAATATCTATCTTATATATAAAAATGGATATTCAAATGTGTTAGTCGCGCTAAAACTCGAAAACGGCTGAACGGATTGGGCTGATTTTATTCTTAAAATATTCGTACAAGTCCAGGGAAGGTTTTAAAGTGACACGAAGTTCACCGGGACAGCTAGTATATTGTTACGAAAAAGGACACGTAGTGCCATCTAGCGTCAAGCTAGCGCAACATAAAACACAAACGAATCCCCTAATCGACACAAGATGGCGCAAGGTGTACGATTGCATGCTCGAACATTCCGCACATGTTTACGTAAACAAGTGTTGTTTACGTGTTTATGCGAATGTTCTCGTACAGTCTAGGGTTCGATCCGGCCCGTATAAATAGTCGCAGACAGTCGAGCCGGCAATTCAGTTTGATCTGAGCTATCTTCGAGGTGACTTCAGAGCGAAAACAAGTGATCAATAGTGAGTGATTGTGATTGTGATAGTGACTCGGCTACGACCTAGGACAGTGATAGTGCTCAGTGATTTGGATCTAGTGCTTAGTGTTTGGACTCAGTGATTAGTGTGAGCTGGTGTTTGTGAATAAAGTCTTCAAGAGAGTCACCAGGTCTTTCTCTCCGAATCTTCGAACCCCTAGCACGTAACAACTGGTGTCAGAAGTGGGATTTGGAGATGCCATTGACTCCGAGAGAGGACTTCAAGGGGAGTGTCAGGACAAGGGCGCAGCGAGCTGCTGCCATTGACTCCGAGAGAGGAGTTGGCGGTGGAGCTGCGGAGGCCACACCCACTGGAGACCAAGCTCCGCCCACTGCGGGGCAGGCCCTACCCGCTGGCCCCGCCCACCAGGCTCCGCCCACTGACCACGCCCCCCAGGCTCCACCCACTTCGGGTGAAGCCACGCCCACTGGCTCCGCCCACCGGGATCCGCCCACTGACCACGCCCCTCAGGCCCCGCCCACTCTGGACATAGCCACGCCCACTGGCTCCGCCCACCAGGCCACGCCCACTGGCTCCGCCCACTCAGGCCACGCCCACTGGCTCCGCCCACTGGGCCCCACCTGCTCAGGCCCCGTCGACTAGCTCCATCCATCCTGTCGCGCCCGTAGTTTCTACGGCCCCTCAAATGGCTCAATTGGAAAGCATAATTAAGTTAATTCAGGCTTTGCAGGAGTCACAAGACCACAAGCTCGGCGCTTTGCAAGAGTCACAAGACCGCAAGCTCGGCGCTTTGCAAGAGTCACAAGACCGCAAGCTCGGCGCTTTGCAGGAATTTCAGAAGGCTGAAATCAGAGCGATTCGAGAATCACAAGATCAACAAAAAGACCTCCAAGAAAAAGCACTTGGAGCTATAAAGGATGTAAGTGACACGGTGGTTAAGCTCCGAAAAGATGTCGACGTAATGAAAGAACGAGTTACCGGGCTAGAGTCGGTTGTGGAAAATTTGAAAACCGGATTCACTGAACTGCAGAAGAGAGTAGTGCGCCTTGAAACTACGGGAGTTACAGTGTCTAGTGGAGCCACTGGAGTGATGCAAGGGCCAAGAGTAAAGGTGCCGCCGTACGATGGCACTACTTCTTGGAACGCTTATCGTCGGCAATTTCAGACTGTTGCTACCGTAAACGGATGGACGGAAGAGCAATGCCTGACCGCTCTCATTGTGGCACTCAGAGGGCAAGCTTTGTCGGTCCTGGAGGCACTGCCACATACGGGAAATGGGTTCCAAGACCTGATGGAGGCACTGGAATCCAGATACGGGGAGCGACACCTGGAGCACGTGTTCCGTGCCCAACTGCGTGATAGAGTCCAACGCTCAGAAGAAGGGCTTCAACAATGGGCGTTGGAAATTGAAAAACTCGTCAGGAAGGCATACCCAGGAGCTGACACCAAGATGGTCGACACAAATATTGTTCAAGGATTTGTCGACGGAATCAAAGACCTGGAGGTCAGAGCTGCAGTAAGGCTTGGTCATCATACCTCGCTGAAGGAAGCGTTAGCGCATGCACTGGAGGTCGAGGCTGTTCGGCGTGACATACGGCAGACCCATAACATCCGCGAGGTCGCTGCGGAAGTCAGGGAGGTTAGGGCTCCTACGAGGAAAAGATTTGAAGTCATGTGCTATAAGTGCGGTGAGAGGGGCCACCTTCAGCTCAACTGCCCGCAGAAGAAGACACAGATGACGAGGATGGAAAGGATCGAGGAACAGATAGAAAAGCTGAGGAAGCAAGCAGTTTCGTCCCCTGCCCGGGATAAGGGGAAACGAATAGAATCCAGGACTAGGTGGCGAGTATTGGACAATGTGGAGAGAGCCCCGATAACTATTACCTCCCAGGTACGGAGCGGACTAACAAAGACGAATACTTTGGGTCTCTTGGAAAATGACGCTATGAGGAAGGCTCAAGAAAGAGATGATGACCTTCGGCACATCATCACATGGAAGAAACGCGGTGACGTAAAACCAATCTGGAGTGAGGTTGCACCCACTGGCGCTGTCACTAAGGCGTACTGGGAGCAATGGGACAGCCTGATACTTCAAAACGGAATACTCTACCGGAAATGGGCTAACGGTAGAGAGTTCTACTTTCAGATCATTGTCCCAAGGGCGAGAGTACCAGATGTTCTCCGCGAGATACATGAGGGTGTATCAGGGAGTCATCTAGGTGTCAAGAGGATGCTAAGGAAAGTGCGAGAACGATTTTTCTGGTTGCATTGGCGAGATGATGTGCAGGATTGGTGCCGCAAATGTACTACTTGTGCTGCAGTGAAGGGACCACAGACAAGGAGCCGTGGGAACCTGCGCTTGTATAACGTTGGCGCACCGTGGGAACGAATTGCAGTTGACGTAGCTGGGCCATTTCCTGTAACGGAATCGGGAAACAAGTATTTTATGGTGGTCATGGATTACTTCACAAAATGGCCCGAAGTGTTCGCCATACCAAATCAGGAAGCTACAACAGTTGCTTCTAAGCTAGTCGAAGAAGTGATATCTCGCTTTGGTGTGCCTCTAGAAATCCATTCCGATCAGGGCAGGAATTTCGAATCGCAGGTCTTCCAGGAAGTATGCAGAATTTTGGGAATGCATAAGACGAGGACCACCGCGTACCATCCACAGTCTGATGGAATGGTTGAGAGATTTAACCAGACCCTTGAGAGGCATTTGGCGAAATTGGTAGATGACAAACAAAAGGATTGGGACAAGTATATACCGCTCTTCCTTCTGTCGTACCGTACCGCCGAGCATGAGGGCATAAAATCTACCCCGGCGTATGTCAATTACGGTAGAGAACTACGAGTACCAGTAGACCTCTTGACAGGAGGGTCACCGGAGGAACCAAAGACCTTACCAGACTATGTCTGCGATTTAAGGGAAAAGATGCGCTATATACACGCCACGGTTCGGGAAAATGGGTTACAGTCAAGTGAGAAGATGAAGACCAGATACGACCGGAAAGCGAACACGAGCGGCTTCGAAGAAGAGTCACTGGTGTGGCTGCATAACCCAACTCGCCGAAAAGAGAAATCTCCAAAGTTACAGACCAAGTGGGACGGCCCATACAAAGTGGTTACCCGATTGAATGATGTGACTTACAGGATCCAAAAGCAACCAAGAGGGACATTCAAAGTGGTACACATAGACCGTCTGGCGCATTACCATGGCAGTAACAACGATGCTCGGGACGAGCATCTCTAAGAGGGGAGTAGTGTTACGAAAAAGGACACGTAGTGCCATCTAGCGTCAAGCTAGCGCAACATAAAACGCAAACGAATCCCCTAATCGACACAAGATGGCGCAAGGTGTACGATTGCATGCTCGAACATTCCGCACATGTTTACGTAAACAAGTGTTGTTTACGTGTTTATGCGAATGTTCTCGTACAGTCTAGGGTTCGATCCGGCCCGTATAAATAGTCGCAGACAGTCGAGCCGGCAATTCAGTTTTATCTGAGCTATCTTCGAGGCGACTTCGGAGCAAAAACAAGTGATCAATAGTGAGTGATTGTGATTGTGATAGTGACTCGGCTACGACCTAGGACAGTGATAGTGCTCAGTGATTTGGAACTAGTGCTTAGTGTTTGGGCTCAGTGATTAGTGTGAGCTAGTGTTTGTGAATAAAGTCTTCAAGAGAGTCACCAGGTTTTCTTTCTCTCCGAATCTTCGAACCCTAGCACGTAACAATATATATAAAAATGGATTTTCAAATGTGTTAGTCGTGCTAAAACTCAAAAACGGCTGAACAGATTAGGCTGATTTTGGTCTTAAAATATTCGTTGAAGTTCAGGGAAGGTTTTAAAGTGACACGAAGTTCACCGGGACAGCTAGTCTTATATATAAAATTATCGTGTCACAATGTTAGTCCACGAACTCCTCCGAAACGGCTTTACTGATTTTTACCAAATTTTATATGCATATTCAGTAGGTCTGAGAATCGGCTACTGGGTACTTTATATATTGATAAGTGTATTTGTTGAATAAATAATAGTAAATTATTACAACCTGAGACTGACGGCGACCATTGTTTATGCGACGGGATAACGATCGACGTTGCCATGGCGACATACTTATTTAGTCACTACAATAAAATAGTATGGGCGAAATACTTTATATTATGGCAAAGATATTTTACTTTTTTGCCGAAGAGTGGTACCTGTACGAAACTGAACGTATATTTACTTTCATCCACTTAAAAGTTGCATGACAGCAGAATGCAGATATTGTAAAATTTCACCAGTTTCATAGCTAACACAAATACAATATTATGAGCTAGCCGTTTAACTTGATTTTTCTTAACTGAGACGGGTCCAGTTTCGCCTACGACGCATTATTACCCTCATCACCTTGATGAGTGGCAGTCTTCCACCGTGCGTTTTACGCGTAACTTTCTGTCGCGCACTGTAAAACTCTGGAACGAACTGTCACAGCAGTATTTCCGGACCAAAACGACCTGCAAACCTTCAAGAATAGAGCGTATTCTCTCTTAGAAGGCCGGTAACGCACTTGCAGTGTGTTACTTCTAATGTTGCGAGTGTCCCTGGGCGACGGCGTTGCACGTTTGCGCCCTTATTAAAAAAAACTAACTTGTGATTATCCTGTCGCAGCGAATGCATCTGCAGTTGGTCGCGGTCTCGCGATGTGGCGGTGGACAGCGCGGACGGGGACGGGTCCGCCGCACGACGCTCTGGCGCCTCGCCCGCCAGATTCGCACCCAACTCTGACAGAGTATTATAAGAGCGTTAAAAGAGTAAGAGTTGAGAGAGTATATTACGGTGCGTCCACGTTTGTATCATTTGCGCGATCAGATCTCCGTCGCGATCATCGCGCCGTATCATAGTGTGGACGCAAGTATGCGTATCATAGTGTGGACGCATATTAGATCATTCTGCCGATCATGCGAGTATTTGATACGGCACGTATCAGATACGCGGTTAATAGCGATCGGGGCGTATCATGATACGCGTATCATTTTGACACGCTTCGATGATACGCGACGGAGATCTGATCGGGGATCTGATCGCGCAAATGATACAAATGTGGACGCACCCTTATAAGAGCGTTAAAATAGTCACGCGAATTTTATTTTGCGGATTGACTGAATGAATATGAGATAATATGAATTCTAGATTGATTTTTAGGCCGCGTTCAGACGTGCGCGTTTCCTGCGCGCGCATTCAGCTCACGTGTTTTCCCAAACGCTACGCTTTGATTGCATATTGTGCAAAACGCGGTAAAAAAACGATTGCATGTAATGCGGTATTACGTCGCATCCGCATGAAAATTATATCCTGTTGTGTTGAGCCACTTTGCTCGGAGGACAAGTTAATCCACCCATTAATTTACTGTGCGTTCATATTATCTCTACTCGATACTGAGGTGTAAAAAACTTACCGGGAGATAATACTGTGATGGCCGCTTGTACGGCGTTCCGAACTAAGTTGTCCAACGCGAACATCCAATGAGGTTTTATGCTGTGCATCCTCAGAACAACATTGACTGCCTCTTGGAACATGTATATAGCTGAATGGAGCTCGTTTATCGCGATCGAATCAAAGTCTAGTTCTTCCTTCAGAGATGTTATAGCTCGCTCTATGACGCTGCGATTTGGATCCATGATGTAGTCTTTCAACGCACATCGGAGTGTTTCTAGGTGATTCTGAAAATATTTTTAAGGATATAAAATGTAGTTTTTAAAATTTTGAAAATAAACAGGTGTAAAAATAATAGGCAAACACCATTAGCGAATTTATTCATAGTCAGACGATAGACCTGTGTTATTTGGCCGGGTTGTAGAAATTTGTGATGTCAACTTCAGTTTTTTCTCATTTCTGATATGCGTTATTGTCATGCATTGACAAGTACTCTTTGTTGCAATTTTATTTACAACGGCAATTTTTTTTTACAAATAAAGACAAATCAACATACCATAGTCAAGACAGTATTGCCAAAGTCTTGTTGTATACTAAGCATCCATTTTGAGCAAATCTTCTCACTGTCCTGCTCTAACACTCGCGACAGAGTGAGACGACGTTGCGAATCTTTCTTCAGTAAATAAAAACCGTCGTGTTCTATATCAATTGATGATCTTGGTACGTTAATCATATCGACCTGAAAATGTTGAAAAATGGAAATTTAAATAATAATAATCACAAATTACGTATATTCATGCACAATTCGTGCATGAATATACGTAATTTGTGATTATGACACCTCCATCGTGGGTATCGCAGACGCAATAGGTTTTCGATTGTTATGCGGCAGCCAGCTGCCGCTTGGGGAGTGATGGGTTAAAAGGACAAGTAACGGTCAATATACGTGATTCACGATTATACTTTAAGTGACTGAAGCAGTCGTTAAAATATTTAGTCCCAAAATATTCTTGTATTACGCTTAAAACAAACCTACGCGTCAGTGACAGCGGACGCGGTACGCGATACGGGAGCGTCTGCAACGCGAAACTTGGCGTGCACACCTGCGCGACTACTAATATCATGATCATAGAGAAAAATAATACATCGGGCAATTTGATTCATGACACAACCTATCAAAACGTAAACAAATCAAGAAATCATAAACTAAAGAGTAGTACAAAATAATATAAAAAAGGTTTTAAAAAATAAGTCTAGTTATGTTAACTTCAAAACACGCGTCTGACAACTTGACACGCACGTTCCGCTTGCCGACGCGAACATTTCGCGTCGCGGTCGTGCAGGTTTGCACAGCGCCATAAGATTACATGGGCAGCGTCCGCCGTGCGGTAGACGCTACCGCTTCGCAGTCGCTTTGGTCGCGTAGGTTTGCGCTAAGCTTTATTGAATAATATTATTTTAACAGTAGTTATACCTCAGGAGAAAGCAAGCCGCCCGAAGAGCTTCTTCTATTTAGTATTGTATCAGAATTTTCCATGTCATCTGTAGACGGTGTATTCGGCATTGTACTGAAAAAATATGATTGAAATTTAGTTTTATATCTAATTTTTTGGTTAAAAATCGTGAATATACATATTATAATATATTCAATTTCAGTAGGCTTATTAGTATAAAAATGTAATTTACTGGAATAACTGGTTACAGATATTATCTGGGATTGATATTTTGTAACTTATTACTTATAACCATATTAGTTATTATTATATCAAGTACCAATTAAAATAAAACAATAACAAGTTAGTATCATAAGTTAGTATATTAATAGTTAGGAATAAAATAAGTTAGTTAATTAATTAACATTAGTAATATGATGTACGGAAGCAATGTGCGAAGTGACTTTGCGTGCCTTTTTCGACGTAGTACAGTGAATATGACTATGGAATTTTGACAGAAGATTTTGTGCAATAAGTTTGTGCAAGTACTTTGAACTTTGTAACCAAACATAAAAATATTCGCATATTTGAAATACGTAAATTGAGCAAAATTTAAAACTGTTATATCTCTCTTAGAGAGTAATATTTATTTCTTCTTTATTTATCTCTATAGAGTATTTTTAGTGTCTCTCTATAAAAGATGACGTCATATTTATCTATATATATATATATATAAAAATGGATTTTCAAATGTGTTATTTATTGTTTTTTTTTTTCTTTTTGTTAGTCGCGCTAAAACTCGAAAACGGCTGAACGGATTGTGCTGATTTTAGTCTTAAAATATTCGTAGAAGTCCAGGGAAGGTTTTAAAGTGACACGAAGTTCACCGGGACAGCTAGTCTCTTTCTAGCTTGGAAGTTGAAGACTGTAGTGAAAGCTAAACACTTCATTACAGTAGTGTCTTTACTAGATAAATGGAGTGCTAAAATCCCCGTATGAAAAAAAATATTGAGAAATATTCAAAGCAATCTACCGGATGGAACGTAGCCTATCTTTACTTTTAACATAACCTCTAAAAATATTTTAAATTTGGAAAGGAATTTTGCGAATTTTATGTATGGTCTAATGGTGCAGTGTAATGTGGTATAATATGTGATGATTACCTGCTGTTGGACAGTTCCGGTGGGTATATCAGTATCGGTGAGAGCATCGAAGAGGCCGTCCTAGTGATTGTCGGGTTAGACCGGACCGTTTTAACCCTTGAGGGCGAAAACACAAGTCTTAGCAACAACGCAAACGGCAGCAATATTATTGTTATGCTATAAATATATTTGATAGTATGCCAAATTAAGATTTTATTTATTACCATTGCTATGTTTAGATGTTATTTTCTCACTTCGCTATTACTTATTAATTTCCAATATTAAAATAAGCTTTGTTGTTATTATTTTAACGGAATATTATAAATACCTTTTTTAAAATGTTAAGAAGCCAAAATCTACCAAATCCAAATCTCTAGAATCCGTATTGCTTTTAATACTCGTAAACAAATGTATCAATCTGATATAGCTCTTATGTAAGCCCGTCCACCGAATATGTTTGATGGTATGACGTGAAACATCACACGAGGCACATAAAACAAAAAGGTTTAACATCCATGTGCTGGCGCAAGAAAGCATGATACATAAAACTCACAATTAAACACTCCGCGAGCTTGTCTAGACAGTGACTCAAAAAACATGACGAGGATTATGTACCCATGGTAAGGCGAATCCCTTTGTTACAACTTACTACCCTTCGTTATAACCCTTGGTTATTTTATATAATTTGTATTTTGCGACAATCAGCTATCTGGTAGGCTATTTGTGTGGTTTTTATGATAATTGCATTCACTTCTGAGATATTGAGCAGATTTTTTTGCAGTTTGAACAGTGTCAATTATTATTATATATTTTATCAGTATTTTTAAAATAAAAAGCTTTATTTCGCCACAGCACGGAGTGGATAAAACTACTAACTGTAAGTTCATCATGCATAACTTAAATATTACTTGTAACAGACATCCATAAACTACTTGGTAAAGTTCACTAAACAAATTGTATAGGTGTCGTTCTAGTCAATATAATTTGAATAGGTGGCATGCTTTAAATAAATGGAAAGTAGATGTAGAAAACGTATGGTCGTTCTCGTATTTCACAAGCGTGTGTATACGTACTTTTGCGTATACGTTCGCACGTACATACTTTGCGTATACGTCAGCACGTACGTACTTTGCGTATACGTAAGCACCTACGTACTTTTGCGTATACATAGTACATACGTATTGCGTAAGTAAAGACACATTCACGTGAATAGCAAGAGCTAGGTGTAGTACTTACTCAATTTCAGGCGAGCTAGGTAAGTTGCCAGGTAGACTTGGTTCTGAGATTTTCTTCTGTGCCAGTGGAGGTCTGGCTTTATCAGCTGGCACAGATATACTCCGGCTATAGTCCACATTGTTAGCAAGACGAGTAGTGGACTTCTTTTTTCTGCAATTAAATATAGTACATACAGTAGAAAACATCAGTAAATCTTACAAAAAATACGCAGCTTATAACTTAAACACTTTTGGTCCCTTTATGTCTTAAATGAATATTGCAATATATGACTCAGACAGACGATACGCAGTGCAATAATTTAATTTAGGAGATCGTTGCCTAAGCGTTATCGTAATTTGCGCAATCACATAGTTTAATTTTCTTACATACTTATTGTTACGTGCTAGGGTTCGTTGGATTCGGAGAGAAAGACCTGGTGACTCTCTTGAAGACTTTATTCACAAACACTAGCTCACACGAATCACTAAGTCCACACATTAAGCACTAGTTCCAAATCACTGAGCACTATCACTGTCCTAGGTCGTAGCCGAGTCGTAGATTCACTATCACTCACTATCGATCACTTGTTTTCACTTCGAAGTCGCCTCGAAGATCGCTCCGATAAAACTGAATTCCGGGCCGTCCACCTGCGCCTATTTATATGGGCGACTCGAATTCTAGAAAGTTCCTTACTCGATTCACGTAAACAAGCACACACGTAAACAAGTAAACATGCATGCAATTTCGAGCATGTACCACCTAGCGCCATCTAGTTTCGAGTAGGGGATTTATGTGTAGTGTGTCCCCTAGTTTTGCCGGTTCGACGCTAGATGGCTCTGTGTGTCCGTATCCGTAACATTGTTATTATAATTCACCAATAAATGATAGATAATGAACTTACTCGCATAAGAATGGATCTTCTAATAATTCTGCAGCCGTGGCTCGTTTCTCGGGATCGGGAATAAAGCATCGCAGTATGAAATTCTTTGCTTTGATCGAGAGTTCACTGGGCAGCTCAGGGTGCATTTTGTAGTAGCCAACCTACAAATAAACAATGTGTTATCATTTTTGGATCAGAAAAGTAAAAACAAATATTAATATTTAGTAACATCAGGCCTGCCTCACTTCCATACGAATGGCGCGAAATCGCCGAGATATTTACCTACTATTCTGGAAAACAACCTAATTTCAACCTTTTGCGTTGCCTTTAGCGTTTATAGTACAATAACTGTCTGCCTTCTCGCTTCAATCTGCCAGGGCTGTCAAGCGAGCGGCGGCGCGGCGGCCGGGCGGCGAGCGCGCGAGTCGCTCAGCCACAGAATAGAAAGTGCCAGCATATTGAAACTATTCCGGTGACCCTTGCGTTTATCATACCTAAACTCGGGAGTGTTTCTGACTTCTGTACCGTAAGGTACTAATTATATATTCTGTGGTAACATTTAAATATATACCTTGAATAGCGCAGCTTGCGGTGATCCCAGTTCCATGAACGGTGGATTTCCTGTAGCCATTTCTACCACAGTACACCCCAACGACCAAATGTCAGCCTAAAACGATAACATAATCATCAATTCGAATATAAATACAATAAATAGAATTTTGATTTGTTTATAATTTAAAGAACGTCCAAAAGTTTAACAAGTGTTGATTTATTATAATACAGTTAACCTAGAAATACAGAAAAAATCCATGTAAACATTGTTTGTTAATAAAAAGTCTAGTAAAAGTATCTAACACCTGCTACTAATAATATAAATAATTTAAATATAAATCTTATATAAATATTTTTACCAATTTTAACAAAAATAACACTCACAGGCGCCCCATATCCTCTCTGCCCCTTATCTATCACCTCCGGTGCCATGTACTGTAACGTGCCCGCAAACGTCTCTGTGGACGGACACAAGCCCGCCAGACGCTTGGACGTACCGAAGTCGGATATTTTAACGACGCCACTATATGTGTTCACTAGCACGTTATCGCCTTTGATGTCGCGATGAACTATTTTCTGATCGTGAAGGTATTTCAAACCTGAAACATAACATTGATGATTGAAGTTTAATACATCTTTTTGACGGAAACTTACGACACAATATCTTGACTGTCGATGCATCAGCTTAGTTCAAATATATTATTATTAAACTTTTGAAGTAAAGCAGAATAAATATAACTTTAAGATTTAAAAAGTGTATAAAGTAAATTACCTTCTAATATTTGTTTAGTATAATATGATATCGTTGCTTCGTTTTCCTTGAGAGGTCCCCATTTAGATCTGAGCAGGGCGGAAAGGGAACCTCCTGGAACCTGCTCCATGAAAATTTTGAAGTAGTTGTCTTCCGATATTGAGCCCAAATACTGAAAGAAAGTAATTTTAGGATATTTAAGTAAGCTTGTGTGTTTTAATATTAATATAAACACAAAGAACCACTGATTATTATTAGAAACCTATTTTATTTTCTTTGGGTGGTAAATACATCTTGTATGTTTCTATTTTGTTACGTATAAACGGCGTTATAGATATCGCCATTTCATGTCGCGCTATACACAATAAGTGTCATTTAAGGTGAGACCGCATTTTCATTAGTCGTTAACTCGTACGGCATACAGCATACGGGGAGTCTATAACAACGAATGGCGCATTTTCATTGGTCGTGGCATGCGTTACAATACTTCCGCACCCCGCATGCGGGCCTTATCGACCAGTGAAAATGCGCCATAAGCGACACTACGCGGCAGACGTGACGTGTTTTGTGACGCATAGCATCACAGCCACAGTGGCTTATTTAATGTTATGTTTTTAAACAAGAATGTTACTATGGTATTAATTATTATATAATATTATGAAGAAGTGTCGCGTCACCCCACTACAGTGTAGTGTCCGTTTGATGCGGTCTCGCCTTTGGACGACGGCAAGCCTGTTTTAGCTTAACTCACACTGGCGCAGAGTCGAAACGTCGTGACGCATCATAATATTTTAGACTCTGCGCCAGTGTGAGTTGAGCTCAAAGAGGCTTGCCGTCGTACTAACCTGCACAATATTCCTGTGCCGCAACTGCGAGTGCAGCAATATCTCCTCGTGCAGTGGCTGGACGTCACCGAGGTTCCGCTCCGGTATCTCCTTGACCGCAATCCGCACTTGCGTGTTGAGGTCGCGCGCCGCGTACACCACGCCATAAGTGCCTTTACCGAGCACGACGCGCTTGTTGCAGTCGTCTAACTCGTACTCGAACTGAAAACCATGTATTAAGTATACGTATTATAAAATCTGTGTTAAATGTGTTCCATTTGCAAGACATTATTTTATTTTTACACATAGCTCGTTTTATCAGATTTCAACACTGCGTTAGATACTGTTTGGGAAAAAGAAGATGGAGTTTCGATCACAGCTTTGACAATATAACGGTGCGTCCACATTTGTATCGCGCGATCAGATCTCCGATCAGATCTCCGTCGCGATCATCGCGCCGTATCAAGTATGCGTGTCATAGTGTGGACGCCTATTACGGTGCGTCCACATTTGTATCATTTGCGCGATCAGATCTCCGTCGCGTATCATCGAAGCCTATCAAAATGATACGCGTATCATGATACACCCCGATCGCTATTAACCGCGATCTGATACTTGTCATATCAAATACACGCATGATCGGCAGAATAATCTAATAGGCGTCCACACTATGACACGCATACTTGATACGGCGCGATGATCGCGACGGAGATCTGATCGCGCAAATGATACAAAGTGGACGCACCGTTAGATCATTCTGCCGATCATGCGAGTATTTGATACGGCATGTATTAGACACGCGGTTAATAGCGATCGGGGCGTATCATGATACGCGTATCATTTTGACACGCTTCGATGATACGCGACGGAGATCTGATCGGGGATCTGATCGCGCAAATGATAAATGTGGACGCACCGTTACATTAATTAATTCACCTATTCAAGATAGACTTTAGCTTTTGGGCTAACTAACCAAAACATCATGAAAGCTGCTCACATTTGTCAGCACCGTACGCGCCGTACGCACCGAATGCACCGCATAGTCACACGAAATGCGGCGCGTACGTACGTGAGGACGAATGTGCGACAGGACACCCAAAGTTAAAATCCATACTTCCATATCCATACTAATATTATAAATGCGAAAGTGTGTCTGTCTGTCCGTCCGTCTGTCAGTATGTCTGTCTGTGTCTGTCTGTCTGTTACCTCTTCACGCTCAAACGCTGAACCGATTTTGCTGAAATTTGGCATGGAGATACTTTGAGTCCCGGGAAAGGACATGGGATACTTTTTGTCCCGGAAAAATGTACGGTTCTCACGCGAAGTTTTGGCGCAACGGAGTTGCGGGCGTCAACTAGTATCTGTAATAATTTGACCCTAGGTGTCCTGTCGGGAAATATACAGACATGTTTAAATGCAGAAAACCGAATTTACGTCAACATCTCAGTGAAATAATAGCAATAACCACTTTACAACTTAAAACCTCAAATATCATTCACCTTGAGTTGATCCTGCATAACACTGGTATCGAGGTCAGCGACCTTCTCGTGATCGGCTGTCAACTCTCCCAGCAAGTCGTACAAGTGTTGGCGGAACGCGGCCGAGGGGAGAAAGATCTGGAAGTCGTCCGAGTTCTCGCTCACGTATAGAAACAGGCATCGCTCGTCGCGCTTGTATAAACTGGAAATAAAGATACGAGTTATTAATTTTTTTTATGAAATAAGGGGGCAAACGGGCAAACGACCGTAGTTGTTTTCCATCAAACAACTTGATGGATAGCAACTACGGTCGCACATGGACACTCGGAACATCAGATGAGCTGCAGGTGCGTTGCCGGCCTTTTAAGAGGGAAAACGCTCTCTTCTTGAAGGTTTGCAGGTCGTATATGTCCGGAAATACTGCTGGTGACAGTTCGTTCCAGAGTTTTACAGTGCGCGGTAGAAAGTTACGCGAAAAACGCACGGTGGAAGATATCCGTCGGTGCCACATATCCAATCTTCTAATATTATAAATGTCTAATATTATAAACGCAAAAGTGTGTCTGTCTGTCTGTTACCTCTTCACGCCCAAACCGCTGAACCGATTTTTCTGAAATTTGGCATGGAGATATTTGAGTCCCGGGAAAGGACATAGGATACTTTTTACTTTAAAAAATGTACGGTTCCCGCACGATAAACGAATTTTGGCGCAACGGAGTTGCGGGCGTCGTCTTACTCTCAAATAAATTTTGATAGCATTCGGTGGGGGAGATAAAAAATTATATCGAGTGCGGAAACTATACATTTCAAACTGATAATTACAACGGATTGCACTTAGTCCTAACATAAAAATAATATGAAAAAAAAACCACACGTCTACAGCAAATAGATCAAAATAATATTATTACCTGTAAGTTCGTATCATGTCAGAGGTGAACAACCATCGGTGTACCTGCCGACATTCCCCGCGCATCGAGTCCAGGCAAAGGTTGAATATCTCTATCGACTTCTGTTCCGCGCCCATGTTCACGTTCAAATACGACGGCACGTACACTTTCGTCGTTTCTAATATTACTACCTGAAAACAAAAATGTATTAATGAGTACATCTATGAAACTGATTATCTAAAGTGAGCTATTTATCTATACTAATATTATAAATGCGAAAGTATATCTGTCTGTCTGTCTCGCTTTCACACCAAAACTACTGAACCGATTGTAATGAAATTTTGTACACAGATAGTCTAAAGCCTGAGAAAGGGCAAAGGGGTTGTAAGGGTAGTTCCAAAAATTCATAATAGATGGTGCTGTGCGTCGTCTACATCGCACAAGCGTTTCCTCATACGTGTTTCTACAAGAGGTGGTGAGGATGATAAATTTTTGCGCGTTTTATTTGAAGTTTTAAGAAGATTTTTGAAGTTGGAAGTAATCGTACACGTACCGCGGAAGCAACAGGCTACTTGACCTATATTCAATTTCATTGAACAAATGCATATTTCTAGTAGAACTTGGCCTAGGAAACCGTATTTCACCCTTATTATCAAATAAAAGCTTATGATTGATAAATAAAGTCGATTTGAAAATATGTTTTTATGAAAATAGGAATTGTACTGACGAAAACGCTTTTGCGGTACTTCCGATTGGGATGTGACGTCATCCTCATACTAATTTAATATCTTTTATTTATCGCGCTCGCTATATGTAAGTTTATTTGTACATAAATAATAAGAATAAGCCTATTATATATTTTCTTCAATAATTCAAATAAAACATCAGTTTTATATATATTATCTCCATTTATTGTAGACGGGAAATGAAATGGCCAAAACTTTTCTCCAAAAGTTTTCAACATTACAAATGATTTCTAATTTCTAATATAATTATTTTATAATTTTTGGGCACTTTAAGACTCGTACATTTAGCACATTAAAAAAATTTCAATAAAGAGAGTTTAAAATACAAAGCGTATGACGTCATACTATGGCGGACAGTGTTTTCGGCGCCATTTAAGATGAAGTGGTAGGGCCAGAAGCGTATAATATCGCGATCTAGGGTATCTTTAAACCTGTTTTTAGATATCAACCGCTAAAATTCATACAATGTTATTCATACCGGCGTAAGGGTAAAGATATGCCTAATAACGTTATATTCTTCGAAACACGATTACAGTAATTTGCCTCGATAGAAAAAAATCGTGAAAATCATCATAAATTGCCATTTTATTGCAATTTTTCGATTTTACGGCGAATTTAGATACAATTCTAGTAAAAAATTTATGTTTTCATAAACCTTCCATCAAATCCCATAAGGTAGTATTTATGGTTTTCACTAAAATGATAGTTAGTCATTCAAAATAAAATAATACCTATAACGCTCGCACTGTATGAGGGCGGCGGGGATGCGGGGTGGCGATTCAGTCGGCCGCGGAGCCTCGTCGCAAGCAGACACGTACTACTCGTCGGCCCGCTCTTTACGAGAATTTGATGTGAAAATGACTTGACTAGGGCTTGCAAGTGTACTTATACCATGCAAAGTCCACACGATAAGAAGAAGAACAGAGTACTTATAGGTATTATCGGTATTATCTTTTTTTAGTTAGTTTTTTTCCTCATTAGATACGAATGAGTAGAAATAAGGGTCACCGTACACTTGACTGAGTATCGGTATTATCTTTTTTTGACGTTACTTTTTTCCTCAGTAGGCATGAGAATAAGGGTCACCGCATATTTGACCGGGTACCGGTATGGGTATTGGGTATCTTGTTTTGACTATTCTTTTCCTCTGTAGGCATGAATTAGTAGAAATAAGAATAAGCGTCACCGCACACTTGATCTGATATCGGTATCGGTATTATCTTGTTTTAGACTATTTTTTTCCTCAGTAGGTATGAATAAGTAGAAATAAGGGTCACCGTACACGTGACTGGGTATCGGTACTTATAATATTTTTTGACACAATTGTTTCCTTAGTAGGTATGAATGAGTAGAAATGAGAATAAGGGTATTGTCCAGTATCAATAACAATATTGAACAGTTACTAGAACAACACATTTGAACGCCTCCGTGGTCTAGTGGTATAGAGCGCGGCTTTTGACTCGGAGGTCGTGGGTTCGATTCCCGCGTTGGAAACATGATATTTCCAAGTTTAGTTAGGACAATGCAGGCTGATCACCTGATTGTCTGACAAGTTAGATGATCCATGCGTCGGATGGGCATGTAAAAAGTCGGTCCTGCGTCTGAACTCTCGCTAGTCATGTCAGTCTTCCGTCCCACTGGGTTATGAGAGTAAAGGAATAGAGAGTGCTCTTGTGTACTGCGCACACACTTGGGCATTATAAAATTACTCCTGCGTAGCTGGCCTGGTTTCAATGAAACCGGCCACCGTCACCGAAGCCGGTGTGGGAGCTATTATTATTATTATTATATTACATTTAGGGACTCCCAACAAATAGGATGGTAATGTGTATTTTGCTTTGTCTTTTGCTTTTGAAGACCGAAGAGATAGAATGAAGAAGAATGTTATTATGTTTCTTACAGATATCGAGCTATGGTTGTGCAACCAAATATAAAAGAAAAATTGTTCAGATAATTCTGTTCAAGTTTTAGAAGGGTGAGACACATAATTAAAACATAATATTATTTTTTAACAAAAAATTAAAACCGACTTCCAAGGTAAAAACAATAATAACATTAATACGAACTAAAAAGTATTAAATAATTTTTACTATCTAATAGTGCCTTTTTCCGAATTCGGCTAAACCTCAACTATTTCTGTACTCAATCTTCATTATTTTGAAGTCGGTACCAGATAGCTGAATCTTCAGTCCTCTGACAGAATATTTGAAACTTTTGGAACTGGCACCGACTTCAAAATTATGAAGATTGAGTACAGAAATAGTTGAGGTTTAGCCGAATTCGTAAAAAGGCACTATTAGATAGTAAAAATTATTTAATACTTTTTAGTTCATATTAATGTTATTATTATTTTTACCTCGAAAGTCGGTTTTAATTTTTTGTTAAAAAATAATAATAATTTCACTCTTTTTAGTTACACTAGTAGGTAAACCTTCGCGTATATTTTACGTATCTTATTACAATTTGTTAAGAGTCACAACTCACAATTCACACTCACAAAATAATATATTATCAGTGAAGTGAACATAGTGTGCTAAGTAATTTAACAATTTTAATGCTTCAAGCCCCAAGCGGTCACCGGCGATTGCGATAACAATAGAAAGGCTATTGTGTCTCGTTTTTCCACGATCGAAGGATCTATCAGATAAAAAATTGTATAAACTTGCATAGAATGTAGCGTAGCTAGGTGAACTCAAAATCAATATAATATTATCATAATTATTGACAGCTGTTCTTGTAATCAAGAATTCAATTTCAAATCGATACTTAGTGCGCCATCTATGTTCTACAGTACATAATAATTATTATTATTAGTATATCCATACCTATGCCTTGTACTATTATCTATTCTGTGCCATGAGACATTGGTGATCTTAACACGACGTGGTAATGATGATGACGATGATGATGATGATGATTATGATGATAAATATGAATTGCATAGTAGCATATGCTTTCTGTTCTTAAAACAACGCCGAAACTCCCAAACGTGTATCTATAAGGAGTCAGGAGTTCTCTCAGCATCTTCGAAACCATGGTATACCTTGACCCAATATTTGACTTTTTGGTAGCATATTCTTAGTACACTTCACATAAAACCAAAGTCACTATATGTTTCCATATAAATTTCGAGGAGTTCCCTCGATTACTCCTGGATCCCATCATCAGGTCACCACTTTTGTGAACATGGTACCAAATTGGAGTGAAACCAAATACAACAAAACAAAAATTTCTAAAATCGGTTCACATACGGCGGAGTTATCGTTGAACATACAAAAATAAAAAATAAAAAAATATCCACAGCCGAACATATAACCTCCCCGTTTTTTGGAAGTCGGTTAAAAAAAGACGGGAACACATCAATTGACAAGAATAGTAACTGGTATTACCATGTCCAGGGACAAAGTCTATACAAAAACAAGAACAAGATTACTACCTCAGTGCCCCCGAGGACCTTTTTTGGATATAACTAATTATTTAAAAAAAAACTATAGGTATATTTAATAAAATATAACGAAAATGTAATGAACAGCTAAATAACCATTAATTATATAAAAATCTGCAATCGCAAAACCAAATAATTAAAGCATGAATCAAAAAATTCGAGACGTAAAAATGTTCGATTAGGTGTATTTTTGCACCGACGTACAATAACTTCAAAATTGAACACCGACATTGAACGTCGTACTGTACGGTCATTTAATTTAGTAGTTATACAGCCGCACTCAGAGTCGTTCATTAAATCATCATTTAAAAAATTAAAATTATCCGCTGCCCATACAAACCGCAACACTAAATGCTCATTAAACATGAAATTCCCTCTCAGAGTCAGTTAACGATAAATTAACACCTCAAAATGGCGATTAAATTTAAATACAGAAGAAGCACCATTTAACTCGATTGAGTCGCTAATCGTGTATTTTGCTGTCAAAGTTATGACATAGGTAGAGATTTTTTTTTAAATTTGTCCCGGTCGGGACAGGCAAAGGGAGCGTTGCCCATACAGCCATTTCTATGTTTTCTCTATATAATGAATGATAGTGAAGGCCGAAGCCAATTCTATGACATAGAGAAATATAATACACGGGGGGCATGATCTTCTTCTTCTTCTTGTTTATATGATTTTATTTATAGCTTGTCAAAAAAGAGTACCGTACACACACTACGCAATTTTTAAATCATATTGTAACAAAATATACGAAAACCTTATTCAATCGAGTTCAAAATGTGCAAGGGAAATAATATTTAAAGTGTATCTAAGGGTTCTCTATGGAAATACAAAGAGAAAAAACCACCTTTTTAGCGTGATTACGTTTAGAAAATTTTGTTCTGTGTCTACTCTTTTTTCACAGACTGTAGTCGTGTTCGTTTCGTTTTTCAATGCACATTACGCATGCGCAATGTTAAAAATTAGTGTCAGTGTCATGTTCTAAAATCTGACAGAAATTTTTAATATTTTAGAACATGACACTCAATTATTATGAAGTTGACAGTACTTGACCGTCAGCTGCCAAACTGCGAAAAAAGCCGCGCATGCGTAGTTGAAAAATGAAACGAACACGGCTTTCTAGTCTTGGAAAGTCAAGCCGTGTTCGATTCATTTTTTTTTTTTGGGCGTGAGTCGAGACTGCGGCCGTTAGAGTCGGTCATTAAAAAAAAAGCGCTGAACATCATTTAACAAATTGAAATTTAATGCTTTCATTACAGATACCTCTCAGAGACAAAATTAATTGACTGATTAATTTCTGTCCCCTATAAATAATTCGTACTATGACGTAGTTTGTTCCGTGTTCATACGCCGCTCCATAGCGGCCTTTAAATTATTAATCTGTGATAGCGGCAAGAAGAAGGAAAAAGTTGAAGTAGTAGTAGGTATCTAGTAATTTTTATTTTGTTTTTGGTTGGAGAATTTAACATAATAATATATTTTAACATAATACATTTCAACAGGATTTCATTGGTCAGTATATACTATATATAAATAAACAATAAAGTACTTACTTATAATGTTTTGTACCAGTTTCAATTCTTAGCACGTCATACTTTTATTTTAGTTAACAATGCAAGAAGACAAGAAGAAGTAAAAATTTACAAAGTTTGCAGTGCTAGGCAGAATCAATATAGAAAAAAATAACAAGAAATCAAATTATCTGATGCAGCTCGCTTCAACTCCCGTACTTGGCCCAAGTGGGCCGCGATAACAATTGAAAGGCTATTGTGTCTGGCTTTGCTGCGATCAAATGAATAATAAAATACTTATATACTACTAAAATAATTTCATTCTTTCCTACCTTTCACCGTACCTACCTACTACAGTTATATAACAAACATAAAACGTGTTAGAAAAAAACATGTTTTATATTGTTTTTATAATAGCACAATATAATTCTATCTACTCTGATAATAGGTACTAGGTATTTAAAAGTATTTATTGCAACATTTGAAGTTTCTATGTTTTACAATTTTGATTGTGTGAATAACCTGTCTTATGTCTACTGTTACCTACCATTTTAATATAAGAAAACCATTTGCTATTAGGAATTATTCATAACAATATTGTAACTATATAGTAAACATACTTTAATTTCAATACCGTAATTACACAATATGGTGACAATGTTCATACTTCTTTGTAGGTACAATATCTAGTTTGTATGGAAGTGACTATAGGTACTTTTCATGTGAAATACTTCTAATTTATTAGCAAGAAAAGGTAAAAACAGCTGTACTAAGTAACTACTAACTAGGCATGTATTGCAAGAAAATGCTTTAGTACTATCACAGTTATGAAGTTCTATGTTTACTGTGGCATTATCTAATATTATTATTATTTATTATTAACACTTCAAGTAAATTTTATTTTTATCTTAATTTAATCTTTTGAAAAATTAAAACTAAAAAAATTCCAAGAATAACCTCAAACTTGAACACTAAACTCTACAATTAGCTATTTTTAATTGTCATCTCTGAGAGGGACATTTCATGTTAAATGAGCATTAAGTCTTAATTGACGTCTCTGAGTGCGGCGGATAGACTTTGTCCAAAACAAGATAATACCGATACCGATACCCGGTCAAGTGTACGGTGACCCTTATTTCTATTCATACAATACCAACTAAGGAAAAAAAATTTCAAAAACAATATAATACCAATAACTATACTCGGTCAAGTGTGCGGCGACCCTTATTCTCATTTATGCCTACTAAGGAAAAAAATTGTCCAAAACAAGATAATAAGACCAGGAATAAGAGAATAACCAGGCGTGCGCATAGAAAGCGCGGGGCGGAAGATGGTTGCCCCGCGCATGCTCCCGCCACGCTTCATACCTCACCCCCTCAGAAACACGATGCGCACCCTACCACTTCATCTTAAGAGGCATATTTTTCAATAAACATTTTTATGGGTTTCTACTGTGTAAAATATTAAAATATAAGTTTTTTTTTTTGTAAAAATGAATGATTATGAAGCGATTAGCATGAAGAAAAAAGTTAGGTCAAGTAGCCTACTCTGTAGCCTACATGGAAACCGAAACTACCGCGCGCTATAAGCTGAAGTCCACGCGGACGGAGTCGCGGGCAACAGTTAGTATAATATAATGTACCATCAAAGAAATTGATTCATAGGCATATGGCGGAACTACCTAGTTGGATTGGGTTAAATGTTAGGTAAAACCTGAAAGTTCACGAACACTATTAATTTGACATAACCTACCAAATAACGTAGGCCCATCTACGAATCAACTTACAATACTATAACATATTTTGGTCCACTAAATGCAAGTTTTTTGAACGAAGTTCACTGTCGCGCGTTGTGAAAGGGGGCTAGACGGAAAAAGTTGTAATCACATGACACAAAAGTGTCGGTATATTACAACTAAAGCAAAAATGATATACTTGCAAGCCGTATGGTAGCGCTCCGGATGTGCCTTGACACCTCTCATTTTTTTAGTTGTATTATGGGAATAAATTAAATTACTTACAGGAAATCGTATAATATTTTCACAGGTGCTCTTAGTCGCTTCGACAAAGAATTCCATCCAAAATGAGAACACCTGCTGTTCGGGGGATGTTTCCTCGCTTTTCTTTCGAAATCTGTAAAGTTAACCATATAAAAATGTCATTATATAAATTATTTACGTTATTAAGTTCCTCGGACCTAGCATGCGAGTATAGTTGTTGATAATTGCCTAAAACAAACCAAGTAGACTTGTGCCACACAGATTCACCAATTGATGCAATGCATTTTGCTATTTGCACTTTTGACGTCACTGCATACTTTAAGCAAGTGAAATAAGTAACTAATAATTAAGCATTCTTATGAAGCCTTACAGCCAGTCCACACGGCGCGTTGCGTCGACGTTCGACGCAGCGCTGCCGTTTGACGCACAGCCGGCCACACGGACGCTGCATCATCGCAGCGTTATTACGAAGCAGTCTTAATGTCAACATGTCGCTTCGTCTCGGGGGCTGCTGTTCGTCATGTGAGCGTTGCGACGACGTAGAGCGCCGTATGAACACCTTGGTTATTTGTAAGTGAAACAACGCAACGCACCGTGTGGACTGGCTCTTACCTATCAATCAATTCGATGTTCCCAATCGTAGACTTGAGGTACCAATTCGGCGGTTTTAACTTGAACATACACTCGGCCGCTTGTATCGCCTTGACATAATCTTGAGCTAGCACTGAGATCTCGAAGAATGTCGCCACATCCCAGTAGTCTTTTAGCGACGACAAGCTGCCCTTTTTGCCTATGAGATGATTTAGAACTATGCCTGAAATTGAAAAGAGATAAAAGTCAGTTTTCAGAATAAGTAGAATGAAAAGTGGCTCTCACAGCGTTGCATTGTTATATGATCTGATGTCGAATGGTATTAAAAAGAAAGGTATAACTAGTCTCATATTTAACATCTTCTATTTATATCATCAAAACTTTGATTTATTCAATCTTTCATATTTAACTCTGATATCAGTAGGCTTAGCAAGACCAAAGTAGAAATGCGAAAGAATAGAAACGCTGACAGTTTCTGCGGACAAACTGACAGATTTCCATTGTTAATCTATCTCTTTGTCTATGTTACCGCAGAAATACACTTTTCTATGGTGACCATGATAAGCCTGCTGGTATCATTTTGGTCGGTATTTGGTGGGATTTTTTAATGAAAATGCATACCTATGTGTTGCAGTTCTTGTGAATCTTTGAAGTCATTGCCAGCAATAACTAACAGTGTTGCCAGATTAATACCCGCATATTCATTTGGTTGTACTTCGAAGCCTTGTCTGTACCTGAAATACATAAAGCACACATGGATATTATTTGTTAATTTCATTGAAAAAAAAAAGTTTTCATATTAGGTAGTCTTTTTCCTAAAAGATAACAAAAATCATGGCTATACGTTAGATAAATCTTTAAGATTAATGAATATTGCAATGGACAAAGTGATACAATAATTTTATGTAATGGAGGCACTTCACATGGCTATTTGTATATTTTGCGTATTTGATGTATTCGCCAAACAATCACCATGACTGTGTAGACGGTATGTTTGGCAAAGTATTGGCCTCATTTGTCTTTTTGACAAATATGACCAATACCACCAATACCAAATACACGTATACACTTTTGTCGGTTTTTGACGTACATCAAAAGAGTCAAATAGGCAAGTAAACAAAATCAAGTTAAAGTTTGGTATTTGACGTCCATGTGTGACGGCCGTATTTGCCTTTATTTGCTTATTTGTGTATACGTCAATAATTTTGCCAAACGCAACAAATAGCCATGTGAAGTGCCTCCATAACAATGATTTATCTTACCAGTGTATAGCATTAGTTAAGCTCTCTAAATCAGAGTGTTGAGATTCTACGAATTTGTCCTTGTATATTCGACCGCACAGACACAGCATGTCCGGAAATCTGTTCTCCTTCTTCTCTAGCGCCTTCACGCAGACCCGCAGTGCGTTATCCCTGTCGCCCTCCTTGTTCCTCCTAGAAAATAACATAAGGACATCATAATACAGGTGTAGTAACATTTCTAATAGTTATTTTGTGAATTTAGAAAATAACATAAGGACATCATAATACAGGTGTAGTAACATTTCTAATAGTTATTTTGTGAATTATATGAAATTTCACTTAAAGATTTGTTTGTTTTTATTGTGCCATATATATTATTTCTTATAAATATTTATAATGTAAATTAATTATGTAGATTATTTTTAGAATTTTAAAGCCATAATAAAATATACATACTTACAAAGAAACAGTTTAATTACAACTCTTTTACCTTAAAATATATAATCTAAATAGACGTTGGCATTATGACTTATTACCATCGAGGAAATTGATTCCTATGCATTTGAGAGACCAACGTCATTTGGTCGATCATGTCAATTCAATGTTAATAATTGTAATCTGTCGGCTGGGTTTGACGTTATGCGACCAAACTACATTGGTCTCCCATCTGCATAGGCATCAGCTTCTCGGATAGTACTTTCAAACAATTCTGAATGAACCGTACATTAAATTCTCACCTGTTCATAGCGAACGCGTACATGAATCTTATAATCGGCATATTGATATAATTCTTCCTGTTCATGATAGTCTTCAAATCATCGACGACTTGGACTATCGCGTCGTAGTCCTGTATCTCTCGGTACGATATCAGCAAGTTCAATATCGTATCGCCGGATAACACGGCTGGGTCGTCGAGGCGGCGCCGCATTGCGTGCAGTACGCTCGCAAGCTCCGCCCCCGTATACGTTTCGCGCGCTTTGCGGAGATCCGATAGGAACTTCTCTTGGAGGTGGGCTCTGAAAAGACGTGACGTCATAAGTAAGTTTTCAGTAGAAACTATTCTGTAGATATTTTTAAAACATAGAAATGTGTTTTTAGAATTTCGCGAAAGTCGCATCAACGACCGATGTTAAAGTCGTATTCGTGACGATTGACGTCACAAGTCATGACTAAGTAAAGCAGCATAAATGTAGGGCCACCGTAAAATATAAGTAGGTAGAGATAAACTATGATAACATGGCGCGCCCCTCCAAATTATTGTTTCAATGTGTGTAGACTGTAGTCACATCCTTATAAAAGAGTTTGTATGTAGTTGTAAGTATTTAACTAATCAACCAGTACTCGTAATATTTCACTTAATGGTGGCGAGTAAATATTTCCACAAAATATACTTACTTTCAAACGCTTTGAATTTTGGAGGGGCGCGCCATGTTAACGTAGTTTATCTCTACTATAATAAATGTTCATATTCACAACACAACCGTGACATTGGAAGAAGGAAAAGCTCAACAATACAAATGTGTCAATGTATCTTACGTGCTCCACCGTCCACGACCATTCAATATTTTCGATGACGAATTGTGTGGTTTGCATTGCAATTCGTAAACTTCAAAATTCGTCATTAATAAATAAACAATCGCTAACTAGCGTCACAATAGTAATGCAAATGTTATAAACAATAACCCTGTTACTAATCAAATATTTTCACACTTAAATAATTTACCCAGTATATTGTTCTGCTTTTCTGGCACATTGAATATCATGGTTCATGACACAATATAACATGACAGACAAAAACAGGGACTTTGAAAATTTATACGTTGCCTTAATATCTTTATTAGTAAGAGGGTTAATCCTTTAGTAATGTTGTATATTACTTACCAGTTACTCTTGTTAACTTATAAGTTAAGTACTCATTCGATTTTTATTGAGTTTCGACTTTCGCCCTCAGCTCAACACTAATCACTAAGCGTCAATTTAGACCGCAATGCGACGCGTAGATATAAATGCATTTCTAAAGGGGTATGAAGATTTTTATAATGAGCCTGGCCGACCTAAATAACTGTCCGCCATTGTGTTTTGCCGCGTTCACGAACTTTGGCAGCTCATATCTTCGAAATGTGACACTTTACATGGTTTTGTTTAAGATTATTTTTTGATTGTATTGATGTTAGCTAACCATTTTTGAAAAAAATATTTGTCAATGCGAAAAAACACATTGTCGGACAGTAGGTCGGCCAAAATCTTCATACCCCTTTGTATGGATTTGAGAGACTTACATGACGTCTCACGTAATTAAAATCTGTCAAATCCATACAAATTTAGAAATACATCTATGCGTCGCGTTGCGGACTGCGGTCTGAATTGACCTTAAACTCACTTTGTCTGCACTTCGACATCCTGTAGTATATTCTTCAGTCGCAGTGTTAGATGTTGTTTAGGATCCGAAGACTCCTCCCCCTTGAATTTAGCTGCGGCCGGATTCGTCGTCACACACGTCCCCAAGTCTGTCAGTTTGTATGACACGAAGAGGAAATTAGGTAGAGATATCTGAAAAAAAAAAAACTTGTAATTAAAATATGTTGGGACCACATCCCGTAGTTATATTATTACACACAAAGCTGCAGTAAAAGGAGAAAATAATATACTTTCTCTATGTTCAATCTACTTATTTCTGTACAAAATTCCATGAAAACAGGTCCTACAGTGTCAAAAATTCAGTTGAATGGCTTGATGGACTAAAACTAGCTTAAGCTGCAAAAATATTATACTACTTACTTACTAAAAATATAAATGAAAAAATGTGACAATAATTATATGGGCGGAAACTCGCCGGAAAGTCTCTATGACTATTCAAACAAAAAGAAAAATCGTATCCTAAATTCTGGTGCGAGCATGCAATATTCTATTTTTTAAAATTAGCAAATAACATTTAAAAAATGTTAACAGCAATCGTATTTAATCAACAAAAATCGACCAAGTGCGAGTTGGACTTGCGCGCGAAGGGTTCCGTGCCATTTTAGAGCGAAAATAGGGAAAAAATTGTGTGTTCTGTTTGGGAGCCTACCCCAGATATTCACTTTTTTTAACCCATCAATCCCCAAGCGGCACCCGGCTTCGCATAACAATTGAAAATCTATTGTGTCTGTGATTCTTACGATCGAGGTATTAAATTTTATTACTAAATATTTAAGTTCAAATGTAATAAAAGATTTTGTATTTCAAGTACACACAAGCAAAAAAGGTAAAAAGGCCACTTATTTATTTTTATTTATAGTGTTTGTTATTATAGCAGCAATAAAATACACAATCTGTGTCAGAAGTCAAGCAATAGCCGTTCTTGAGATGCAGCCTGGAGAAATACAGATAGACAGAAAGACTTTGGGTGCCGAACCCTACAAATTCTCCCTATGGGCCCTGTAGCATAACTCAGTAATGGGGCTGCCCAAAATCCAAAAATTTAATTTAAGGAAAACATTGTTGCCTGCCTGAATTTAAAGTTCGCATATTATTATTTCGATGACTGATAAAAACCTGGAAATCCCGAAACGACAATGTTTATAAATAAGTTCACTGCAGTTGATAAAATAACTATTGTTTGTGGTTAGTCCAGTATTTAGTCTTTACCACAAAACAAATTGATAAATAGTAGTAATAAAGCTACTGCGTTAAATCAGTGCAGCACTGTAATAATTTTATGTGGTACTAGCTGACCCGGCAAACGTTGTTTTGCCATATAAATTATAGCAGTGCCCGTGACTTTGTTCGTGTGGTTGTCGAAAACACTGTCGCGATTGCAATAAAAAGGATATAGCGGGTCAATATCTTAAGGCGATATATCGAAAATAAATTATACCGCAAGGGCAATTTTATACTTAATAATACGATGATGATGATGAGCGAAATTTGCATAGTAGCATCTGCTTTCCGTTCTTAAAACAACATCGAAACTCCCAAACTTGTATCTATAAAGAATCAGGAGTTCCCTCAGCACCTTCCGAACCATGATATACTTCGGTGCAAAATCTTACTTGCTTCGCTTACTAATGCTTCGAATACTTCTCACGAAACCGAAGTCATCAAATGTTTCCATATAAATTTTGAAGAGTTCCCTCGATTACTAATGGATCTCTTTATCAGGTCACCACTTTTGTGAACGGGGTACTAAATTGGGATGATGCCCTATACACCAAAAGAAAAATTTTGAAAATCGGTTCACATACGGCGGAGTGATCGTTAAATATAAAAAAAAACGAACATGACACCTCCTCCATCTTGAAAGTCGGTTAAAATTGTAGCCTATGTGTTATTCTGATGTATAAGCTATATTATTGTAAAGTTTCATTAAAATCCTTTCAGTAGTTTTTGCGTGAAAGAGTAACAAACATCCATACATACATCCTCACAAACTTTCGCCTTTATAATATTAAGTAGGATATACTATTATCTCATACATATTATTATATCTCATGCATATTATTAATATGATAAAATTGCCACCTTGGTAAATATAATAATTATTAATATCTATAATTTTTATATCGCTTGACAAACTCTAGTCTCGATCTAAAAGACTCTAAAAAGTACCAATAAAACAGTCAAAATGGGACGATGCATGGTACTTATAATGGTTTTAAATGATAGTGATGATGATAATGATGCTTGTAATTTGCATAGTAATAGAGGTAGTAGTTGCTTTCAGTTCTTAAAACAACGTCGAAACTCCCAAACTTGTATCTATAAAGAGATAGGAGTTCTCTCAGCACCTTCCGAACCATGGTATGTATTAGCACCAAGATGGTGCAAAATCTTACTTGTTGGTAGCATATGCTTAGAATACTGCTAACAAAACCGAAGTCACCACATGTTTCCATATAAATTTTGCGTAGTTCTCTCGATTTCTTAGGGATCCCTTCATCAGGTCACCACTTTTATGAATGTGGCAACAAATAGAGATGATAACCTATACACCAAAAGAAAAATTTTGAAAATCGGTTCACAAACGGCGGAGTAATCGTTGAACGAACATAACACCTCCTCCATTTTGAAAGTCGGTTAAAATTATAGCCTATCCCCCTTACTAATAAACGCTGTATAAGCTTTGAATAGTTATACAGTGTTTTGTCTTCTTCAATCCAATTAAAAATGTCACTTGTCTGACAGGAACAAAACACTGTATAACTATTCAAAGCTTATACAACGTTTATTAGTAAGGAGGTACGTGTTATTCTGATATATAAGCTATATTATTGTAAAGTTTCATTAAAATCCGTTCAGTAGTTTTTGCGTGAAAGAGTAACAAACATCCATACATCCAAACTTTCGCCTTTATAATATTAGAAGAATAAATAAATCATAAGCAATCTGCAAAGTAATTGATGAAAAAGCTTATCAAAACCATCTCTGAACAAGAAATTGAAAATTTTTGGTAGAAAATATGAAAACCGCACAAGAAATATTCACTATGTAAAAAAATATTATCACATTTTTAAACCCACATCTTGCTTTACTCTGAGATATTCTAAACCAATTGTTAATCTGTGAGGACGAACATTCAATATGAATAAAGATGACCGTCATTTAAGATAATTTAATAGAGCCACAGGTACAGATATTTTCACATTGTCTGGACATCATCACAATGGACCCAAGTGACCATATACCCATACCATATCCCTGTACCTTTTAAGTCTCTTTAAATAAAAACAATTGTACAACAAAAGTTAGCAAACATTAAAAAAAAAATGTTTTAAAACTTAGTTGTTTTGAAACTTAATTTGCTCCATAAAAATTACAAATTATGTTACTTTAGAAATACAACATTACTCATATTAATTGTAATAAAATGACATGGTATTCAATATTTCAGAATATCACTATCAAAAAAATACCAGTTATACACATTACCACATCCTATGTACCGTATATACCGGTACAGAGTACAGACATATTTTATGCTACCCAGTCTTTGTGAGACGGGTCTTCATTGTAACATTGTACACGGAGCAATTGTGAAATTGAGAGTAACAACTATTGAGGCACCATTATTCAAGGCCCTGATAACTATGCATATTACGAGCCTCACTCAGTCCACTAAGGATGGTGCAACAGAATATGCATAATATTATATGCATAGATATTCATATTGTAATTTGCATTTTAAATTTTAAAAGTAGGTGGATTACAAATTATAGTAATAAAACTATCTTTGCCCTACTTATGAAGAGATAGATTAGGCATTATAATATTAATTCTTCAATCATGGATTCTTGGAAATCTATTGTTTACATGGTCGAATTCGACCGCTTGGGAGTTGATAGGTTAATTGATGTTCCATCAGACAATTGATAGAATCAGATTATTTCCTATGAAGTTCTAATCCTACTGTGAACTTTAAATTTTTTCATGCTTTCATGCTTATGACATGCTTTTTCAATGTTGAAAAGTCAAAATAAGTTGTCTGTGAACTCTGTGAAGTCAAAATTGTAAGATTTTTTGTAACTCCTTTCCTAATAAATACATTACTCTCTCCTTTCCTATTCTAATAAATAATTTACCTTTAGTCTCAAAGTGGCGTCCGGATCTACATCATTATACAGCAGCACATTCTCCTTCATGTCAAAGCTCTCCCGTACTCCGAGGTGGTACAGCAGGGATCTCTGCTGAAGCTGTACACTGAGGTCCACAAGAGCAACGTCTGCATTGTAGAATGTGTCTAGTACGCTTGTCTCACCAAAGTCTAACTTCTCAAACTGAAAAAATTATAATGTTAGTAACTTTAGAGTAGCAGAAAGATTTATTATAATTTGTTTTGTTTTAACAAAAAAACAAAACAAAGAAGTCTTATATTTGAGAAAAGATTGTAAGAAATTATGTTCTAGTGGAATTTATTTTAGGATAGACTTTAATTTAACTCCTAACAAGAAAAGATTTCATAATAATATTGAATATCAGTCTCAGGGACTTGTATTTCAAGATCGTTTTGAAACGTGTACAAGATGTACTGGGGTGTATTTTGTATACTGTGAATCATCTTAGGTTTTATAGCACCTTTTATTGCTTAGGTTTGGTTCTCATGCTCAGTATGTTAGGGTTAGTCTTGTCAGCAAGGAACTCAGTTCTTGGCAATGAAACAATTTGATTATCTTTAGCAGATACTTAGGGTCCCTATTTAAAATAACTAGATTTAAATAACTAGAATTCCATCAACTTGGAGAAATTTACTGCGTGGTTTTGTGGTTAACACATACTCATTCAATGTTGATCGTACAGTAAGTGTTCAAATTAAAGTCAATTGGGAATTGCAAATCAATCGGGAATTAATTTGAAGATGGTACATTTTGTCCGTAACAGAAATAAGCATAATAACAGATATAACCAAATGGTCCCCGTTATCTTGTTTACAAGACTTAAATCACAAATGTTTTATGGCAGGATTCATAAAAACTCCACAAATAATCTCAACAGACAATATGCAAGACATTTAAATTGTTTACGATGGTGTTGTATTTCATGCTTAAAATCATTATTGGCCTGTATTTTGTTGCTTGTTATTATACTATGAACCAAAATTGCCAGCTCCTAAAGCAGATACAATATTTTCAGATCTACTATAGGTATAATTAATACCTACATTTTGGTAATCACATACACAATAGATTTTCAATTGTTATACGATATCCGGGCGCCGCTTGGGGATTGAAGGGTTTATGAAGAAATTAAAGAGCAATTTTCATTGACTTCTTTCATTGATTGTTTCATAATGTTAAGCACCTTTGGAGCTTGCAAACCCACATCTAAATGAGTGGGAAGAGTGGTGTTTTATTGTATTTATTTAAAAAATACTCACATGTATATGATATAAATTAGCATTAACGAGTTCTGCGGCTAAGCGCACTTCTTCTAATGCTCTTTTTCTGTGAGCAAGATTCTGTGTTTGGTTCACGTCCAGGACGCAGGCAATGTCCATCCGTGGCCTCTGGTTCGAAGACCCGGCCTGCACCGTAGCATTAGATCCATCGCTGCACACACTTTCACATATACTTTTTACGTCTCCTAAAAATAAAATCCTAATAAAAACTCTTCACACAATGTCGTCAAACTCGCATTCAACCACAATAAAACCGTACCACTTTCCTCCAGCGCCGAAGAAGCATTTGCAGAACTAAAAGTTATCATTTTCCAATCACTAATTTACATATTTGATTGAAACACACTATTTTAATTTTGAAAATAAATATTGAAGAGAACTCATTCACAACAAGTCCTCATGCAGCTTGTTATTTAACCGTAGTGATGTCAGATTCACTCACTACCGGAAAGTATCGATAGTATGTCGATAGTCGATATACTTCACGTTTCTTTTTAGTCTCTAATGCAAGTATTTTACAATTATTTTACTTCATAATGATGGCAGTATTAAGTATACAAAAAAGTTATAATAAAATAGTATTTAAATTACCATAATTGGTTCTCAATTTCTTTTTCTCATTCTCACGGTTCAAAAATGGCAGTTTAGTATTTTCGGGCTCTAATAATATTAATTGACCAATAATTAAAAAAATTCATTTAATACAAGCGCCTAAGGGGTCATCCACAGGTTGAAAAACACTGGGTTACAGTATTTGAAGCCTTTAACTTGAGTTGAACTCGCGCGAAGGGTTCCATAACATCATAGAACAAAAATAGCCAAAAAATTGTTTTTAAGTTTATTTTTATTTTGTTATCAATTATTAAAGTATAAATTGAATATAACTCAGTATTTCGTACTTAAACATTTTAAGTGCCTTTCTGTTGCCACAATTGATATCTATATCTAAGAGCAAAAAAATATAGCAAAAAATCACGTTTGTTGTATGAGAGTCTGCTTTAAAAATCCAATTTATTTTGTTTTTAGTGTTCATAATTGTTAATTTAACAGCAACATTATTATAATTTATAATATAAGTACACAAACTGTGAAAATTTTAGAAATCTACCTATAGCGAATCTTACTATACAGCCTGGAGACAGACAGACGGACAGACATACATCGAAGTCTTAGTAATAGAGTTCCGTTTTAGCCCTTTCAGTAAGAAACTCTAAAAAAGTTGCAAAGATAAATGCTACACTATTTTAGCAAAATATTGGATATTTTTTTTGGAAAAGTTTTAAGACAACCCATCGTCATTAATTTATTCTATGTACGTGACGTATAACGTATCTTTTATAAAATTAGGATTGTCATACTTGTTACTGGCAGCCGGCAGGCAGGTAAAATTACTGAAAAGTTTATTAAAAGACGTGTTATAAACGTCTGACAGTCTTTGAGATTGCTTTTATTGATACTGAGGAGTGAGGACACCTCGTTTGCACACGATTAGCAATACACTCAATTGCATGACGCACATTAAGTTTAGTTGGATATCCCCCATTCAAAAAATGAGATAGTTTGTTGTGTTCTTTGTTAGTATGAAATGATATTATATTATTATAATATAAATTATATACATAATTAATGTATTTTGGTAATAAAATATGCTAAACTTATACGTTCCAAACATTGATTGATTGACATGACGTTTAAATAGTAAAATCTGTGTATGTACTGGTTGTAATATGAACATTAATATTATGTATTAAGTTCAATATCATACTTTAATTTAGGTACGCCACATTATCATTTCACATTCATTAAAATTCTTGTAAATGAAAGAAAGTTGTAAATATTTAAACAAATCGTAAATGGCAGCTGTCGATAAAGGCAGATAATATTGGACATCACTATGACCTTGACGTTTACAACGTTCAACAAAGATAGAGCGCCATCTATCCGTAAATATTTGAACATGTCAATGTAGACTTTGTATTTTGTTATTAGTTGTCAACAGCAGATGTCACTAATTAAGAAAATTAAACTTTAAATATTAAAATAAAAATAATTTCAAAAACTAGAACTGTTGCCCGCAACTCTGTTGCGCCAAAATAAAAGCCAAAGTGGAGTCAACGAGCTTTTTTCCAATATAAAGGTTAATTGTTTATTTAAACTTTACTAGTGTCTAATTTTGGGAGCTCATGAAGGGATATTTCTCTCCTGGGGTTTTTTTTTTAAATAATGTAAATTAAACACCATTTAATTACTACAAAATATTTTATTCATTTTCCAGGTTGCCTCTTTGGTTTAATAGCCTCAATACTAGATTGCCATGATTTTTAAAAAATGTTTATTTGTTATAAAAAAAGTTCTTGCAGCAATTTTACTGCGACAACAGCGCCACAAGCGGTAATAAAATAAACTATTCTTATCATAAAAAATATTAAAGATTTTTTTCATTTTTAACACAAAATATACGTGACACATTTAACATTACAGTAAACTATAACATTCGTCTATCTTCCGAGTATAATTTTGCGTGACGCGCCGAAGTTCTGTCCGGACTGCGAGGCGAGCTTGTTGGTGCCGGCCTGCAGGCCGATGACGGTCTCGCCGGCTCGGAGCACGTCCTCGCTGAACTCGCGCCGGTTCTCCTCCGCCGGTCGGGGGCCGAGGTGGGGGCCGCGCCACTCGGGATGCTTGTAGGCCTGTGAGGAAAATGGAGATATTAGGCAGAATCGGGGTGCAATAGCTTTTAATTTTTATCGCGGGCCTTGAGCGCGTCGACCGAATTAAGAAATTCCGTAACGAAAAACATCTAACATTTGTCTATCCGCTATCTTCGTTCAGTTCGGCAGACTTCGGCTCGGTGTGGCTTGGGGTGTGGTGATCGCCGAACGCCGAACTTCGCACAAACACCGTGCCGAAGTCTTTGCCAGACTGCGGCACGGTGTTTGTGCGAAGTTTTGTCAAGCATGACAATTTATACCTTGGGCTATTTACAAAGTATAACAATTTAAATGTCCGGTTAAAATTCCCCCCTAAACTCATGGCCCGGCCCTGAGATAATATTGCTTTAGCTTCTTGTAAAGTTACTAACTACAATACTCAAGAGTCAAGACGCTAAAGCGAACATTATTAATCCATACCACAGAGTACTATAATACTGGCGTAAATCCGTACTAATATTATTATAAATGCGAAAGTGTGTCTGTCTGTCTGTATGTCTGTTACCTCTTCACGCCCAAGCCGCTGAACCGATTTTGCTGAAATTTGGCATGGAGATACTTTGTGTCCCTGGATAGGACATAGGAAACTTTTTGTCCCGGGAAAATGTACGGTTCCCGCGCGATATACGAGTTTTGACGCAACGGAGTTGCGGGCTTCATCTAGTTATTACATTCGAAAGCACTTTTTGTCAAATTCAAGATTCAATTCGATGACAAAGGTGATTTCTTTGTACCTAAGTATTCAGTACAATTAACTGACAGCCTCTGGTAGTTCTACATAATATTATAATAAATAATAATCTCCTGCACAGCTGATGAGGTAATTAAATATTTTAATATTTATTTTATACCCGACTTACGACTGGCATTTGAACAGGACGATATCAGCTCTGGATTTATGTGTAGGCAGTAATAGGCAATAGCCTACGGGCGGCAGCGTCCTATTGCGTCCTAGGGAGAGCGGCAGGGTCCTAGGATGGCAGCTGAGTTCGTATATAGGGGCGGCAAAATTAAGGTGCCCTATACTCATGAAAATATAATAATATATCCGGCCCTGTTGTTTATGCGTATTGTTGATAAAAACGTCGATGAGCAAAGATTTCGCAAAGCTATTACGCTCAATCCGCTCCGTGTCATAATCAACAGGAAGTTTATATCATTGAACGAACATCTCAAAGTGTTATGTAAAAATAGAAGCTATCCACTGACCATGGGCTAGATAATAAATTTTGATATGATACTGGAGAATAGAAATTGATTCATAGGCAGACATGGAAAACCTATGCAGTGCCGTCTAAATCTCAACTATTGTTGTACATACTATAGTCTTTATTACTTTGAAGTCGGTAGGTACCAGTCCCAAAAGTTTCATACTTATATTCTAACATTGACTGATTAACTCACGATTAAATTAGCTGGTACCGACTTCAAAATAATGAAGACTATAATAGTATGTACAGCAATAGTTGAGATTTAGGCGAATTCTGAAAGAAGCAATATTTAAGAGTAAGAATTACATAATACTTTTTAGTTCATAATATTATATATTACTTATTGTTTTTACCTTGGAAGTCGGTTTTAATTTTTTGTTAAAAATAATATAATTTGCCGTACGCTTTTGCTGTGATGGTAAAATAGAAGAGCTAAATGTATGGAATCGTTCATTAAAGCTTTTAACGGCAATTGCAAGCCGCGAATAGTAAAGGACTACAAAAACTTGAGATGTCCACGATATTATTAGGGCTTCATTTTTTTCTGATTTCTAATTTTATTATATTGCAGCACATTTTGACTTTTGACTGGCGGAAAGAGCAGAACTCTACTTAGAGTATTGATTTTTTCTTAATTCTATTCTTGAGTGTAGTTAATGTGAGTACCGTTCTGCCAATGGCGAAGATGGTCTGTGTGACGAGTGCGATGTTCTTCTGGTCCCACAGGTCGGTGGTCTGGAACAGGTCCGTGTCCGGCACGCCGTACTTCACACACGCCTTCTGGAACCTGGAATTGATCAAAGTTACGGTTTAAGGCCTCTATATCCGCCAATGACCTTGATCATTGTCTGTCAGTGCGAATATCGACGTAAATGACATTAAAATAACATTCATAACAGCGCGCCTTGTACGGTGGCGGTCACGACGCTCGCCGCGTCCATGATAGGGCGAAATAGGAGAAAAAACCTTTTTAAGGCTTAATATAATACATATTTCAAAAAAGTAAAAAAACCAAATTATCAACTTATGTATTGCAAAGCAGTATATATTTTTTATATATCCTTTTGATAAATAATGAAGGAGTAAAGTGGTTTCATTCAACGATTTGGAGGTGATTTGGTTTTTTATTTCTTTATTATGTGATACCGATAGAAAAAATATGGCAAAACCACGTTACGTATCATATCATGTAGATTACTAGTTATTTTTTTCAGATATAATTTCTCTGTTAATGCCGATGAAAAGTGGTTTCATCTGCACGCTTTTTTCGCGAGAGGAGCCTTAATGCAGTGTTTCCCACCCTGTGGTCCGAGGACCCCTGGGGGTCCACAAGTATAGTAATATAATGGGAGTGCCTCCGCTGCCGACGCCGGCTCCCAAAAATATCAGTAATGGGAACCGGCGGTAAGTAGTGCCGGCAGCCGACATATAAAACAACGGCTGCCGGCGCTGGCACTCAAAATGGGAGCCGGTGATTTAATGCGTATAGCGCTAGGTTCCAGTGCCGAATGCCGATAGTCGATACACAAATTATTTTAAAAAGAAATAATTATAATCTTAAATATATTCGACTTCACCGACTTCCAAAGGTGAAGGTTAGATAATAGGTACCTATTTGTTCGGCTGTGGATATTTTAGTTTTTTGTGATGCATTTTCTTAGCTTAGCTTTACCTTAGGCTAAGGTGAAAAAAGGTAGCTAAGGTCCCCAGCTACCTTTTTTCAGCTACCAAAAAGAAAGATTTTGCACCACAGTTATAAACCCCGTGGTATACTTCCGAAGGTACTGAACAGAACTTCAGATTCCTTATACTGTATACATGTTAGAGAGTTTCAGCGTTGTTTAAAGAAGGAAATATATTGCATTAAGCTACTATGCAGATCACATTTATCAGCATCATCATCACCACCATTAACCCATCAAGCCCCATACGAGCACCGGTGATCGCGACAACAATAGAATACAATAGCATTTCCAAGAATCCCCGATCGAAGGATTCAAATATGCATCCTTACAATATGACTATTTATGACCTTATTTGTACTTTTCATAGTCTTTTAGCTCAAGACTGATGTTTTTGATCATTATTCTGTAATTTGATAACCGATGTTTGCCGAATAGGCGCCGGCGGCCTATTAGGCAAACATCGCGTGACTTCGGCAAACTTCGGAGTTCGGAAAACGGCGCCGGCAGCCATTTCGGCAACCGGCGCCGGCAGCGGAGGCACTCCCTAATATAATATGTACTATGGGGGTCCGCGGTGTCATCTCTGGACCATACATAATCCGATTTTTTTTGCTGTTTATTTTATTAAGGGGGACCGTGAAAACTGGCTGAAAAAGGTTGGGAAACGACTGTTAAAGTTAATGCTTGAATTAGTATATCAAGACATTGACATTTTAACAAGCTGTTAAAATTCTAACAGACATTGGTGAAACTGGGCCTTAGCCTATTAAGAAGTAACCGGGCATTTGGTCTAAACTCTACGTGAAGAGCAGTGAGAATGATATAGGGTACGTTTGTTGCAGGAAAATATACAGTTCCAGTGGAATTTTCATAGGTAACATCTAGAACTGTAACTTCTTAACATTTACAAAGTTTGCGATAACCGATTTCTATACTGCAGAAGTCAGTACTTCTTAGATATTTATTACAGCTTTTACGTAAAATATAATATTATAATATGTAATAGGCATTTCAGAACTCTACATTTAATTGTTAGTTTAACTGTGAGGTAAAAACAATTGGGATTTATATTTCCATTTTAACAACTGCACAAGAATGTTGTTGAGAAACAAGGTTAAAACATACTACTAAATAGAACTAAGGGAAGAGACCTAATGCTAGACACTGAACTAATAGATGACACTTATGACAAAAATACCATAAAAATAAGAATTATTCTAATTATTTCTCAACACTGTAAATTTTATAAGCTTCTCAAGCTATCTGTTGAATTGAAAAAATATATTAGAGACGCCTTCGGGAACAAAATTTTAAAATAGGATCAGTTTTCGTAAATAATATGACCGCGTCAACACACACTCGGCAATTTCTTAGCAAACAGGTTAAGGAAGGCGAAATTTTGCACGTAAGTTTGAATACATTTATTTGATTTTTTGTAATTTCTATTGATTTCATTGGATTAATGGTCATGTTGTATACACTAATTAATGTTTATTTCAGATTTTTTGTCCATTTTCCCTAACATTATAAAGGGTGTCTACTATTAGTTCTTGAAAATGTAAAAAAACCTAATAGATGACATGGATATCATCTTTGAGTTTTGCAATACATACTAAATTTATTTTGTACTTTATTCTACTGCAAAAATCATCACTATTTTCTGAAAATATAATTCTATTATTAACAATCTAAGAACTTAGAACTACTGCACCTAAAAATGGACGTGTCTAATATTAGACCTTGTACTGATCTAAAAATCAATTGCTTTAGTTTTTTAGCAGTAAAATAATGAAAAATGAGAGCTGAGAAAAGAAAGAAGAAAAAAGAAGAGGCAAAAGAAGCATGGAGACTAAAGACTGAAAATAAATTTGCTAGGAAAAAAAGACGGGTTGCACTCCGGGAGTGCCGGCAGAAGTGAAAACTTGATTATTAACGTTGTGCATTTTTTTTACCCATTTTTTATGACAATCGATTATTGAAAAATCGTTTTTTTTTTAATTAATCGAAACCCTTACAATCTATTAAATTTTTAACCCATTTTTTATGAAAATCGATTTTAAAAAAATCGATTTTCAAAAGATATCGATTTTTAAAAAATCGATTTTTTAATTAATTGAAACTTTTACAATCGATTAAATTTTTAACCCAATTTTTATGAACATCGATTTAAAAAAAAACGATTTTTTAATTAATCGAAACCCTTACAATCGATTAAATTTTTAACCCATTTTTTATGAAAATTGATTTTAAAAAAATCGATTTTCATAAAATCGATTTTCAAAAGATCGATTTTTAAAAAATCGATTTTTTTAATTAATCGAAACCCTTACAATCGATTAAATTTTTAACCCAATTTTTATGAAAATCGATTTTTAAATAATCGTTTTTTTTAAAATTAATCGAAACCCTTACAATCGATTAAATTTTTAACCCATTTTTTGTGAAAATCTATTATAAAAAAATCGATTTTTTTAATTATTCGAAACCCTTACAATCGATTAAATTTTTAACCCATTTTTAATGAAACTCAATGTTTAAAAAATCGTTTTTTTTTAATTACTTAATCGAAACCCTTACAATCAATTCGAGTTCGAATTCGAGTTCGAGTTCGACACAAAACACTACTCTCCAACCGTCTTACGGGTTTTCCAAGGTTTTTTGATAACACGAGAATCTGACGCGAGTTTCACAGTTTTTACCCATCCCACAAAAGTGTTCAACGCCGCTAAAGAAGTTTTCACTCCAAAAATATGAAAAATAAAAATAAAATGAAAGCTAGTTTCAGCATGGAAGAAGAATGAATAGAATCTGGAGACAACGTGGATACTATTTCTGATGCATGTAGTGACTATGATGAAGTAAATGAAATCTTTTGATAAATGGCAAAAAAGACCTAATTTAATAGGAAAAAATATGTAAAATGTAACTATTAGTTCATATTGGTGTCTACTATTAGTGATGTTCGTTTTTTGTGATGTCATCTATTAGTACTTATGACTAAGTTTACAAAAAGACCAATAATATATTTTTTTATTGATTTGTCAGAGAATAATTATAATAGTTTTATTTTGTAAGAGTTACTGAAGACACGGAAGAAGTTATCAAATCCTTTATTTTCATAAATATATATTTTATAACATTCAAATGTTGCATGTTTCCTTAAAGTGTCTGCCATTAGGTCTTCTCTCTTACCTATTTAGTACGTACATTGTTATACAATACAGTATATAACGGCTGTCGGCTAAACAATACATAAATTAAATGTAGGCACATTGTTAGCCTGCTTAGTGCTTTATGAGTGTATTGTAATATTATGTATAGTAAATAGTTACACTATTCTGCTATTTAAATCTGACATGATACGAGTATAGTACAAGCTTCAATATTTTGGTTTCGATGCAGTCTGAAGTCTCAGTACAATAAAAATACAAAATAGAAGTATCAATATAATATTATATGCGTTTTGATTGCTCTAAAGTCTAAACTCTAAACTATAAAATGTAATCGTCAAACGATTTATGATTAAGTATAGTATTTTCTGTTTAATGCGGACTGGATCAAAGTGGTTTCAATAGTAGAGTTAGGTACTATCGCACTCAGAGACGAAAATAACAAAATAACTCAATAAATATTTTGACATACGCCCAATACAATAATTATTATCAGTCAAACTCCTCATTAAATTGAAGTTTAATAATCATTATTAAATATCTCTGACTGCCGCACTCAGAGTGGAACATTAATTCAATTATTACTTAAATGTAATTAATTCAAAATTTTGACATAAGATCCATACATTATAATATTCTGTCAAACCCTTCATTAAATTGAAGGTTTATCATAATTAAATATCTCTGAGTACGGCAATCAGAGCACATGCTCTATATATTGTGTAGAGTCGAAAAACCAAATCGGATGATTATTCGGAACAAATACTCGCTATTTCCTTTGCTTATCGTCTCTTATCTGATGTTATGTAATAGATAATAATAATTACGTACCAACTTAGGAACACTGTATTTACAGAGTACACATAACTACATGCATTAGTTAAGTATGATAATCGATAACTGTTTAGAAGTCATACGACCTTAATGATAAGTTTAGCTTTTTTTAATGACGATTTTGCCATAAACTCTACATTTTTGTCAAATTTTCAACTAAATTAAAGTTAAGTAATCAGTAAACTTCTCAGAGTGCCGTTAAATTTGTCTTTTTCATTGGAAAAGAACTGATATTATTAGATTGATGTTGATCACTGATCTGATATAATTTTATATCTGTGCCAAATTGCCTACTCAATTCCATGGAGGATGACAGACTATTTTAAATTTTATTGCGGAAAAAGCTGCGGATCTTGCGGAACTTCCAAATTAGTGGCGCACATTTTTTTTTTTAGTTCTATAAACTAACTATCACATCACAGTTTTATTATTTATACCGTTGCAATTTAAAAGACGCAAAGCTCTTTAGGAATCGATCGAAACTTTATTATAACAACTTTGATAGATCGCTGATCAGGTACTGCTAGGGAATCATTTTGACCACCCTTCTTTAGCCGGGACCAATATGTATTAACTATTCTGTGCCCGAACCAATGAGTAAAGCGCTTATTCCACTTATCCTAGCTAGAATCCTAGCTAGGATCCAAACTTTCTAAATGTTATTCCACGTAACTACATTTTTTCCGATTTAAGATCCTAGCTTCTAAATGTTATTCCACTTGACTAAATTTTTTAGGATCCTAGCTAGGACTTCCTAGCTAGTACTTCCTAGCTAGGATAAGTGGAATAAGCGCTTTAGGTATAATTACTGCATAAACGGCAGTATACTTTAACTTGAGCCATGTAGAACTTGAAAACAATACTCACTGACTGATATTATCCATGAACTTGTAATCACCACCTGACACGTTGACCTTGGTGATGATGCCTGGCTGGAGGCGGTTCATCAGCTTGCAGAGTATGATGCCGTCACGGAGGGCCAGCTCGTAAGGCAGGTTGGGGAACTTCTCCCCGATGACTGCCTCTATCCATCTCTGGGCTTCGACTTCCTTCTCTGGTTCGCGTTTGCCGGCGCACTGGAAGTAATGAATGTATAATAATAATTGATAAGTATTTGTTCGTAGAATCGAGTTAATAGACGAGATTCTGTTTTTTAAATTCATCCCTTGATCGTGGAAAAACAAGACAAAATAGCCTTTCTATTGTTGTCGCGATCACCGGTGCTCGTACGGGGCTTGATGGGGTGATTAAATTATTTCAATAAAAAAAAACATAATATAGTAGCTGACAATATGAGATTACCAGCTGGTGCTGTCAAAACTGCAGTAGGCTTTATTTCTACAAAATATTACAAATTTCTTATACATAATAATATCGTTTTATTATTGAAGGAAAATAGCTGCTAATCGTGTATCGTTAAATTGAGCACTAACATGCAAGTCTATAAATACTTATTATCTTTATTATTGTTATAGATAGCTAGGTTTGAAAATATTTGTAGTATATTCAGTTTTATCTTTCAACTAGACGTTCCGCACGGCTTCGCCTGCGTAAATCAGGAATTTCATGGAAACCGTACATTTTCCCACAACAAATAGCCGATCCTTTCGTGGTCTTTGCTCCAGTAGTTCCTGAAATTAGTGCGTAACAAACATAGACTGCTTATTTTTGAATAAAGAAGTTGATTCCTGACTCTATAGGTATTTAGTATTTGTAACTCGGTCCTAAATAAGGCTCACACTGCAACCTTCATAAATTAATGTAATAATTGTAAATAATTATTTAAATAAATGACGGTCTTCCAATTCCGGTCTTTTGATAAAAATAACTTAAAATTCAAAACGCGCTACTAAGTCATACCTAAGTTTTTAACCGTAGTTTGTATTGTATTGTGTTGTAGAGCACTCCTCAATGTGTCATTCTTAAGTATGTTAATATTGTCGTGTATTCTGTTTTACATAATACTAAATACTAGGCCAATAATTTTACTAGTGACTGGGTTATATGTGTACCAAAGTTATTTGTTGTCAAGGCAAGAGACGAGACAAGAGAAAGTAAGAGATTTCGAATATTTAGTTAGATTGAAAGTTTAGTCATAGATATTTTGTTCCAAATTGGAAACAAAACCTATACTAGTTTTTCGACGTTTGTGTAAAGTCCTGAATCCTGATAGGAATGAAAACCTCTTAACGGTACTGTGCTACTACAACCTTATTATTGAATAGAGATTAAGACATTACCTATATCCATTATCCATGTACCTATAATTGTCTGTCGAAATATAACTACTCGAAATATATACTTTATAGCTGTTAGTCCCAGCTGACATACGCCGCTAATGTTTTTGGACTAATCTTTGGTAGAGTTCTATGCATGAACAAGAGAAATAAGATCTATGGATCCAAAATAATATTATAAATTATGCAAAATTGTGTTTGTCTGTCACCTTTTCACGTCCAAACCGCTGAATCAATTTTGATGAAATTTGATATGGAAATACTTCCAGTCCCGGGAAAGGACATAACATTATTATGATACTTTTTATTCCGGAAAAATGTATGATTCCCGGGCGATAAACGAATTTCAGTGCAATAGATTTGCGGCCGTCATTTAGTAATTAAATAATTATATTTATGAGTGTAACGATTAATTAAATGCTGATTGTGATTAACATCAATCTAGTTATGAATAGAGTCCGACGCAAGACGTAAAATACGATGTCTTCAAGTGATTTACGGCTGTTTATTTTCACGGGCTTACATCCGGATGGATTTTTGCGTGGATGTTGTAATCACTATAATTACGTATATTTTGAAACATTAAAACAACTGGCGATGTACGCGCGCCGCCCACGTCTGATGCTGGGCGGGCGGCATCCAAGCCAGTCCACTTGTTGATATCGCCCAGAAAACTTGTTTCACCAGTGTCCGAGTGATTTATCCGACATGGCTGTAAGTGTCTTACGAGACAGAAATTAGATTCAGTGTTAATTTCCATTCTATTTAGACAGATTAAACAAATTGCCGATTATAACAAAAATAGCCTCGTTTCGTAACGTTCCGGGAAATCCTTTAATCTCGAAGCTTTTCGTATAAAACGTTATTTCGGGCGGTGATGCTGGAATTGGCACTGGAAGCGGTTTCGTAACTATTTACGTATTTTACAGCCTAGGAACAAGGAACAGGAGCAGGAGGTCCTGACCTGGATATCTGCCGTGATCGGGGAGACGCTGCCGAAGGGAGAATACGAGGATATCCTCAAGGATGGAGTCCTCCTGTGCAAGCTCGCCAACAAACTGTCCCCGGGATCGGTGAAGAAGATCCAGGAGAGAGGCACCAATTTCCAGTTGATGGAGAATATCCAGAGGTAATTATCATACTACTACCACTACGCTATAATGATTGTCCTACCTAATTGTAGAGGTAATTATCGTACTACTACCACTACGCTATAATGATTGTCCTACCTAATTGTAGAGGTAATTATCGTACTACTACCACTACGCTATAATGATTGTCCTACCTAATTGTAGAGGTAATTATCATACTACTACCACTACGCTATAATGATTGTCCTACCTAATTGTAGAGGTAATTATCATACTACTACCACTACGCTATAATAATTGTTTCACCAAAATATTGTAGAGGTGGTATGAAGCTATATTGTTCTGCGAAGATATAACAATTGTCCTACGAATTTTCATGTACTTTTTTTTAGATTCCAAGCTGCGATTAAGAAATACGGAGTGCCGGAGGAGGAGATTTTCCAGACTGCTGATTTATTCGAAAGACGCAACATTCCCCAAGTCACCTTATGTTTATACGCTCTAGGCAGAATTGTGAGTAAAACATAGTTTTATTTTAAGATTTAATCAGACTGATTTTTGAGTTCCTAAGTTCTAACACTACTTCTCAATAAAAATATTCACAATGGATTTCACACAAAGGATTAGATCAGAAACTTAGAAGTTGGATTTATTTAAATGGGTTTAAGTAACTGAGTAACAAAGTATTTTTGATAATTTCGTTTACAAAATATTTACTTTCAGTTTCATAACCTTCACAGAGTTTTAACGAGATTAGTATTTGGCAAACATTTTAAACGACTTTTTGGCAAACTACAAGTTATTTTCGTCGATTGAAAAGTAGTTGAATTTCCTCAAAAATTAAAATGCAGATTCTTTATGAAGAATTGTTAAATTCTTCTAAGACAACATTTTCTGCAAATGCTTATGTTTTTACGTCATATTAAGTTTTGATAGGAAATGAATCCTCAAATTTTGCTTTATTATACTTTGTTGACTTTAAGTTACGTAGGAAAAATACTAAAGGCGTCTTTACACTTGCAGACACAAAAGCACCCTGAATGGACCGGTCCACAATTGGGCCCCAAGATGGCGGACAAGAACGAGAGGACGTTCACTGAGGAGCAGCTGAGGGCACACAACGCCGAGCTGAACCTCCAGATGGGATTCAACAAGGGTGCCTCTCAGTCTGGCCATGGAGGTTTTGGCAACACTCGCCATATGTAAAAAAAACAGAAAATAACCAACACACAAGAAGAAACGCACTCTGTGTGTCTCAGTATCTAATATTTTTTTTCGTAAATATAATATATTAAAGTTTGCATAACTCAGAGCAATTATGTTCAATTTAGATTTAATTTGAAATTTTTAATTCACACATAAAATTTAAACTTAGTATGAGAATTATCTAATTTATTGCAACGTTTTCCGACAGCTATACATTTTATACGAATTATTTTTGTAGAGGATAAAATGTAAAAGTGATTTTATACATATTTTGTAATATAATAAATGTATGATTAAGACAATTTATCTCTTGATCCAGTAATTCCCACAAACAGTTATAAAAATAACTTAATGAGGACTTGGCTTATTAATTATTATTTACATAATTTTCTGGTTACAAAAGAAAATATTATACATATTATTTATATACTTAACATTTTATAAAATATTTTTATTACGGATTTTCAAGTTTTATAATTTTAAATCGTACCTACTTAATAATCAAAAAAGATTTAAATGATAAATGTTAACGTATGATTTTATTAAAAACACTAATTTTTAGGCTCTATACCTATTGACTATATATTATGATATATCCCTCTATCACAATTCACAATAAAAATGATGACTAAGCGCACCTTCCTTACAAGTTTTTTTAGCAGAAATTTGAAGTTAATTAGCTTTCTCAAGTCAGTATAGAATATGTATTTAGAAACCCTAAGTAGAATATTATTGTAAAGTTTAGTTTCATAATGCAGTACTGCAACTGTATCTTTACAGGCTTAAACAATTTTATATTTCACAGTGCAAAACTATTGAGTTTAGTGGTAGGTGGAAAGTGGGTGCTGACTTTGCAAGAGACGAATTAAAATAGCAAGGTGCATGCAAGATGAAATACCCAATAAATATTCGCCTACTCATTTGTATGTGTGAAGCGCGCGTAATAAATATTTTTATTGCACTATTTATAATTCTGGAACGTCCATACTTTAAAATGGAATATTCCTTGACCTATAACGTGAGGCGTGCGTTTGCCAAGAGTAATAATGCAAGTGTAATAATTCAGGGCTGTAAATTGTAACATTAGTCAGTTAATTGATAAATTCGTATTTATTTTGGAAATGCGAAAGTCTGTCTTTCTGTCCTCTTGACGCTTCAATTTTAGCTGAACCAATAATATTATGGAATTAATTTATTTTGGATCACGGGACAGGGCAGTGTTTATTTCAGAAAAAAATTACAGTTTCCGTGCAAACCAATGCATATACTAGTTTGTAACAATTCTATCTTTTCACATACTTAATATGAGACGATCTTGTATGTAACTAAACATATTAATTTTTGTTTCTCGAAAACAGCTATATAAGTATTATACACACGTCAATAAAATTCATTATTTATGTTTTGGGAGTAAAAAATTGGTTACGTTTACAAAAATGCGCATTTGATTTTTTTTACAAAAAAAAAGCAATATGTAGGGTATCACAATTCACAGGTATCACAGTATTGTATAATATTATGCAGAAAAAGCACCTGCTTACATAGAGTGCTAGTATGCTTAGAACGAGGTGCCTACTGCCTATATAATTTCTACGTGTTATTGGCACGTAGGTAGATGTTATGACGTAGGCATCCGCTAAGAAAGGATTTTGATAAATTCCAACCCCAAGGGGTTAAAGTAAGTATATAATAATACTACTTAACGCGAGCGAAGCCACGGGCAAAAGCTCTATGAAGAAAGTTTAACATTTTGTCACTTTCGCAACTCGTCACTGATTACTAATGGTCTTACTACAAAAGATTTAAACACCCGTTGAACAGTTGATTAGAGAAAAATTCCATACAAAATTGTCTCAAAACAACTGTTCAACAGATGTTTAAATCTTTTGTGGTAAGACCGTAAATGTTTAATACTTCCGTAAATAACTTGCTATATTACAGCTATTCATAAGCGTTCGATAATATAATATTATATGAAATCGACATTGGACTCATGTCATGTCAATTATTACATACATTTTCATGGGCGATCGTTTAAAAAAGCGAAAAAGAAAATGTTTTCCGTTAGTTGAGACGATCCAGAACTACAGATGATCTTTAGTCAAATACATGGTTCAGTTTCAAACCTAAAAAAAAAGTTAAAGACACAACCCTTAAGTTTATTTCATTGCTCCTACTGCAATCGGTCGAACTCCTCGATATCGGAGCAACTATCATCATAAATTAACAGGTGTCTGTTGTGAGCTTGAACCTACACGCTGAATCTGCTTGCAGTACAGATTCGATATGATCGTAAAATAAAAATAACTGAGGCGACAAAGTGGACATTATTTTGTAATTTTTTGACTACCTTTGAAGTTTGAATACCTTCATGGATGGTTAGAAAATAAAGGCTTAACAGTATTATGGGGAAAACGAGGTGTTCTTACGACTCTACATATCCTTTAAGGGACAACTCTGACCATACTTAATGTAGAGTAGGTATATTACAGGGTCCTTCAGTGGTCAATAAAAAATTTAACACTATAGTATTTTACCATGATATTACGACTTTACTGATATCATATATTTTATTCCTTCAGTGGTCATTGGTCAATAAAAATGTAACACTGTAGTATTTTACCATATTCTTATTACGACTTTACTGATATCATATTTATTCCTTTAGTGGTCAATAAAAATGTAACACTATAGTATTTTACCATGTTATTACGACTTTACTGACATCATATTTATAAAAATCGGATCAGAAAATTAAATGCCATTGTGGATAGTAGAGCAAACATGGAAAATTACTGTCCTTTTAGGATGCTTTCAAATTACTTCAAGGTTTAACTAAATGTAAGATGATTTAAGTGTCGACTGAATAACGAACAAGACGTCGAATCTCGTGTGGTTTCCTAAGAGTGGTATATTTAGAATGTGGAGTGCACGCATCTGTTGACATGATCTGTGGTTTCCCTGTCTCAAATATTTTAACCAGCCGTGACGGTTTTAGTCAATCTTACGCGTAAAAACAAGAAAATATATCAAAGATTAATCTTCTTTTCCGGATGTTTTTACAAATCCAAGATTTTACAGCGGGGCTGGGTAGCTTTGATTAATTAGGTATTTTAGGTATCTTCATTTGATTAAGTATCTAAGGTATTTTTAATTATCAGGGCGAGCGAATCGAGCTCTAGTATATCCCGCAACCTTTACATTTTGTTCAAAACTATCACGTCTTTTGTTTTGTGCTTTAAAATGGTAATATTTATTTATATAGGTATATAGATGTGTTACTATCAGTCAGTCAAGGTGTGATGACGCGAGCCCTCATAAAGCTTGGTTTTTTAGCTACTAATAATTCTAAAGATTGATTCCCTTGTATAGGCATAATAGAATTTCGCAAATTCCGTAGAGTTTTTACACGACAACAAGTTGCATTTTATTCTATCTTTTGTGGTACATTCTGTATCAGTACCTATAGTAAAAATCGTTACTCCTCTTTTAGATCCTTTTCGATGTAAATAAACAAACATATTACGTCTTTACAGTTTACAGAGTAGCATTACTCGGGATTTTATTGAAATAAATAGGCTACCGGTCGCAACAACTTCTGTTTACAACCATAATAATATAGCGTCCACGTCAGTATGTGATTTTTTGCACATACTAACATATTCTGACCCTAAGCATTAGGTAAGAATCCTGCGCTGTGATTGGTTAGTATCCATCGTATGACGCGAGTTTCAAGGAATTGTGTAATTATAAATTTCATCAGGCTAAAATTATCGATCAAACGCAACCCAAATAATCTGTTATGACGGACTCCGTAATCGAGCGAACGAAAATAAATATTACAGCTTGAATAGCGTTTTATTTATAATTTATAATATTATTATAGCGTAATTTTTTATTATTTTGATACTGCCTGCTGCTCCCTTGGACTGAAAATCTCATGTTGTATTGCAGGGATCGTATATTTTTCCCGGATTAAAATGATCCTGTCCGTTTCTAACACAAGGTACAGTGTACATAGTGTGCATTTTCCCGGAATTTAATTCGAAAGTTTAATATTTTTTTTTATTTTTTTGTATATAATTAAATGTAGTTAAACTGTTTAGGCGTTAAGAGAAACAGACATAAAGATAACGCGACGTACTTCACGAGTTATTTATATGAATTTTTAACCAACTTTATATGCAAAAACAGGCAGTAGAGCATTTAAGCTATGCTCATATAGCATAGATTTCCGGGATTCTTTGACAAGTATTGTATTAAATAGCAAAAATAAGCAAAGAAAATTAAAGTGGAACTCTACGTAGTTAATATGCTTCTGCTACGCCTTTAAGATTTTCGGAAACTTCTCGCACTTTCGATTTTGAACTCGCGCATACATTGGCATCGCATAAACAAGTAGGCCGTCCCCCGAAACGAGATGCTGAATGTATGCTCGAATTTCAACAAATTAGTATTACTTTGGAAGCTGATATCATGAGTATAATAAAGAAAAATAGAAAATTTAAAACGGCGAAAGGAATGTTGATATACTGAAGATTATTGCTGTATTTTTATTATAACTTTGTAGCTTTCAGATTATGAGTTTATAAGGTTTTAAATACGGTCAATCACGGAATCTCCGGACAGAACGCCCTTAATTACTGCCTACAAGGCGATCCAGAGCCGGCGTGGGCAGAATGTTTGTCTTGATCTCTCGCCAAGAGACAGATTAGCTTCTTAATCATATTCGTTTATGACAAACCTTGACATAGGCGCGATAATTACTAGGGGATGAGTGATATTATAGACAAGGTTGGACGTAAAAAGCTTCTACGCCTGAATTCAGCTGCAAACAATATTCATAGTATGTAGAGAATAGTAGCTAGAGCAGAAAAGATGAAGACTTCTATATGCTTTCTTTTAATTCATACTTCCATAATAATATGTCTGTCTGTTACCTCTTCACGCCTAAACCGCTGAATCGATTTTTTCTGAAATTTGGTATGGAGATACTTTGAGTCCCGGGAAAGGACATAGAATACTTTTCATCCCGGAAAAAATTACGGTTCCCGCGAGATAAACGAATTTTGACGCAACTGAGTTGCGGGCGTCAACTAGTATTCTTAATATAAGATTAGGTATCTTCATAAAAACTTCTTGCAAAAATTGGGCATACAAAGAGAGTAAAACAAAATTACTAAAATTCACACACAGTTGCAACTTACACCTTTTTCTTAGTCATTCATTTCATTTGGTTTCTAGTGAAATTTGTATCAGTCAGACCTAAAATTAGTTGTTGGTCTATTTTATGCGACAACATAATATTCAACCATCCATTTAGTATTGAAAATGTAGAGTAGTATTTTCTTTGTAGAGATTAATTTGTTTTGGCATCGTAATTTGAATTTTTTTCTAAATCCATTTATTCTGAATCATATTTTGTTTGTGTGTAAATCAGATATTAGCATACATAATTTACGAAATTCGCAGATTCACCTGAATCCATACGGAATGGAAGTCGGCCGCTTTCTTTACGATGTTTTCCTTCACCGCAATTATGATTACCAAATTGTCTCAGACTACTGATACGGAACGTTTGTAACACTTCCAAGTGTAATAGTTCCAAGTGTAACAATTATTAAGTGTAACAGTATCAAGTGTAATCGCCGTAATTGTAATTGGGTGCGATAATTCTATGACCTTATTTGGCAACTAAGTAAATCGCGGGGTCATCGAACCTTTTATGATTCTATTGATCATAAGGTCGATGAACTGTGCAATATTTATAATAATTGGGTAATGTTTATTGATATGTAAGTATTTATGTAGTCTAATATAATCATCTTTATTCTAAGTGATCTAACGACAATAATATTATGGACTCTACATTGGTGTGACCTATTTTAAGAGTATTAGTACTAAGAAGATACTGACTAGTGTCATAATAATAATATTATTATGCTGCATCTTCTTCTTTGTCTGTAAAATACCTGATTGACATAATATTATATTTCTGTTTTGTTATATATTATAGGGTAAAGGAGACATAATATTTCGGTTTTCTAAATTAAGCTAGCCATAATAGTTTTCTAGCTCAAGCTAGCCTAATTTGGAATGATGCTGGCTGGTAAAGACTAGCTTCCTAGTGCCTGTCATGTCAAGCAAAAATAAAGATAAAAAATCGGCCAAGTGCGAGTCGAACTCGCACAAGAAGGGTTCCGTACTTTAAACTTTTATGATAAATTGTATTAAAGTACACATATAATTAAGGCCTTTCTGAAAATTTCAAGACCCCTGTTGTCATTATTGATATCGAGCATAAAATACCAAAAAAAAAAATCACGCTTGTTATAAGGGGGACTTCCTTAAATCTTAATTTTACTTTGTTTTTAGAATTTGTTGTTATAATTATATATAATAACAACAGAGATACATAATCTCTAATCATAATAGGGTCCCGTTTTTACGGGACTCTAAAAAATAACGAGGCACCTCCTCGTCCAGGTCCTTTTGTATGAAGTCTGTGTGTCTTCATACAAAACTTTTTATAAGTAATAAGACTAATAAGTAATAACACACTTATTAGTCTATTAGGAACTTAGAGTTTGAACAACAAAATTCGCGAGCGTATAAACGCGGAATTTCGGAGTTTAGCAACCATCGCGCAACCACACAAAAATGCATGCGGGGGGTGTGTGCTTGGGAAGGACACAGCTTATTTACCTATTGCGTCGGCCTCCCCTCTACGCCAGAGCTGGCCGACGGCCGGAGCGACTCGGCTTAGTGTGGGACCAGACTTAGTGGACCACCACAGAGGTCCGCGAGCAACAACATGGAGAAATTGTTTATAGTGGGCCTTATCCTACATGGGTGTGTGGCGGACCCTTACACGACCAAACGTAAGTACTGACCTAGAATCTTCTTTATGCCATTGAAGCAATGCTATGTATAGAAATAAAATTCGTTCGACGTAAACTTTAAGTGAACAGGTGTCATTTTGAAATTGAATACTTTAACTTGTGGGACGTTTGTTATAATGATTCGTAATCGTAATATTGTGATTCTCCATAATATTATTATGTTCTACTAGGACACTAATTAAGTGTGAGTTGCATACTCATCAAGTCATAATAGTTACGTTAGAAGTAGTTCGATAACATAGGTTTTTTTACACTCTTACAAGTCAGGTATGATTAGAAAATTGTTATAATTTGAAAAGTTTTATTTTTAAATTTGTGAAAAATAGCCTTTTCCAAAATACGCTGTATTTTGGAAAAGGCTATTTTTCCTAAAAGAGGGCATTTTCTGTGAATGAATATTGTAAAATTAATTAAATATTCTGCAATTGAATTAAGATCAGACTAGTCACTTGGTTTAACACAAAACAGGACTAGGTTAGACAAGAATGTCGGTATGTCTAGGACTTGTTCTATTTCGTAACACGATTGTTAGGTCTTAAGTTGACACTGCACATAATCTAGATAGAACAATGCAAACATTGAAGTTTGTGACTTGAATATTGACTCTTATAAGTTTTAATAAATAACATGCAAGAAATAAATTAAAATATATTGCTAACTCATAGTACAACACTTATAAGTTTGCAGATACGTTGAATGAATATTTCTTCAACAATTTCTTCAAAAGTTACATAAGCAGAAATATTTGTAAACATAGAATGTGGTTAACTTATTGGCAAATTATGCAGTTCAGTCGGTCAATGTCAATGGTAAACATAACGTAATTTGTTGCAGCCGACTTCATCAAGACCTGTTTAAAGAGTGACCCGAATTTCGACGATTGCTCCAAAGAGTCTGTGCAGCAGTTGTTCAACGCTCTGGGGCCAGGTAAATATGCGGCCTCTATGTTGGCCTATAATGGACTATAGTGATTGAACATGTAGAGATGAGAACCATAGAGAAATAGTATAACTGATTTGTGATAATACTCATCTATCATTCCCCATTATTGATGTCGATTGTGCATTTGTTAGCTTTGCAATTATATTGACAATCGTTGTTCATCATGATTCATGATAAAAAGTAGAGCCTTCACTGCGTGTTTAGTCTTTATTTTAAGTTTTGCTGCCGCATTCAAAGACGAATATTAATTACTTAATTATTGTACTTAATAAAATGAAAATTTTGAGATAATTCTTATGTATTACTTATCAGTCAAATTCTTCATTCAATTGAAGTCATTAAATGTTTCTGAGTGCGGCCGTCGAGTGATTCTTATTTTGGCGGCATTAAGACCATGTCTTTAGTAAAATAACTCCGGCCATTCTGTCGAAGTGTTTACCAGGTTTACATAACTCGAATGTAATGGTTGTACAGAATTATGGTAATCCAAACGAGTAATAATTCGCAGTAACCATATCGGTGCGCCATTGCCTACCAGTTATTACTCAACGCTGCAACTTGCACCGGTACTCTTTAAGTGTGCTGCACTCCTGTTACTTATTGCTTCACAGCTGTTTCATTAAATAATAATTAAGCTTAGTTAAACAATTTGTTAACTTTACCGTCGAACATGCTTCTCGATGGTAGAGTTTTTACCTGTAGACGGTAGAGACGATCTCAAAATATACGGTCTTACCACAAAAAACTAACCATCAGTTAAACAGTAAGAAATAACACCAATTTGTACTGATTTTTTCTCTAATCAACTGTTCAACAGGTGTTTAAATCTTTTATAGTAAGACTAAAGTCTTTGATATAAATTAATGAATAAAGAGAATCGCTCTACTTTTTACCGACTTCCAAAACATAGAAGAAGGTTATCCTTGCTCATTTTATGTTTAACCATTTTATTTATTTATACAATTCGAGGGTTTGATATTAAGCACTTCGCCTTGAATCTTGCTTTTCGTACTACATCGCAGGCCACTTCTACAGGGGTTCTCGTCTCTCGATTTCATATCCGTTGCTGGGTCAACACTGTTTTAAAATAATAATGTCCAGTAGCTGTAATCAATAAGTTTCAATGTACTCATCATAGAAGCTCCTGTATATGTCAGATAAGAGATAAATGTGAGGTTGTATGTTACGACAGTACGGTACACCGTCATAGCCTCAATTACGACACGCGTATGTTCATAACTCGTGGAAAGCGAAAGTGCTATTTCTTCACTATGCGCCTCTCCTACTTTATAAAGCCATATATCGATTTTGCAACTGCAATTAATATTTTCACGCTATTTAACGCGATATTTATTGAAAACGGCAGAATTCAGAAAACAATAGCGTTTCGCAGCAAAAAAATCGAGTTTATCCTGTCTCATGAAAAATCATAGTCATTTTTCACTTTACGAGCCAAAAAAACACCCCTTCTATTATATTTTGGCCTGACTCTGTGTCTGCGGTGAAGCTGCGGCTTGGAGAAAAACCGCAAAAACTAACAAAGTTCTTAAATTTCCAGGTCTTCCAGAAATCAATTTGCCCCCAATAGACCCACTGAACATCCCCAAAATCAGAATACTACAGGGCGAGGGCCCCGTCAACGTGAATGCGGCTCTCGAGAACGTCGTGGTGACCGGCTTCGGCAAAACAGAAGTAATCTCCAGCCAGTGAGTTCATGTTGCCTTAGTACATTAACTCAGAAATATCCAGTTAGTTAAGTTCAGTTTAACTGTAGCAGTTAAACGGGTTAACGTAATTTTGCTATGACAGATAGAGGTGTTCCATGCGTTGTTGTCTGTTCTTGAAAAATCATAAAAAATTGTTTCAAATTAAAAATTGTTTATAACATACATTACTTTTCTTTGTTATAATTATTATTCTTAATTATTTTTTAGTGGTAGTTATATAAAATTTAAACGCATTTGTTTACTTGTTTATTTCAGAGTGGACTCAAAAAATTATGCCTTTTTCACTAGAGTACGAGTGCCAAAAATGAGAATTGAAGGAACTTACGATTTGAAGGGACGAATTTTACTTATACCTCTAGTAGGGAACGGTTTGTGTTGGTTTGAACCTAGTAAGTACTTTGTCTTGATTTTTATCCTAAAAACTAATTGTTATCTAAAATTTAAAATCATTTTACTCAATACAGTTTAGTCAAAAGTTATTTGAAGGGGCTCATGAATCGGGAAGATCAATTTTTTACAAAATAAGGACGATGTGCTTAAATTAAAAGAAGTTTTATTTTGTTAAGAAAGTAATATTGATATCAATAGTTTTTAGGGTTCCGTACCCAAAGGGTAAAAACGGGACCCTATTACTTCGATTATACACATTTGACATTACGAGACTTCGATGTCTGTCCGTCTGTCTGTCTGTCTGTCTGTCCGTCTGTCTCCAGGCAGAACGGTAATAGCTAGAGAGTTGAAATTTTTACAGATTATGTATTTCTGTTGCCGCTATAACAACAAATACTAAATACAAAATAAATTAAATATTTAAGGGGGGCTGCCATACAACAAACGTGATTTTTCAACATTTTTTGCTCGGTATCAATGATGATAACAAGTAGGCACTTGAAATTGTCACAAAAGCCTTAATTATGCGTGTACTTTAATAATTAATAATAATATTTAAATAAAATAAAAATTTAAGGGGGGCTTCCATACAAAAAACCCATTTTTTGGCCTATTTTGCTCTTTAACGGTACGGAACCCTTCGTGCGCGAGTCCGACTCGCACTTGGCCGATTATTATTATTAATAATAGCTAAACGAAAGCACAGAATACATAATAGTACCTGACGGTAACGAAAGATACAGATACTTATACGGTCTCAAATTATATTGAGATATGTTTAAAATTTTTATACAATCTTCTAAGTAGTTACAAAAATGAAAGAAACTGATAAAAGAAGTAAAATTTTGCAGAAACTAGACTAGATAATAATTTTGCCGATTCTACCAATTCAAGTTTACCATATCGTAATACTATTGATAATAATTTAAATAAGTACTTAACTGTACCTATTCTGATACAGTTGAAGTTGAAGACAGTGTCAGAATAGGCTCTATTAAATTGTATTTCCTGCGTAAATAGGTCTCTAGCCGCTACTATCTAATCTAATATATATAAATCTCCAGTCACGATGTTTGACCGCGATGGATTCCTAAACTACTTAACCGATTTTAATGTTTTTGTTTTTTAAAACTTTTATCCAACTTGAGAGATAGGATAGCTTAGATCTTTAATTATAGTCGCAATTTTATTTTATTGCAAATTAATAATTATTTGTCTATAAAAAGCGACCATTGTTTATGCGACGCGGGTCACGGGATAGCGATGGACGTTGCCATGGTGACATACTTATTTATAGTCACTAATTCAATAAAATAATACGGGCGATATACTTTATATAATATGGCAAGGAAACGTTTGCCGGGACAGCTAGTATTTTATGAAATATAAATATTAAGTATTGTTTTTTAATATAGTTAATATTGTTTTCATTGTATTTTAATGTTGTTTGTTTTATTCCAACAGGTAACATGTCGATTGATATCATAAGCGACGTGAAGTTATATGAGAAAGATGGATTTTCGTTCTTCAACGTTACTAAGGTCCATGTTAAGTATAATATTGGCGGAATGAAGTTACATATGAGTAATTTGTTTGATGGTATTTCGTCATTGGGTAAGATATTAAAATTAAATTAATTATAATAATTGAAAAAAAAATACTTCAAAATTATTATTAAATATTAAAGCGCCATCTTGCGTTGAGTGGCAAAACTTCTTAGCTAACTTGGTGTCTCCATTGACATGTAGTTCGAGAATTCGCTAAGAGATGTCGCACATAATATAGTTAGAATGACTTCTGTTAGTTCATGATACCCTGGTACACTTTAAGCACAAATTGCAACGTTGAAAAGATCGTGATCCAACTTCTTCTTTTTTATATTTTTTTGCAATGACAGGCTTGATTTTTAGTAGCCTTCTAAGTTATTGATTATTATGTATATGTATTTTAAAGCATAGAATTAGAACGAGTATTTTGATATCGTTGTTTTAAAGTAGTGACAACGTGCATTGTAAGTTGTAATTACAGACTGTAAGCGTTATTAGTATAATGATAATGATATATTTTTTTGTTAATTAAATTAACGTATTACCACAATTGCTAATTTTTGGTAACTTTTTCAGAGGATGGCACTAATGCATATTTAAATTCAAATTGGCGGCCGGTGTCTGAATCACTTCGACCAATATTGTCAAAAACTATAGAAGATATTTTACTTGATTTTATGCAGCAAATATTCCACAACCTGCCAGCAAATTTCATGATCGAAGACTTGAAAACGCATTTTACTAATAATAAAAAGCCAAGGAAAGGGAGTGATTAGTATTACAGTTAAGAATTAAGACTATTTAATAATTTAAGGTGTATATAAAATATTATTATTTAATCTTCTTATTGTGTGATACTGATAACTTTAAGTGTTTATTATTTTTTCGAAAATTTACTGATTAATAATATTTTGTATCTAGCTGTTGCCAAAATAATATTTTGTAATTCTTAAGCGATAAATAACATACAATTAATATGTTTGTTTAATTTTTCTGATACCATAAGATAATAATATTATTACCAAACTTATCACTACACCCACCAAAGGTAGAACACATTTTTTTTGTTATCCAGGTGATTCTAAATAATAATCAAAAAACAAACATTACGAGTCTGATGATTTGCAAAATACAATAGAAACATTTAAAAGCTTCTACAGAAGCTGTTGGTATTCTCGTACCTGTTATTTTCAGGTGAATATTATGTCAAGGCTATTCTCACAATATGTGATTTTTATTTTCTTCCTTTAGTTCGATACTAAACAATAATAATTGTTATCGTAATTATTTTACATTTTATCATCTGAAATTCCTATTTATATCAAGATACTAAAATAGTATTAATTTTTCCTTCTAACAAAAATATGCTGTTGCACATTTATTTTCAATAAGTTTTTTTTGTTAATACTAAGTTTTTCAGTGGTATATATTGGTTGATTTTTGGTTCCTTTAGTAAAGAAATCATTATGTTGCCCTTATTTTATGCGAAAAACAATACTCTCAACATAAAAAGTATGAATAGTACATAAATCTATCTTTAAACGATTTAACATTAAATTTTGTAGAAATTAATATTGCAAATTAAAAAAAACAAATGTAATTACACTAATTACATTACCTGCCAAATTGGACGTCCAGGCATTTTTCTTTATAAAAAAATCTATATCAAATCACTAAAACACTGAGCACTGGGCTTGTTTCGCACGTGTGTCACTAGATGGCTCTCTCGCAGAAGCGCACAACTAAATAAGCTTTACTGAGTCATCGGTCGTGTTATATACGGGGCAAAAGCTGTAGGTTAAAATATCAGCGAGAAGTTGTGAACGAACACTACGCAGAACATCCGATGTACGAAAATATCTCTTACCGTAGACAGTACTAATAATTATTATTTAACTTTATGATGAAAAATAAAAATCAGTCACTATGTAGGTTTTGTTATTACCTTATAGTCTTAGTTGCGTGTGTAGGGTGAATTATACGGCTATTAATGAACTAAAGATTTCCTTTGGTAGGATTGCTCCTTATGGTCCAAGGATGGATTTGAGATGTGGAGCCACCGCGATTTTTGATGTTAGTTTTTTTAAATTTTAGCAGCTTCTGCTCTGGAGGAAAATAGAGTCTCAATCTGTATAGAGGCATTAATTATGGTACTATTCCAAGTTCGGTACCATATTCGGATGACTTAAGAATGCTAAATTGATTTTAGGACTCATATTTGCACGATAAATATGTTAAACAACGTAAAAAGAAGAAAAAGAATAAGCATTATTTAAACGCGCTAATCTTAGTATGACTCAGTAATTACAGGTCCGATTTGAAAAATTCTTTCAACGTTAGATAGCCCATTTATTGAGGAAGGCTATACGCTAAATTTTATTACGCTAATAAGCGAAGAAATGGAGAAAAATGTAAAAAAACGGAGGAAATAATTTGAAAGGGCTTATTTCACGATTTTTTCAGCAATTTTTCTGTTATTCGGCACAGATAAAAGGTAGGAATGTGAAGAATCATAGGCTATTTATTGTGGACTAATTTGTCTGTGAAATATCTAATTTACGCGGGCGAAGCAGCACGGAACGTCTAGTTATATTATAAAGCTGAAGAGTTTGTTTTTTTGAACGCGCTAATCTCAGGAGCTACTCTTCCGATTTAAAAGAATCTTTCAGTGTTTGATAGCCTATTTATCAAGGTAGGCTATAGCCTATATTTATCACGCTAAGACCAATAGGAGCAAATATACAGAGGAAAATGTGAAAATAAAGCTGAAGAGTTTGTTTGTTAGTTTGTTTATTTGAACGCGCTAATCTCAAGAACTACTAGTCCGATTTGAAAAAATCTTTCAGTGTTTGATAGCCTATTTATCGAGGAAGGCTATAAGCTATATTTTATCACACTAAGACCAATAATAGCAAAGATACAGAGGAAAATGTAAAAAAACGGGGAAAATTATTTGAAAGAGCTAATATCTCACACACTACTGGAGCAATTTTTATGTTATTTGACACGAATATATTATAGTAGACAACGTGAGATATGGGTTATTAATTTGTGAAAAATATACGGTTTCCGTGAAATTTCAGATTTACGCGGACCAAGCCGCGCGGTACGTCTAGTAATATTAATATGTTTATTGCTCCATTCATCACCATGTCTTTGGTATGTAGAATAATGCGGCTATCAGCCTCCTTATATTAATTAAGCCCTGTCAACAGCGTTTTCGTTGGTTGAAAATAATATACATATTCTAAATTTTTTATTTCATTTTTACTATATTTTATCTAAATATTATTCAAAAACTAGCATTTAAACATTCGATTCAATCGAAAATGATACCAAACTCGCCTATATACCTAAATCCCACACAGTTATTGACCTCATACCTTGTTAAAGCTAAACCCCCCCCCTTCCCCCACCTGCATGAAATATTCAGGTGGCTCCACATCGTAAACCCATCTTAGGGATATAAAGATCAATCCTACCAAAGGAAATCTTTGGTTTAGCAAAAGCCGTATTCCTCGTTTTTTTTGTCTTGTACGCACACGACTATCTAGACTCCATACAAAAAAAATAATGCAGCAAAAAGGTAATGCATAATTTGATGAACACAATAATAAATTAAATAAACAATGATAATGATGTGTCAATCTAGTCTTATATATAAACAAATTAATAATAATTCGATATAATGATATTTTTTGTATGCCTATCAAAGGTATCTAAGAATTTTGCATGAACATTTTGATATATCAGTTTTCTTAAGATTTTTTTAAACTGTAATTATGAATGCTGACAGTCACAACCTAAATATTTTACACTAACCATAATTTTCCAGACTCTTTTTGGAAATGAGGCTAAGGTTGCATACGACACGTGTAAACACCGCATAAAGATATTTTGGTGTACTGCTGATATACAGTATGAGTACATTTCATGACGTGATGCTGTTAAGCAATAATAATTTATGGGCTATAAATATATTTGGCAAGTATTATAACAAGTTGTTTTTGATATCTATGCTTTCAACACAATATTTAAATATCTGAGTAACTACATTAGGCATATCTTTCAACCAGATTAATAATAATATTATGTTTTTATTTTAAACGGGTGTTTGTTTACTATTGGTCATAAAACTCATAAACTTGTTAACTCTCAGGTGTGCTCTTATTACTTCTGAAAACCTTATAATATGTAAGATCCTCGTAGGAATAAAAATAATTGTTGGCTTAGTTGCAATAAAGTCACCTAGTAAAAAGAAAAAATATGTTTAGGTAAAACGACTATTATAATTAATAAACAAAAGGAAACGTTAAATAGTATACAATAACATTATTATAGCTAATCAACTAAGATAAAGATAAATCTAATATCTAAATTTTTTTAGGTACCTATTCAGGATAAAACATAATATCTCAAAGTTTAAACATGCGCCACTGAACAAGTAGCTTGAAAATTGAAATTCACACAGAGACAATGCTACGTTAGCATGATGCTGAATTAGCTGAATAACATTCAATTAAAATGAATAATGTATCATAATCATGCAAAATATTAGTGCATTTGTTGCCAAGTGAGTCAATGTCAACATAAATAAAATAATAAGCTCCGGTCACTGACCTTCGAAGCACGAGTGACGAGCGATGACCCAGAGAAGGGTGCCCAAAGGGGATAGGGCCCCTTTGGTGTCTCTTACAAAAGGAACGATAACTAGGACGGCATAAACGCGCAGAGATTAAGGTGCATACATGCACTTTGCACCGAATGCGTTTGACGTAATTTATTCGTATTGCATTGTTTACGTTGCGCTAATAATAAACACAATTCAAATTAACGCGATTTCATTTGATCGAGTGACGCCTGACGGCTGCGCATTGTTCGGTACAGTTTAGATCAATTCCAAAATAAATGCAATATTAGCAACAGGTAATATACATAAACATAAAAAATCTAAAAAAACAACCACTCTTAGTTTCGAATGAAATGTCCTTTGCGTCATGAAAAATAAATAGGTACGTCATGTATCAATGTCAAGAGATTTGCAACACAAATCAACAATTACAGCAAATTTAGATATTTTTTTCTAGATAGACAATTAAAGCAAACCAAATTTACACCGAAACATCATAATTTCACTTTTGCCCGTGTATTGACATGATAAAATATTGAAAACTTGTACACAACTGTACTCTAAATCACAGGCTCAGGGATCGAAAAATATAATTAAAAGAAACACAAAACAAAAATATTTATAACTACCTATTTTGGACCTAATAAAAACAGTAACTTGGTACAGGTTGGAACAACGTATAGTAACTCTTTTATAATAATATTATGATTTCAATTATGAAGAATCACTGTATTTTTAATGTTAAAAAATGTCACCGGTTAACTTATTTCAATTTCATATCAGTTATATATTATTAAGTTATTTCATAACTAAAAACTCCTCAATTCAACTTTAATAAACGTCACTGCATTGGACTAGTATTATATATACCACATTTTTAATATTTGAAGAATATTATGGTACAATAATATTTTTAAAAGTAAATCAATCTAAAAAATATGTATTTGGTTATTTAGCAAAAGACGAAAAATTTGACCAAAAGTTGTATCAATTATTCGTAAAGAAGCAAGAAGTTATTTTAATAAATCAGTACTTCCGTCTTTACTCCATTAAATACATAAGTCTTGCAAAATTCTCATTTCATCTATAATATTTTTTTTATCATAAAAGTAGAAGAAGTGTAGAAACAAGAATAAACGGGATGGGTAAGTTTAAAAAAAAATATTTGTGATCTGTGATTAAGACCGAAGGTGTTTGGCGAAATAGCTTAGACACCTACGAGTTCTTTATCGAGCCCCGAGACTGGCACTCATCCTAATGATTCAGCGGAGGTTTTTTAAATTTTTAATAATAATATTTTCTTTGTTCCAGAAAATTCGTCATCGAACTTAAATAGGTTGTTTGATGCCGGTTCAAGGCAGAACCGTTCCATTAATAGCTGAGTGAGTGAGAAGCTAGGAATAGCACCGTGCCCCATGTTTATGCCGCTAATGTTGCGTTGGAGGAGAAATACCTGATGTTTTTAGTATTTTCAGTTACGAAAGCTCTACTGCCGTAATTATTTTTAATCAAAAAGTCTTATATCGAAACGATTTAAGTTAAAATGCTATCGCAGTAAAAAAACTGCAAAAGGCAATCATAAAAAAAATTTAGAGAAATTAATTATTCAGTCAACTGAATTTAAAAGTAAAAATATTTTATTAGCTTTACTTTTGTTTTAGCTCCGTGGCTTGACTATAACAATATTACCAATATATGTCGCAATATTCTACTAATAATATAAAATTATATTGCTCCTTAAATTGAGTGAAGGCAAAAACTACGATTTGTTTTTACTATGCAGCATTATAATTGATTAATTATTTATCACCCCGCGCCACCACATGGTCACCATAATATTTTAAGCTTTAAAGTAAAAAACAGTCATGATAATAATATTATTATTATAAACGTAAAAAACTTAAAAGAAAATAATAATAACCACGTCTTTTTAGAGCATCCTGTACGGAAGTTTTAATATTGCGTTCAAACATGGCTTAATCCAGGGGCTCCCAATCTTTTTCAGCCTGCGGCGCACTTACAAGACCATATTTTGTCATGGCGCCCTACTCTACCGAGCTATTACAAAAATGTACATAAATAAACACCTTTAATAATAATTATAATTACGCTAAGCAAGTAAAATAGTACTTAAACAAATATTTAATCATCTGCCTGCCTTGTTTAATAATTCATTATACTTATATTAATGTTATTTTATAAGCGGCGCACAGTTTGGGAACCCCTGGCTTAATCAGTTCTTTTAACATGGTTTTATATTAGATAATTAAATGTTTAAAAGCTTTAAAAAAGGAGAATAATTAATATTTAAAACATAAAATAATGGCAAAGCTTCTGTCAAGTAAGTTCTCGAAACATTCACGAAACAAAGATCTTGAGACTCCACGCAAAAATTTCTCTCATCGCATACCTACTCATCGCTATTCGTCGCGCGCCGCTGTACTTTGAGGCAGTTCACGTATGTCAGTGGAACGCTAGGAACGTTTGTGTCCGCTCGTGGAGAATCTGGAGCAGGCACCTACAATCGCCAAGTACCAGGAGAACATACATGTAGAGGAGATTGATTCTACATTCACAAAGCGTCATCTAGCGATTAGAGTGCGTACAAAGTATGTTGGAGTTGTTTTGGAATTGCTACTGAACAAAAGATGGCGCTACTGCCCTGATTTCGTCGTGACGTATTGGTATAAAATAGCATACTGATCAATAGATGGCGCTGTGCACATTAAAATCTGTTTAAATATCACTTTGAACATCCACACTTCCTTGCTAATATTATAAATGCGAAAGTGTGTCTGTCTGTCTGTTACCTCTTCACGCCCAAACCGCTGAACCGATTTCGCTGAAATTTGCCGGTCCCGGGAAAGGACATAAGAAATACTTTTTGTCCTGGAAAAATGTACGGTTCCCGCGCGATTTAAAACGAATTTTGGCGCAACGGAGTTTGCGGGCGTCATCTAGTTATTAATAATTATTCTTTCTAAGATGGAAAATTTAAGCAGTATTAATATTTTGGTGATATTTGGCATTATGGCCATCGGTAGCACTTATTATCAACAATCTGTATACTGAACGCTACGAATAATAAAAACTAAGGAAGAGTAACTCCGTCAAAAAACATGCTCCAAAATACTTGTCAAAAAAGTGTACCTTAGGTTCACTTTTCATACATTTGCAATATTTAGGTGACCTTGTGCGGTATAAAGGCTGACGTTACAATATGATAGTTCGAATGGAATCAAATTTAAAACTATTAGTATGGGAGTTACGTTTCCTTAGGTTTTATTATTCGTAGACTGAACGTCATTAAAGCAAAATATATAAATTTTTCAGACTAAGTATTTTCAATTTAAACAATTATTATTAAGCATATTGATGACACTACTACCAAATCCTAGATTTTTTAAATAATAATAATCTGTATATTATTATATAAAAATGAATTTCCAATTGTTGTAGGGGAAGGGGGGGGCATGACGGGGTATCTAAGGAACATACCAAAATACAGTACAATCATTACTTTTATTATGCTTATTTATTTATAGCATAATGGCTTATTTATCTAACTACAATTTGGCATAGTCTTTGGAAGATGAACTTATAGCATTTTTATAAAATAAATGATTTAATAGGACCTTTCGAAAAACCATCTTGCCCCTTACCATGGGGTAAGATGGGGTTATGAAAATGGGGCAAGATGGGGTAAGCTAATCTAATCACAATAAATACAAAATATATGAATTTCTTCGGTGTTTTCATCATCCACACCAGTACAACCATTGTGAGCCCAACGTTCACAAAGCTGACAGCCTACCAAACCTTCGGATGATTTCAGAAAACCCAATACCCCGTCTTACCCCAAAGGCTGACTTAGAAAAAAAAATTTCCCAAAAAAAATATCAACTGAACTTTTGTCCAACTACTCGTATACCACAATAAAGTAAACAAAACTAACAACCACATACGAGAAAAGACATAAATTGGGTAGTCATAATTACCAAACAGTAAGGACGTTTTTAACTGCGTAAAATTAGATCGACGAGACACTCAACGTGATTCTAGTTTGTAAACAAAAAACGCGTTAACTCCCACTCACTGTTTCTGTCGCGCTGATGGTTGATCGAGTATGGCTTCCTATTGGCTTATTGCTTTCAGCAGGCTTACTATCAACGCTTAATACGATTTAATTTAGGACCTAAACTGAATGGCATTCGATATTTCGTACCATCAACATCGTTTTACGAACCAATTTAGGTCGACATCTAAACTGAGCCGCATTCCAACATCATTCACTCTTTTTCGTACGTAAATTCGTACCATCACCTTACTTTATCTGACGTTCGAGCCTAAACAAAATCGCTCAACTGTCAAAACTTGCGATTCAAAACAAGTTAGTAAATTTGATGCTGATTTTGATTCTTTTGTTGTTAGTTTTTAATTTTTATTTGTTTAAAGTCAGAAAAAAGCAGTGAAAAGCAGTGTCGCGAGGTAAAAACATAAATTGGTATCAAATAGCATTGATTTCGCTTATAATACTTAATGTTGTCTTCTTCGGAATAGTTCAAGCTCTTATACTATGATTACTCTCTTTGTGTTTGACTTATAAAGTAGGTAATTTAAATTCTGTATGTACCATCGAGGAAATTGATTCCTAGGTAGTTGACGGACCTACGTAATTTGGTCAGCTTAATATGTCAATTCAATGATCGGTCGAATGGGATTGACTTAACGCGACCAAATTACTTAGGTCTGCCATCTACCTAGGAATCAACTTCTCTGATAGTACATACAAGTCATATTATAATTATACATATTACATAGGCACCTAAAGGCTGTAGGTACTCAGTAAAATACATACTTTGCACCATCCTTTCCAGTCCTTTATAGCTCCATCTCCATGAGAATTTAAAGTTTGCGTAATTTCCTCCCACATTCTCTTAGAGAATTCCCTAGCTTGAGCAGTTTTATTAAAACCTGTGGCAATATGCCTATTTCTATTTAGGAATTCCCACAACTGCTCAAGCTGGGCGTATGTGACTCTGCGACGCGAAGGAATTCCACTGTAAAAAAAACCACTTAAACCACTTGAAAACAGGGGACCCAGTCGGTGTGCAGTCGCGGCTTGAAAAAGTTTTGATAAGAACTACCTATACTGTAAATGCGTTATGTCTTATTTATTGTATTAAACACATGAACTCGCATTTTATGAATAACTATAACTTACGCCATTATTATTTCAATCTTTTACACAAACAACCACAACTTTTAATAAACTTATGGCCTGTTTCACCGCTTCCTGATAAGGTGCCCGATAGGGTTATTTGACAGATTTTCCATACTCCATCTGTCAAATTATGTGGTGGATAGCCCTATCAGGAAGCGGTGAAACAGGCCCTTATTGTTGTATTCTCACTATTCTATAGGTAATTTGTTTACAAAATTTCGAAGTCGCCGCCACTGTAGTGTTCAGCATCTGTGGCCGCCACACTCACGTCCAGGGTTGCCACTTGCCAGGTCATTTTCAAATAAATACCGAACAAACAAAAAATAATTTTATTTTGTTTTTAGTATTTGTTGTTGTAGCGGCAACAGATATACACAATCTGTGAAAATTTCAGAAGTCTAGCTACATAGTGGTTCTTGAGATACAGCTTGAAGACAGACAGACGGACAGACAACGAAGTCTTGGTGATACGTTTAGGCTAAAATTACCCTTTGGGTCCGTACCTATGGAATGGAACCCTAAAAAAGAGTTTTATTAATAAAAAATAAAATGATTATTATTAACTTATAATACAAAAATACCGAAACGTTCGGTAGAATACCAAAAACCTGGCAACTCCGCTTACGTCACGAACTGTCACACAACACACGTTCGAAAACTTGATAAAATTTTGTGTCCGATACAAGAACTATTAATAAAATATGTTTTTTCATAATAATTATATCATTACAAAATTTGTGTCTCTTTTTAACTAGAATTTATAAAATAATACCAACTGGATACAGTATTATGATAACGATACAAAGTTTTAGAACGCGGCATTCGAATCAAGAGAAACCGCCTATTCATTATTCGTATAGCGTTGTCTCTTTCCCACTTCAACCTTGGGATTGCGGTTCAGAGACAAATGTGTTTTTTTTACGACTTCATTCGTTCTTTTCGGCTCCGTAACGTTTCAATTGAGGCGCGGTTTTAAGAAGGTGATGGTACGAATGTTAGCGATTTTGTTTAGGAACCCAAATTAAACTGCTCTGAATTTGAGTCGTCTTTTAAAAGTTGATAGTAGGCCTGCTGTTCGCAAGAGTCTAGTTTCTTGTATATTGCGTGACCCCGTCTTACCTCGCGTCCCCGTCATGCCCCCCCCTTCCCCTAAGTAATGCCACAGAATACATAATAGTACCTTACGCTAATTTTGGTCAAATAATATTGAATATTTGAATATATTAAAACAATTGAAGTCCGGAAGGTTTTTAAGTGACACCGGGACAGCTAGTCTAATATAATATATAATCGTAATCGTTACAGAAGATCTGTAACGATGCTTGTCCGCGATGAATTCCTAAACTACTTAACCGATTTTAATGTTTTTTTTATTTTAATGTGTGCTTTTTTCCAGCTTGAGAGATAGGCTAGCTTAGATCTTTAATTATAATTTATAGTCGCAATTTTATTTTATTGCAAATTATTCGTATATAAAGAGCGACCATTGTTTATGCGACGCGGGTCACGGGATAGCGATGGACGTTGCCATGGTGACATACTTATTTACTCACTAATTCGATTAAATAATACGGGCGATATACTTTATATAATATGGCAGAGAAACGTTTGCTAGTATTATAATAAATATTTGAAGTCCTCCACCTCATAAGCGTATCAGTCTTCACGACTTCGAATCTTTTCTGGTCTGTACCTTGTTTCAATGAAATAAGTGGTCAATAGAGAAGGTAGATTACTTGAGGGATTATTTTCGACCATGGCCATCTGCAAGTTGCAACATCAGACTAGGCGTAAGCGGTTTACAGGCCTTTTAGAAAAGAGGTAGATTGTAAAGCTACAGAAATAATAGAAATATTGCCTCGATAAAAAATTAACCATTGGTGTAGTCAAATTACAAAATTAGTAAAGCCTACTTTTCACCGACGTCCAAAAAGGAGGAGGTAAGGACGTTCGGCTGTAGCTTGTAGGTATGTATCTTTTTTTTGTATGTTCATTTTTAAGCTAAGCCATATCTGACTGTAGGATCAGGAATATAAAAGATAAACTAGACAATAATTTATATGAATAATAGGTTTATTTCTACTCTTCGATGAAAATATTTACAGACACAAATTTACTATGATTTAAATTTTTGAAAGATAAAATTGTACGCTCATGAAAAATTATGTTCAAGTAAAAATTTCACACCATTAATTATCTGTCTGAAACAAAATAATTTGAAGAACTCAAACCAATAGAGTATTTTTGAAAAACATTTGATTCTACAAATAAAAGTCTTTATATTTTAATCTTATACTTTTAACGGTTTTAAACAATAAAATGCAATTTATTCGTAATGCATACTTATAATAATAATATTATAATATTATACAGACATTAATAAAAGAAAATGACTAGCATAACTTTAACAATACCTACCGAATATACATAATTTAAGTAATAAGTAATTATTTAAATATTTACAGATGTAACACTTTGGCAATATAATAACATTATATGGAAATTAATTATATTATTAAATTACGAATTATCAAATTATGGAGTGTCTAATATTTTTGGAAATAACAATAACAGATTAAATGAGCGGTCATCATTAGATATTTATCCTTCATAAACAAAATTAATATTAATATAGTAGTAATAGATATTATTATAATTTTGTTTTAAGTATCAATAATATATAATTATTTAATGTGCTTATTGCTTGGGACACGTAATCATTCATTCATTTACATTCGTCTCGTAAGTCGCATTCTACGGTATACCTAATTAAAATAATGCAACATTGAAGAAGAAATTTATTTCTTACGTCTAAGTTCTTAATTACTATGCTATTTATAATATTTTTGGTTATTTATCAATACATAAAATAATTTGGCAATGTTTGTTAAAGATCTTATAACCAGAAAACTTTCAAACTTCATTTGGATTAGCAGTCTAAACCAGGCCATCAAAGGTTTCGTCAAAGTTGCCCAAATCGTCACTGTCATAAGAGGGCGCCTCCTTGTGCGCGACTGGTTCCTTCTGCGCGAGCAGACGGTCGCAGTCGTTGAGGCGGCCGTGCAGCACCTCGTACACCCTGGTCATGGAGACCACCTTCTCCTTGCAGGAGGGATCCCTCTCTATGGCGAAGAGCCGCGAGTCGAGCAACTTGATGGCCGCCACCACGTAGTTCCGGAGCGTCTTCGTTTTGTGCTCGCTTCTGATCCGCTCCAGGAACGCGCAGACCTGCTTCTCCCCGCACAGTAGGACGTCCACGTCGTAGGCCAGAGGCGAGTGCTGTCGATGCAGGAACGCGATCAGGCGCTTCGCGTATCTCCGGTAGGTGCGGTACGCTTTCCGCTTCCTCGCGCCGATGGTGCGGCCCATCGTCATAGACTTTTTCATGTCGTCGATGACGGCCTTGTAGCCGGCGTCGATTTTGGAATCGAATATATTTTGGAGGCGCGTCTCGACCGGCTGCAGCTCGTAGGGCGCCGGAGAAGGCGGGAGAGATGGCGAGGATGGTGGGGGAGACAGAGGCAAGGAGCTCTGGCCGTTCTCCTCGCTTTCGCTGGAATCACTCGCTCTGCTTTCGGTAGAGCTTCTCTCGGGGATGGAGTAGGGTCGCGAGCGGGTCTTCGGTCTTTGGACTCGAGCTGATCTGGGCGCGGTCCTCGCGTTGTACGCCGTGAGCACGTTCGCGTCTTGCTCGGTCAGCGGTCTAGCTCTTTGGGTGGCCGCTATCGGTATTATTCTGATCTTCACGAGGGAGAAGCTCTGATGGATCTTGGCTTTTATCCTCGGGTTGTCGTAGTCGGAACCCCAGAGGTCGCGGATGGCGGTCTCCTTCAAGTACCGAACTTGGCACAGCTCGCCGTTGAAGAATCGTTTCCTCTGTTGCTCGTTGAGGGCGTCTCTCTCTGCTCCGGTCAGTCCGTGTATTTTGGTGAGGTGGTCGGGCAGTTTGCCGTATGTGAATCTCGCGCAATCTTCTATTGGGCACGGGATGTTGGCATGATTCTGTTTCTTGGTGCGGGCTACGGCTGTTGCAGGCCGAGCGCTCATCTTGATATCTCTGTAAAAGAAGAAACAATAATATTAATTAGAATCATTGCGTGGTTGTCTGGAGATATTACATACATACGGGTCGAATAGATAACCTCCTTTTTTGAAGTTGCTTAAAAATAAAAAAGAGAAGAGATGCATCTCCTATTGCCAATGCACCAATGACAATAACTTGTATTTCTGTTTTTGCCCAATCGAAGCGGGAGTCCGGTTAATTTATTTAGAGCATGTTTATCGAGGGGTGGCTGTCCGAGTATAATAATTGTGTTGACTGAGCCCGCCGGCTGTTTGTGGAGCTGTCCTCTGCTTAATTTATTGAAAACAATAACGTTCCTTCCACGGACTGACTGGCTCTTCTTATTGAGTTACGAATATCTACTACTGATGGTAATGAAATAGTTTGCGATTTTCGTGGAGATGATTCTGTGGGAATTCTACCTATATACCCTATAATAGGCTACTTGACCTATATTCAATTTCATTGAACAAATGCATATTTCTAGTAGAACTTGGCCTAGGAAACCGTATTTCACCCTTATCATCAAATAAAAGCTTATGATTGATAAATAAAATCGATTTGAAAATATGATTTTATGAAAATAGGATTTGTACTGACGAAAACGCTTTTGCGGTACTTCCGATTTGGATGTGACGTCATCCTCATACTAATTTAATATCTTTTATTTATCGCGCTCGTTATATGTAAGTTTATTTGTACATAAATAATAAGAATAAGCCTTGAAAGATTTGTAAAATATATTTTCTTGAATAATTCACTTAAAACATCAGTTTTATATATTATCTCCATTTATTGTAGACGGGAAATGAAATGGCCAAAACTTTTCTTCAAAAGTTTTCAACATTACAAATGATTTGTAATTTTTATTTAATTCTTTTATTTTTTTTTGGGCACTTTTAGACTCGTACATTTAGCACATAAAAAATTTTCAATAAAGAGAGTTTAAAATACAAAGCGTATGACGTCACACTATGGCGGACAGTGTTTTCGGTGCCATTTATGAGGCATATTTTTCAATAAACATTTTTATGGGTTTCTACTGTGTAAAATATTGAAATATTAGTTTTTTTTGTGAAAATGAATGATTAAGAAGCGATTAGCATGAAGAAAAAAAGTAGGTCAAGTAGCCTATTGGTGGGTACAATTAGTATGTAGTAGGTTAGTAATCATGTAATGTAATTGTTAAAAAGATATTGTATTATAAAATCCGTTTCTTAGTAGAGCTAGTCGTTGTGAGCCAATGCACTACTTATATAGCTTGTACTTACACTACCACGAATACCACGTAATTTTCCGTATTTTTTCGTATAATCACTAATCTAAACATCATTGGTTGCTATTAGTTTGCAAAGATAAGAGTGAAACTCTACCGGTCTTACCACAAAAGATTAAACATCTGTTGAACAATTGTTTTGAGACCATCTTGTACTGAATTTTTCTCTAATCAACTGTTCAATGGGTCTTTAAATCTTTTGTAGTAAGACCATACTTGTTTAATTTTTAATACCAAATTACAGAAACATCACACAGGGCCAGCGGGCGAGGAATGATTGAACTAATATTTATTCTGTAAATTAGTCAGCGTCTTGGTCGGTTCGTTCGCCGCGAAATTATAAATAATCAAAATTAAACGATCCCCCACGGACCCCCATATCGCTATTGTTTAATATTCTTCAATTAATAATTTTAATTAGCTCTCCCCGGCATCGGCAGCGGGATTAAGAATAAAATATTTAATGATTTCAAACTTGCGATATCCGTTTGTACTTTTGATGAATTCTTTTGTTGATAGAAATCGATAAAATTAACTGACAAGTAATATTCTGACGACCTCTGTAGCTCAATTGGTTGAGTCTGTGGCAGCTCAAGCCGGGGGTCGCGGGTTCGAATCCCGCCGACGGTACAAAAAAGTTTTCAATATTGTTCCCGGGTCTGGATGTGTATTAAATATATTATATGTATGTTAAAAAAAATCTTAAATATATTATGTATAGTAGTTATAAAAGTATTTAATATTATATTTCCGTCGTCTGGTACCTGTTATAGCAGTCCTTGAGATACTTAGCACGTGCACGGGATCAGACTGACTTGTTGTGAAGCGTCTATAGATAATATTATTATTATATTATTAAGTAAAGGCCGTCGATTCATACTTCCATACTAATATTATAAATGCGAAAGTATGTCTGGCTTTCTGTTAGTTTGTCTGACTGTCTATCTGTTACTTCTTCACACTCAAATGGCTGAACCGGGTTAGGTGAAATTTGGCATGGAGATTCTGTGAGTCCCGGGAAAAGACATAACATAATACTATTTATATCGGAAATATAAAGTACGGGTTCTTCGCGATAAAGGAATTTTTGCGCAACGGAGTTACCGGCGTCGTCTAGTAATAAGTTTTTAAAGACTGTCACAGACAGAGCAGGTAATGTACAGATGTATATTATAGCACGATGCATCTCGATATATCTTTCTATAGAAATCGTCAGGAGAGCACACACAATAGCTTTAATGTATATTTTTACATTATAGCTGTTACGATTTCTATAGAAAGATGTATCGTGCTATAATATAGCACGATACATCTCGATACATCTCGATACATCTTGATACATCTTTCTATAGAAATCGTCAGGAGAGCACACACAATAGCTTTAATGTATATTTTTACATTATAGCTGTTACGATTTCTATAGAAAGATGTATCGTGCTATAATATAGCACGATACATCTCGATACATCTCGATACATCTTGATACATCTTTCTATAGAAATCGTCAGGAGACCACACACAACAACAATAATGTATATTTATTATTTTTACATCTTCGTATCTTAAGATACAGAGCTAATATGAAAATATACATTTACACTTTGATACATCCCACAGCCTTTAATTTTCAATCAAATATCTTCAATTCACATCGTTTTTTTGAGCGCGTATTGTAACAATTGCGTCAATCAAAATCACAATCCGAATCATCTTCTGATGAACTATCTAGTAAATCTAATAGCAAGTAATTCGAAGGGTCCATAGTATTACGACATTAAAAATAAGAACAGCCTGTATAACACCTTAGCAGCTGAAAAGTGCGTCAAGGCTACCATTCAAATGTAGGGAAAAATAAATTACATTATCTGTTGTGTGTGTGTGTGTTAATATAATGTAAAGCTATACATCCCGGGATGTAATGTATATGTCACCGTAAGATTGTAAACACCGCGAGATTGTAATATGACGAAGTGATGGATTGTAAACAGTTTTCCGGTGATTTGAAATTAATTATTTCAAATTTAAAATAAATTTAATGCCAAATGGTATGAGATGTATAACATAAAATAAAATTTAGATATATATTTAAAGTGCTGTTTGAATGTTCGGTTATTAAAATTAACCTAATTTATAATTCAAACTGCACTTTAAATATATCTAAATTTTATTCAATGTTATACATTAAATATTCCGGCAATTGAAGTTATTTTAAATACGAAATAATTAATTTAAAATCACCGGAAAACTGTTTGTTTACAATCCATCACTTAGTCATATTACAATCTCGCGGTGTTTACAATCTTACGGTGACATATATATATATATATATGTAGCAGGGAAAAGAGGATATCTGGGATTTCACGATATCCCTAGGGATATCACGAACTCCCGGTAGATGCCGAATATTCTTGTTTGTTACGTCTTTTTACTAAAAATATCTAGTGATATGTCATTTCACTAAACTAAATCTAGTGAAACGTCAGAAAAGCGGACACCGCCGAATAAAAATCAAGCCACGCATTTCTCTCGCTTGCTCTAGTATACACACGGGTACTTTGATAGGATCATCTAACATCTGAATCTGATAAGTAAGATGTTAGATGATCCATGCGTCGGATAGGCATGTAAAAAGTCGGTCCTGCGCCTGATCTCTCGCCGGTCGTGTCAGTCTTCCGTCCCACCGGGTTATGCGAGTAAAGGAATATAGAGATTGCTCTTCTGTACTGCGCACACACTTGGGCACTATAAAATTACTCTTGGCCTGGTTTCAATGAAACCGGCCACCGTCACCAAAACCAGAGTGGGAGTTATTATTTTTATTATCACACGTGTAATGTAACTATAGCAGATCTGAGGGGGCATCACCATATCTCTGAATCATATAGTTGAAACCAGCTGAGGGTTCTTCATCAGATTCTTCAGACCTTTGATTTTTGACGTCAAATGAAGCGGCCGACCAAGTTGAATATTTTTTGTACAGGTGGCATGTCGATCTCTAGTTTGGTTAGGCTCTTGTACTGGCACAGATATTACAGGTACTCCAGCTCTTCGATTATCCTAGTTTTTACGGTTCCGTACCCAAAGGGTTAGTCTGTCTGTCTGTCTCCAGGCTAGACGAGCCGCGCCAGCTCGAGCGACACATTTGTTTCACTCCCACTAGTGCCCATGTCACGTGTGGAAACTAGAGCGAGCGAGAGAAATGAGTGGCTTGATTTTTATTCGCCGATATCCGCTTTAATATCAATAAGTGAGCATTTAGCAACTTTTAATTTTTATTCATTTACAATTACAGGAAACATTTATTTTTGTAGATGGAATATAATTTATTACATTCTGATTTTTTTTGTTTTCTTTAAAAAAATTCCGTAGCAAGGAATATGAAAACTGTCACCCATATCATCTTAGAACGAACAAATAGTTTTGCCGGGAATGTAAAAGGGTGTTGTGTTTTAGTATTATTTTCCTAAAATTGTGTTAACTGGGTTTTTAATGTGTAATATTGGTAGAATATTAACCATTAGATATTCGTGTTCATGCACAAGTGTGGGAAAGTGATGTAATATCCAGAAACGTGCTATTTTGTGTTCCCTCCAAAACTCCATCGAAAGTTTCAGTAAAGCGTCTACCACTTTACTGAATCGACCGACTTGACTCATTGACTGTATCGACTTTTACTTAGACTTTGACTAGACTTTAGACCTGACGATACATGAAAACGATGATGAAAATTTTAATAGGAGGAATATAGTTTTCCCGCCATATTCCTTACCTTTTTACCTAGTCTGTGGCACAACATACACATCCTTTGTGTCAAGTTGCCAAAAAAGAAGAAAAAGAAAGAAAGAAACGAACAAACTATTATAGCTGTCAATGTACATTTGCTAGACAGTTTGGCGCTTGGTCTCAAGGTACAATTCCGTGCATCGCGATCGATCGCGGCCGCGCACGACCTACGACTGTCGTCGGACGCTCGCGACCATAGACAACACTCAACGTATGAAAATGTATGGCACCGCTTCCGAGGCCCGCGACTGACGCGCGCGGCTTACGACTGTCGTAACTTCGTAAGCCGGGCGCGATCGTATCTTGAAGTTATGACAGTCGCGCACGACTGACGACAGTCGTAGGCCCCGCGCGACCGTGTCAAAGTTATATGGCACGGTCTAACGTCGGCCGGCATATTTTGAATGGTTAATTTAATTACAATTTTAAATTAGGAATAAAAAAAAAACTCCGTTTCAAAACTCTAATAAGTGTCAGTAATTAGAATACAAAATATTAAATCGGTTAAATTATATTGGAAGTTGCTCACAACCTTTCATTGAATAGATAAAAAATACATAATATTTTTTTGTAATAGAAACTGTTGCATGCTATGGGTTGGTTTCACTACAGGCGTTCTTATAGTTACAGTTATGGTCAAAGTTTAGGTTATAGTTAAGGTTAACATTTACAATAACTATAACAATGACCACATAATTTGATAAATGTCTCGTGCACTTGATTTTTTGTTAAAGCTATTTAAAGTTAATGGGGTTGAGAGGATAAAAAATGAACTATCCATGTAACAAATCGACAGGAAAAAATAATTTGTTATGACAACACTGTGAACCGAACCGTACCGTATGTATAACTCTAACCGAGCAAAATTAAACGGTTACGACTTACGGTTATCGTCAAATATGGCGTCCATTATTAACTTTAACCAGAGATTTGACAGTTCATTAGACATTAATTTAATATAGTAAAAGTTATAGTAAAAGTTTTTTTTTTATTATAAAATTGGGGCCGTCTATGGGCTGTTCGCCCATATCCTTTTTTTGTTATTTTATAGTTAAAGTTTTTTTTTTAGTTAAAGTTAAAGTAAGTTAGTGCAACCCACTCTTAGAGGGTTCTACAAGCACGTTTACTCAAAAGGCTTTACAGAATCAAATTTAAAATATTTGCGCACAACTCAGGACTAATTAAAGAAAAGCCGCTCTGAATATTTGATTAGCCGCCAGAGGGTAATAAGCTAACCGCGGCTGGATTAATAATTCACAGATTTAACAATTGAATCTGCGATACCTGTATTAGATATGTAAATCAGTTATTTATATAGCGCCACTTCGACTCACAAAGGGGGGCTCTTTATGAAAACTTCACGCTTTGACGATCTTATCGCGACAGCTTCTTTGAGAAATATTAGTTTCTTCCTTGTACAAATTTTCGGAAGAAAGTTACATAGCTTTAGCCGTACTGCCTATTTATAAATCTGGAACTGCGTACTACTAATATTATAAATAAAAGAGTGTGTCTGTTTGTCCGTCGGTTACCTTTTTACGTTTAAGGCTTTGTCCATATCTGTATCATTTTCGCGATCAATTCTCCGATCAGATCTCCGTCGCGTAGCATCGAAGCGATCATGATCACTAGTGTGGACGCAAAATGATCGCGATCATGATACACTTCGTATCATGATACGCCCCTATCACTATTAACCGCGTATCTGATACGTGTCGTATCAAATACGCGTATCATGATCGGCAGAATGATCTAGTGTGGACGCATTTTGATACGGTGTCATGATACGGCTATGTCATTACCAACGACGGCTCTGCCTTTTTTTTGTATCCTGTGTTTATTTATCACAATAAAACAAGCACTTGTCATAGCTACACTCTATAACGGAGATGAGTTCTGGGTCCATGTCTGCACTCTGGGAGTTCTTGACTGAATGAATCACTAAATCGATACGAGGATCGACGAGATGATCGCGTCGTATCTTGATACAGATGTGGACCAAAGCCTTAGCCGCTAAATCCTTTTGAAATTTGAATTTGGTTTATAGATCCTTTGAATACCGGTAGGACGGACATGGTAGAGTAGAACTTATTTAAAAAAATACGTTTACTATATTATCTTATTTATTCGCAAATTAAGTTCTTTAAAGTTTTATAGAACTTTCAATAGTTTTCAAAAGAAAGTTTAGTTATTTTAAACTGCACTTTACGGCAAGTAAGTTTTTCTGTTCTGTTGTTTCAAGTTTCTGAAAACCAAAAACGTTAAAGTTAAACGAAATACATTCGTTAAAATACTTTACAGCATCCCGTTCGGTGTATGCAAATGCATCTAGGTGTTGTCTGCCGGGGCCCTGGGGCACCCTCCCCCATCGATAAATAGTAAACAGGGGCACACACGTAAACAAACGGGGCATACACTATTATTATAGATTTTTATTGTGACGTAAATTTTCTTTGGTTATTTACACATCCGTTTTTAATGATTTTTACTCTGACTCCTCTTTTTATTTTTTTATGTTAATGTTGCCTTTATTATGAATTAATTAGTAATTATAATAGTAACGTAAGAATTTTATTTGAAACTTATGTTATTAAGCATTAAAAATATTATTTTTAAGTACATAAGTCATGTTAAGTTTTAATGGTGCTCTTTTAATATAATATATATAAATCTCCTGTCACGATGTTTGTCCGCGATGAATTCCTAAACTACTTAACCGATTTTAATGTTCTTTTTTTTTAAATGTGTGCTTTGTGCTGAGAGATAGGATAGCTTAGATCTTTAATTATAGTCGCAATTTTATTTTATTACAAATTATTTGTCGATAAAGAGCGACCATTGTTTATGCGACGCGGATCACGGGATAGCGATGGACGTTACCATGGTGACATACTTATTTAGTCAAAACGTAGTGATTATATTCTCTTTGACTAATTCAATAAAATAATACGGGTGATATACTTTATATAATATGGCAAAGAAACGTTTGCCGGGACAGCTAGTTAATAATAATATTTGTAACAGAAAAACACTACTTTTCAGGAGAGCGCTATGAAAAGGTTTTCACTCTGCATTTTATTATTAATACATTCAAATTATTTAGATTTCATAAAAAATCAAGAGCCTAGTGATCATGTTACCAATATCCATGGTATTTTATAATAAATACCACGTCATTTTCAATTGTGATATTTCGTCGCCGATAGATATCCGTTTATCACGTGGAAACCGTAAAATCTACATCTACACTATCTACACTACTATAGAGGAAATTTGGATTTTCGTGTGTAATGAATAAACTCAAAAATTAACGTTTCAAAAATTCTTTCATCATTGGAAAGCTACATTCACCCCGAGTAACATCGGCTAGAAACGATTAAGGATCCTTACTAAAACTTAACTAACACCTTGGATTGGGTGTAAAAAAGTCCCCTAAAACGCCTTTCGTCGCATGCGCTGCGGAAACTATTAATGATAGAATAAAAGTATGTTCTACAATATTAAAGAACATAATATTATATCAATATTTACAAAAAAATAAAAAATAAATTCGCGGTACATGGCCGGGATGGGTCGCAAGCATAATGTAATTTACGATTTCTGACTTTAATAAAAACTATATCGAATTTCCTTTTCCGGCTTTTCCCGACATATTACGAAGTTCATATCTCAAAAAAAATTTTTAATCAAAACCCAAGTTAGCGGTTTTAGCGTAAAGAGATAGACATACACACCAAATTCTCACATCCACACCAGGATGGACATTCCAGCGACCATGGTCGCTGGAAAACAGCCGAAACGTCGGGAATATTTTTAATACACGTGCCTGCACTTTACTTTAGATAACGATAAGTCAAGACGGTTACCGTTAAATTTTTTTTATACACAAATAAAACACAATATTATTGCGTACACTTTCTCCATTATATTCAATAATTTTTTGACATGTTTTTTTGCTTACTAGTTACGTTAAAGTTACCAAGAACTAAGAAGAATCAACCAGACGGCCGGATGGTTTGGCTAAACTTTAAAACTTAAAATTAAAATTCTGTATTTCACCTTCAAAATAGACATTGCAAAATAAAGGAATAAGCTTATTTCTACCCAATTATTTATTTATGTAAGGTTTTTTCAAGTTAAATTTGGGTAAAGTAAAAAGCTGATTTATAAGTCTTACATTGGAATTAAATTTAAATATACGTACATTAAATGAATCTACGAGTGCAAGTATTATAAATAATAATTTAACAAACGGTACTTTCCTGCTTTTTTAAATATAATTTCTATCATTGATTAATTCATTTAACACTACTTAAATTAATAGTACAATAAACTACATATAGCTGCCTATAGTTATTTTTTATATCGATAAGTTTGCAGTATCGTAGGTCTATTTCATTTTCTTAGTTTTTGAGAGTATAAAAATAAGAATTTAAAGAATGATTTTATTTTTAAGTTTAATTATAATACAACTAACTATTCATTTACTAAAACCACTTATACATACATTTTACTCTTTAGGAACCATGATAAAACAAACGTCTTACCTGTATCCCACGCGGTTGAGAAATTCCAAAGTTGTTTACTGTTTACGTTGTTGTTGTTTATTGTGTACAATTTTGCGATCTTCGAGCGTGCACTTAGTAACGCCACCGAAACCGTACTGAAGTTACGTAACACATCCTGGTTCCTTCATCCCTTAATTTCCATGCATTTTCCACTGACGCACGACCAATCTGCGCTGAGCTCCCCTGCCCCGCTCGTTCGAAGAAAACAAGGCGAGGAAAACGGGGCACGTGAAACTAAAAGGGTCAGCGTAAAATGGTCACGTCTCGAGCTGTCGGGTAAGTTCGGAAAATCTCGTGTGACGTCGCTAGTCCCGCCCTCCGAGATTTCAGATTATTCAGTGACGGAGTTTTAATTCATTTTTACCATTTGTCGCTAGTAAGTAGACCCTCTGGAGTAGAATTTAGAAGACTATTGAATTGCCTCTGTAATAAGATTAAGTATTGGCTATAAAAATGAAGGTACGAGTACGGTATGTAAGTTTTTAAGATCAAAATGTAGTGTAGAACATTCAATATATTCGGTTAATACAGCAGACATAATAATATATTGTGTCAATCCCTAAAAATTCTGTTTCCGTTCCTGAATTAACCTGGGTTCTAAATTTAATCATTTACATTCATAGAAAGAAAAGTGTATTGGGTAGAATAAAAAGGGTTTAAGCCGGATAATAATAACCTAAATAAAACTTAAATAAAATAGTATTGCATGTCTAATTCTCATTTTCAAATGCTAAAATTTCATTGTGAAAACTCTTCCATATTTTAGTGACTATTCACACAATATCTAACAATGGAGCCTGCATATTCATTTTATATTATTTATAAATATTTGTACTTAGTACGCCCACCGAGTGGGCGTGGCGAAAAGGACACGCCCACCGCCTCTTAGCTTGAGGCTTGATTTCTCTTTCAGGAGACGTTTCACTGTAACACTTCTAAATTCAGAATACCGTCTTGCGGGAGAAAATCCATAGAGTATTCAGTGCTTTTTCCCTCGGTCGGATTTTGCAGGATATGGTGATTCGTATATTGATCGGTCCAACTTTCTAGACGATTGATTAATATCAATCGCGACTTATAGTCTATTATTTTTTACTTTTTTATGATCTGCACGCAATGTATTAAAGAGAACAGTTAAAAAAGAAATCATATTATGTAACATTGTATGCACTTTTGTCGTCATGTAATTATTTAAACTAAATGGCTAAATGCTTTATTAAGTAAGAACACTTACGTTTTTAGGGTTCCGTAGTCAACAAGGAACCCTTATAGTTTCGGTCTGTCCGTCCGTCTGTCTGTCCGTCTGTCTGTCCGCGGTTTTACTCAGAAACTATAAGATCTACAAAGCTGTAATTCGGTACGAATGCAGACATTAATGATGCCGATAAAATAGTTTATATAAAATCTTAAAAAATATTTTTTTATAGTACCTCTCCTACACATCAAGCGGGGATAATTTTTTTCCCACATCACTCCACTGTGTGGGGTGTCGTTGGATAGATTTTTTAAAAATATTACGAGTATTCATAGACCACTTTCCGATTTAGGGATCAATTTGTGACAATGAAGTTTCAAAGTGGAAAAAAATATGTGGAAGGTAATATGCTGAATTTAAAAGGCAAACTATCACAGCTAAGTAGACTTCATAGGTTATTGAGTAATAGTCGATCAACTTCAAAAATATATTCGGCGAAGTATAAAGGAACTTTTCGTTCAAATTCCTTTAAACGTAACTGAGATGATGTTGTTAGAAGTGTAAAACACGTTATAAATGTACGTTTATTGACCATACAAAAATTATCAAAAACTAGCGGTACTATTTTACTATAGTCGAAAAACTTATAAGCTCAAAGTGTATAAGAATAAACCAATACATAAGTATTTTTTACAAATTAAAAGCAGCTTTAAAGTTATAAGGACAGAGGGTAGCACGTTTATTTGATAGAAAAAATCTTTATTCAAGAAAAAAGTAAAATATATTGAGTTGAAGAAAAACAATGAAATGCCCAAATTTTTGTTTTATTTTTGCTTTAATGTGCCTATGTTTAAGCAATTAAGTGTTCTATGTTCACAATAAATGAAAAAATAAATAAATAAATGAAAAAAAGGAAATATTGTAAAACATTAAACTTAAAGAAATAGCGAAAATATTAGAAAAAATCTGTTGAATATTATACTTAATATTTAAATTAATTATTTTTTGGATATCGTTGTATATTTTAAAAATAAGTAATAACTCTATTAAACAATCCAGGTGTATAACTATCCATTATTTGGAGCACCTATAGTCTAGCTACATATAAGCTGAAAGGAATTCTGAAAAGCGATGACAATTGTAAGAATCTAACCAATTAAAAACATTCCAATTCAGTAATCCAATCCACAGCTGGATTACTATTCGAATAATAAACAGGTACTGGAATGCAATTACACTTAACACAAATTATACGGGAGTGCTCTGAGGAATTGTTCGGAATCATACCAGCTGCAACTTTTTGCCATCATCCCACGCGAAAAACATACCACTGCTGCGCACTGTAAAACTTTGGAACGAACTGTCACCAGCAGTTTTTCCGGACCTATACGACCTGCAAACCTTCAAAAAAAGAGCGTATTCCCGCCTGCCCGAGAAATTATGTAAGTGGGTCACTGGTTTCTTAGCAGACAGAAGCATAAAGGTCGTAGTTGACGGTGAATGCTCGGAAACTCAGTCTGTTGATGCTGGTGTGCCTCAGGGCTGTGTGCTATCGCCTACTCTATTCTTACTGCATATCAATGACATGTTGCAGACCAGCGGCATTCATTGCTATGCGGATGACAGTACAGGTGATGCTGTATATACCGGCTCCCCCAATATTTCTCGGCAAAATGTCACTGAGAGTCGAAAGGAACTTGTGTCTAAGGGCAGAATTCATTGGAGAAGGTCTCTGAATGGGGTAGACGTAACTTGGTCCAATTCAACCCCGCCAAGACACAAGTCTGCGCGTTCACCACTAAAAAGTCACCAATGGTCGTATATCCTCGTTTCGAGGGCACATCTTTAACCATCTCCCCTAGCATTGAGATACTTGGCGTCAACATATCGAGCGAAGTCCAGTTCCGATATCATCTAGAGGGTAAGGCCAAATTAGCCTCGAAAAAGCTTGGTGTTCTTAACAGAGCGAGACAGTACTTCAGTTCGGACCAACGCCTACAACTCTATAAGGCGCAGGTTCGGCCTTATATGGAATATTGTTCTCATATCTGGGCAGGGGCGCCAAAATACCAACTGCTCCCTCTGGATCGTATCCAACGAAGGGCCGCTCGAATTGTTGATTGCCATAGTGTTTCAAACAGCTTGGACCCCTTGGAATTACGCCGAGATGTAGCTTCGCTCTGCATCCTCTATCGGTTGTATCACGGGGAGTGCTCTGAGGAATTGTTCGGAATCATACCACCTGCAACTTTTCGCCATCGTCCCTTGCGAAAAACATACCATCCTCATCACCTTGATAAGTGGCAGTCTTCCACAGTGCGTTTTTTGCGTAACTTTGTACCTCGCACTGTAAAACTCTGGAACGAACTGTCACCAGCAGTATTTCCGGAAATATACGACCTGCAAACCTTCAAGAAAAGAGCGTATTCCCTCTTAAAAGGCCGGCAGCGCACCTGCAGCTCTTCTGATGTTGCAAGTGTCCATGGGCGACGGTAGTTGCTTACCATTAGGTGACCCGTATGCTCGTTTGCCCCCTTATTTAATTAAAAAAAAAACCAGCGCTGCCCGCTGGATTGGATTAATTCAAACCCGCCATTATAATACTACCCAGTGTATCACTCCCATAACCAAGATTTATCATCATTAATCTCAAGTTATAGTGAGCCAAGTCATGTAAGTTTTAAAACATGCTGAAGAAACATACCGGTAAAACATGCCAACTTTGCCACATAGGATAACTTTGCCCTAAGGGCCTTATCACACTGGCGATTAGCGAGCGGTTTGAAAGCGACGCGATTGCGCAGCGCGCACGCCGCGATTGCGCGACGTGCACGCCGCGACAGCGCAACGTCGTCGCGGCGTGGCGTGGACGCCATTTTGTACACTCGTCTAGTGAATTCCCTAAACGTTACATACAAAATTTTGTACACTCGTCTAGGGAATTCCCTAGCGGAGTGTACACGCCGCGCCGCGACGACGTTGCGCTGTCGCGGCGTGCACGTCGCGCTATCGCGGCGTGCGCGCTGCGCAATCTCGTCGTTTTCAAATCGCTCGCTAATCGCCTGTGTGATAAGACCCTAAGATCCATTCATAAGCAAATCTTTGATGTACGGAGGTATTTTAATATTATGGCAATATTTGTTTAATTTGGCGGAAAATAGGTTATATGACTGCTAACATTGACAACAGCCCGTAGTGCTAACTTTATTCAGTAACTTGTTGGAACTTCTAAAAACGGTACGTATTTTTGCGGGAAAATTGTGGTGATTTGTGAGTAAATTGTGTACGATACGTATTTTTGCGGGCAAATTGTGGTGATTTGTGAGTAAATTGTGCGTGATGGTGAAACCACAGGTTGGTTTGCTTTTGATATATTATAAAATAATATATATACAGTATTATAGTGATAATGTAATTAATCAGGAAATTATATAATAAAACTTATGATGATGGGAAACTAACCCAGCAGTGTTCCGATCATCGATTGCCAATACAATTGACAACCCTAACGATTTTTTGAAACCGGGCAACGGTTTCAAAAAATCGTTAGGGTTGTCAAATCGGACATTTTTATATAGTTTACTAAAAATCGATGTCATTTTCTATTACTGTATGCCTTGCTCAGCCCGCCAAATAATATAATGATGATAATGGGTTTATAAATAACCAGAAGCAATTTAATATTTATAATATATTCCTGATAATAATGTAAAAGATGATTAAGTAATTTTATAGATATGTGGCAGCCCTAGTACTCTTACAGACCAAAATGCAAATTGTATGGAAAAGGAAAAAAATGTAAGGGTAACATTGCCCAGTCAATTTAGTAGGATATTCTATAGTAAACGCCATCTTTTCCAAAATTCTTTCACTGGATTTTGATGCCACCTGCGCAAAGTTCATATTTACGTCAAAAATCAAGGTGGGCAATGTTGGCTACAAGTCCAGGTAACTTTACCCGGCATGAAAATCAATCATAAATAGAATTAAATGAAACAGAAGTAATGTTTTTTCTACACCTGCACATGAAGCCTTGTAGTTGCAGAGGGCAAAAAAAACTTACACGTCCATACATTTTTTTCACAAGAATTAAAATTATTCGAAAAAAGCGGGCAAAGTTGGCATGTTTCGTGGTACATAATATTATATATTATTATTATTGTAGGTACTAGTTGATGCCCACAACTCCGATGCGCCAAAATTCGTCAATCGAGTGGAGAGCAATATTTCTTTGATTGTTGCAGACATTAGCTACCATAATCAAAGAAATTAGTTGTTATCTTGGAATATGTTTTTGTTTCAAAGACAGTTGAATAAAATTTGGCGATTTTTCTATAAGAAACTTTGAACATCTTGTTATAAATTATAATAATTTTGATTGTCAACCGTTACACAAACCACTGTTAATTTCTTGTGTCATAAATTGTTCAATGTTAAGTACTGTAATATTTATTTGTGAAAACTTTATTGGCTCTTATGTGCTACTAAACTATTTATTGCTGTTATATGTGTTAAAATGCTGTTTGTTTTCCAAAAAATAAATAAATAAATCAATACAAAGTATCTCCATACTAAATTTCAGCAAAACCGGTTCAGCGATTTGAGCGTGAAGAGGTAACAGACAGACAGACATACTTCCGCATTTATAATAATATTAGTATGGGTACACTCAAAAAACATTTCCCGTCTTTTGGCGCCATTAGGCGAAAAAAATGTTCTCCTTATGAAAATATCGTTTTAAGTAAAAAAGTGTAAAATGGTTAGGATGCAATCATTAATCAGCCAATAAGAGCCAGGTCCCTGTTAAAAACACCGCGCAGCATCAAAACACGTCGCGATGATGATAACATGGATATGGTCGTGCAATTTGTAGATATTTAGTATTTGCAGATTTGCCGATTAATTTACAAGGAAATAAGTCAATATCCAATTCAGCTTGTTGTTCGTAACAATCCATACTAATATTATAAATGCGAAAGTGTGTCTGTCTGTCTGTCTGTTACCTCTTCACGCCCAAACTGCTGAACCGATTTTGCTGAAATTTGGTATGGACATACTTTGAGTCCCGGGAAAGGACATAGGCTACTTTTTATCCCGGAAAAATGTACGGTTCCCGCGCAATAAACAAGTTTTTGCCCAACCGAGTTGCGGGCATCAACTAGTAGGCTATATTTTAAAATATGATGTACTTAATCTATATTACCAGCTTAGTAAAGATAAAAATGTTATTTGTACTTATACCACTAGGATTTTTTTTGTACTTACTTGCCTTCTAATTAATAATTAATTACCTTGATCCATTGTTTCTCTTACTGTTTCTATTTTTATTTGAAAGCGGTATATTTACCCTGTTGCTCTTTACTACATTTTTTTGCTTCTAATCCCTATATGGTAAGTGACGAATGCTTATCATATTATCAAACTATTTAGTAATCTGTGTTATAATTATTATTATGCTCATTATTTATTTTATGTAGAAAACAATCATATATTTAAAATACATTATCAGAACAGCATTTACATAATATTCCCACACAAGCTTTTTGAGAATAACCAGACAGTTAATGAAGTAGACCGTAAGTTACAAGGTTTGTTAATTTTCATATTATAAGGGAATAAATGAGTAATTATCCTTAAGTTGTAAAAATGTTAGTAATATGTAACTGGTTCTTCCGCTCACGTGTTTAACTATTATTGCTATAAAATCGACAAAATGGTAGAAAATGTCATCATAAGTGGAAATGAAACGTACATTTCTTTTCCTAAAAGCTGTCACATCCACGCAAAGCTAGCTCGTATTTTTTGACATAATGATGATAAAAATATGATGTTGAGCTCCCCTCCGGATATCCGATGGATATTGTGTTATCCGCCGTCACAATAAGAACCTCTTGATGAATTTGTAGAGGAAATGCTCCTTGATTGATAACGCGGCCGGGAAAAACAATCCGTATGTAGATGAGACGTAATCGTTTATTTAAAAATTTTAAAACGTTTATGCTATGTATCGCTAAAGCGTATTACGCTTTTGTGTTTTTAGGTGTATTATGTAATTATCGTAACAAGTAGATAGAGTAACAAGACTAGAGACGTTACGAGAAACGTACTCTCGCATCTTGGAGGGTTTAAATTTTAATCTTAAGTGATCAAGAACCGTGTTAGCGGAGTCAATGTCATTTTCACAAAATATATAATTATTGGTAACCTTTTAGAAGGCAACACAAATGTGTTGCCTTCTAAAAGGCAACCAAAATATTAAAAAAAATATGGAATCCCTCTCGGATTGCTCTAAAATAATAAACGTGACATTTTGCCATTATCTGCACGACATCAATAACGATAAAGGGTAAATAAAATATTCACAATCATTCACAGTGTCCAGTTAGTTATACGGAACCCATCTTAAACGAGTCCGTCAAAGATGGCTGATTGTTTAAAGATACACTTACAAATTAAATAACTTTGCTTTATAATTTAACTAGGATCTACATGCAGTAAGTATATAAAACATTAAATCGGTAATACATCGAACAAGCGAACTGTGCTCCATAGATTTTTCCGCCGTAAATCATAGGGCGGCGTGCATAATAATATAATAAAATAGGGCCCCGATACTTTGTTTATTGTTTTGATGAGTTCGCAGATTCTCCCCCTGCAGAACGGGTGCACCGCCCGCATATGCTGGAAGAAAACATCAAGATATCTTACCGGCCTATCCTTAATGGAATCATGTAATAGCCTATATGACCACAACAAATGGGTGCCTAACAAGATTATGCTATGTTGGTTGTGAGTTATGACTATTGACAGGCGATTTTTATGCAAATGTATAATAATGATTGCTGAAAGAAATGCACAGTCACACTGTAATCAAAACTGAGGATGAATTCGAATGATGATGATCATATTGTAAGTGTGTAGTGTGTACTAAATAGCGCGAAGCCCGCCGACAAACTGCTGTTTGGCAGGCTATAATTAGAATATAGAATTATTATTATTTTTAACAAAAAATTAAAACCGACTTCCAAGGTAAAAACAATAATAACATTAGTATGAACTAAAAAGTATTAAATAATTTTTACTATCTAATAGTGCCTTTTTCCGAATTCGGCTAAACCTCAACTATTTCTGTACTCAATTTTCATTATTTTGAAGTCGGTACCAGATAGCTGAATCTTTAGTCCTCTGACAGAATATTTAAAACTTTTGGAACTGGCACCGACTTCAAAATTATGAAGATTGAGTACAGAAATAGTTGAGGTTTAGCCGAATTCGGAAAAAGGCACTATTACTCGTAGATAGTAAAAATTATTTAATACCTTTTTGTTCATGCTAATGTTATTATCGTTTTTACCTTGGATGTCGGTTTTAATTTTTTGTTAAAAATAATAATAATTTCACTCTTTTTAGTTACACTAGTAGGTAAATCTTCGCGTATATTTTACGTATCTTATTACAATTTGTTAAGAGTCACAACTCACACTCACAAAATAATATAATATTATCAGTGAAGTGAACATATTGTGCTAAGTAATTTAACAATTTTAATGCTTTAAGCCCCAAGCGGTCACCGGCGATTGCGATAACAATAGAAAGGCTATTGTGTCTCGTTTTTCCACGATCGAAGGATCTCTCAGATAAAAAATTGTACAAACTTGCATAGGATGTAGCGTAGCTACTCATAATATTTAATATTATCATAATTATTGACAGCTGTTCTTGTAATCAAGAATTCAAATCGATAGGTACTTAGTGCACCATCTATCGATTAATAAGTATAACTAATTAAAAAGACACTTAATGACTTTGTTTTGTTTAAATGCTCTTTTTAAAATAACTTTATTTTAATTCTATTTGTCTATTAAAATTTTATAAAGTAGTTAGTAAAGTATTCGATCTGTATATAAAGTAGTTAGTAAAGTATTCGATATTCTGTCGTCTGCCGCCACGCGCCGCATGGCGCGGCGGCGCGGCGACGCCGACCGCCGTGTATTAAAAACAAACAGGTGTTGTTATACAGTACATTATAATTATTATTAGTATATCCATACCTATGCCTTGTACTATTATCTATTCTGTGCCATGAGACATTGGTGGCCTTAACACGACGTGGTAATGATGACGATGATGACGACGACGATGATGATGATGATGATTATGATGATGAATATGAATTGCATAGTAGTTTATGCTTTCTGTTCTTAAAAAAACGCCGAAACTCCCCAACGTGTATCTATAAGGAGTCAGGAGTTCTCTCAGCATCTTCGAAATCATGGTATACCTTGACCCAATATTTGACTTTTTAGTAGCGTATTCTTAGTACACTTCACATAAAACCAAAATCACCATATGTTTCCATATAAATTTTGAGGAGTTCCCTCGATTACTCATAGATCTCATCATCAGGTCACCACTTTTGTGAACATGGTACTAAATTGGAGTGAAACCTAATACAACAAAATAAAAATTTCGAAAATCGGTTCACAAACGGCGGAGTAATCGTTGAACATACAAATATATATATATATATATATATATCGACAGCCGAAAATATAACCTCTTCGTTTTTTGGAAGTCGGTTAAAAATAATTTGGTTTCAATAAAGATTTTTTATTATTATTTATATTAAGTAATAAAAACACTTGAATGATGACGGTTTGCTGTAGAGTTTTAAAAAATCCGTGTTCAGCTCTGAATAATTTGAAGCATTCATAATTCTTTATTGTAACTTTTAATCGTTTCAACATTCGTTGTGACAATTAAATTTCGAAAAAAGGAAAAGAAAGCTTAATGCTAACAAAACACGTTAAAGAAGCACAATCAAAGGTAATTTGTGAATCGTTTTCGCAAATAAGTGGGATGAATCGCCAACTATGGGCCTATTTGGCCTGGCCTGTTCTGTGCGGCTTGTTTGGCCTGTCCGGCGATTAAGTCGGTGAATTTTTTATGCCGATCGTCGAGGAACAACAGGCGAATGTTTTTCACGTCGTTTTTCAGAATTTCACGTGATTGTCATGTGAATAATAGATGGCGCTGAATGTAGTTTTCACTGATTTTTCCAATTACAACACAATGCCACTATTTACGTTCCATTACGGAAAATGAATTCTTCTTTAAAGGATTCGTTCAATTTCATTTTTTGATTCGATTAAATTTCTTATTTGCAAACCTTCTTTACAGTCCATGTGAAATTAATGTATGTTTATGATTTAAAAAGCGAACAGTGAGGCATAATATTTTGAGAGCAAAAGTTTAAGAGAATATTTTTTACAGAATAAATTCAGTGTTTCCACGATTAACAAAACTTTTACGTGAACGCAAGTGGCAGCAATATTATTGAATTATGGTATGACTACATTCCTACTAAGTATAATACAATCGACTTTTTGGTCCTACTTCGTACTATTCCACACACAAACGAATCACCCAAATAATTTAGTAACGTCAATCAATAGGGGTGGCGACAGTCACCGCGGAGTGGCGGGATAAATGAGCGGTCGTTTTTTGTGGAACTAGCGCCCGCGATAATATCGCCCACGACGTAACGGCCGCGCGGATTATTGCGATATAAATTGTTCACTTGCCCAATGCCCATTCGATTCCGCAGGGCTGGCACTTATGGCCTGTGGGAGTCATATTATAGATATTTTATGTTTTCTGTGGAAAGCGCAAAAGGTTACGAGAACGGCGAACTTAGTGCTTTTCCTCATTATAATAATACAAAATTGCTAAGAGTGGTTGGCAAGTCAAGGAGGAAATATTGTTATTGTTGAATGTTGACTATAATAACATTTAGTCATACTCATCATTGCAGTTTTTTATTACGCTCAGTCCTCAAATCAGGCAATCTCTACCTAACTAATTAACTACCAAAATAATTTCACTAAGTGTCTAATGGCAAATATTCCTAATACAAGGCTGGTATTAAAGTAAGTATGCTCCTAAAAAGAAATACAAAAAAAAAACCTATCGCAGTTCATGTAGAGGCAGCCCTGAACGTTCGAATTTTCCACATTTGTCCAGTCACTCCCCAAAGGAACGTTTAACGTTATTAGGGCTTTATTTTTTATAGTTTGGGACAAAGAACTGGCCGTTCGTGAAAGATAGTGGCTATTTCCACTTACTTTTTCATATTCACTTCTTGCAACGTGGGCTGCATTAAGATAGCAATTTAAATCATTTTACATACTTGATATTATTATTATTATTTTTATCTAAGCAATATAATGTTGAGGTGTATCTGATTTACGTTCTTTGAGAAGTAAAAAAAAAAATACCTGTGCAGGTTAATAGTCTTGTAATTAAATATTATTTCTGATAAGTGTGGTTAGTGTCATTTATTAATAGTTTTCTAAGTTTTGTCAATTTTTTTATCATTTTGTAAAATATGTGCATAATTCATTTATAGGGGCAAATACGTAATTTATAGTCCACCATACCGTTCCATACACCATAAGCCGTAATTATTGCGCTAAGCAGATAAAAATTCTGCGCCCGGTCAGGTGATACCAAAAGTTGCAACAAAGGGCCTAAAAAATCCCATTGTTATCGAGGGTATAATTTATTAGGGCTCCCGGCTCACGGGGACCTTTTTTTATATATCATCGCATTATCCCCACTTCGGAAGTTACAACTTCTTAAAGAAAATCGAGGGAAATTAATTTTAGCATTTAAAACTGTCCTAAGCACCGTGGACTTTGTGCTCGCTTTGATAAATGTTACCCGACGTTGACTTATTAACGTTTGTTTAGTTTTTTAATTTTTGTTGGTAAAAATTGAATAAAATAGAATTTATTGTATACTAGCTGTCCCGGCTAACGTTGTTTTGCCATATAAAGTATTTCTACTTCATCAGTTGATACAAAACTTTACCCCCTCTTTTGTCCCCTAAGAGGGTTGGGGGGAAAAATTTTATACACCAGATATTAAGTTGGAAAACACAGTAAATAATATGAAGTAATCCATTAAAGAAAAAAGTTTAATACAAAATCTGACCCCCTTAGAGGGGGGGGGGGGGGGGAATGTATACGCCAGATGTTAAGTTGGAAGAAGACAAATGTATCTGCGAAAACCGCATTCAAATCGGATCAGTAGTTTTCGTGTGATGCTGGAACAAACATACAGACAGACAGACAGACAAAAAAACTAACTAACTTTTCGGCTTCTATAGCGATGTTGTGACACCCTCCGCTTATTATTTTTTGAATATCTTTAATGTACAGAATTTTCATTTCTACAGATTTATTATATGTATATATAGACAAGTCGAATATGTAATCAGAGTAAGTTCGGATACAGGGTAAGTCCGGATATTTCAAGTTACCGCTAAATTAAACTACAGTTATGGTACGGTTCTACAGTTTGCGGGTTGTAGTGCACTGTGCAGTACGGTGTATATGCCCGTAGCGCCAGGCAAAAAAAAAAACACTGACAAATTAGTGATATTGGTTGAATTATCCGAATTGGGTTTAATAAAATACCTATGGACTGTAAAACAACTTTTTTTCATCTTCAGAATCCATACTAATATTATAAATGCGAAAGTGTGTCTGTCCGTCTGTCTGTCTGTATGTCTGTCTGTCTGTTACCTCTTCACGCTCGAACCGCTGAACCGATTTTGCTGAAATTTTGCATGGAGATTCTTTGAGTCCCGAGAAAGGACATAGAATAGTTTTTATCCCGGAAAAATGTACGGTTCCCGCGCGATAAACGAATTTTGGCGCAACGAAGTTGCGGGCATCATTTAGTTTGAAATAAATTGTCTACTTCACGTGTAAGTACTTAAATTCACAATATAATATAATATTTTTAATTATATTCCCAATAAAAGCATTCCTAAAACTTTAGACACACCCGCTGTCGCGCTACTTGTTGATAAAATTTAAATTAAAACGGCCCACAATTCAAGGGTGTCGTGTTCATCCGTTCGCGATTAAACGTGTCCCTAATATTTTTATCTCCTCACATAAATACGGCGTAATGAGAGGCCGAAATTCTCGGCCCGCGAATAAATTTATTCAAGTCTACGCACTCGAGTGTGCATATTTGATACAAAAATAATCTACGGCTAATATTAAAACCCATATCAATTATTCCTCCGCATAACGACCCGAAAGGGGCTGCGTATGAAACATTAGAAACTGATGCAAATAAAGGACATTTTGGAATATTACTTCTATATGAGGGAATTGAAATCTCAAATATCTTTACCGAGGTAGAAGAAAGTCGATTTTAGATAAAGCAGGTTTCGTGTAAGGAAAATAGATATCACTATTTCTTTAAATCCTCAGCGCATAAATCAAGACGTACCGAAATGGATGCGGTGCGAACGGTTTAGTTGTGAAATATATGTACCGGGATAATAGCGCCTCGCGTGTTCTCCCAGGAAATGGATAGTTCTCCGGTGCGGCTTCCTATTGCACGGGGGATGTTTGCACAACTCGATATCCGATAAACATGTTTGCAACTCTTCCTGCCGCACTCAGAGACTTTCAACGATTACTTAACTCTAATTTAATGAAGAGTTTGACAGGTAATGTACTTATGCAGTTTAAATCAAAATCTGCATTAAATTAAAGTGAACTAGTCGTTGAACGTCTCTACGTGCGGCTGTTAGAAATGAGGTAAAACTTCTATCGAAAAAAAATATTCGTTCTGTTGACGAAAATTCAATTTTTCCGGGTCATTCGCTAAAATCGACTTTTGAATGACGAAAATTGTTTGTCCAATTTTTCAGCAAAATGTCAACAGAATATTTTTCCAAAACACTATTCAATCATCCGCCGAAAACAAACCGCGCAGCATTGTTCACACATTCGGCAATTGTCGTCCAACTTAAACATCGCCAATTGTTTACGTCCGTGCCAATCAACAGGCTCGCTAACAAAACCAATCAACTTCATCTCGCCTCTATTTGCTTAAAAGAACGCTTTTTCCTTTTAGTTTTTCACTGTCGCTGTGACCCTTTTGTCCATCACCCGTGCCGGATATATTTGATTAAAAAATAACGTCGTCAGAAAGCGATGGCGCAATGTGTGCGGATCGTGGACGCAAAAGGAGTAAAAGTCTTCCGCAGAGGCTTAGCTGTCAATTGTCACGTTCATGCCGCACGTACGTCGTACAGTCGACGACACTTTGTATCATGCACATAGAATCATATTATTTGTAGTTTCGAGAAGTTATAATTCGTGTATTATATACCTTATTTAGATTTTAGAGTACGAAAATTAGATGTTGGTAAAATTTCAGACCTACCCGATAAACACTCAGAAATTTCAACACAATCGGTCCAACCATTTTGGAGGAAAATGCCAAGAAATATCGCAATACGCGAGTTTTAAATATCAGATTTTTTTGTTTTCTAAAACATCGGCATATTAAAAAGACGTTCTCCTTTGAAATGGGTTTGCTTCAAAATATTACATACTTATAAAGAACAGTCGATGCAAAAAGTATTTAGCAACTTTCAACCATCTATATAGTTAATTATTATCGTTACAACTAAAATATTGTCAAAAATACATAAAAAAAAATGCAAAAAGAAAAATCAGTTCCCAAAGCTGGTCGACTGTACAAACGTATGCGTTTTCCACTATCTGCGGAAAAGGAGGTTCATTGTGAGCTGAAAATACGCGGGAAAGATAGATACAGTAGACGCGGTCCGAGCACCGACCTCATAGAAATTATCTAGACAATAAAACGACCGAGGAATGTCTGAGTGCTGGCCCGAGCTGATACTTACTATTACCTTTTTCAAATCAAATCCCCATAGAAGTGTCCGTCAATTTATATCGTTCCCGCGCACATTATTCTCTGTTATTTCACCTGAATTGGATTTTCATTCAATTTCTGAATTGTATTCTTATGGAATGTACATTTTATAATTTAAAAATAATGGCTTTACTTCTATAATATTTTATAGTTCTAATTCCGTACAAGTTGAAAGTTTTTACGTCTGAAACTTTTTCCTGAAAGTAGGTACCTAATGATAATATTGCGATAGCTACAAAAACAAAATATAATTGATGAAAATAATATGTTTAGTTTTCTTTCAAAAATAATAATTAATATATGCTGTTTTCCTGAATTTTTCGTGATTTTCATCAGAGTTCTGTTCGTGATTTATCAATTGGTCAGTTTTAGTGTCCAGGTTGAATTTAGTCGTACAGGCACCTAACAAAAGGCTTAGTTAGAACAATACGCCCGTCTGTCCGGCCCCAAACGCTTTGCTATTCTTTTGATTGGTTTCCGATTCAATGAATGTAATTGATTTGTATCTTATTTAAAATGTATGGAGTTTTAGCATTCGAATTTCCTATTGTTAATTTTTATATTATTCCATTAATGCAGTTCGGACTAATGGTTTCATGTGAAGAAGCATGGGAATTCTGAAATTGGAGTAAAATAATCAAACTGCAGATCGAACTGCCTTAAACCTTTCTACCTTAACCCATGATGGATAAATATAGGTGATTACGCTACACAACAAAACAACAAGCAATTGTAAGAAACGAATTATACATACATTATTGCTTGTGATTTCGATATATGTACCAAACCGCTCCGTCGCGTGGACGCATTTAAACCGAGTGTATAAGAATTATCTAGTTGTCTAAAATAGCTTTGTCCACATTGTGTCTTTTTCTGTTCGTCAAGGACATGCGTTATTGAATGCGCAAAAACGAAAGTTGAATGAAAGAAGATGACGAAAATTGAAGACGAAAGCGCATAGTGTGGACATAGCTAATGTCCATCGACGTTGAGTGTACAGCTTGCTGCTTGCGCAATTATAGCGGCAATCGAATTTACCCATCATGGCCTAATGTCCTCTTTAAAGTAAAAAAAAATACCGGTAGCAACTCGTAAAGTCGTAAACAGCAATAACAAACACATTAAGACATTGCAAGGCGTTGAATGTAAACACATAAATAACAGCTCAACTCCTACTAATTGCTAACTCTCTCTCACCTAGCTATTAATCTTGTAATTTATCTGTTATCTTACTAACAATCATTTACAAATAACAAAGCTTGTTTGCAGAAAGCAAAAAAGTTGTACCAATAACACATCTTAATAATTTTTTTTTATAATAAAACCGGCCAAGTGCGTGTCGGGCCACGCGCAATATAGGGTTCCATAGTACCTACCGCTAGTTTTTGTCAATTTTTATATGGTCAATGAACGTATATTATATAGCGTGTTTTATACTACTAACAACATCATCTCAGTTACTTTCAAAGAAATTTAAACGAAAAGTTCCATTTATACTTCGCCGAATACTTTTTTTTTAGTTGATCGACTATTACTCAATAACTTATGAAGTCTTCTTAGCCGTGATAGTTTTCCTTTTAAATTCAGCATATTTCCTACTCCCGTGAATTTTTTCACATTTCCAGAACCCACCGTTTAGCTGGTAGAAGGGAGGGACACTGGACTCTAACGATTTTTCCACTTTAAAACTTAATATTTCACAAACGGATCCCTAAATCGGAAAATGATCTATGAATACTCGCAATATTTTTAAAAAACCTATTCAACGACACCCCACACGATGGAGTAAGCGCGAAAAAAAATTTTCATCCCCGCTTGATGTGTAGGGCAGGTACCATAAAAAAAATTTTTTTTACGATTTCATGTACCATTTTGTTGCCACGATTAATATGTGTATTCATACCAAATAACAGCTTTGTAGGTCTTATAGTCTCTGAGTAAAACCGCGGACAGACAGACAGGCAGACGGACGGACAGACCGAAACTATAAGGGTTCCTTATTGACTACGGAACCCAAAAAATTGGTAATATACCTGTCAGATCTTTTTGTTTTTCAATGATTTTTTATTACCCGACTGCCAGGAGGGTTATAAAGTCTTACTAATTGCAATTTTTACACACCATAATATTATAACCGTCTTTACCTGGCACATTGAAACCGTGGGCCCTGAATAGTTGGACGTTATGACTGTAGCATTTAACAAAATATAATAATATTATTGTAACCAATAGTTTACACTTTACAACAATATTTTAAAGTTAAATCTAGGGTTTGTTAGATTTGGCAATTATAACAAATTGTATAATTAAATTTGTTGTATTTGTAGTTGAATATAATGAAAGTCGGTAACGGGAGGGGAGAGAACGGGGAAGTTTTAAACATCGCGGATCCGGGGCTTTACGATAACGATCCTAATAAAATATGGAACTTTGTTGTTACACGATTACACTAAATGTTTTAATACGGCGCCGTCGGTTATTGATTTAGAATTGCAGGTTATTTTAAAGGTTTTTTTTTGTAATGAAAAGGCTTTGCAACTTTTATATACGAATAGTTGCAAATAACAGTGGCGTTTTCACCGACTTGCACTCGGAAGCTTCTGCAAAAAACTGAAGAGAAGCTACTTACATTACTATCCTAAAAAATCTTTTAGGACGACATCACCTAGAGAAAGTTACGTAACCCTTATAGTTAATGATCGTTTATTGATTCGAGCAACGTGGTGTGTAGTGGTGTTAAAATAACTTAAAAATGTGTTGTAAGCTTTTAGTTTGCAGCTCAGCAAATTTTCGTTGCAAATAATATAAACCTACAAGTAAAATAATATTATCACCGAGCGATTACACGTCACATTACGCTGGCACGAGCAATGAAAATTTTGTTATCGCCAAAACAGCGCGGGCGGTTTTCTTAAACTGTAATAGAGAAAGTTGATGCCAGTTTTATCTGGGAATCGCCCTCGAGGATCAATTAAAAGTCGGCTGAGCGGGCGCCTGACAATTATTGTCGTAATAAGACCGAAGAACATTCGCGCAAGAATCTGCAAAGTCGCGTAAACGTTTAAGTGCGTAAGTTTCGCTGCGGCTGTAAAAATTATGCATCTTCTTGCTATTACATGGTAAAAACATGCAGAATATTTACCTACGTGTAAAGCTGTTTGATTATCTTATATATAAAATTCTCGTGTCACAATGTTAGTCCACGAACTCCTCCGAAACGGCTTTACTGATTTTAACCAAATTTTATATGCATATTCAGTAGGTCTGAGAATCGGCTACTGGGTACTTTATATATTGATAAGTGCATTTGTTGAATAAATAATAGTAAATGATTACAACCTGAGACTGACGGCGACCATTAAGTTTTGTGCGACGGGATAGCGATCGACGTTGCCATGGTGACATACTTATTTAGTCACTTCAAAAAAATAATATGGCAAATATATTATGGCAAAGCAACGTTTGCCGGGACAGCTAGTAATATTCTAAAATAATATAATGACATGGTAGAAGTAAAATAATGGGATCCAACATCCGGTTCTGAAAATAGGTTCATTTTAGAGTTATAAAAAGATTTTTACTTTTTATCAAAGCGCACGGACGTGCGCAGGCCTAGTTCCAGCAGGCCGCGCGCATGCCGTGCACTATTTACACGAACCGTTTCGACGCACTTTTGACACCCCTGTAGCTCAGTGCCTATTGCGAGTGCAAAGATAAAATTATACCTACGTAATTATATACCAGTACTTACACAGTATATCAAATTTCATAGATATAGGTTTGGTAGATCCTGAAATATGTCCCTGTAAAAATAGCTAATTTTGGCACTTACTCACTGACCGGTAATCAAAACCTCTAGGTCACTTCCAATTGTCCTAGCGTTATAAAATTTGGCACACAGGTCGTTTGTTATAAGTAGATTAACAAAAAATTAAGAAATTTTAGAAATCGGTCAAGCGTGAGTCGGCTCATCTACGAACTTTAGAGGATACTTAGAAATGTCCTAGCGTTATAAAATTTGGCACACAGGTCGTGTGTTATTTGTAGATTAACGAAAAATTAAGAAATTTTAGAAATCGGTCAAGCACGAGTCGGCTCATCTACGAACTTTAGAGGCTACTTCCAAATGTCCTAGCGTTATGAAATTTGGCACACAGGTCGTGTGTTATTTGTAGATTAACAAAAAATTAAGAAATTATAGAAATCGGTCAAGCGTGAGTCGGCTCATCTACGAACTTTAGATAAAAATCTTAATGTACCAGTGATACAATGAGAATACGATATGGGGGTATAAAATATTGTCATGTATATCTTAATCTAATACAATATGAAAATAAGTCGGATTTTCCTTCCTGACGCTATAACTCCAGAACGCACGAACCGATTTCCACGGTTTTGCATTCGTTGGAAAGGTCTCGGGCTCCATGAGGTTTATTGAAAACATAATTCAGAAAAAACTTCAAGAGAAAAGTAGGCGAGTGGAGCCGCGGGCGACCGCTAGTAATTACTAATTAACCGATTCATGGCCAATGCCGAGCCCAGCGCGTCATTCAAAAAGTTTTAGTGAGGCCGATGACGCGCCAGACGCGGCATATAAGAATTGTTAAAAAACACGTTAAAACTAATTTATTATACTGTAATTACAATTCCCTTGTCTAAATATACATGTTGAACTCAATTTTATGCGTGGCCGTTTATTTTAGAATTAAAGGCTACTAGTCAGAGATCGTCAATCATTGGTTCACTCGAAGAATCCTTACTTTTCTGCGATTAGCGTATTTATGAAACTTTTTTTTCTTATTAACACTCATCTTCACCAGCGTCAGTAATTTAGCTTCGATGCTACTGTCTGTTGAGTTATTTTTTTGCGTCATGACAAATACGAGAAATTATTCAAAACAAACGTATTTCATTTGTTTAAATAAACGATTTTCTGAGAGCTCTTAAATTTTAATACAAATTTATATTGTCATAGCTACACAACTACTCTAAGTTATTTATTCTTCAACTAAAATAGATGAAGTTGCTAGTCATAATAAATCCCACAACCTTTACGGAAAAACTATCATGTCTATTGATTTGTGCTTTAACATGTAATTAGAGTTCTAACTTCCGTACCCAAAAGATAAAAACGGGACCATAATACTAAGGCTGGCCTCACACAGCCGGAACGTCTCTCTGAATAATTCATAATCGGAAATTCATAATCTAAATTTCGGCACCTTGCCTCACACACATCTTTGAAAATAAGATTGATCAGTAGTCTTATGATTCCTGGCACATATTTAAACGTCTTTATGGAAGAAGAATTAATACTAATAAATGTTATTTTTCTTTTACTTTCGTTTTCACTTAATGTTTCCCAATTTGGAATTATACTTTTAAGAATTTCCAACCACGCTATGTTTTTTTCCCTGTCATGGTAATCGTCAATGGATGTGTCCTATATTTCAATGCTTAAGATTAAATTTTCCGTGTCAGACATCACGCCAGCAGGTCACAACACGTCCAGGGGTTAGCTTCTTGCAGTGTCAACTGAAATAATTCATAATCTGATTCCAGTATGTGTGTGCCGCTCTATTAAAATGTATGGGAATACGCGCGTTATGAAATCATAATCTTAAATTTATCGATCCGGAATTCAGAACGCTCGTCAGTATCATTCTTACAGAATTGAAATTTTCACGGATTATGAATATCTGTTGCCGCTATAATAACAAATACTAAAAACAAAATAAAATTAAATAAATAAAATAAAAAATGAAGGGATACAAAAACATAATTTTCGGCATAATTTTGCTCTATAATGGTACGGAACCCTTCGTGCGCGAGTATGTGTTATCATCAGTCAGTCAAGGTGTGACGGCGTGAGCCCTCACAAAGCTCGGCTTTTAAGCAAAATTTGTGCCAAAGGTTGACGACTACTTACACATTTTGTTAACAGTATGAATTACTACTTATATACGCCATATCAGCTTTGAATTACAACTAATACGAACACTGCACACAAAATTTATCTTTTCCCTCTCTGATTTACGCCTATTTACAATAAAATATGCATAAAACACAACCAGTGGCCAATGCCGCACGTGTCGCGTCACCATTTAGCAGGGCCGATGACGCTTATGGTGCGTCATCGAACAAAGTACTTGGCCTGTCGTAAGAATTTGTTGAAATGAAGGTGGCAACGAATCGGTTAATAAATACCGTTTACTTAAAAATTTGGCTTCTATTCATAATTTAACAAATACCACTAGCGGCATGATCTATCGAAAGTATTGTTTGTATCGGGCGTTTCACAAAAAGAAAATAATAGGTATAATTTCTTGAAAAAAAGTATTGAAATCCCACCAAAAACATACCTGTTAAAATAGGGCATAAAAATTTAATTAACCTGCCAAGTTCAAATTAGAAGTATTATGGATCAGAACTTGGCTTTGGATTAGATTTCAACTCTTTTTTTAGGCCAAAAATTAGCCTATAGGAACTAGGCCCTATTTTAACAGGTATGTTTTAGGTGGGATATAATTTACAACAATTAAAGTCAACTTACTTGAACGAGGTTTTAACAGAAACATGGAAACTAACTAAATATAAACGTTAGAGGGATGCAGTTCTCATGTTCATCTGAAATGAACCTACCGGAAATTTGCTATGAAATGTTTTAGCAAAGGTTACATAACATTTGTAATCCAAGAAATGTTTCTTCTCTTTTTAACAGCGTGGAATGTAAAGAGAACATCAACTGTAATTTAAATGTTTGTAAGGGTTGTTTGTGATTCAAGCTAACTTCTTTATAGTATCTTTAAGTTATCGTTTATGGCACGGTAACAGCCAGTAAAACACTAATGTCCCCTTAGAGATCGAATGATGGCACTTATAATGGCACTTTTAATTATTTTAATCGTTGTTGAAGAACAAAAGACATTAATTCATTATAAAGAACGCGATCATCCCCTCTACAATGAAGAAATATTTTTTTTTCGTACAACTTGTCATAATCTTATATCTTATACTAGCTGTCCCGGCAAACGTTGTTTTGCCATTTAAAGTATTTCTACTTCATCAGTTGATACAAAATCTTACCCCCTCTTTTGTCCCCTAAGAGTGGTGGGGGGAAAATTTTTATAAACCAGATGTTAAGTTGGAAAAAACAGTTAAAATATGAAGTAAGTCCATTTAAGAAAAAAGTTTGATACAAAATCTCACCCCCTCTTTGCTCCCCATACAGGGGTGGCGAAAGTAATTTTTATGCACCAGATTTTGAGTTAGAAGAAGACAAATATATCTGCGAAAACCGTATGCAAATCGGATCAGTAGTTTTCGTGTTAAAGCAAAAGTCTTATACATTAACAAAAAATTTAAACCGACTTCCAAGGTAAAAACAATAATAACATCCTTATAAATGAACTAAAAAGTATTAAATAATTTATCCTATCTCATGGTGCCTTTTTCCGAATTCGACTAAAACTCAACTATTTCTGTACTCAATCTTCATAATTTTGAAGTCGGTACCAGATATAGCTGAATCCAGATACCAGAATATTTGAAACATTTGTAAAGCAGGCACCTACTTCAAAATTATGAAGATTGTGTACAGAAATAGTTGAGTTTTAGTCGAATTCGAAAAAAGGCATAATGAGATAGGAAAAATTATTTGATACTTTTTAGTTCATTTATAAGGATGTTATTATTGTTTTTACCTTGGAAGTCGGTTTAAATTTTTTGTTAAAAATAATAATTTCACTCTTTTTAGTTACCTAGTAAAATCATCGCGTACTATACGTAGATTAGGGCCGATTCACACCGAATGGCAGAGGTGAGGCGAGCAGTTTCAGTGTCATAATATGATTTTAAACTTTATCTTCATTATTGTAATACATAGTATCGCTTGAGAAATCTACGCCGCCGGCGGCCGCTCTTGCGGCCTCTTGGCCACGAGCGTCCACGGGCGGCCGTAGATTTCTCGAGCGATATTATGTATTACAACAATGAAGATAAAGTTTAAAATCATATGACACTGAAACTGCTCGCCTCGCCTCCGCCATTCCAGTGTGAATCGGCCCTAATTCAACTGTATACTATTCTACGTATCTTATTACAATTTGTTAACAGTCACACTTACAAAATATAATATCAGCTGCAGATAATTTTAAACAATATATTAAAAAAATCGAAGTGGACACGTGCTAGGGCCGCGCCAAACCGGAATTTTAGCAGCGGCGAGGCTTTCAGTGTCATATGATTTTAATTTTGAAATACATAGTATCGCTTGAGAAGTCTACGGCCGCCCGTGGCCGCGATTGGTAAGTGTGACAGTGCACTAGCGTCTAGCATGTTACTTGTATTATCGAAGCAATTTACTTCTTAGAAGTAATGTCAAATGTGTGCCTTACGCTCTGGAGATAAGGTTGAATATTTTGTTATGTTCGATTTTGGTGACATTGGTGACCCTGACGTGGTAATGATGATGATGATGAATGTAATTTGTATAGTAGCATATGCTTTCAGTACTTAAAACAGCGCCTAAACCCCCAAACTTGTATCTATAAGGAATCCGGAGTTCTCTTAGTATCTTCGGAACCATAGTATACCTTGGTGCAAAATCTTGCGTTTTAGTAGCATATGCTTAGGATGCTTCTCATAAAACCAAAATCACCATATGTTTCCATATAAATTTCGAGGAGTTCCCTCGATTACTCATGCATCCCATCATCAGGTCACCACTTTTGTGAACATGGTACCAAATTGAAGTGAAACCTAATACAACAAAATGAAAATTTCGAAAATCGGTTCACAAACGGCGGAGTAATCGTTGAACATACAAAAAAAAAAATCCACAGCCGAACATAATATAACCTCCTCGTTTTTTGGGAGTCGGTTAAACATCTGACCCCCTCTTTCGTCCCTTTAGAGGGGTGGGAGGAATTTTTTTATACACCAGATGTTAAGTTGGAAGAAGACAAATATATCTGCGAAAACCGCATTCAAATCGGATCAGTAGTTTTCGTGTGATAGTGGAACAAACATACATACAGACAGACAGACAGACAGACAGACAGATAGACAGACAAAAAAACTAACTACATTTTTGGCTTCTATAACGATATAGTAACAACACCCCGCTTACTATTTTTTGAATATCTTTAATGTACAGAATTTTCATTTCTACAGTTTTATTATATGTATAGATGTATAGATATAAAAATTCATTTTCAAATGTGTTAGTCGCGCTAAAACTCGAAAACGGCTGAACGGATTGGGCTGATTTTAGTCTTAAAATATTCGTAGAAGTCCAGGGAAGGTTTCAAAGTGATATTATGTGACACGAAGTTCACTGGGCCAGCTAGTAATTATTATAAAATTCTCGTGTCACAATGTTAGTTACCATACTTCTCCGTAACGGCTTTACTGATTTTTACCAAATTTTATATTCATATTCAGTAGGTCTGAGAATCGGCTACTGGCTACTTTTTAATGATAAGTGCATATTTTCTTGAATAAATAATAGTAAATTACACTCTTACAACTTACTTTCATCTTACAACTCGAGACTGACGGCGACCATTGCTTGTGCGACGGGATAGCGATGAACGTTGCCATGGTGCCATACTTATTAAGTCACTTCAATAAAATAATAATTAAATATTATTTACAAATAAAGAACTACATTACAATTACAAATAATTTTTATGGCGAATCAAAGTTTGCCGGGTCAGCTGGTATATGTATTTCTAAAATAAATTACTTAAATTACAGATTAGTAGATAGTATGCAGGAAAAAAAGAAATCCGTATTTGTAACACAATCTAAATGACAAACACGAATAACTCTTCTGTTTTCTTGCAGTCGGTTAAAATATAAACAACACCATTATGTGGTTAGAATAATGGTATTAGGTGTATTCCCTACGTGGCGATTGTCATCATTCGTAACGTGTGATTGGTTGTGACAACAATCAGGTAGAAATTTCATTCAAGCCAAACCAACTAGCACCGATAGCCAAACTTAATCTCGAGTACACTCAATCAGGTAGAAATAACTTCAAGCCAATCCAACTAGCACCGATAGCCAAACTTAATCTCGAGTACACTCAAGATTTAAGTTTGGCTATCCCGTAACCGTATCAATTCTCTGGCTCGTTAAGTTGTGCAGACGTGTCACGGTGTCACGGTACGTGCTAATGTGCTGTCTCTCCCACCTACTTTGTTACTTTTACATGTTTAATCGCTCCCTAGAGTCCACTGAAACGCATTATCTGTGCGCTGAATAAAATTCGTTCCTTATTTGAAAAATACTTACTAATGCTACGTTCCTTCTTTTCGTAGTGTGAAAATTGGGTTACTACTTAACTAGTAAATGAAACTTTTTCTGTAAATCGTTTAAAAAGTATTCACTGACATAGTCGGAAAAAATGATAGGTATAAAATATAAATAAATAGATGTTGTCGGCAAAGTGGGGATCGTGCATTTTTGTGGATTTAAATTATCCTATGTCTGGTCTCGAAATTAAAAGTATCTCCATATTAAATTATACCAATATTAGTTCATTGTAAGACTATAAGTACCTACACACTTTTAAAAAAAATGTCATGCTATTTTACGGAAATATGAAGTTGTATATTCTGCTAAGAATTCCAAACAACAAACTTTAAAGCCGCAATCGGTGATAATTGTAAGTAATAAAATCATTAATTCCGAAGCGAAGGCACATTAAAAGTAACAGCTGCCGAGCGCGGTTCCGTACACCAATCCGCAATGCTATCAAATCGTATTGCTTCTTAAAGTTTATATTATTAGAAATTACCATTTCGGTAAACAAATCATAGCTTAAGATATTCAATAAAAATACGAATATAAGTAGATTGTATATCGATGGTAGCCAGATATTAATATCCACACTTTTGTGAGCCATACGGCGAGTAGCAAAAATAAAGTAGCTATGCAAAACTCAAATAAAAGTAAACTTTTCTAAGATTCCAACATGTCCCTTGACCCCCGGTCGTAATCATTGTAATTAACTGGCAGTTCCTACGTGCCTACGATGTTTTAAAGGGACAATTTTGTTATATTTATACCCACTCAGTATCAGGTATTTTTGGAAATAAATAATTTGTTTAACTAAACTATTTACATGAAAATTACCTTATTTTTTCTTTAACATAAGTCTGGTCTAGTCCCCCAAATACTATTACTATAAGAAGCAGTTAAATACTACAATACTTAATACTTAATAAAATACTTAATACTTAATAAAATACTTAATAAAAAAAAAAAAAAAAAAATTACAACAAAATACAAAAGACATTTCATTTTCATCATAAATAGCGATACCAAGTAGTATTTGCGGACCCTAATAAAGGCAAGTACTTCCCATAGCACTCCTTACAGCTATTCTCTTATAAATTAATTACTTGTAATCTTCCCATGAAACGAGACTTACAGAAATGAAGTTACAACACCGAGTAATACCTGTAGAAACACAGATGTAGGAATTTTGGATGTTCCGCATTGTTTGAAAGTTTTTTTATTTATAAGGAATTTGGAATTTCATAGGTTTAAGTAATAATATTATGTATTTAATTGTATTATGTACTAGGTATATTGTGTCTATACGGAATGATAAAATTCTAATATTATTTTGTGAATTGTATCTGAGTTCTGTAGTACGAAGCTACGAATGCGTAGAGGTTGTAACCTCTACGTATTCGTAGAAGTTGCTACGAGAAATTGTACTAAATTCCATAAAAGTTTTTTTTTATAATATTGTATTTTTAAGGTTTTAATATATTATTATTCCTTTCTTTCCTTCTCATGTTTGTCATGTTTAAATGATTGAATTTTAATGAAAATGTATTCCTACAGTGCAGTAGAAATTGAATGTGAAAAATTTGTAAATATCATTCAACAAACAAGAACTAACTTCCGTTTGCTTTAGTTAAATGCATGAAGTATATTATGATATAATTTTTAATTTTATGACTCAAATGAGTTTTAGAATTAGAAGGCTAACACTAAAAGTATTGGCCGGTTTCCATAATTTCAATACCGTGATCCAATCCTGGATTGCTACTGGAATAATTTTAATTACAGTAGAAATCCAGCCTGAACGTGTGAATGCACTGAATTTCATTCCATGATTCCAGTGCCTGTTTGCGTTATTCCAGTAGTAATATAGTGCTGGATTTGAATATATTGGATTCGATATATTCGAATCGCGCATCCTGGATATCTATGCTCCACGCCACGGCAAGGGTACGGTAACGACTTACCGTCGCGCCGGGAGAGCTGAATTAGAAATGAAGTCGGGAAGTGGCTGGTTAATCAGGGACACATGTTACAATTTTGTGAAACAACCTCCACCTGACAAGTATGGCCGCCCACGATAAGATTACAAACGAAATATTGTATCATTCCGCTAAATACCGGTGTGTTTTGAGGTTGTTAAAAGTAAGTGTATTTAGTGCTACCAATTTCGGACAAATAATACAAAATACGAAGTAAGTGTTTACTTGTGTCATTTATTAATTAATTAAATGCATTCAATGCAAAAGTAATTAATTAATTACTTTTGCATAACATTTTAAAAATCTCACGCGTACGTTTTAGGAAGATCGGACACCTCACACTTTTTGTGTGATCGTGTCTGCGGCTTACATACAATCTGCATGGCGCACGCCATCAGATTGTATGTAAGCCTCGATCTCGACTCGATCACACAAAAAGTGTGACGTCTGCGATCTCCCGTATAGTATTCAGTTAAAAAGTAGCATAATCTTAAAGCATACTTAACTACTTTTATGCCAAAAATTACAATAAGGAGCAATTTTTGGACAAAGAAGTAACAAACATACTCATACACAAACTTTTTTAATATATAAGTGTGGCTAACAACTGTTTATTATCTCAGCAAATAAACATTAAATTAAAATCGATGGTACATATTTTTCAATGGATATTCCTTTAATATTTTTGTTTATTACGGCGGAGGTATTCAGGTGAAGATATTGCGATGTTTACCCCAGTCGCACTTGTGTCGAAGCTGTAACGCAAACACACGATATTGATACGGAAACTTCAATACTGAGGGAAAACAAAGCATTTAGGAACGCATACAAAAATACGAGGAGTTTCCATGCCAAAAGTGTAAACAAATATTTGGATGGAAAGTTGTAACTTGCAATAAACATTTAGGATCTAAAAATATTAGATTTTTTTAGACAAGAAGTAAATAATGTGTAATGGAACAATATCAATATGTGGAGAACTAGCGTAAATTCATAAATTGTGTTTAGATTGTATTTATCGAACGATCCTCTGATAATAATATAATTAATATTACAACTTACAAGCATTAAAAATTCTTTAAAGTTAACATAAGTCAATGTAATAATATTACATAACATTTCTTAGCACTCTATTTAAATATGATATTTTCATATTTATATAGAGTGCTAAGAAATGTTAAATTTAATTATTTTTCGCTGAAAACTTTTATATCTAAATATTTGTTTATTCAAAACGCATTCATATTTACATATTATGAGTTTAGATATGATTTTATTACATTTAAGATACCAGAGTTTCTTTGCGAAAAGTATTTTGAAAAAAAAAATACATTATAAATTTACACAACATTTACTCACTAAAGTACTTAATTAGGTAACATTATGAGGATAAAATATTTGTGTACAAGAAATCCGTGGTACTCAGCCCGCGTGAGTCGGATTTATCGTTGTTTTTCTTCACTCGATGAAAGAACTTTTCAATCCCTAAATAATGTTTGCATGAGAGCTTTACTCTGGTACTTATCGGAATTCTGATAATGGCTTTGAAGCACATATGCCACGTTGCATTGCCAATTTGGCATTTGTACTTATGGCAAATTACGTATAGTATTTCTTAAAACATAATTAATAAAATTTGTGTTACAGAATACAAGTTGTGAAGTTATGTTCTTTAGCTATAATATTAAAATCGACTTGACCATTAGCCATATCAACCAGATGAAACAAACATGGATTATTTCACTTTTAATAACCTCCAAGAAGATAACAATCTATCCAAAATACTACGCCATCCGTAATATTTCACGCCGCTTAATTTCCTTCACTGTCTGATGAACTGCACAAAAGACGGGCAACGCTCGCAGAAATTAAAATGTATTTATTCGCGACGAGCACAAAAAGTCAATATGAGTGGCAATAAAAAGAGGATATGGCGAGAAATAATAAAAGATAACCTCCAGAGTGAATGGAACGAGCCCTTGAGAATGTTTGCGTAGTGGATAAGACGCGCACCACCCCATCTACGACTGACTGACGAAAAATTAAAATCCCACTGTTTTTGTCTAAGCTTCAACGTTTCTGAATTGCTACTTCGTTAGATTTTTATATCTTGGTCTCACCAGTTTATTATAATATTGTATCTGTAAGGATTAGCTACATTTCTAAGTAGTCAGAATCAAGCTTGACACCAATATCAAGGTGAAGAATGAGTGTCACGGTTGTATACTTGGCTTGACATGGGTTTAGTATCTGGATTACCGCATAAGCTACTTTTCGTTAAAAGTAAACTATTCTAATTATTAATTTATCAGTAAGTTGATATATTTTAAAAATATAAGGCACTGATAAGCACAATAAAATATTATTATCATAAAAACATTTTGTATGTAAGTTTTTTTTATTACCTTTATACACAAGAATAACAATTTTAATATCATGCAAAGCGTCGTAACTAAACAATAAACGAGGTAATATATTTTGTTAACGTGAAATCGATATTATTGGATGTCCGAAGACGGACGATAATATCCGCGGAGGAAAATGGAAGGACGATATAAAACGCACTTGCGCGCATAATATACGTTTTATTAATAAAAAAGCTCAGGGAGATTCCGCCATAAATAGCCTTAATGGCCACTACTGAGCCGTCGATTTTTTCGATACAAGGCGGGCATTTGTTTGACAAATCCCCCGGGAATTTGCGACACTATCCTGTATTATCTCGGGGGGCTGACCCCAGGAGGTGACGAACGCTAACGCGGGCTATATCTCGCTAAAGGCAGGTAATATTTAAAGTTTTTCGATTACTACGACGTAGAAATGTCTGTTTGGCTTTGGCCGTTATGCGTATCATTTCGTTTCGTATTGAATAAAACTTTGAATTTGATTTATGTTTTAAAAACCGCGTGAGTTTTTCACATTTTACTTTATGCATGTTTTAACGTCAGTACTCAACGGTATTAGTAAACTTTTTTGCTTCATAGAGCTTCATGTTAAGCCACGGGTGACAAAAGAAAAATATAATTGAATTATCAGCCCAACTCAGCATTGTGTATTAAGCCGATTCAGAGACGGGATTGTTAAAAGAAAATTTATCGCATTGAGAAGTCGCAATTAATAAGACAATTGAAGTTGCGTGAAAATGTAATTTAGATTGTTTTCCGTCGGTGAGGGTAGCGCCGCATCCTGTCTCCTCACAAAAGCTTATTTATATATGGCCGCTTTATATTAGCGTCTTTAAGGAACCTGGGGAGCATAATAAAAAAAGAATCAGCATCGATGTCTTAAGGCGTCTTCCGGCGCGATAGCGACGGCCCCGCCGCAAAATGGCGATCCACACTCGAATAAATTATACCACCCTCGAATCGAACCGAACGATTTCGATTCTTTTGAGGCTCGGCTTTAAATAGGCGCCTTTATTAGTGTAAGTCGGACGATTATACTAAGCCGCCATTACATATTCAAATTGAAGTCATTTCGCTTTGTAGAAATTGACGCAAAATAAAACAAAGCCTTTTAGATACTCTTTGGCTTTAGAAATAAAAGTTGAGTTTAATTTGGTATTACAATTTCGATTTAGTAATATAGACGTTACTTAAAACACAAATATAATAATAATAATATGGTCATGGTGTATTTCGAATGGGCCATAATCTCTTTTAATTTATTACCAAACCTACGGTGCTTATACTCTCTGAAGCGAAAGGGTGTTAGATATTTCTAAGCTAAATTTAATGAAGCTCACGTATTAAGCCATGATTTCCAACCCAGTAACTTTCATACGAGTCCGAAAAACATAATTTTTGCGCGACTGACCAAAGATTAACATTTAGATACCGCAAGCTTTTTGTTCGTTCCGGAAACATTTCTTTCCCACCCTCCGACGGAAAGATTGGAAAATCCAAAGCGTTGTTAGATAATATAAAACTGAAACAGAAATTATATAACTTCATTTATTTCCATAAAGTTCGGACAAAATATTATGATTATAGAAGGTTGAGGGTTATGCGGCTTTTGACTAATTAATTGCTTTTTAATATAAACGATAAATTAAATGAAAATAATATTTCGAGATAATTAAACCTACACAACTTTCCCGGGATCCTCCAAAATAAACAATAAAATTAATGACTTGCTTTTCCAGAGAAAAAGAAAAGCAGCTCGAGCAAATTGATATTTTGAATAATAAAAGGTACCCGGAATTATTATGAGTAACACAAACACAAGTCAATAGCCTCCCGGGGTGGTCAATATTGGATTAACTGCCAAAAGGAGCCAAAAAGCAACGTATACAAAAACCTTTTACAGTGGTTAGCCTGACGTAAAAATATTTATAAAACGCTCGTATTTTGTGGAGAACACTTATTTGTATAGCATTGTTAAATACATTCAACATTTTCTATTTTTTGAATTGTTTATTTTTAAACGAATAACAGTTTTGATGGTTTGAATGGACGTTTGCACATGCTCAGTGCTCACTATTTTCTATTTAGCTGCTATTTTATTGAATTTAGTTACAGTTTTTTATACTATAGTATGTATTTATTTAGGAAGTACTGTATATATTATTGATATTATCATTGATCACTTATATTGCTTCATATGTAACAGTGCATTACTGGGCTTTAGTTGCTTGCAGCTTGTGTTAATAAAATTACAAATGTAACTAACGAGTTATGTTATGTTAACTAAAGAATTATGTAGCATTTAACGAAATGCTACATAATTCTGAATGTAAATATTGATTGTGGATTAAATTCAGTATTTGGTACTTTTATTTGACTTCATAATGTTTATGTTTGTACATTTAGTGTTTAAATGTAAGACGTTAGCTTTAAGAATTAACCAAAATAAATAAAAAATATATTATAGTGATCCTTTCCATACTTTCTTAGCTCCAACCGGCAATAGTGCGAAAGGGCTGGGGTAAAACCATTGTTTATCCAAAGTATGGAATAATATAATCAACAGAAGAAATAGGAATCCGGCGAAAAACCAACAAACCGGGCGAAAATTTGCTTAGGCCAGCGGAATAAGTGGTTGATGCCGGCCGGGACACCCATTGTCTGCTCCTCTATTTATGGGGGATAGTCTCCTTTAATTATTCATTTAGCCTGTCTATGTGTACTTTGGAATTAGGAATGTTTCGATATCTAAATTATGGAAATTAAAAATAACGGGATTGTTATAAGTTCGTAGTTAGATACGTGGTACGCACCGCTTACTATAACTAAAAATAATTCGTAGATTTTTGCAAATTGCAAGTTTTGTACGCCGGTTCTTCTCCCGAACCGGTGGTAGATCAACTCGTAGACTAGCTGTAGTACATCAGTACATAAAAAGTTTTACACAAAACAATATAAATTCTTAAATTAAATTTACTAACGATTTTATCATTTCGATGGCATTAAGGAAATTCATCAACAGCATGCAATTTTCCTCAAGTCCGATTCATAAAGTTAGCAATTTACCTTTTCTTTCGTTCAATAAGCAGCTGCCGTTTATTAAGACGCACCTGTCAATCTTATGCTGAGTTTTTATTTCCCTCCTCATCTCAATTCGAGTGCTCAGTATTGGGAACTCTTATTTTAGCATATTTATTTAGGACCGGCCGTCGAAAAAAGAGGTTGGCGTTTTTAAACAATCGAAAAAGTTGATTACAGCATCTGTATTATAGGTATGTTGTTGGATTAATTACGTAGTAAAACGGGACTTTAGACACAAGTTTTAAAGGCGTATCATGTTATTTCGTATACAACTAACCCCACTGAACAACTGTATGCTCGCAGATCTGGGTTAAGTTAAGGTTAACCTCGGGCTAACTATTATTAAGTTGTCTCTATTGTTCTTAGTAATTATAAAACAATAAGCTGATGTTTAACCAAGGGGTTAACTTAGATTATCGCTAGTGAGTCTTTATTTAGCATTGTGTGACCACTGATCACTTACATACGTTTCTCGGCTCGGCTATACAGACAGGCATTGTTACTTACAGCTATCTTATACACAATAAAATGTCCTAGTCCTTAAAACACCCAGAAAATTCGAGACCAATCCTAAATCAACACTCGAACGAGGGTGTCCACACTTCGATTTTCGATTTCGCCCACTACATTAATTCGGGCGTTCATTATAAATGCCATCAAGTCGGCCGTTAACGAAGTGCTGCGCAATTAAAGTCGCCGCTGACGTCACACCCCTCACGAGTGCTCCTCGACCAGAAGGACACCTTGAGACGGAATTAAAAAATTGAAGACTCAAGTCTTAGTTCGCTCGCGTGGAAGACCCCATTAATATTAAAGACGTCTTCACTTAGTACATAGTTCTAGTTTCCAAGGATCGAAAGAGGTGGATATTCTAACGTCTGTGATACTAACGAGCTTGTTGATCCTTCCACCATCATGCGGGTAGGTTTGCAAGCAGATAAAATTTTACCGAATTCCAAAAAATCTAATTCTTAGTACCTAGTATAGGTTAGGCTCACGCCGCTCACCTTTACTATTATATATTATACGATTATTTTATATTACCTTATAGATACTTAGAAGATTGAAATATGTACTAGATAAAGTTATAATAACAAAACTTTAAAATTAAAAATATAACCTCCATCTTTTTGGAAGTCGGTTGAAAAGTCAATAAAAAGAATGTGGAAAATCCAGCTGCAATCAACTTTGTCGCGACGTATCTTATAGTTAGATACTTATAAGATTTAAAAAAATACTAGATAAAGTTATAATAACAAAAATATAACCTCCATCTTTTTTGGTGTCGGTTGAAAACTCAGTAAAAAGAACCTGCAAAATCCAGCAATCAACTTTGTCCCGACATTTTCGATCACATAATCTCTGCCTCATTAATGTGTCAAAATCTTATTATTGTCGCCCGCATAAGAACATTAACAGCTGGAGATAAAACAGCCGCCCATTAGGGAGAGAAAAAACGTCGATGCTATCTCTTTGAGGTGGCAATCTCATTTTTCCCAAGTCGATCACGGGGTAAATGATCCCAGCTGAAGGGACTTACGCTGATTAGTGCGATACATCAATCGATTACGACGGAAATTAGATGTAGTGTTCGATTTTTAAATTTGCATTTAAATATCGAACAGATTTTTTTTTAATAATCAGCTGCGGTAAAGTATTTGTAAGCTAAGTATCTAATAATAATTGAAACTAGACGATATGTTTAAAATACGACATACGTAAAGTCAGACAAAATTCTGTATAATTATTCCAAAATTTTGATTTGAAATAGTCAATAAAGCACAATGTCAATACTAATTCATAAAACTTGGAAAGTGTTTCGTCAAGCGTTCGCGGGGAGAGTGGGGACCGCGAAGGTGTCTCAATCAGCATAAAACAAAAGAAATCAATAGCTCTCCCCTCGCCGGCTGACAAAGAGCAAAGATTTCTTTTCACAATTAACCACCCCTGGGTGTTGAGCGCCGATAACACCCGATGTGCCATTTTTAAAACACTATCGCTGTTTTCTAGAACATTCGATAGTGTCAACGTGGATTTGGGTAACGGTAAAAACGGCAAACATAAGACGTGATTGTTAAGGATTAATAATTACTATGTCTTGGTTTTGGTATACATTTAACTTTTGTTAGAACTAGCTTAGTAGCTAAAGTTAGCTCTTCATAAAATGTAGAGCTCACAAAATGATTATAAATTATTATAAGTGTAGGAGTACTCGAGTATTTTAAATGGTAAATGTATTGTAAGTAATTAAAACACGAGAATTTTCTAATAATAACTAAACACAAACATTTCAAAGTTATGATACGATTGTAGAATTATTTTAGCCAGTATTGTAGAGTTAATAATTCTAGTTATGGTATGCAAACTTCGTTCAAATATCAACTCGTCTTGCATTTAATTGAATGCAAACAAGATCTAGACTGTGCAAATGGATCTGGTATGAACTGTTGTTTCTTTTATTTGGTCCATTTCGTCGCTAATCCGACAATTTCGCGAGGCTTACGAGATGAGCTACACGGTATGGACAGTTCGTGATGTTGAATAAGCATTTGTTTAGAAGCGTTTTAACGATTTTGAATATGGACAAACAATATAGACATTTTGTTTTTTAAAATTGCATGTAGTTTTAAGCTATAGGTAGTAGTTATATGAAACGGCTTTACTGATTTTTACCAAATTTTATATGCATATTCAGTAGGTTTGAGAATCGGCTACTGGGTACTTTATATATTGATAAGTGCATTTGTTGAATAAATAATAGTAAAATAATACAACCTGAGACTGACGGCGACCATTAAGTTTGTGCGACGGGATAGGGATCGACGTTGCCATGGCGACATATTTATTTAGTCACTTCAAAAAAAATAATACGGGCGAAATACTTTATAATTTATATTATGGCAAAGCAACGTTTGCCGGGACAGCTAGTAACTATGTACATTTTTGCAAGTTAACAAAATATTTTAGTTTATATTAGAATAATATTATAATGTATATATTGGTCAAATAAATAAAACATAATAATTTAGTTAATGGTCAATAATAAACACTACCTGTCACAAACGTTAAACTAGATTAAAATAATAATCTTGTTTAAATAATACGGGGTACCACCGACTTTGTTCTTATCGGGGATTTACCCGGTCGTCTAGGAGGCTACTTATATCCGGGCAGTGTTTCAATATTTAATAATCCTCCGGTAACGAGCTCGGCCGGTTTAAAAAGTTTAAATGGCCAAACTCCGTCTCTACATGCTCAGCGTAACTCTATAATGAGGCTGAGTGATTCGTGCTGCTGATAATGGCTGTTTCTGGGCATTATAAAATTTGTAAAACACTCATTTATCCCTTGGTTGATTACAAGATATTTTTAATATACTTATTGTATTTATTTACTGCACATAAAAGTTTAGACCAGATAAACAGATAGAACGTTGTTTGTATGTCAAATTGTCAACTAATGTGAGTTGTGGGCTGTGGCTGTGACGTCATGGACACGGTGTTGCAATGCCAAGACAGTCTGTCTTGACTTTGATCGAATGATCGATGAATCAAGACAATCTGAAAAATGTAATAAAACATTACATTACATCATCTTTGATTGACTAATGATTTTATGAACTACCGCTTGAACTTAATTAATGTACACTCTTACAATTTTTAAGATTTTCAATTCTGAATTTTGATATTGTACAAATTTTAAAATATTTTCTACGAATATAAACGCAACTATTTTATAAAGCCAAGGCAACGAGGTACGCTGGCTACGCACACAATTTTTATTTAGATATTTCCACACGGAATGTTCTGACTGTCATTACTAGGAGCGCAGAGGCAGACGCAGGTCAGCAATAAACTGACCTTCGTCAAACTGCGTGCGTCACGTCTCGGCCGGTGACCGCGGGCGACGCTTGCGACACCCTCGTTCCGTCGCGGTTTTATTGACTCCTGCGGTTTTCTGAAATCCTGGTGACATTTAGTGTAATGAAAATGAAAACCAAAAGTTTTGTTTAACAATTTAAATTACTTGATACTTTGCCATTTGCATTTTTCACAACGCCGCGCTGCTCACATTTGGCTCACTACGACTGCCCTTAAATTGCCTGTCATTGCAACACTGTTTGACGTTTGACATAAATGCAAAAACAAAAACGAAATAGATGACCATCATTATCCTTAAAACTTAGCGTTCATAGGAAAGTTATAAATATCCTTCATATTTCAAAGTCGTTTGCATCTGGACACCGGCTATTGAGACAGGGGTCTGCTTAACAAATAATTATTAGGGAGCCGCTCCCCTGAACGTTAGTCTAAGGACGGTTAATCTCATTCAGACTTTAGGACTCTATTATATTATTATGGTCTATCAATTAAGTATTATTATTTTTAATTTTAACCAAGATTTAACCAATAATCGACTTGCAATGCCATCTAGTTAAAATAATGTTAACTGTAATCTTTATCGTTGGTCGTTACTCGTTAATCGTTACTCAGTTACAGCTTATAAAATACTTTGTTCAAAGGAAGAGTTATTTTAGTATTAAATCAAACAAATAGCGTGATTTAATAAAAAAAAACTATCAAACACAAATTATAAAAAATATACCTGTTTTTATTTTCAAGTATGAAAACCAATAAACATCGACGTGATTAAAAAACCGTCAAAAAATAACACGAACAAGGGTGTGAAATTGTCACACTCTAACCATCCCTTGGCGACGGCCTTCGATCACTAATATACAAGATACACAGTCTCATACAAAACCTCTCGAAAATCTGTCCCCGAGTAATAGAGTTTAATGAAGTATACATTTATCTAAAATCAACCTTAATTATAGTAATTATTAAAGATCTTTTTATAAAACAATGAACATTTGTGTTTACAAAGCAATAAAATTTTTACGTCCGATGCACGCTTCATACTAAATTCAACCATCCGCGTATATGATTTAAGTTCAAGTTTGTATAGTGCCAAAAAAAAATCCAATTTTACGACCGAAATTCGCCGCTGGAACAGGGCGAAGTGAAGACGTATGAGTGGAGTCGAACTGTTCAAATTTTTTTTGTTGATTGTAATTTGTAATAATTTTAATAGTCCATTTTTTTATTTTTCCGAAGTTTAATGTATAAAGTGAGGAGTAATTATTTTTTACTTGTAATATTATGTTGTTCTAATGTTATGTCTAATTTTTATCATTAACCAAAATATACATAAGTGTACATACATTTTCCGATAGGCCACAAAGGACAACTCACATCACCCAACGCCCATACTTTTTAACCTACTTAAAAAATCCTTAATGGGAACTATATTTGATCGAAGATGGGAACATAATATTATTACCACATCTAACTGGATCTCGAGGAAACCTGAAAAAAATCCTCAATAAAAAAATAATAGTAATAGCGACTCCATCAAATGGAACAGAAACATAGCTTATAACCCGAACATTTCAAGTGGGCATGATAAGCTACGATAAGTACCTTTAGTATGAGTATTCGCAATTGAGATGGTTTATACCTGGTGTTAATTTATTTACAACTTAATTTTAAAACTGTCTTTTGGTGATTTCTTAAAGAAATACCAATATTTACAATACAATTGTAAGAAATATATTAGGATAAAATTAATACTTACCGGAAATATGAAATTCCATCCTTTTTTTGGTTTTAGACGTATGATTTCTACAATTATTAAACGCGCACCGAGGCATGTTTCCCGGCGGAGCGTTCGAGCACTACTAAATCAAAAGTGCACCAGAATGTTGAGTTTGGTGCTCTTTTGGTGAGGTCGTTTTTTGCCGCGGATTGTGTATCTTGTGTATTAGTGATCGAAGGCGACGGCCCATAAAACGCAAATTCTGCAATAAAAAGCACCCCGACACAACATCCTTCCTGGACACTGACTCAATACAAAACCCGCCATTCACAACGCATTAATGTATTTTTCCAGCACTCGAAAATTTAAGAAAGGAACTAATCCACAAAACTTCAAGGTACAGAACAGTGAGCCTTATGTTAATCACGATAGAGGTTACCCCAACAGTAATTTTTAAGCTGAAACTCCGTAAGATTCGTTTAACAATAGCCCTAATTAGCTGTCAAGGCGAGAGCTGCGGTGGTGTCTGTCCCAGAAATGGGAATTATTCAAAAGATGTCTCCAGTGATTTCTTTCGTTTTGTAAAAGACTACGTAATGTATCTAAAACACAGACAATGCCTATGTTTTATTCAGGCTTTGTTACATGTACCTCTAATTACGATTGTCGTCGCAACCGTCGACAAAAAGATTGACAAGCAAAATAAATGAGAAGCTTACTTTGTTATGGGCTTAGTTTTGAATGACGCCTGATTATTTCAGAGAACAAGACTATTCACTTGAAATGAAATTTCAAATCATTAATATCACTATTAATTTTGGTAATTTTAGGCGTGATAGTAGTTTAGGCTTCACATTAACACAAAGACAATATAGGCAACATCAAGGGCCTGTTTCACCACTTCCTGATAAGTGCCGGATAGTCTATCCACAACTTAACTTGACAGATAAAGTATGAAGAATCTGTAAAATAAGCTGTGGATAGCCTATTCGGCACATATCAGGAAGTGGTGAAACAGGCTCTAAGTCTATAAAATCTATACTTATTATAAAATGAAGTCACTTTTTTTCCCTCATGTCCCTTTGTTCCCTTTAATCTTTAAAACTACGCAACGGATTTTGATGATTCTTTCAGTGTTAGATAGCCCATTTATCGAGGAAGGTTATAGGCTATATTTTATTACGCTAAGATTAATAGAAGCGAAGAAATAGAGGAAAAAACGGGAGAAATTATTTGAAAGGGCTAAGTTGAACGCGCTAATCTCAGGAACTACTGGTCCGATTTGAAAAATTATTTCAGTGTTAGATAGCCCATTTATTGAGAAAGGTTTTATGCTATATTTTATCGTGCTAAGATTAATACGAGTAGAAGAATGTAGAAAATTATTTAAAAGGCTTTAATCTCGCGAACTACTGGAGCAATTTTTATGTTATTTGGAGATAAGAAGTTGACCACATGAAGGATCGTGATGGGCTATCGATTTTAATCATTTTTTCAGTGGCATATATCTTACTCCCGTGCGACGCCGGGGCGGATCGCTAGTTCATAAATAAAATTAAAAGTGCTAGTATTTAGAATACCTTAATTGTTGTATTTAGCATTACAGAATTAACAAATCAAATATGAATCATCCGCAGCTAAACTACGCATTCAAAAACAATTACGAGGGCGCGAATTTGGGCGAGTGCCTAATTGGTATGAGATTTGCAAGTGTTTCTAATTGCGTTGGAATTTAACTCCAAGGCGATCAGTCACAGCGCCATCAGGTTAATTAAACCATTTGTCTGACAACCCGTTACTTGGCGCAAAGTATTTGGTCATGTTATGAGTGTTGCCAACAAGAAATTAGGGTTTTCGAAACTTTATTGCGTTAGTTATGACAGTTGAGTTCATTTCGATCCGTTCCTGGATTCTAATATTTTATTGTAACATTCATAAAGTTTTATACATATTTGATCTATTTCCTATTAATTAGCTGAAGACGTATACGTCACGCAACCGTTAACGACTGACATTTGGAGTCTTGACTTAATGTTACTTTTGTCCAATCAGACCGCGTTTAGCGTATAACTTTAACCTTTTTTTGGTAAATAAATATTTATTTGTTAACTAATACTAAATACTCAATAATTAGTACAAAACTTATTTATTTATTTCTTCTAAAATTTAAAACGTTTCCAAAATAATGTCATACAAATTGCAATGTGCATTAAAATTATTGACACGCTTTTTCTTCATCGCATAAAACCGTCCCCAGAAATTTTTCAGTCGTAACAAAATTACAACGATCGCGTTGCTCTTTTTCAAAGGTTCATTTTCATTATCACCATCGGCTCACATATTTGTCATAACCTGTCCCCCGCTCCTTGTTCTTTTTTCGCACATTTTTAATTTGCGTTGTTTCGGTTTTGTTCCTTCGCACATTCCTTCATTGTCCAAATTTTTCATCGCACCCGGAGCCAAACAAAAAAGTGTGCGTCGCTTTATCACATTTCAGGAAAACATTCGGCAACTTCCGATAAATTGACGTCATCAATTCGTAGTTTCGTTTAGAAATTCGTACTTTTTATCGCAGGTTCATAAATAATAACGAGTGGATGGGATAATGAAATGGTATCGTCTAGACAGCCCACATATAGACCAGACTAATTAAGCTGCTGCGGCGAAAAATTTGAAAGTGTAAAATTTACTTAAAAAAAATTCTGAACACGTTTAGTTCGTGATTCGCCGCAACAGTTTATTCTCAAATAACAACTAGAAAACACACGATAAACCTATTTTTTAATTGGGTTTAAAAAATAAAATTTAATTTACTTATCTACAACGTGCATCACTAATACCCTGACCGTAATACATTATTAAGAAAATCTGATAACAACACCGACAGTAAACAGCATCAGTTGATTGAATTTGTTAACGATGGTTTATGAAATATATTGCGAGCCCTTGGCAGCCTCATGGAAATTGCTTCCGACCGAGCATAAATATCTATTAGGCTGCTGTTACATTTATTTTTCATCGGGACTGTTTGTTTAAATGAGAGATGGGATTCTCGGTTGAAATCCCGGTATAATGACGTCATCAAGAGACAACGGAATAGAGATGCGGCAGAAAAATAATTGTGATTATGGTTCTTAATTTTAAGTAACCAACTTTTTACTAGTAGTAACTATCTTTTTTCTTACTGTATAGCATATTACGCTAGTAAATAATATATTTAATGAGCATTTATTTAAAAAACCTACAATTTTACAGAAGTGGGTGAGCTGACGATAATAATAAATTATAGCTTATAATGAGATCTCTCGATCACCTCAGCTTTTAAACGAATAAAACTAGATGAAAAACGGCCTACCCGTTTCTGATATGATGTCTCGGACATATATGTATTACACACACAGGTAGTTAGGCAGACACGTCTAACTTATATCCGCCCTCTGTTTTCGTCAGTTATAATTTACGAAACACGAAGCCTCTATAATAAAAAAAATATCTACACCCAAACATCCTCCTTTTTAGAAGTCGGTTAAAAACGAGTCGCTATAATTAAACTGAAAAACGTTTCTTGTTCGAAAAACGAATTTTCTCAATTTCACTTTATATTTCCGCTGCACGCAAACGGCTTATGGGGTAGGTGTAAAATGATATAGCTTCGGAGGTCCAATGTCAGGCAATAGGTAAAATTCATACGGGCCGCGCACATTGAATGCAAATGGCCTAATTATTATGACCAAGATGGCGGCTCCTTCCACTTCGGCTTTGCGGGTTTATTGCGAAAAATTAAAAAGGTACTTGATTTTTTAATGGGGAAGTTTGAATAAATTGAACTGTTCTGTTTTCAAAGGTTTGTGTGTACACTTTAGGGCTTAGACTATTTATATAGTTAGTGGACTTTTCGTTTTGAGTACTTAATTAAGTTAATAATGAAAAGCATGAATTCCGAAAATACGAAAACCTTTTGTATTTCTCCAGATTTTGTTCACAACTCCAATGTGATTCTCTCTTGAATTCTCTCCCAATTAAACTATGGTATCAATAAATCGGTACGGCAACATCTTTATCTGGTTTTAAACTCCAGCTTCTTCGAAGTTAATGGCGTTTCATTATATCGTTAGATAGGCTTAGGAGGTTCCGGCGGTGAGTTATGGTTATTTGAATTGTGCGAAACAAAATAAATTTAGTGAACGTGCTCTATACCGTTCTGCTCTTTGCATTTTTGAGTGCTTATTTCGGGCGGGATAAAAGTTTCCGTTATTTATGGCGCGTCTCTAAGATTTAATGTGAAGTCAAACAGCGATAATGCCCCCGTCTGAATATTATTGCCAACTTTCCGGCAAGGTGATACGATTTACGACTTTATTTTAGAGTTGTTGGTGTCTAGTGGGTGTACACTTGAGTATTTTACTTAGATAGCTTGTACTCGTACTACACAAATCTTCTTTAGACAAATTGATATGTAACAAAAGTCAGATTTATTTCTGTAATGTTAATAAAAAGTTTTATATTCATGGCTTGTTTATTAAACCTGTTCCGAGTTTTTTTTTTGTTTTCGTCAATACGAGACTAATTGAAATTCAATGAAAAATGTTTGCTGAAGTAAAAGTTTGTACTTTAATATCACTAAAATTACAAATATAATGTTAACTCAGAATCAAATGTAATGAGACAGAACATTAAATAATACAAAATTAGACATCCCAAACATCCATATACCGTTGCTTTATTGCCCATAAGTAGCCGAATATCCTATGCTCACTATATCCGCCCCTATCCGGGGAGATCGCGGCTCGGGCCATTTAGCGTAATGCGCGGTTTGCCGGGATTCACGGGAAAACGGGATTACACACCAAATAATAGTTATCTCATTACTAAAGTTGCTGTCATCGGGTATCTAATCGATATTTGAATAATCGAATTGAAAATCTGGATAGCGGTGTACGAGATATTGTTATGTACCAGGGCATAAAAATATCCTTTACGTAATTTTCAAGTTTAAAAAACTCAAAACGAAAGAAATAATAAATTACTATAAATAATAAGTTATTATTTCTTTCGTTTTATCATATTTTTGTGCACTAAAAAATCTTATTATATTCAAAGTCTAAACTATAAATAACACGATTTAAATTACTTATTTAGCTAAGTCCTGTACATTTAACAAATTAATTAATGGAATATTTCCGAGTTAATCTGGTCGGCATAACCTAGATTTATAAGGGATAATAGCCTCGTTACTGGTAACTGTGAACAAGACATGTTATAGTATACGTACACTCGCATCGACAAGTGTGTTTAATCTCTAAAGGTTTTCAATATGCAACACATCCTCCTATACAAAAATAAATACTGACAAATCAAACCAAATATCATTATTCCAGACATTTCTCAAAATCATTTCTCGAAATCCAGCCATTATTAATTGTATTATCTATGGTCAAGTTTGAAGAAAATACACAATATTGTGTGTAACATAAGAAAAATAGTTAAATACTAATCCATGTTAATGAATAATGTGTCATACTTAATTGCTTGGTCTCTTATCACAAGGTCTACATTTTGTACCCAAAAAAATAATAATTTCGTAACACTTGTCTGAAGTAGTGTACTCATACGTAAGGGTAGCGAAAAGGGCGGATTAGTCGGCAGTAAAATTTGTTAAAGAGGTGGGATATGGGTGCCCGCGGCTGCTACTTGACCACTGTAACTTGAACTGCTAGAAAAACAACGTAGTTAAATTAACTAACGGCCGCTTAGGACCGATTTGTTAATAGTTTGTTATTATAGTGCTGTTTAGGTAAACCTTGGATAGACTTTAATGTTATAAATACACTATAGAATGTAAAAGTTACGAATTAAAAACGTTACGTTAAAATTACTTGTGGTCAAGAAAAGATTCTGTTTATTCAATCGCTTTACTCTTCATTATAATTTAACCACTTTTCGTCAAAAGTATTATTTGGACGAAAAAATTAACTGATTGAATTAAAATAAAATAGAATTGGCATATGAATATAATTTAGTTTCAAGTAGTCAGGTTTTTTTACTCTGTTTAGATAATATCACAGTTTACTGTCGTAACATTCCACATTATCCTTTAATTTTTTCCTATATCTTAAAACCAGTACAACTGATTTTTATGATACAGTAATTTGTGCCTTTAAAGTAGAAATCAATTATTGTTAATTACAGTTCGCGTTGAAGTAAAACTGGGTGGAGGCTACTATGAAACTGGGTGGAGCTCAAGTTACGCTGGTCGGTCCGGGCGTGTATTATAAGGAAACAGCGGCCAGCAACTATCTCCCATTCCCAGACACGAACACTATAATCCCGATAAAGCCCGCACATTTACATTCAATTCTAATTTCGCCCACAACTCAGCTCTGATTGCCTTCCACTTGTAAACTTGATTAAATGTCTAATGTTAATGGTGCTGACTACTGAGAAACCAAAGTGTTTTTATTTAACATTTTACTTTCAATTTTTTACTTTACTTATAATATGTAAGAACCAAAGTACATAAAAAACCTTCGTAGCCTTTTGCTAATCACTATATTATCACGTAGACACACCAAAGCCTTTGAAAAAAGATTGTCAACTGCTACACATCTTCTTTGCAGTTTAGTTCTGTTACAGAATAGAAGAAAACACAGAATCTAGCTTAAGACGTATTTCATCTAACGAGATTTTTTTTGCAAAAGGTATACAGTATACACTCTATTACAGAGTGTATACCTTTTGCAAAAATTTTCTCCTGTATAATACAGGTAGAACAGACGTTCATTTAGAACAACGTACTTTCGAAAAGAAAATATTAACTTGGGACGTCAGGTAGTCCAGTACAGTTTATATTTCAGTTATTGTCCCTATTCCTATGTCAATAAGGCCCAAAAGGGGCGCAACACGAATGTCCCCGGCTGTACTCGGTCCGGGCAAAGATCAACATGTTGCCAACACTTCACGGGCGCTCAATTTAAAAGTTTCATTTCTTTGTTTTGTCCTGAACAAACTCAATTAAGTGCCCTTTAACTTTGTGATGGCTCGGACGAATTACGTCTATTCTCTAATGTACCAAATTTATTCCAACTCCAAAAAATTGATTACAATTGCAAAACAGCCCGCCTTTTTATGTTTAATTTTTTTACAATTTAATCGTAATGGTTGCTATGAATATTTTGTGACACAAAATACAAGTCTGTAAATTGTAGAGCTTTCAGAAATAACACTTACTACTAAATACATTTTAATACACCTGCCTAACTTTTTTACTTAAGTATTTAAAACGAATACAAACCGTAAATCGAGTTATTTATATTGATGAAAAACAAACTATGAGCATTATTGGAATGTTCCCGAATAACAGAACATAACGTCGATATAAGTTTTTTACGGGCGCAGATACTGCACATACCGCTATGATCTGTGCGACACACGGGGAGCCGCCATAATTTGTTTCGATTTTATTTACAAACTTTGGTTATGGCAACACTAAATTATTATGGTTACCTATTCCTATCTTTTATTCGTGTTCTTAGATAAGTAAATTGATTTTTATGATTGAGGGTAATAGATTTTCTTCGCTTCTTATATTTTTGTGGGTTGTTTATCATTTTTATGAGAATAATGCAGAAGCTATTATAGAGTGTAAGAGACTATATATTTTTATTAATAATAGTTAATTTGAATGCCTTCTTTAATTATTATCACTATATATATATCACTCAAAACTATCTATAAAATTATTTTCGTAGCAATGTGCTACGAACGCACTACGAGGCGTAGCAAGCAACTTTTTTTTAATTCTTGTCACTTGTGACGTAGTGCTGTTTTCTGAGTCCCAAAAGAAAATTTATCAAATAAATTATTGCCTAATTGATTGCCTTAAGGCCGGTTGAAAACAGGAAGGCTAGTAGCAATTAATGTTTGAAAGTGAAAAATCTCCGAAATTCCCTAACGCTGGGTTCGGCATTTATTTTGTTTCTGTAAGTTGGCAAATTTTTCTTACGCCAAACTTTTCGATTCAACCCCTTTCTTTGGCAATCAAACAAGCCGCGGTGCCCGTGACAGGAATAGAGTAGCTGACATCAGAGACACCGGGAGTATTAATAATTTTTGCCTTATTAAAAGTTAATTTTAAAGGTATAATAATGATGTTGATTTATTATGGAAGTTACACAAAAATGTAGCTTAACTTCATAATGGTAGTTAATGTAAACAAATTTTTTATTTGCTCCTCATTTAACATATTATTCTTATTATATAACCTCATTTTATACATGTTCATAATATGAAAAACTTTTTTTCCTATTATAAACATGTACGCTCACATTATGACGGGATGCAATGTAGCGAGTCGCATTTTCCATACACGTTTTATCACCAAGTGCGCAATCAACATAAGTGGAAAATTCGGCCTGGTCTCCTGCCTCCGTCTTCATGTGCACACCCTTATTATAGTTCTCTGTATAGTTATTCTGCAGGCGTAATCACAAAAACACAATAATAATGGGAGCGGGGCAAATACAATTAGGTTAATTAATGAATTAAGAGCCGCCGAGTTTCTTTATCTCGTTATTAATTTGTCTAAGGCGTCCCCCCCCCCCTCACCTCTCGCCGCCCAGACGTCTTACAAATGAGAACACCGCAAATGTTTGCTCAAAACGAATACATTTACTCAATTTATGAAATTCATCCCAGACGGGTTAGACTTTACATTCCATAACTTTAGCGTGGACTTCGTTGGAAGATTTGTTGAAACTTGTACGTTGGTAGCGCGAAATCGCAGGCGTTAACGAGTTTTAAACAATGTTTTTGTAGTTGTGTTAAAAAGAAACGAAATATAACGTTAAAAAGAATAACATTTTTTACTGAATAAACATAAAATGACAATAATAATAAGTGTAATTTGTTTGTTATTTAACTTCGTGAAATAAAAAAAACTGTAACTTACCTTAATAACCTTAATAATCATATTAATATGATTGTACCGTACAGGTACAATTTAATTTCTAATTTATGCTGATTTCTAGATGAAACAGATTGTAAGGTAAATTACGGTGTGTGACACGATATTAAGGAGGTTATATATGGAGAGAAAGAAAATAACATTAATCAGGGCAAGGAAGCTGTATGATTTGAATATAAAGCGGACTTGGGCGGGGGCGGGCGTGTGAGCTGGTCATTAGTCATAAGGAGGTGAAGACGTGATCGGAAGACTGATTCTTGAACCTGTGCACTCATGTGACGATCTCCTTTATAACAGGTCAAAGAACTTAAGAGTGCGCGTGTGAAATACTCTAGAAATGTTAATATTATGTCGAGTCCGCGAATTACTACAGAATATTTATATACCTAGAGTCTATAAAGAGTTAACCGGGCAGATTCTAGTAAGTACTAGACTATAAGTACTTAAATTGTGAAGTTCTTAAATTTAAAGCAATTAGAAATACAAAAATAAAGTACATAAAATACAGTAGAAAATAGGATGTCAATACAAACAAACCAAAAGGAATATGTAAATAGGACTGTACCTAGAGTCTATAAAGAGTTAACCGGGCAGATTCTAGTAAGTACTACACTATAAGTACTTATATTGTAAAGTTCTTAAATGTAAAGCAATTAGAAATACAAAAATAAAGTACACAAAATACAGTAGAAAATAGGATGTCAATACAAACAAACCAAAAGGAATATGTAAATAGGACTGTCGAAATATGATATAAAAAAGTTTGATTCACACCCTTCTCAAATAATCAGATTATGAAGGTAAAGTGTATGGCAATTGAAACATCGGAGTGGACAGAATATAAATTGTGAAGTTTCAAGGGTGTGGATTACTGGATATGGGGCCGATATGCGTTCGGACATCCGCAGTTATAAATGGATACTTTTTCGGAAGTTGTATTCGGAAAATTTTACGGGTCTTCGGAATCGTTTTTTTTTTTTATCTGTATTAGCCATATTATTACAGCATTTAATAGATAAATCAATTGATGTATATTTTATTGTATAATGTGGACAGTGAAAACAAAGATACAAAGAAATCGACCTTGTATACGCTCAAGTACAAATAAAAACATAAGTCATATATTAAGTTATATCAAGGTACGGTAAGACGGTAGGGTAATTTGATTATTTAATAAAAAATAATTAATGTTCACAATATTAACGTCAATTAAAGAACCTCAAAAGTATTCGAAATTAAAAAAGAAAAAATTATATAATCTAGTTACAGCATTTATCCAATCACAAAATATGATAAAGAAAATCTATGGGAGCAGTCTTATATTAGCATTCCGTATGAGTCGGAATCAGTGCGGCGGTAAAAATCAAATTGAGTGGCCGATAAACACCCGGGCCGCGGGGGAAAATTTTGATTACAGAGGAAAGTGTTACTTATTCTCGAATAAAAAATTCCTGAGGAAAAATTTCGCTGATGTCGATATTGTTATGGCGGGTTTACGTCGAAAATTGGGGGTACGGTTATTGCATGTCATTAGGAATTATGGGCTTCCGAGGTGGGAGGAATTTGTAGGCGGCGAGGTGGGACGAATTTTTCTCGATAATGTAATTATTGGAAATTTATACAGCCTAAGTGGCAGGCGTTGTCACGTTCACATACCGTAAATTTTTGCGGTAAGTACATCTGTATCGGCCTCCTTAATTGTCTGTCCGGTAAAGTTTATAGTGGCCTTATATTATGAGTGATTTTATAACTCTTTTATTTTCTTTAATTTAAACAAGGAATATTTCTAAATGAATTATATTATATAAATATTTACGAAATATTTCGTTCCATCTTGTTGATCAATAGAGCCTCACAAGTTATCCCCATATCCTTGTTTACTAAGAAGCTATATCGTATGATCAATTGTAATGGTAATTTCAACTAAATGTTGCTTACCTGTATTACAGGTAATTGCATCCGAGTTAACCTTCCATTGAATTAAAAATAACCCAATAAATTCAAACGTAAGAAAGTATAAAAATTATGCAACGTACGTGCTCCATGTCGTAAAGCAGGAGCGGGCCTTATTTCATATAGTTACGGGCGCATAAAGCATAAAAGGCATTCAAATGTGATGTTATTTTGCCGCCAACACGGGGTAATTTATTTTCGTGCGATTCATAATTTTCTTTTATTCACTTTATGTTGATTTTCCTTGGGAGTAAGTGCGGAGTCGTAACGATAATATTATTTCAACGGCCCCATGCATCACGTGCGTGTTTTATTTTGCTGTTTATATGTGATGTGAGAGCTTCTCGTTGTAATTATGGCTACTAATTGGGTTAGCTAATAAAACTCCCTTTTGTGTTTATCAAAAGGGGCTTAAAATAAGAGGTAGGTGATGCCCTCCTTTTAAACTTTTTCTAAAGCTTACACTAGCCCTTGAAATTGTTAAGTAACAACTACTTGGCTATGTCTTATTTTTTTGTCTAATATTAGATATTCTATCCCACGACCTCGATTGCATTTTTCGTCCTTTAAAAATAACGATAAAATTCAATTCACAGTTCACAGTGCACGTCTTGTATACGCGTATTTCAATTATAAGTCATAAAATGTATGGCGAACAGCCACCTTTATAATATTCAGTTTATTTCGATAAAACGCAAGAATTTCACACACGTAGTGTTTCTTCACGTAGCAAAGTTCAAGCTGTTAATACGACGCGCGGCGCCGAGCTAAGCCGAATATTATGAGAATGGCCGACGCAGGTGGCGTTAAACATCCAACTTGCAAATACAGCATTTATGACGTCACTTCTGTTATTATAAACTTTATGCCCTTATAATAAGGTTCAAAGTTGAGGAATATGTGAGATATCAGTAGTCATGTCTGTCACGTCGTGCGGAGGAAAGTTTAAAGACACATCTGATCGATTCGATACCATAACGAATATTTTAGACTTGTGATGTTTTATGCGTTTTTCTTTTGTTTCAATGTTTGTATAATAGTGTTATGTAGATTTCATTGTACTTACGTCTACTCAGACGTATTATGACTATATTTGTACGTACGTTATAACGTACGTACAAATATAGTCAACATTATAGATAACTCTACATTTTCTAAGCAATAATAAAGCAATTGCCCTAATGTTGCTTTCTGAAAACTTACAATAATTTTATACCCGAACCATCTTAAGTTTTTTTGACGTGATAACGTCTTATAATTCGATATCGGGTGCGCGCCAGAAAAACATGACAGTTCATGCGGCGTTGCCTCGCTGACAGCAGGTCTGAGGCGTTCCATTTACACTTTCAAGTACAACCACAAACACCAGCGACATACTACATTTACAAAAGAGATTATAGCTTAGAAAATATGAATAGATTTCGTAATTGCCTAGACAAGCTATCTTTTAATGACGTTTACAACGAAGGGAACATTAATATGGCAATGCAATCCTTCTATGATGAGTTTACTCTTTTCTATAAACTATGTTTCCCCTTTAAAAAAAAAATATCTTACAAAGCAGAAATGGATAAGTAAAGGTATACGAATAACCTGTAAAATAAAAAGGTCCCTACGTCTTAAATATTACAAAAATAAAACAAACGAAAATAAAAATAAATATAAATCTTATTCAAAGGTATTGCGTACTAGTCTATATCTGTCTCAAAAAATATACCATGATAAATATTTAAAACAGGCAAAAAATAAATGTAGAGCAACATGGAAAATAATGAATAATGAAATTAATAATAAAACGCACAGTATTTAATGACTTTATAACAGAAATATATAATGAAAATAATGAATTAATTACTAAGCCTTTTGACATTGCAAATGAATTTAACAACTATTTTATCAATTTGACAAGTGCTAATAATAACAAGGTAAATAACATCAATACAAATAAAACAAACGTTTTCAGTAGTATTTTCTTGACACCTTGTGATTTTACTGAAATAAGCAAGATACAGTCATTAAGAAACACAAATTCAGAAGGATATGACGGTATCTCAACAAAAGTCCTTAAATACTGTAAAAAAGTAATAACGCCAATACTCACTCACCTCATAAACTTATCTTTTGAAAAAGGACAATATCCAAATATATTTAAAATATCATTAGTAAAACCGATTTTTAAAAAAGGGAATAAAAAATTTATAGAAAATTACAGACCTATAACACTTATACCTGTTATATCAAAAGTTTTCGAAAAATGTATGCCAAAAAAGAATCACTACTTTTATAAACAAATACAAAATACTGAAAGAAGAACAATATGGGTATCAGACTAAGAAAAACACTATTTTAGCAGCTTCTAATCTTGTTCATACCGTAGCTAAAAATTTAAATGAAAAAAAAACCTACATTTGGCATATTTTTTGATATGTCAAAGGCGTTTGATTTTGTTTCACACGAGCTATTGCTGCAAAAACTCGAAAATTTGGGAATCAGGGGTTCAGCTCTAGATTGGATTAGATCTTACCTCTATCAGAGAACTCAATTCGTTGAAATAACTTCAATAAATCATTTCAATGTACAATTGGTGCATAAGTCCAAATCTAGAGTAATCAAATGTGGGGTACCCCAGGGGAGTGTTTTAGGCCCATTACTATTTTTAATCTTTATTAATGATCTTCCTGTCGTGACGGACGATAATTTCACACTATTCGTTGATGACATATCAGTAATCATGAATCTTAATAATTATATAAATATTGACCTTCAATTAAATGAAACAATTAAAAAAATTATTCTTTGGATGCAAAATAATAATCTTAATGTTAATCTGACTAAAACTAATTATATCGAATTTAAGACTCGTGTACATGAAACAACAACTTATAATATTATGTTCAATAACCAACCAATAAAAAAGGTAAATGAAACAAAATTTTTAGGAGTCTATATTGACCAAAATCTAAATTGGAAGTCGCATATAGAGCATGTATGCTCTAAGCTGAACCGGTTTGTTTATGCTTTTTACAGATTGAGACAAATATGTGCACTACCTACAGTTCTCGCGATGTACCATGCTTACGTAGCATCTGTTCTTAGATACGGTCTAATGCTCTGGGGAAACTCGATAGATATTAATATGGTATTCATAGTACAAAAGAAATGTGTGAGAGCTATTTGCGGTAGACCCTCCTATGCATCATGTAGACCACTATTTAAAAGACTAGGACTTATGACATTGCCTAGCCTATACATATTCGAGTTAGCCAATTTTGTAAAGCAGAATTATGGACAATTTACAGAAGCACATGAAATATACACACGAAGCAATAGAAATGCTGATCGATTGGTACTCGACACTTTACCACGAATAACCTTGTATCAAAAACAATACTAACCTATGTGCATCAATGTACCGAAAAAAATTAAAGAGCTACCTTATATGAAATTTAAAAAAGAACTAATAAAGTGGCTTAAATCTAAATCATTTTATTCTACAAATGAACTTCTACAAACCTGAAATTATTTATATTGTGTATTGAAACAGTGTTCACTAAGAAATTGACATATTATTCTATAATAATATTGTAACCCTATGTAAATTTACTTGACTAATTAATAACATAATTGATAATGCATATTATATTCAGATATTGGTATATTGTTCGTTATAATAATTCTTATGATACGATTAATGTAACTAATAATGAACTGGCTTTTCTTAATATTTTATTCTAATATATATATAGGTAGACTGTGTGACATATAATTAAAGTTTACTAGATATAATATTTGCATGCTATTGTATAGCTAAAAGTGTCAGAACTATTACTATAATATTGTAAACATCTTGTGTAACCACCACTTTTACTGCAAATAAATAACTGATTACTAATTACTGAAGTCTTTCAACAACCGTAAGGCCCACCTGGGCCGCGCTTTTTGTTTTGATTATATTACGTATTTCGATGACTTATATAATACTTTTGTATGAAGAAGTTTGGTTAGTTATGACCTTTGATACATTGACCACACTCTAAATGAAAAATATACAAACAATCTGTGAGCTATTAGTATTATTTCGGCTATTTAAAATTATGCTCTATTTCCTACGTGTCAAGGTATGACTTGTGCTTTGTTCGAAGATTTTACTGGATTTCACGAATGTTTGTAAAGTTTTGTATTGAGAATAGTTTATTTTACTCATTATAAATATTTTTAGACAATCATTTGAAAGAAATAAATCGAAATAACTTTAGGTTGCAGTCGAAAAAGTTTGTTTCTATTTATAGAGATTCGGAAGCGAGGGTTAAGGGGTTAAGGATAGTTGAACGTGACAACGTCATACGTTGTCACGTTCAACTATCATCAGTAAACCGACTTTACAGACAACCGATTTTTTAATAAAAAACTGAGTAAGTATACAAGAGAATATCATTACCATTATGTATTGTACTCTATAGTGCCTCTCAGGTATCCGCTTATTTGTAATCCATACTTTGCTTTATCTGTATCTGTCACCGTTATATACATCGAGATTTAACTGCTAAACGTTTTATTCACAGGAACAAAGATGTTTTATCTATTACAAACGACGGTGTTTGTAGATCTGATTACCATTGTCTCCGGCCGGCGGTCACTTGACCGTCATAATTCGGACGGGAGGTAATGCGCTCACTGACGCATAAAACGTTCCCAGATTCTCGCATACCTAGACCGACCCTTAAATATTGATATAGAATATACAGGGTACTTACTTAAATTATTGCTTTTGATTTTAGTTTCCATAGCGAATTTAGATGTCATATTAGATTTGTTATATTTTAGATTTTTATACCTCATTCTTAATACTTTGAAGGTCCTTAAAGAAAATCATTTTCTACCCTATTATAAGTATTGTTTTTGTATACCGAAATACTATTAAAATATTATTCAGAATGGATTTGTAGGCACGTGAAAATATTTCTTAACGGCATGGACATTTAAATGCGAAATTATGCGGGCTACTGCGTTTTACGATAAATTGGACTTTGTTGTAACATATGGCCCATATTTTATACACAATATTCACAATATAGAATCTCAAATAAGCTGTAGTTTTGAATTTGCCTATATTCTGAATAAGTTTTTCGTTAGTAGGTAAATTTTTCTTCGAATAGAAATTTTGACAATATTATATTGTTTGTAAAAAGCGATATATCTACAAAAAAAAAACACTACAGAATCACCATCTAAAACAAAAATGTCCTTTGAAATGTCACAAGTCAGCAACAATAAAGATAACTAAAGAGTCATCACACATTAGCCGTCACAAAAACAACGATATAACAGAAACAACGGTAATTTCTCACTTCCGCCGGAACTAACATGTCATCAATTTGGTATTGAGCCTTAAACGATGGGGTCATTTAAGGCTCCCACTATCCAAGTTTTCCGATACACTGGTCAGTGCGGACGCAGCAACAATTATCTAAATAGCATCTACATTCTTACCCCTTACGTTTTATTATGACCGCCGATTTATCTGGCGTGTTCACAAACCTCAGCAGATTCGTCTTTGTTTTATTGGTTTTGATAACGATCTATGGCGGTGTCCAAATCACCGGCTATTTAAGGATAATACTGAGACCGTATGCCATGTATGGTGCATTTTTAACTTAGATAGTAATATTATGAAGCGGGTTTTTGTCAATCTATTTTGTCTATTTACTACTAGATACTGCCTGAACGACGAAAGTTGCGCTGACAATCGCCTATCGAGCAGAAAGTGTATTTTTTTGCGATAAAAGCAATATATTATTTCCATTCCCAGGATTCAAAGTATCATCAAAACAAAAATTATCGAAATCGATTTTGCTTTTGAAGCGTGAAGATTTAACAGATAGACACACCGACAAAAATTAATAATATAAGACGTGTAAATTTTCATCTTGTTTACCAAATACAATTTACTAATAAGACAACAAAAGTATAACTCACTTCTCTAATACTAATTGAATGAGTTCCTCACTGAGTATTTAGTTTAGATCAATAAATCGTGGACTTAAATGTCCGATGTTAAGTACAATAGGTGGTGATTCGGTCTCCCTCCGATTGATCCTCCCATTCGTGGTCTGTACTTAATGTGTCGGACCTTTAAAACTTACATCTCTGATTTGATTCGCGCTTTAGAAACGCGAAGACATGGCAATTAGTTATTTGTAAAATTTTAGATCACGGTTGTAGTTTCTTTAGTCAGGTTTCTTGTTTATATTACTTTTGATTTTAAATGTGTAATAAAAAATCGTGGCACCTTAACTTTCTTTCAATATTTGAACCTTCAGTTTATAAGACCGTAATTTTTACTAAGCGACTAAGAATGCCGATGCTCTTAACGAGCAAAATCTGCATTATGGATTTAAATAATAATTGTAAAAATAATAATGTATTTCAATATTCCATAATATAATTTAGGAAAATCTTATTGTAGTTAAAAATAATCATGATTAACGTCCATCAATGTCAATGTTAGTTATGTTTTTTGTGCTGTAAACTACGCGACCTCTAACACTATTTCCAAGTCTACGTAATCGAATATTTCTTGTCCACTGTCGATTGCTGACGCGGTCCTTTCTTACATTGTCCTGCCGGGAGTCGGGACGGGGCGAGACGGGGCGAGACAAAAGAAACACATCACTCAAATGCCCCCGGCCGACCCTGGACAATGCCCCGCTATTTATCTTGCGGATTAACTTCCTTATCAGCATTAGACTATTGGTAAACGAATATTAATAAGTACGAGATTAATACATGCTCCTTGAGTAGATGCTTATAGTGTACTAGCTGTCCCGGCAAACGTTTCTTTGCCATATTATAAAGTAAGTATATCGCCCGTACTATTTTATTGATGTGACTAAATAAGTATGTCACCATGGCAACGTCCATCGCTATCATGGTTGTCGTTTTTCTCGAGTTGTAATAATTTACTATTATTTAATCAACAAATGCACTTATCAATATAATAAGTACCGAGTAGCCGATTCTCAGACCTACTGAATATGCATATAAAATTTGGTAAAAATCAGTAAAGCCGTTTCGGAGGAGTTCGTGGACTAACATTGTGACACGAGAATTTTATATATAAGATTAAGGATTTTGACGTTTCATTTTGAGCTCACTATTGCTCAGCTTAGCTCAGCTCACGTTATGAGTAGGTATGTTCTGAAATTTAACCCAGTATTCTGGTCAGTGCTCATGACGTCATGAAACCGACGCCATATTATTGTAGTGGAAGTGTAATACCGGTGAAATAAGTGTGATGTTTAATTAATCCATACTAATATTATAGATGCGACAGTATGACTGTCTGTTACCTCTTCACACCCAAAACGCTGAACCGCTTTGCAGAAATTTGGTATCTAGATACTTTGTGTCCCGAGAAACGACTTAGAATACTATTGTTCCGGAGAAAATTACGGTTCCCGCACGATAATATACTTTAAGCGCAATGTGTTTCGGAACTCGTGCTAAAATTATCGAGTATCAAGCAATTAGGGCGCTGGGCGACCAATAGCACTATAAAAATGCTGCATCACAAAAGTATCATCGCGAAGAAAAGTCACTAATATCTCAATAGGGGCAATTAAAGTGCTAATTTATTCACAGGCCGCATCCCAAGAGGGTAAAATAATGTCCCTCTTAGCACTTTAATAGTGCGGAGTGTTCATAAACGGTCAAGCTGCGGACGGCCGGAGGCGGAACGGACATTAATACAGCTCGACTCCTCCCCTTATTTGTCCCCGCAAATTAGCTCTAAGAAAACATTAGAAGACTACGAAATATTAATATTGGACAAAGGGGGTGAATACTAAATTAACATTACCTTAGCAAACGAGACACCGTACGATGTTTGCTCCATGTAAGGGCCTCGAATCTTAATCTTCCTGACTCAGGGCCCTAACCCGCATGTATAACTTAATCGGCATCCCTCCGTAATTGTTTACTCTCGATATTGTTATTCCTCATTCATTAGGCCCCTATGCGGAAATTACCTGACTTCTATTGTCTTGAATTAATTGATTTTGTTACAATATAGCTGGTCCAAATGGCTTAACAAAACACAAAACTTTAAATTGTTAAATGTCTAACGTGACTGTATAAAATGTAAAGTATGAAATTTTTTTATCGTTATATTTATTATACCTTAGTGAATAATGACATATAAAAAAATATTGTTAGAATAAGTATATGTAAGGGTGTGTCTCGTATTTTAAACATATTTTAGTGTTAGATAAAAAATTCATATTATAGTTTGTTAGAATCTGGGGGCACGGGAGTGCCCCCGCCAAGATGAGCCAAGCGAAGCGCGCAAGGGCACTACCTAGGTAAAGGTTATACCTTTTCTCGAAACGTTTCGTCGTGTTTTTGAATATGTTTTATAAAAATAATTTCTTTCATTTACCGCAACCTTTTATACTAGAACTAGAAAGAACGTGTATAACAACACTCTGACTCTACAGTCGAAACTGCTAAGAATATTGAAAAGGATGCCTTTATTTTGTACGTAGTTTTATATCTTAATTTTCTCACCCCCTTCCCAAGTAACAGCGTTTAGGAGTAAGTTTTTGCTCAATTGGCGTCAAGGAGTGTTTCTCATTACACATACAGTGATACACCCGTGTTCAACTGTCGTGACGAATCGCACTCATAAACTCGCATGCTCCTTACTCCTTACTCCCTCTAACTGCTTAAGAACACGAATAATTAAACGTGTTTTAAGTAGATCGTGCCTACTGTTTTATGTACGAACGTTGGATTTGATTGCTTGGTATTTTTGTTATTTGAAACGTTAATCTTGAAAATGTTATATCGTTTCTGACAAGAGTGTGGGTCTTATCATGGTTGTATTAAATTCCTGTTAAAGATTCAAAAGTAATATCTTAAAAGTAAAACATAATAAAACAGTTCCGTTTTTGAAAACAAACAACGACGTTGTTTTTAAAAGAATCCGTCTTATTGCCCTAACAGCGGCAGGTTTTATGGTTCCCTTTCGGAGCAAGGTGATATGCAATTTAAAATTGGATCTTTTGTTCGCCCGTTCTTAATGGGGAAGAAATTAAAAAATAAACCTCTCTAACGCTCCGTGACCGACCTTAAATAAACAGGGAATACGTTCTGCATGTTTTCCTTTAATTAGCATATCGTTGTTGTCTTGCGCGCTATTCGTTCCGTCATTTCCATATGGAAAAATGATACGAATCTCATCCTGGTACATTGTAGAGACTCTACCTCTAGCGGAGAAATCATGGGTTCCATTTTCAATTCTATGCTTTTGTATTACAGGTCGTATTCGCTCGAATGGGTAATCATAAACTCGTGTTCAATATGTTCGTATGTCGCAAGGAGCCCCATACTCGGAAATTATACGGTCGCGGAACGCATTAATCTGGCATATTAATTTGGCCGTAAAACTCTGTTCGCGACAAGCCACCGGGGAATGTTGAAGTTGGTCCCAGGCGGCCGCTTGTTCACACAACGGGAACGACGCTTTGTCGAGGGAAATTCTTCGACACAATGTAATATTTCTAATAACAATTGTTTAAGAAGCACTCGACAACCCCTGTTATTGGAATATGAATATAAATAGTTTTAGTGTGTGAACAAATACACCGAATTATTCAGTACCACGTTTCTAATGAAAACATAGGTAACTTACTCTTAAGAAGTCTGTCTTAAGCCTATGTAGTAAGAGATCATTTCGGTAAGTGCGACGGAGTGGTTCATTGATGCCGACAGTCCGATACGCAACCATTTTTAACCCCATTGTGCGAGTGTCCGCCGCCGGATATTGCCGAATCCATAGGGTTTAAGTGATCCGAGAATAATTTATGATCACTAAAACGTATCTAAAATAAGATTTATAAAAATTCTAAATCATTATTGATCCCTGATAAACACGTAGATATTTTATATTCTAGATGCCATCAAGATTTTATAACGCTCGCCGTTAATACACATAAAACTACAGAGTATAAAACAAAGTAACTTCCCGCTATCTGCTACTATTTATGCTTAGATCTTTAAAACTTTACAACGGATTTTAATGCGGACGAGGCGGCGTGGATTAGCTAGTATACATATCTCTCTTTCTATT